>OY754311.1:64064955-64664955 GCA_963573325.1 Astragalus glycyphyllos
AAGCTTCGCAGTCAGCATTGTCTTCACAACATCTTCTTTAAATTGTTTGTATTTGGGCATTTGGGTTGAAACGGGTACATGTGGCCGGATCAACGCGAGTAGGAGCATCTTGGCACCTCACCTGGGGGCTATTCCGGAATGGGCCGAAGCCCATTCCAGCGATTTGACCTGGACCGGCCCAGCCATAACGCGGCAAAGGAGCAGAGAGCTGGATCAACGGTCCCGAGTGGTCCGTACGAATAGATCCAACCCTCGAGGATCACCCACCAACGCTATAAAAGCATTAAAGGCGTCAGTTGTCAGGTACACACTATTCATTGAGATCTATACTCTGCCCGGTCGCTCCTGACTTGGGCGTTGGAGTGTCTTCGGAGGTACACCCGCCCCCTGAAGTGGAGCTTGGAGCACGTCCAGAAGAACATAAGAGATCTGATACCTGTGGAACAGCGATCAAGCACTCCAGGGGTCAGATCATTTGGCGACCACAGTGGGAGCCCGTGTGCTTCCCACCAATCCCGAAGATGCCCCCGAAGGCACCCCGAGGTCGACCAAGAAAGACTCTGTCCACATCTGATTATACTTACTGGCCCGGGGAATCATCAAACGAAGGTTCCTCTCGGGGTTCGACCAGTTCACCTACTCGTTCTCGAAGCCGATCTAACGAGCGATACTCATATCGGTTGAAAGATTATTCCAACGACCACGGTCGTGGTGCTAACTATCCAGAAAAGTGACTATGCCGTCAAAATAAGAGGGATACCAGCATTGGACCATACACAAGAGAAATAGATGAGTTTCGCATCCCATGCTCGTTGGAAAAGCCTCCGACCGACCTTAAGATGTACAACGGCATGAAAGATCCGGACGCCCATTTAAAGCACTTTGATATTATGATGAAATATCGCGGAGCGCCCGGACCTGTAAAATGCAAAATCTTCCCCCTTACTCTAGAAGGATCGGCGTTGGAATGGTTCACTGAGCTAAAGCCCAACACCATTTCATCTTGGGAGCAGATGGCTAGGGTATTCACCGCCCGCTTTATGACCTCTAGGATCAAACCAAAGTCTCAGGACATTTTGATCGCCATCAAACAAGGCCCGCATGAGTCTTTGAGAAGTTATGTCGAAAGATTCAATCGAGAAGCCGATCAAGTCAGAAACTTGGACGATAAACAGAGGTTATTCTTCTTGAGAACGGGCCTCTTGAGAGGAAGTCGCTTCGAAGTGGACGTGGGACTCCACATTCTCAGGGACCTAGAAACGTTCCTAAGGCGCTCCCAAAGGTTCATGAACTATGAGGAGAGAACGACCCCTCTTGAACATGCTGAGGCGGGCATGAACCAACACTCGCGATCAGAAAAAGATATAAAGGCAAAAGAAGAGTGCGCCAATAACCGTCCGACTAGGGAAAGTAGGATCAAGAGATTCGCTGAACACACTAAGCTAAATACCTCGTACGCGAACATTCTAGCGGAGTGTGCCAACGCAGAATTCAGAGATGTCAAACCACCGGAACCCCTCGTGCTTAAAGACGGGCAGCGTCCCTCGAAAAAATACTGTAGGTATCACAAGAGTAACGGGGCGGTCTACACCAAGTCTGGGGCAGTCGCAACTAAAGATGAAGTTCTACACCAAGTCTGGGGCGGTCGCAACTGTTCCAGCTGACTTACTATCCAGAAAGCGAGCATTCCTCCTGGGACTAAAGGAAAAAGGTAAAAAAGTAGCAAGAGAAATAGAAGCAACAATGAAAAGCAGCGGACAGGTAAATTTGGCAGATCTTGATGCTCGTTATGACCCAAATAGTGAGGAAGAAGAAGGAGACGACCTTTTGACCAAAGAATTGAAGAACAGAATCAAGCGACCAGAGCCAGATGGAGAATTCTGTCACGTACAACTAGGGGATGACCCAAAGAATCTCTCCCCCGAGACTCAGGATGAGCTCGTCCAATGCCTAAAAGACCACGAGGATCTGTTTGCCTGGAGCGCGGCAACATGCCCGGAATTCCCCCTCAAGTGGCATGCCATCACTTAGCGGTCAACCCAGGAGCCAAGTGGGATGCTCAAAAGAGGAGAGTTCAGAAAGAAGAGAAGGCGCGAGCAGCGTCCAAGGCCATTGAGGATTTCCTCGACGCAGGCTTCATAAAAGAAATAAAATACACCACGTGGCTGTCTAATGTCGTCCTGGTTAAGTAGGCAAATGGCAAATGGAGAAAGTGCGTAGACTATACTGACCTCAACCGAGCATGCCCAAAGGATGCTTTCCCCGTCCCCAGTGTTGATCGACTGGTCGATAATACAAGTTGATACAAGATCTTGTCCTTCCTGGACGCCTATTCTGGGTACAATCAAATTGCCATGCATCCACCAGATCAGGAGAAGACCGCATTCATGACGGACAAGGGAAATTTCTGTTATAGAGTTATGCCTTTTGGGCTATAGAACGCTGGAGCGACCTACCAGCGCATGATGAACAAAGTTTTTCACTATCAGATAGGGAAGATGGTAGAAGTATACCTGGATGATATGATTATCAAAAGAAAGCAAGATCAAACACACATAGACGACTTAAAATAAATGTTCAAAGAAGCCAGAAAAAATTCGTTGAGATTCAACCCAGAAAAGTGTACCTTTGGGGTAAGGGCGGGCAAATTTCTTGAATTCTACCTCACCGAAAGAGGGATTGAAGCCAACCCAGACAAATGTCGAGCAGTGACTGAGATGAAGCCGCCAACGACCAAGAAAGAAATACAGAAACTAAATGGCATGATTGCCGCTCTCTCACGATTTGTGTCCAAAGCCGCGAACAAATCCTTACCTTTATTCAGGCTGTTGAAGAAAGAAATCGCGTTCGATTGGACGCCTGAATGCGACCAAGCCCTTGAACAACTTAAGGCGGCCTTGGCAGAACCACTGATTTTGACCACTCCTAAGCCCGGGGAAACGCTCTATCTTTACTTATCCGTTACAGACGAGGCTTTGGCCGCTGTTTTGGTACGAGAAGAAGGAACAAAGTAAAACCCGGTCTACTTCGTTAGTAAGGTACTGCAGGGGCCAGAACTTAGATATCAAAAAATTGAGAAGTTGGCTTTAGCTCTGGTCGTGTCCGCTCAAAGGTTAAGGCCATATTTTGTAGCCCACCAGGTCGCTCTGCGAACCGACCAATCGATTAGACAGATCCTTCATAGACCTGATCTAGCAGGAAGAATGATCAAGTAGGTTGTAGAATTATCCGAATTTGGAATCAGATACGAACCTAGGTCGACCGTTAAAGGACAAGTCTTGGCCGACTTTATTGCAGAATTGACTACAGGAGCGGAGGACCCAGTCCACGACTTATGGACTTTGCATGTTGATGGGTCGTCCAACGGCAAGGGCAGTGGAGCTAGCTTGATTCTGGAAAATGAGCAAGGAACGACTATCGAGGTCTCCTTGGCTTTCTCTTTTCCAACGTCCAACAATCAGGCTGAATACGAGGCCTGTTTGGCTGGATTGTTGCTCGCTCTTGAATTCAATGTGAAGAAGGTAGAACTCCGATCAGACTCGTTGTTAGCAGTATCTCTGATCAAAGACATCTTTTCGGCCAAAGGCGAGATCCTCCAGAAATACCTCGTAAAAGTCAAGGAGTTGATGTAGAAATTCAAATACGCCGAAGTCAGGCACGTCCCCAGAGCAGAGAACGCTAGGGCGGACATCTTATCCAAGCTCGCAAGTACGAAGAACCCTGGAAACCACAGAAGTGTGATACAAAAAGTTCTATCTCAACCAAGCGTAAGACTGGAGGCCACACTGGGAGCAGATGTGTGTAAGATTGACTGAGCTCGAACTTGGATCGACCCCATTTTAACTACATAAAGGATGGGGAAGAACCTGTGGACCCTAAAGAAGCTGCGCTCGTTCGAAAACGAGCAACGTCCTACTCGATCATAAACGAACAACTCTAAAGAAGGGGATTCACTATGCCCTTGCTCAAATGCCTACTTCCAACAGAAGCAAACTACGTACTAAAGGAGATTCATGAAGGCATCTGTGGGAATCATATGGGTTCGCGGGCGCTGGCAAAAAAGGCATTAAGGGCGGGCTATTATTGGCAAACCATGGATGCGGACGCAAGAGACCTAGTAAAGAAATGTGACAAGTGCCAGAGGCATGCCGACGTTCACATTGCACCTCCAACCGAGCTCAACAGCTTCACCGTCCCATGGCCATTCTCATGGTGGGGTATTGACTTGTTAGGACCTTTCTCACTTGCCCCTGGTCAGCTGAAGTTTCTGATCGTTGCGATTGACTACTTCACCAAGTGGATCGAGGCCGAGCCACTAGCTACGATTACTTCAAGGAATTGCCTCAAGTTCGTCAAAAAGAACATCTAGGTGTGGTTTGGGATCCCCGAGGTTGTTGTATCGAACAACGGCACCCAGTTCACCGATCGAAACTTTCAAGAAGCCTTAGTGAAACTAGGCGTAAAACAGCGTTTTACGTCAGTCGAACACCCGCAAACGAACGGGCAGGCAGAAGCAGCCAACAGAGTCATCCTGAGGGGCCTCAAAAGAAGACTAGATGAAGCTAAAGGGAAGTGGGCAGAAGAGCTCCCTTCAGTGTTATGGGCGTAAAGAACAACCCCACACTCGACCACTGGAGAAGCCCCCTTCAAACTGGTCTATGGAACGGACGCGCTGATCCCTGTCAAAATGGGAGAACTAAGCTGGAGAACGAGCAATCCTATGCCGCCGTCAGAAAACGAACAGGCGACCAAAGAGGAACTAGATCTAGTAGAAGAGCTACGGAGTAAGGCTGCCCTCAGGGAAGCGTTAGTAAAACAGGCAATGGCCACAAGACACAACGCCAAAGTCATTCCTAGAGCCTTCGGAAAAGGGCAGCTCGTCCTAAGAAGGGCAGATATTGGCCGAAGAAATGCCGGTCAAGGAAAGCTTGCCTCGAATTGGGAAGGTCCTTACCAAGTGGCGGCCAAGACGAGCAAAGGGTCTTACATCTTGCAGAATGTAGACGGAGGCATCATTCCAAACACTTGGAATGCAACAAATCTTAGAAGATATTTCACCTGATAGTTTGTAAAAATATCATGTTATGACTTGAACAATGAATAAAAAGCAAACGAGCGGGACACTCTTTTTCCCTATGGGGTTTTTTATTGAGGCCCGCTCGCCCGTCATTTGAATGGCGAAGGTATTTCTTAATTTGATTCTCTTTAAAAGATGTTGATCGACCCGATATCCAATTACCTCTTGAGTGAGTTAAGTTCAAACCGAGTTTGATAAACTGCTTAGGAGGAAACTTAAGCGATCTTAACCAATTACCTCTTAAGCGAGTTAAGTTCAAACCGAGCTCCAAAAAGCTTATAAGAAAAAATGCGATCATAGAGGCACGCGAGCTCCATAAAGATTACAAGAAAACATAAAGTACACTTGTTGAAAATACAAAAAAGGGCGAGTCACTCAGGACGGCTGTAGATGACTGTTTCTTCTTGAATGACGCTCCCATGCTCATCTTTCTCCGCAAGACGAACGATTTGGCCGTTCCTCAAAAAATGATCGTTGCTCACAATCTCAGGGTTAATCTCTAGAGAAGGATAGCAATTATGGATTTGAGCAACAACCTCATCAAAGCACCCTTTGGCGATTGAAATAGTCATGTCCTCCAAGGCCTCTAGCTCGCCCTTGGCCTGATCCCGTTCGTCCTCGACGGCCTTCAAGGTTTCCTTCAGACCGACCACCTGCTCCTCCAGCTGATTCACCTTGGTAGACTGCTCAGTCAAACCGGCAGTAGCGGTGGCAAGTTTGGCTTCAGCGTCTACCTTGGCTGTTATGGCCGCGTCTCGTTCAGCAGTAACCGACCCAAGTGCGTTCTTTGTCGGTAGGAGGGCGACCTCAGCATCCTCAAGCTTTTTCTTGGTACTCTCGAGTTCTGCCCGCAAATCTGTAATATGACCAAGAGCGGACTTATACTTGTCAGTTTTATCCAAGAGGTCACCCTCCAACCATAAGTTTCTATGGAGTTAGCGCATACCTGCTTGACGGCTAGCTTCCTCAGATTTATAACGAGCAAGCTTATGAGAAGCAGCTTGAGCAATTTCTGCAACGAACAGCAGAGGGTCTGCTCGAAGGCGTTCCAAATCTACATCTTTAAGATCGTCCAAATCCAAGGACGACCTCCTCGGAGTTTCTCTTCTTTTTGGGGAGGGTCAAGGTCAATAGCAACGGCGTCCACAGAATTCTGAGCCTGATCTCTCTTCTTAGAAGCGGAGTTCGTTCCCTGTTCGGGAACAGGAGGTCTATGATCGTCCTCAGCGTAGAGAGGTTGAGAAGGAGAAGCAAATGTCACCCTCTTCTGCTTCCTTGACTTCGTCTTGGCCAAAAAGGGCTTCAAAGCTTATGCCCGACATTTCAGCTGAAAAAAGAGAAAGGGTTAGAGACAAGACGAAGTAAAAACGATAAAAGCTAACGAACAAAAGGAAAAGTAAAAGCACACCAAGTTTATTTTCAGCTTGCTCAGACGTCCTAAGACTAGCAAATTTGTTGCAAGGAATAACCCCTTCGGGCAGCCAAGTAACCAGGGTCTCTAGCATTAAGATGCTCTCAGTATCGTAATCGCTCAGCCTCCTCTGATGCCTATAGTGGATGGTGTCGCGGTCATAGTGTGAGTGCGACCTACCCAGAGGGAACTTCATCGAAGTAATATGACCTTCAGCGTCCATAGTTCCCACCATCTCAATAGCACGATCATTGATTGGAACGACCCAGAGGAAAGCATGCCTCCAAGGTTTGGCCGATTCGCAGAAAGGTTTGAAGAGTCTGACCGTACCCTTTCGCCCTTTCAAAGAAACTTGTTCCCATCGCCTGGGATCACTCTTCATCTCCACGGTATGACTAACATCAAATAGGGAGAAGAAAAGACGGCAATTCACTTCCCAGTCAAGGGCGGCCATTATTATCTCGAAGGATTTCACAAGCGCCCAAGCGTTGAAGTGAAGTTGTGAGGGGGCGACCCCAAGGGTTCTCAGAACGCGTCTCTAGAAGAAGGTGAAGGGAGGTCGCACCCTCAAATCTCAGAGAATATTGGTATACATGATAAATTTCAGGGAGATCGGGATCATGGCAGCATGCTCGTGAGCCGGCACACCCTCGGCAAGCCATTCCTGGTCACCATAACCAATTAGCTTAGTAAAGAGCGGCAACATCTCATAACCTGGTGGGAAGACTGAATGCTCGTTGGTTATAGCGGAAGAAATCCACGAGCGCTCATCATCGAGCCTACCCCTCCAATCGTGCTCTTCAGGAAGCACCTCATTGGTCGGAACGGGAGGAGGCGCAGGGTTCACTCGAAGAGATTGAACGGTGTCGACAGTGTTCGACGAGTGACCAAACGATGACGACGTAGAGAGATCGGTGGATGAGAAAGTCTCGGACGGAAGACCACTCGCGCTAGTGTCCCCAGAGCGAGCATCACACTCAGCCATCTTTGCAGATTGACGGCCGGATATCCTCGCAGTCTTCTTAGTTTGTGCCACTGTTTTACCCTGCAAGGAGAGGGAAGTCAGGCTCACCCTAAACGATGATTTGCAGAAGGGGGCGACAAGGTCGACCCCGAGCCTGACACCCCCTCCTCGCTCTACGCAATGAAGAATCGAACAAACTAAAGAAAAACGAGCAAAAAGCGCATACCTGGAGTAGGAGAAAAGTTCAAACTCAAGGTAGAAATCTCCTTAATGAGCAAAATCAAGCAACCGGACGAGTGAGATCACCTGAGTTGGAAGTCGTGCACGGGCGAGCACCTGGCCAGAATAGAACAGTAAACTATTGTTCGTCTCGAGAGCAAAAGTATGACCGTTTTCAGAGCTTCAGGATAAAGAATGAAGAATGAGAAGGGGGCAGCATATTTATAAGGTTTAGGGAGCAAGCAAGCGAAACATCGTGACCTTTCACTTGCGCACGTCTTGAAAAACCAAACTGTCATCATAACTAGGCGCCGCCTTTTTGAATTTCGAGGCACCATTAACGATCCATGAAAGGACGTAAAACGTCGCTTCATGAAGATGCCACGTGTCGCACAATCGGAGCATGATCTATCACTATCTAGACCAAACAACCTCCTGTCTTAAAGGAGCGAGCATCTGTACGGTCAAGATTCAAGCCTACGCCCACTCAACGAACGACCTTGGCTTGGGTGGCAACTGTTCCGGAATGGGCTGAAGCCCACTCCGGCGATTTTACCTGGACCGGCCCAGCCATAAAGGGGCAAAGGAGCAGAGAGCTGGATCAACGGTAACGAGTGGTCCGTACGAATAGATCCAACGCTCGAGGATCACCCACCAACGCTATAAAAGCATTAAAGGCGTCAGTTGTCAGGTACACACTATTCATTGAGATCTATACTCTGCCCGTTCGCTCCTTACTTGGGCGTTGGAGTGTCTTTGCAGGTACACCCGCCCCCTGAAGTGGAGCTCGGAGCACGACCAGAAGAACATCACAGATCTGATACCTGTGGAACAGCGATCAAGCACTCCAGGGGTCAGATCAGGGGCAATCTAGCTACTCTTCTTGGTGAGCACCTCGGCCTACTCCCTGACCGAGATGTGCTGCCAGTACAATTCTTTGGTGACGAAAGTGGGAGCACCGACACTCTTACCTACTCCACAACCCAAGTTGGTGCGTTGGTGGCAGAAGTTTCAATTTCTTAGGAATTTATGATGATCCCCACAGACTCGTCCTCTGAGAACCCAGAGACATTTCTAGGAGGCGTTGAAGAACTAGGCGAGATGCAAACACCCCGGCACTGGCTGAGAGAGACCTTGTCCCTGCCCTACCTCCCTTGATTTTTCACTGCGAAGAGTTGGTCCACCTCCCTATGATAAATCAAGCGACCATGGCTAACCATAAAGTTCGTAGAATCTTGGTAGAAGACGGAAGCTCACATGACCTCATGTCCTTCACATCAATTGCTTTACTAGGAATCTCAAGGAAATATCTTGAATCTTTTCAAGGGGAAGATATGACCCAACCCAGATGGAGCTAGAACGACTCCCCTTGGGTGCATCCTCTTGCGGGTGAGCTATGGGAAAAGTCCACTATCTTGGACCATCGATACTCACTTTTGGATATTAACATGTTAGATGGTCTATGACTGCACCATAGGAAGCCCTTAATGGCATCCTAGTCCGAGAAACTATATAAGGCTAGCGACTAGTATAATTTGTCAACAAGGCTTTACCAGGTGCCGAAATATGCTGCCACAAAGTTGAAAAGGTCGCGTTGGCCCAAGTGTTGGCAGCGACACTGCTCAGACCATACTTCGTGGCTCACCAAATAATCGTCATAATAAACCAGCCTATTCGACAGGTACTCCACAGACTGGACTTCACTAGAAGAATGATTAAATGGGCCATCGAACTATCCGAGCTTGGGATCAAGCACGAAGCAAGAACGACTCTAAAAGCAGAATCACTCGCCGACTACTTAGCTTAGGAAACTCTAACCACTCCTACCAAAGCAAGAGACTTACTATGGACAATCCACGTAGATGGATCGTCTAACAGCAAAGGTGGTGGAGCTGGCCTCATAATGGAAAGTTGAGACGACATTGTGTTCGACATGTCCTTTTCGTCTCGAGGTGATCGAAGAGGGTTCTCCGTAAAGCACCCAAAGACCAATGGGCAAGCCAAAATCACTAACAGGGTCATCCTCAAAGGACTTAAATGCAGAGTGGACGAGGCCAAGGGAAACTGGGCTGAAGAACTTCCTCACGTACTATGGGCATACCGAACCACTCCCCATTCGACGACTAGTGAATCCTTATTTCAACTCAAGTTTGGAGCCGAGGCAGTTATCCCGGTTGAAATAGGTGAACCAAGGTGTAGAATGGCCCATCGAAACAATTTCCAAGAGAAAACACAGGCAATCCAAGAAGAATTGGATCTGGTGGAAGAAACCCGAAGCCAAGCTTTCTTGAGAGAAGTCGTAATTAAACAAATGTCAAATGGAGATGGAAGCTTGACTGTTTGGCCCTTTGCATTCATTTTCATATAACTTGTAGAAGCATGTCCAGAATGTTTCCATCTTTAATAACAAGTCATGCTCCATATTAGTTATATACTTAGTAGCTCTAGAATTGACCAAAAATTGATATAAGCCTAATACAACTTTTAGTTGTATCATCAAGCATCCAGATAGCAAAAGGTTTGGGGAGTTTTATTTCGGTAGGGATTTAGGGACTAAAAGTGTATATAAAAATAGGGAAAAGTTTCTAAATCCATTTATTAGTTCAAAATCATAGTAAGTAGTAGTTTAAAAAGACCTAAGGTTCTATTCTAAAAACTGGTGATATTGTGTGCGTAGGTTTACGTGATAACGCACGCATTTGTGATCGAATATTTGACGAGGAGGAAAAGCGTCTAGGTAAGTGATAACTCTATTTTATATAGAGTTATTCGTGCTTCTACACTCAAATAATTGCCCATAATCAAGTATAATATGTGTTAAATATGGTAGTATGAATAAAATAACAACATTTATGGTTTTAAGGGGAAAGATGTTCATAACTTAGCATTTTGCATGTATATTGGTATGTTTGATGTGTTTGTTCAGTGCAGCTGCAGTTAGGTGCATCTGCACCAGAAACAATTCTCACAGTGCATCTGCACTTGGTGCAACTGCACCTTCCTACACCAAAGCAGCTCACAACCCCACATTGGAAGCACCTCAATTCTTACCATTGCAATAATGCTTTGATGGCATGCTGCTTGCTTAAGAGTCACATTGGGGCACATGGCCACTTGCAAAAGGAGGCGCCTACCATATAAAGACCATCATGAAGATCCTTTCACATAGGGACACTTGGCCATCCATAAGTGGACCTCTCTTTGAGGATGAGTGTTGGACTCAAATGGCTTTATCAAGTTCTGAAAAGCAAACATGGTTAACTCCTCAAAGTTAACTTAATCTCCAAGCAAACCCTCACTTGAAGGAAAGCTCAAAGCCTATATAAAGACCTTCATTCTTCACTTGGAAAAGCATCTCAAATCTCATATATCTCATTTTCATTTCTTAGAGATCACTTTAGATAGTACTTTTATTTCATTTTCTTTATAGTTTGAATTAGTTGTTAGTTTGTAAGAAGGTGAGGAAGGAATTGAGGACTTCTCCCTTCACTTCTTCATAGAGTTAGCTAGTGCAAGGAATCAGTGCATATGCACTGCTTGGCAAACTTATGCAAGAGTTCTTCAATCGGTGTAATCTCTACCCTATTGTTTTCTCTTGTAATTTCGTTTACTTCAACATGTTTTATTTCATCTTTATTTGCCTTGCAATGCCTATGATGAGCTAAACTTCTTTAGTTGAGATGTTCTAACCTTATAATGATCTTTTGGGAAAGTTATTGTGTTTTTATATGGTGTATGCATTTTGGTTCTTGTGTTATACTACATCCATTTTATTTTAAGGTTGATCGCTTAGAATACGTAGAGTTATATTCACAGACATGGTTTATAACTAGAAATCAAGAACTAATAAGGGTGAGTGTTTAATAAAGCCTTTGTTAACTTGTTTAATAAAGAAAGCTTGTTAATTCCATGTTAAGTCCTAGACATAGGATAACATAGTCCTTAGGGTGATACAGTGGGTACTTCAAAGGCAAGAAACAGGTGCATTTACACCTAGTGCAACTGCACTAGCTTATGCCCAGGGACAAATCACCAGAATTTGAACTTAATCCAGAACTAGAAAGACAGTTTAGAAGGTTGCGAAAACTTCAGGAACAAAAACTTCAAAGTTGCAGCAATACTATGTCTCAACAAGGTGAAGGAGAAGGCTCAAGACCAGGCTCAGTCAGAGGTGGTCCTGGATCACAAAGAGATGCTGAAGCAGATCACAGGAATCAATTCATTCACATGGGACCAATAGGTATGATTAATGATAAAGATAGACCTATGAGAGATTATGCTATGTTTGATCATCAAAACATGCAAAGAAGCATAGCAAGACCTCACATAGAGGCTGTCCATTTTGAATTTAAACCCATGATGTTTCAAATGCTGCAAACAATTGGCCAATTTGGTGGATTTCTTCATGAGGATCCCCATGAGCATTTAAAACAGTTTTTAGAAATATGTAGTAACTTTATCATACCTGGTGTTAGTGAAGATGCATTTAGACTTAAGCTATTTCCATATTCTTTGAAAGATAAGGCTAAATCATGGTTAAACTCATTGGAGCCTAATTCTATTCATACATGGATGAAATGCCTGAAAAGTTTTTGCCAAAATATTTTCCACCCATCAAAAATGCCAGAATGAGAAATGAATTACATCTTTTAGACAAAAAGAATTTGAATCATTGTTTGAAGCATGGGAAAGATGGAAAGAACTTTTAAGAAAATGTCCACACCATGGTCTTCCAGTCATTATTCAGATGGAAACATTTTATAATGGTTTGGAACCACAAACTAGAATAATGCTTGATGCATCACCTGGTGGTGTATTATTAAATCTGTCTTATAATGAAGCATGTGAATTGATTGATAGAATTGCTACTAATAGTTCTAGTTGGCCTACTGAAAGGGTAAGTACCCAAAAGAAATCATCAGGGGTACATGAAATTAGTGAAATATCAGCCCTATCTGCTCAAGTAGCCTCACTAGCAAACATGTTCAAAAACTTCACCACAACCAGTGCAACTGCATCTAGTGCAGCTGCACCAGTAGAGAACACTGCAGCAGCAATAGAACAAGCCCCTCCAGGAGCTATAAGTTGTGTTTATTGTGGAGAAGGTCACCTTTATGGGGAGTGCCCTAGCAACCCTGACTCTGTAAATTATGTAAGTTATAATAGGAATAAGAACCCTTACTCCAATACCTATAATGCTGGTTGGAAGGACCATCCAAACTTCAGATGGAACAATACTAGTGCACCTGCACCTAGTGCAACTACACCAACCTTTCCACCAGAATTTCAATCTCAGAACTACCAAAGGCCACAACAACAACAACAACCTGCTACTGATAACTCCTTAGAAGCCTTGCTTAAATCCTTTATAAGTGAAACTATAACAGCTAGGCAAGCTCAAGATGCATCTATAAAGAATTTGGAGAATCAAGTGGGTCAATTGGCAACTGCTCTGTATCAAAGACCAACAGGTACACTACAATCAAATACAGAAGCAACTCCATCTCAAAGGCCAGGTAAAGAACAGGTAAAAGCCATCTCTCTCAGAAATGGGAATGATCTTGCAGAACCTTATGAGAATGAAGGTACAGGTAAGGGAGAAAAAAATAAAAATGAAAAAAAGTTCTCAAAATGCAGAAGCACCTGATGCATCTGCATCACATGAAGTTCCAACTCCAAGGTTAGTTCCTGAATATCCTCCTCCTCCTTTTCCTCAAAGATTAAAAAAGGCACATGAGGAGAAGCAATTCAGTAAGTTTTTAGATGTTTTAAAACAATTGCATATCAATGTTCCCTTAATTGAAGCATGGCAACAAATGCCTAATTATGCTAAATTCATGAAAGATGTTCTTTCAAAAAGAAAAAGATTAGGTGAATTTGAAACTGTTGCTTTGTCAAAAGAATGTAGTTTGATTTTGCAAAACAAAATTCCAAGAAAATTAAAAGATCCAGGTAGCTTTACAATTCCATTTTCAATAGGTAATTACTATACAGGTCGTGCATTGTGTGATTTAAGAGCAAGCATCAACTTGATGCCTAAATCTGTCTTTACACAGTTAGGAATTGGAAATGCTAAACCTACATCTTTAACATTGTCACTTGCAGACAGGTCAATAGCTTACCCAGAAGGAATCATAGAAGATATCTTGGTAAAGGTTGACAAATTTGTATTTCCTGTAGATTTTGTTATTCTTGACTTTGTTTCAGATGAAGAAGTACCAGTTATTCTTGGAAGGCCATTCTTAGCAACTGGGAAACATTGATTGATGTGCAAAAAGGAGAACTAACCATGAGAGTAAATGATCAAGAGGTGAAATTCAATGTAATGAATGCCCTAAAATATCCTACTGAGGATATTGAGGAATGTTCTGTCATAATGTCTCTAGATCAACTGATGCAGAAGCAATTCCACAAACAACATGATCATCTGATGAATGCTCTAGCATCCAGTGCTCCTACCTTGATAGATGAAGAAAATGAAGGAAAACATCCTCCACAAAATGAGCTTAAATCTTTTCAAGAAAATGAGAATTGTTATCCCAAATGCTTATTGGTTGGGGCATGGAATCACTTGCTTCCCTATGCCAAATACATGGGATTTCTAACAAAAAGAAGAAAGAGAAAGGATGATATTTTCTTCTTGTCCTATTATCCACCCTAACTTAGGTTTTGAATGACAAGTCTAGCTAAAGACTATAAAATAAGCGCTACTGGGAGGCAACCCAGATTTTTAGGACTAGTTGTGTTTTGTGTGTTTTTGTTTTTACTTTTGCAGGTGTGAATGAGTGGTCTTGTGCAGATGCTGTCAATTATGCAGAATTCTGATGCAGTAGCACAGTGTGCAGCTGCATTAGTGGCTGAAGATATCTGCCACAAGACTTAGTCAGGCTGAAGACTCTTAAATCAAGCGCTTACGGGAGGCAACCCATGATTTTGAAGTATTAATTATGTTAGTTTTAATTTATGTTTTCAAGTGTTTTGTATGAAAACAGGTTAAGAGAATTCCCAGTGCAGCTGCACTGCATGTACCTGCACTATCAAAATTTTGGTGCTCCTGCATCAAACTCCTCAACACACTTGGGTGAAAATTTAGATGTTGAGAAGAATGTTGCAGAGCAACCTGATGCATGTGCACCTGAAGCAACTGCATCCACCACTGATGTACCTGACGCAAGTGCAACTGGTGCAGGTGCATCCAAACCTGAGGAGCTTAAAAAGAAGAGACAGAAGGTGAAGCATTCTGCAGTGAGGTCTAGCTCAAGGCTATGGAGTGGGGCATCAAAACAGTAATTATATTTGAATGTTGTTAACTATTTTGTTTATTTATACTTTTATATTTTGCCTTACGATATTTTGTGAACTAATCCTCCTCCCATGGTTTTTTAAAGAGCAGTGAGGACACTGCTCAACTTTAAGTTGGGGGGAGAAGTTAACTTATCATATTATGCATATGTGTTTAACTATAGTATGTGTGTCTGCTTTGATATATGTTTGTTCTTATATATGTTTGTTTGTTTTTATGTGTGTCTACATGTTTAAATATGTGTTAGGATTTGATAGATTTGAAGCATGATCAGCTTAGAAATCTTTTTCACAAATATAGACTAATGCATCTTTTTGAACTGATTTTTAATGATGAAAGGAAGAAAAAAAAAAGAAGCCTTGTTTTCCTCAAATGACCAATTTTATTATTACTTCAACACATCAAAGCTGAGTTTTGAAAAGAACCTTGCTATTTAAAAAGCTATCTGATGCAAGAGGGATTTTTAGAAAACTAAGGTCAAAAACAAATTTTTATTAAAAATATAGAAGAGCTTAAAGAATTAAGTTTGGGGGAGTTTTTGTACAAAGGCAAGAGTATGAAAAACTTAGAGTAGTCAATGTATATAGGTTACCAAAAGAGCTCAAAATGAAAGAAAGCTTTATTGCCCGAGTCATAAACTGTACCTGTTCCAATAGTGCATATGGTCAGAAAAAGAAAAATTCAAAGAAAAAGAAAAAGAAGAAAAGAAGACAGAACGGACCAAAGAAAAAAGTATGCACAAGGAGGACAGTGAGGAGGGCAATATAAGCTACAAGTCTTGAAAAGAAGTATCAAGTGCAGTTGCACTAAATGTAACTGCTCCATCAAAAAGTTCAGTGCATCTGCACTAGTTCAAAAATACCTAGTGCAACTGCACCCCAGAAAAACGATGCACCTGCACTCACTGCATTTGCATCAAGAAAAAGAACCACCACAAATACAAATAGTGCATTGACTCAACAGTTTTGAATTACTCCTTCCAAGCCCTTTGTTGTGCTTAAAAGTCCCCAAGTCTTGAGGATTTTATTAGTCTATTCTATATTTTGAAACATCTTTCTTTTGACCAAACGTGATCTAAACTTTTCAAAGGCAAGGAGAAACTTATTACTTGGCTTTGGAACTGATTGAATCTCAGTGGGGCACACACTCACACAAATGAGTTTTAATAGCTTTGGATGTTTTGGAATTCAAAGGCACAAAGACAAAAAAATAAAATAAAAAATTCTGAAAAATGAAGTTCATAAGTTGCATTTATTGAAAATCATTTTACGAAAAAGATGTGAGCTGATCTGTTCTTCTTGATTATAAAAATCTTATTTGTGTTTTCTTTTTGTCATTGCTTGAGGACAAGCAACGAATTAAGTTTGGGGGTGTGATAACTCTATTTTATATAGAGTTATTCGTGCTTCTACACTTAAATAATTGCCCATAATCAAGCATAATATGTGTTAAATATGGTAGTATGAATAAAATAACAACATTTATGTTTTTAAGGTGAAAGATGTTCATAACTTAGCATTTTGCATGTATATTGGTATGTTTGATGTGTTTGTTCAGTGCAGCTGCAGTTAGGTGCATCTGCACCAGAAACAATTCTCACAGTGCATCTGCACTTGTTGCAACTGCACCTTCCTGCACCAAAGCAACTCACAACCCCACATTGGAAGCACCTCAATTCTTACCATTGCCATAATGCTTTGATGGCATGCTGCTTGCTTAAGAGTCACATTGGGGCACATGGCCACTTGCAAAAGGAGGCGCCTACCATATAAAGACCATCATGGAGATCCTTTCACATAGGGACACTTGGCCATCCATAAGTGGACCTCTCTTTGAGGATGAGTGTTGGACTCAAATGGCTTTATCAAGTTCTGAAAAGTAACCATGGTTAACTCCTCAAAGTTAACTTAATCTCCAAGCAAACCCTCACTTGAAGGAAAGCTCAAAGCCTATATAAAGACCTTCATTCTTCACTTGGAAAAGCATCTCAAATCTCATATATCTCATTTTCATTTCTTAGAGATCACTTTAGATAGTACTTTTATTTCATTTTCTTTATAGTTTGAATTAGTTGTTAGTTTGTAAGAAGGTGAGGAAGGAATTGAGGACTTCTCCCTTCACTTCTTCATAGAGTTAGCTAGTGCAAGGAATCAGTGCATATGCACTGCTTGGCAAACTTATGCAAGAGTTCTTCAATCGGTGTAATCTCTACCCTATTGTTTTCTCTTGTAATTTCGTTTACTTCAACATGTTTTATTTCATCTTTATTTTCCTTGCAATGCCTATGATGAGCTAAACTTCTTTAGTTGAGATGTTCTAACCTTATAATGATCTTTTGTGAAAGTTATTGTGTTTTTATATGGTGTATGCATTTTGGTTCTTGTGTTATACTACATCCTTCTTATTTTAAGGTTGATCGCTTAGAATAAGTAGAGTTATATTCACAGACATGGTTTATAACTAGAAATCAAGAACCAATAAGGGTGAGTGTTTAATAAAGCCTTTGTTAACTTGTTTAATAAAGAAAGCTTGTTAATTCCATGTTAAGTCCTAGACACAGGATAACATAGTCCTTAGGGTGATACAGTGGGTACTTCAAAGGCATGAGTGAACTTATTTAGCATGCCTAGACATAGGAAGCTTGTAACGAAACTCTGAAGAAAGTAGCTGAAAGGCACATACTGATGCAGCTGCACTCAGTGCATCTGCACCACATAAAAGCACATAACTCTTGAAAGTGACTTATTTGGTGAAGACATCTCAATTATCATTCTCAACTGATTTCCTCTACATTTTATTGCATATTTACATTCTGTTTTCTTTTCAACTCCATCCAAAACTATGAGTAGTGTAGCTGCACTAATTTATATCTTCTTAAGCATACAAGAGTTAATCCAATCCCTGTGGGTTCGATCTTTTATACTATTTGTTTGTGACTGTGTATACTTGCACACGTTTTTCACACACCAGTAAGGGCATCTAAATTATTACTTTGTTAATATGTGTGCTAATTGTTATGAGTTGTTGAATATGTATTGGGAAATGTTGATTGAATGATTGTAAAGTGGTGATATAAGTGTTATGCTTTATATGGTTTTGTTGGCTTACTTACTTGTTGTATTATTGAATATGATTTATATATATTATGTTGTGATTCATGATGAAAAGCCAGGTGGGAATTTCGTGGTGAGTATGAGAGAAAGGGTATACCGATATGTCCACTGTTGTAATGTACCAAAACATCTTTTGGAAAAGAAAATAATGCTAAGGAATTTTTCCTAAAATCGGTGAGACGCCTCAAACAACATTTGTTTATATGAACTAATAGGGATGCTTTTCAAGAAAATCAAGTTTATGAAATCAAGCAATTTTGGAAGTATAATGATATTTAGAACTAATAGAATTTTTTTCAAGTAATGTGCATTAGAGAGACAGTAAGTTTCGAAAGATCGCGATGGGGTATTTGAATCAAGAGGAATTAGAACTACAAACCAATGAACCTCGGGACACTAAATGTGAGTGATTCCAGTTTTCTAGGACTAACTTTGGGTGATGCATTTTCATGCAAATATCGATGCCGACGTGAGCCTAGGTCTAGATGCGACTACGTGTCAAATATCCTCTCCTGGTGGGGAGAAAAGGGAAGTGTGCTACAGATAAATCCGGAGTGGTACTGGGCATGAATTTCCATTGCGTTGGGAACTTGGTGATCAATTGATGACATGTATCTGGCGGGATCATGATTATTTTATTTGCCCATTGTGTTGGGTACGAGGCGATATTCCGGAATCATGTGCACTAGCATATAGACTAACAAATAGGTAAATCAATGTTGCATTTATGCTTTTCTATGCTATGACCTGTGTTATGATGTGCATTTTGATATCTTTATATGTACATTCTCGTCATACATTATATATATTTTTCGAGAAGATGATCCTTGCCTGTGGCTATCCAATCCAATGGATGTGACCCAGATCTTGCAGATGACGTCAGAGGGAATACCCCCAATAGCTTTGTCGTCCCTAACTATGGGAACTTTAGTTGCCTGACTGGCAGGCCATGCCAGGGCCTCGGGTAGTCTTTAGATTCGTGGTCGAGGTTGCGGAAATGGAAATAAAATTGTGGGTGACGTTCTAGTATCAAACGTCTCAGTTTTATATAAGACCAGCTTAGTGTCATTGTGTGTAAATGTTTGGGGATTGTGCCCCTTCATGGTGTTTTTCTTTTGTTTATCTGGAGCAGCCCTCTGCGTAGGTGTCTGCCGGAGGTACATTACAGATATGAGTTAGTTAGTACGTATACTCCTCATATCCAAAGTGTACTCTTATTATGCTAGTACCTTGTGTGTCTTACTTTTTAACTGAAAACCTTTTATTCTCTTTTCATGCTTCAAATACTGCAGTACTCTAATGATTCTTGTAAAATGTTTTAAAAAATAATCACTTGGGTTTTCACAAAAACATCAGAACACATTTTCTATGATCATTCATGTTAGGGTGTTAAGTAGCTCTCCGAAAACTGGGGTGTTACATGAGGCATGCTTGTGTCAGAGTTAGACAAAGATTTAAGTACCCATTAGTCTTTGGGTCCTTGAGGGTTAGATTTCAACTTTATGGGTTCTTTCTGCTTGTTGCTACAAACTGAAATATGATGTCTAGTTTGTTTGCATCTTGAGCATTTTGCTTTGGGCTTTCTGTTTTCGACAGAGTTACCCTTCTTATATACATGACCCTTCTCAATAGGAGTTAAACTCACTTGAGAAGCTTCAAGAGTTTGTGCACAAATTATAAGCTCGTTTGTTAACTTACTAACTTGTTTTCTCAAAATCATATTTTCATTTTCAAGCTCTAAGTTAGAAGTAACTGATTTTTATGCCATTTTTAAGTTGAGAAGCTTGAACTATTCTGACAGTTTAAAATGTGATTATTGTAAAGTATGAATTGTTTTTCCCATTCTTTCATTTTGCATTTTCAGCTCCTCATTTTCCTTTCTCAAAATACATAATTGATCTTTGAAAAAACATGCATTTTTGAGAGAGAATATTTGAATCATATAACAGACTGTCATAAGAGGTTTTCACTTCTTAGCAAAATTCACATTTAAGTAGTTCAAATTCACATACCTCTTTTTGCTTAGTTCTTGCCATGCATGAGACGTAGATTGGTGGTTTCTTCCTTCCTCATGCTCACTTGATGATTCGTCTGAATCATCCCAAGTAGCCACCAAAGATTTCTTGTTTTGTATGAATCTTCTTTGTCCCTTTTTTGTTGAGAAGAGGACAACGTTGTTTCATGTGACTAGGTTTCTTGCATTCATAACAAGTGAATTTTGACTTGCATCCGTCTCCATTGAATGTGTCTCTTTTGAATTGAGATTTTCCTCTCCTTTTGTTGTTTAGCCATTTCTTGAGAAGATTTTAGTGCCATAGATTTTCCTTTATGAGAGGGAATGTTTTCCTCTTTCTGAAAAACTTTTAGAGCCACTACTTTTTTCTTTGGATGGAGTTCCTCCATATTCTCTTGTTCATGTATCTTTAGTGAGCCTAGCAAATGATCAATGTCAAGTGTTGAAAATGTTTTTTCTTGTTCTATAGCAATCTTTTGGGGTCTCTAAGCTTTTGGAATGTAATGGCAAAATCCCTAATGAGCTTTGATGGTTAACAAACTTCAAATGTGAGAAGATTAAGTTATCTGATTTCTTATGCTACTAATATTTTATCTTGACTGAAAAATAAGAACGGGATAAACCAATTAAATCTCAAGAAGATATATGCTTATGAGAAGCATCATAAAACAATTTTGCACATGATGACCAAAGAAGAAGACTTCTCTTGACAAGATCAAAGATCAAAATCAGATGGGTAGACTTGAGAAAGATAATCATGAGAAGGATCATTATAATCTGCGTCAACATGAATAGAATTATAGAAAAGTCAACCTTAGAAGTATCATGTCAGAATTTTCATGAGAAGTGTCCTCAGAAGAATAGAGATTAGAAGCATCAAATGAGAAGAGTCAAGTTGAGAAGCATCATGACAAAAAGAGTCAAGATCAGAAGGGTCGTGATGAGAATAGTCAAGTTGAGTAGAGTCACAGAAAGGAAATCTCCATAAGAAGAATCAATTTGAGAAGCATCAACCATAGAAGCATCATCTCCATAAATGCAACAACCATAGAAGCATCAACCATGATAGTTGTAAACTGTTGTCTTCTGCAGAAATGCAAAAACACAACGGTCTTAAAGAAAACAGCTCCTCAACGGCTATAAGCGGCTATAATCTTTTGCCAACGACTCTTTTCTATGAACAACAGGTTATTACAAACAATTCAGCTATAAATAAACCCATTGGGCCATTGCTGATACGTGTGAGTGTACATTGAGCTCAAATCTCCCAATCTTCTCAAGTGTCAAGTTTTTTCTCATCCATTCTCAGCTTGTAACACCCTCGAATGATTGGGTATATGTTTAGACTGAAGAAAATAGGAATTAAATATAGTCTCTTAACATTCGAAGGGAACATGTAGCTAAAAGTTTTAGAAAATTCAAGTTATATCCATATTATTTTTAGAAATGCTACCTATTTTATCTAGAGTGGAACTTTAGAAATGATTTAATAGGTTATATATATATCATTATGTAAAAAAAAAATAGATGAAGTGAGAAGTCAGGATGATACTCTCTTAAACACATAATAATATATATTATATTATTATATTATAAAAGTTGTCCACATTTCTTTCCCACACTATGTGAAACTAAATGAATAAATATATAGATATATTATTAAAGTAAGGAGAGCCGAGAAGCTTCCCCTAGGTTTCAAAACCTGCAAAACCTATAACAAAAAGATTAGAGCAAAGGAAAGTAGAGTGGCTTAAGAAAAAGAAAAATAGAGGGAGATAGAAGCAGAGACTGAGAGAGTAGATATGGAAATTGGAAGCAGGAACCGAAGGAGATTATCTTGTAAGTTTATAATCGAAGAGATTATGGATTTTTATAGTCTATTGGATGGTTTGAGTTAGGTGCAGATAACTAGTTGGGACCAGATTTGGTACAAAAGTCTTTCAAAAGCTTAAGGTTATCCGAGAGAGATTATTTAGCTGCACATAATAGACAAAAGGCTTATTTGGATCATCATTGTTGGGGATTAGAGTTTATGGAAGGTGACTACATACTCTTACAAGTTTCCCTAATGAAGGGAATTGTGGGACTTGGAAGGAAATGAAAGCTTAGTCGTTTTGTAGGTTCATCCATGATCCTTCAGTGAGTTCCTGTTGAGGCTTATAATCAAATCTTCCACCCGAATTCAAATTTCTTCACTAAAATTTTCACGTATATATCTAGGCTGAGAAAATATTTAACTGATTCATTCCATATGCTCCAATCACAATCGACTCAAGTAGACAAAGATTTGATTTATGAAGAGGAACACGTAACTATCATAGATTGACAAGTGAAGAAGCTGCGTAATAAGGACATTGCTATTAGGGTGGATAGGAGGTAAAAGATGTTATGAAGTCGAAAGAGTGTCATTTGGTTCAAGCTTTAGGTAAGCATACTTAAATTCGGGGACCGAATTTTTTTTAGGAGGGAAGAAATGTAACACCCTCGAATGATTGGGTATAGGTTTAGACTGAAGCAAATAATATATCAAAGAACATAGGAATTAAATATAGTCTCTTAACATTTGAAGGGAACATGTAACTAAAAGTTTTAGGAAATTCAAGTTATATCCATATTATTTTTAGAAATGCTACCTATTTTATCTAGAGTAGAAATTTAGAAATGATTTAATAGGTTATATATAACATTATGTAAAAAAAAAATAGATGAAGTGAGAAGTCAGGGTGATACTCTCTTAAACACATAATACACTACGCTAGATGTTGAAGAAAAGAGCGCATCCATAAGTAGCGCTTCTTTAAAAAATGCTACGCATTGTTGAACGCAATAGGCATTGGTAGTGCTTGGTCTTCTAAGCGCTGCTTATAGTTGTAACGGGATTAGCAATGGGCAGCGCCTAGTGTATAAACGCTGCTTATAGGTGAAACGCGCCTAGGCAATAGGCAGCGTTTCCTAAAAAGCGCTGCTTATAGGAGAAATGCGTCCTCCAATAAGCAGCGCTTCTTAGGAAACGCTGCCTATTGCCTAGGCGCGTATAAGCTATAAGCAGCGCCTCTGAACAAGCGCTGTCCATTGGTACCACTATAAGCAGCGCTTATAAGTATAAAGCGCTGCCCTTTGCCCTTTTTTTTTTCGTTTCTTTCAATCTAGCCCCCCAACGTCTCTCTCTCTCTCTCACACATTCGTTCTTCAGCTCCCACTCTCTCCCTCTCACGAAAACACACTCTTCTTCTCAACCATCTTCAACCATCTTCAATCCTTCTTCAAGGAAAACCCACCCATTTCGTTTCTCTCTCTATCTTTCTCAACCATTCCGTCTCTCTCTCCCTCACATACTCTCTCCATTTCGTTTCTCTCTCTCAACCATCTTCAAGCCATTTCATTTTGGTGACATATTCAACCATCTCCAAGCCAAGCATCTTTGAAGGTAACTCATAAACTCATTTCTTGTTTTGCATTTAAAGTGTTATTGTGATATATGTGGTTGTTTTACTTGGTTTATCATATTGTGACATTGTGTATATGTGGTTGTTTTACTTGGTTTATCATATTGTGACATTGTGTATATGTGGTTGTTTTGTTGTGTGTTGTCTCTTTTGCTTTGAATTTAAAGTGTTTGTGTTTTTGACTCAAAGAATACCAATTTCAATAAATAGAAGAATTTTGTAAATGAATGATTGAAATTAGGATTGCTTGTTGTTCTAGTTATTTTAATGGCATTGAAACCTTAGGTTAGATGATTCAAACTTGATGCTTGTTGATTGGTTCTTTGAAAGGGTGAAGTGTTTCTAAACTTGAGGGGAAATGTAGGTGTAGTGTTTGTTGAAATGTCCAAATGAAATGCTTGTTAATTTAATGTTGCTCTAGGTTAAGGGATTCTTGTGTTGTATATTTATAAATTTGAGATATTTAGTGAAATGAATGTTAATTGAGTGTTGTTCTAGGTTAAGGGAAACTTGTGATGTATTTCTAAACATGAGAAATTGAGGATTGTTGCTGAAGAAAATAGGACAAGTTTTTTCTCAAGTGTCAAGTTTTTTCTCATCCATTCTCAGCTTGTAACACCCTCGAATGATTGGGTATATGTTTAGACTGAAGAAAATAGGAATTAAATATAGTCTCTTAACATTCGAAGGGAACATGTAGCTAAAAGTTTTAGAAAATTCAAGTTATATCCATATTATTTTTAGAAATGCTACCTATTTTATCTAGAGTGGAACTTTAGAAATGATTTAATAGGTTATATATATATCATTATGTAAAAAAAAAATAGATGAAGTGAGAAGTCAGGGTGATACTCTCTTAAACACATAATAATATATATTATATTATTATATTATAAAAGTTGTCCACATTTCTTTCCCACACTATGTGAAACTAAATGAATAAATATATAGATATATTATTAAAGTAAGGAGAGCCGAGAAGCTTCCCCTAGGTTTCAAAACCTGCAAAACCTATAACAAAAAGATTAGAGCAAAGGAAAGTAGAGTGGCTTAAGAAAAAGAAAAATAGAGGGAGATAGAAGCAGAGACTGAGAGAGTAGATATGGAAATTGGAAGCAGGAACCGAAGGAGAAAAGAAGTCGCTGCACTCTGTTCTTGTTTCAACAAAATCTGAACAAGCAACACAAGATTTATGAAGGGAATATTAGAGAGTGGAGGTTAGTAGGAGATTGAAAGTAGAAGAAGATCACCAACACAAGTCACAAGTAGATCCTATTTGAGGTATAAGAAGCCTTATTATTTGTTTAAAGAAATTTATGTTAGCGTAGGTAGCAGGTAAAATTAGAAATCTTGCTAGACTTTATATATAAGAAGGATAGTTTGGATTGTTTATTATTTTGAAAGTATAGGATAAGATAATGATGATATATATATATATACACCCTTTTCATTACATTTATTAAGCTATTAGTTGATAGAAAATAAAGTTTTTCTTTGACAAAAGTTGATAGGAAATACTGTTAGTAAGTTAGAAACGGTAGAGTTAATTAAGTTTTAATTTGTATAAATAATTGTTAGGAGTTTAAAGTTCTGGTGGAAAGTGTTAGAAAAATAAATAAAATTAGACATGATATTAAATTATAATATAAATAGGTGTTAGAAATTGATTTTGTTTTATCCATATTAACGAAAATGTTAATTTAGTCTTATTCTAATCTAGATTCAAAGAAGCCAGTCCATCTGTCCTTAACTCTTCTCTCATTGGATTAGGAAGTCAGTCAGTAAATAATGGGGGCTATAACAAGTCCTACTTTTTTCTTTAACTTATTTTATAATTATTTGAATGATTCTTTATCTTATGTTTTTAGCAATTTAACGACTTCATTACTCATTATTTGAAACACAGTTTTTTGGGAAATGGTAATATTATTTTATAGCTTGATAACTTGATTGTCCGGATTCCGTTTGAATGTTTTGAGCATTTAAAATATAAGATTGTTTTGAATTCATGCTTTCAAGAATGTATCAATATTTGGTTCAATTTTTCAGAGTAATATCTTGAAACTACCGATATACCGTGATATTTCTCAATCGAGAGGTTTTTATTACTATGACTTTATTATAGTGGGATTTCGAAAAGCTTTGGGGTAAAAGTTTGTCAGAACACTACATGCTAACAGCAGTATATGTTAGCCTTGGTGCACCATGATTTACCTTCAGACGGGGAGCCTATTATTGATATTTTGAGGCGGGGAGCCTATTATTGGTATGCCTATTATTGATATTTCGAGGCGGGCAGGGAACCTTATATTGGTATTTTGAGGCGGGGAGCCTATTATTTATATTTCGAGGCGGGGAGCCTATTATTGGTATTTTGAGGCGGGGGAGCCTATGATTGATATTTCGAGGCGGGGAGCCTATTATTGATATTTGCAGGCTCCGGCCTATTTTCGTTATGTATAAGTGTTACCCCTTATTTTATATGGTTTTATACGATTTACTTGATTAATATTATATTTCTGTTGAAATCATTTTAAAACTGATATTATCGTGTCCCGCTTGTTATACTCTTCGTTATTTGCTCACTGAGTGGTGACTCACCTCGTCTCTCTTATATGTTTCAGATTCCCAGGCTCGTGTCAAACTGTGAACCTCTGCTAGTGTTTTACTTCTAGGTGATGATCCATTATGAGTTTAGAGAAATGTTGGTGATATTATGTATATTTTCTGTTTGTGTTCTTATGTATTTATCCTGAAAAAGTTTGTAGTGGCTCTGTTACATTGTTGGGTTATTTGTTAGTAGTTGGATATGACTCTATTGGCCTCTGTGAGGACCTATATTAGCTGATATTGTGTGTTTTGATTAGACAGGTGTATATATTTTTAAGATGTTCATATTTTGGAGGAGGTTCTGCCGAATTTTCGTTAGAAATTTCTCTGGATATAGGTTATTTTAATTTTAACATAATGATTGTTCTCAATGACAAGTTGAGGTCGTTGAGGCTTGCCAGACTAATGCGGGAATAGTCTATGCGCCGGTCATGGTCCAACTCGGGTCGTGACAAAGTATGTATCAGAGCTTTGGTTGTCTTAGCATGTAACAGAGCTGAGGATCTTTAATAGAGTCGCGATTGTGATAATGTACCCGAGCATTATTACACTTGGGACCCTATTAAAGACCTTTCTAGGATTGTCCATTTCTCTTCTAAAGTCTCAAAAAAATTCTTCCATGTCTCGTGAGTCACCGTTAATTGTCTTTCCTTGTTGACTGGAAACAAAACTACTAGAATGTGGTATACGGTTCTGTTTCGACCTTATCATAGTAGTGCTACTGTGTGAAAAAAAAATAAAATTAATATAACCTTAGCCTTTGTAAAGTCTGTCATGTAAATTTAAGGCCCTTAAATTTAAAGCTTTGAACCTAATGGAATATGGTGAATTAGAATAGGAATGTGATGAATTGGATTAATAGACCTAGTTGGTCGTGAGAAATATATGTGCATTGAATTGATGATGAGAGTTGAGATTGATTTCAGTTTTCTAGTAAGGTTAATGAGGGTGTATTCCTTGTAGTTGTCTTGTGGTATTTCGTTCGAAACACAACTGGATACATCAATTAGCATGAATTGATTGAAAAAATTATGATAAAGACCATTAGTTGCTTTCTAAATGAGGTGAGGAGAGAAAAATACATTAATATTAGTAGTCATGAGTACTAAGGGAATGATAGATGAGCTCCTTGGCAATGTTTTGCGTTCTCTTCATATTAGCTAAATATTATGTTTTTAGTTGTGATCTGTGATTGGTTATAGTTACTCAGATTTGGTTAGGGGAATTGTGTTGAAAAAAAAAAGACTAGTGTGAAAGCTAGGATATTATGAAGAAACAGGATTATATATAAATAAAAAAAGTGATCTAAATTCAATATTTGTTTAAAAAAAAAAGAAGACAGAACGTATGGAATATACTAGTGATTATTCTATTAAATTGATGTTGGTCTTGAATTATTGTGGGTTCTTAGTGGTAGGAAGTCTTTGAACATATTTAGAGTACTTCCACTAGAGGGGAAAAAAAAGTGATTGAGATACTTCAATTTGGTGTAAATTTGAGGGTAATCATTATTTTTTTTTATTGATAGCTTGGGTTCCATAATAATAATAAGTAATGGTGATTATGCTAGAACTAGAAGTTTTAAAAGCTAGAGACCTGTCCAACAAACTGTTACAGAAGTAAAACTAAGGTAGAAAGCAGTTGGGAAACAAAGATTGGAGGAATAAAGGAAATTTTCATTTTCGTTACAGTTATGTAGTAAGACAAACTTTCATTTAGGTTGAAGTGTTGAAGAGGGTAAGGGAAAATGGAAAATATTGAGAGATTGGTGAGTAGTAGGTGAAACCAAATGAGAAGGAAAAATTAAGTTGTAGGACACAACATTGTCAGCGGATAAAAGAGAAAACGGATAAAAGAGAAAAGAAAGGCACTCAGGAAAATTAGGTGCTGATTGGTTTAATCTATGATGGAGGAAGAGAGCAAGGAAAAATTATGCACATTTCAGCTTCTTCCATGAACACTTCAAAGGGAATTTCTTTTAGATGTTTAGACATATGACCACCAGGAAAAGAAAAAAAAGACAATGTGATCTGAATATTTCAATTTAGTGGTTTAGTATTATGTTCACAATGGTTCCTTTATGTTAGAAAGGTACTCTAGTGGAAGGGATCCAATTGAAACTTAAGGAATTGTTAGCTTGTAATTTCGACAGGCTAAATTAAATTCAGTCAACGAAGTTTGATTTATTTTTAAAGTTTGACCTTGTATTTCAAGAGACAAGTATCAATTTCGACACTGAAATGAATTAAGCTATCAAGTTACATCAAGTAGATTTCGACCTCAGATTTGGCTAAGTCGAAGAAGCTGAAGACAGATATTTCGACAAGAAGGAGTTGGAGGCTGATGTCGAAGTAGGATCAAGTAACCGTTACCAAGAGCCCGTAGCAGTTACATTTTTTAAACTTTGTACTGTTATTTTCTATTTGTATAAATAGTAGTTTCTCATAGGAAAAACGGGTCACAATCTCTCATACCAAGTTCCCACGCTCAAAGTACCGACACGCACTGAGAAACGAGTACAAGGAATGCATGTATGATCTTGTGCACCACCCCTTTAAATTAATGCAATTTTAATTTTCCTTTTCTTTACGTTTCATGCAAATTTTCTCTTTGTTTTATCCTCCCTCATTTGGAGTAATTCGACGGTTTCGCGGAGAAATCGACGGTTATCTTCTTCTTTTTACTTTTAAACGCGCAATTCTGGAAAAACTTTAAACACAAACGGTCTTAGGATTTACTAGTTGATCCTGCAAGCAGAAGCAATTTCAAACTAGCGGTGTTTACCAAAATCCAAGGTAAACAAATTGGCACGCCCAGTGGGACGTTTGTGCTAATTTTAAAAGTTTTTCGTTAAATTCTTAAACTTTGTGTTTGTCTGTACATGCAATTAAGGAGTGGTAAACATCTTCCAGAGATGGCACACTCTAGTACAAGTAATGCTTCTGCATCAAATGCACAAAGTACACAAGAACAAGCGTCAGTTAGTGACGTTAACGCTGCAAATGTCGCAGGCATAACCGTCGCTATGCCTTCTTCGACAACAATGGGAGTAACCGCTATAACTTCTCCCATAATTACTCCTGTGTCAATGATGACCACTGCAGCATTAACAAATGTTAATACAATGGCTTCTGTGCCATCAATAGTAGGACCAACGAGTCCTTTGATGGCAAATCCAATGATTGGAAATATGCCATTTACTATGAGTGGAAGGGCTTTACCGTATGGCATGCCAACAGCATTGATGGCAGGCCTTCAGACAAATTCGTCTACATTTGCAGAAAATGCAAGTACAGGGTATTCTCCTATTCATAGTTCGACGGAGGGCATCCATAGTCGAAATGCCCAAACTAATTTGACTACAACATCTTTGTTGGCATGAAGACAACAAATGGATGATAGCAATCATGATATGGTCAATATGTTAACACAACAAATTGGTACTGTGTTTAATCCTTTGATACAAAACACTAATAACAGCTACCAAATGTTGGCAACACAAATGGGAAGAATTGCTGATTTCTTTGGTACTCCACCCATACATCACCAGCAAATTCCCCAAATTCAGAATGTCAGGCCTGTCGAAGTACCTGTTGAAAGACCTAACATTCCAATACCTATGAATCAGGGAAACCAAGGACAACAACAAATTGTCGAAGAGCCTATGAGGGTAGAGGCAATCCCTGAAATTGTGTTGGTGAATAGAAACCAAAATGCTGACGAAGTGGTCAGACAAGTGCAACAAAACAATTTCGGAGCACAAAACAATCTGGCTAATATGGTCGAAACTATTTTAGCCCAGAATGGCCTTAACTTTGGTTTACATAGGCCTAATTTTGTGTCGCCCTTGTCAGAATACACCTTACAAACAGAGCTGCCTAGGGGATGGAAAATTCCCAAGTTCACAAAGTTCGCTGGAGAAACCAGTGAATCTACCGTCGAACACGTGGCTCGTTATTTGACTGAGGCTGGCGATCTAGCACACAATGAGAATTTAAGGATGAAATACTTTCCAAATTCTCTAACTAAGAATGCCTTCACATGGTTCACTACACTGCCTCCAAATTCAATTTTTAATTGGAATCAATTAGAAAAGGCCTTCCATGAGTAGTTCTATATGGGTGATGCAAAATTAGTCTTAAAGAACTAGCTAGCGTTCGACGCAAGGGGGCAGAATCTGTTGATGATTATCTCAATAGATTTAGACTACTCAAAGCAAGGTGTTTTACCCAAGTGCCTGAGCATGAGCTAGTCGAAATGGCTGTTGGTGGTCTAGATTATACTATAAGAAAGAAACTAGACACACTACATTTAAGAGATATGGCACAATTGGCTGATAGAGTTCGACAAGTCGAAAGAATCAAAGCCGAAAATGCCAGAACTGGTAGATTCCAAAGTAAAAAAGAAAAGGTTGCTTATGTCGAAGCTAATGACAGTGACCAAGAATACGATATATCTTATGAAGATGTCGAAGAAGAGGTCAACATTGCAGAACTAAAACCAGGACCTCCTTATACTTGCAAATTGTTAAAACCGTCTAATGGAAAAAATCTTGTGGAACCTAAGAATGATAAATTTGTCGCAAAAACTTACACTTATGATGTATCTAAATGTGACGAAATATTTGATCTGCTTGTGGCTGATGGTCAAATCTTAATGCCTAAAGGCCTAAAGATTCCACCATTAGAACAACGACAGAAAAGAGGCTTTTGTAAGTTTCATGGTTTCTTAGGTCATAACACTTCCGGTTGTGTCATTTTCAGGGATTTGGTTCAAAATGCTATCAACGTAGGAAGGCTGAAATTTGGTGACAAATCTAAGCCACCAATGAAGATTGATATTGATCCCTTGCCAACAGCTGATGCATTGCTGGTTGAAGTTGATCTCAATAACACTGAAGTTATGCTTTGCCCAAGGTGCAGTGCTGTCTTCGACAAAGATTCTGCTAAGAGTTTTGAAGGATTTAAGCCTCAACTGAAACGCAAAGGAAAATGGGTTGACAAAAGACCAAAGTTTAGTTACAATAACAGAGGTATCCAATACAACGATACTTCGACTAAGAATCTTCAGAAGGGACACATTAAAACTTATGTTCCTCCAGCAAGATCTCCTGTCGAAAAATGGGTACATTCAGGTGGAAAAAGTACTGGTTATTACCCAGTATATTATGCTGGAAAGTATGACGAAAAGAAACAGGATATGAATAAGATGGTTAAAGGGAGCACAAGTGCTACTAATCAAAATAAGGCAATTGAATCTAACAAGTATCCCTATAACAATAATTACAAAGGGAAGAACCCTATGACGAGAACTCAATGGCGTAGATATCAACGCCAGAAAAAGGTTGCTGCTGTAGGCAAGGTGGAAAATTCCAACAAAGAGAAAGGTAAACAAATACCTTCAAAATCTCTTGAAATGGTTAGAAAGCCAGCAACTGAAAGGATATTTCCACCTCTCTCAGTGATTAAAGAAGGTCTCAATCTAGATGAAGAAATGGGATCTGATTTCGCAAACTCAGGGTCAGAATTCGACGTCCTGTGCGGTGTTGTCTCGATCCTACCAATTGAGTATGACGTGGTTTCTGAGGTGAATGACGCTGAAGAGGATTTCGACGAAGAAACCACTTACAAACCCATTTGTTACTATGTCTTGAAAAATGGATGTGTGGAAGAGCAACACGCTGTCTTTGAGAGACCTGATTGTGGGATAAGGAATCATCTCAAACCTTTGTATATCCAAGCAAAGGTGAAAAATTTTGGGATAAGCAAGATCTTGGTTGATGGTGGCGCTGCTGTGAACCTGATGCCACAACATATGCTAAAGAGGATTGGGAAGTGTGAAACGGATCTGAAAACACACAACGTAATCCTTACCAACTATGAAGGTAAAAGTGGCCACTCTCTTGGAGCCATTGAAGTTGACCTTTCTGTTGGAAGCATTAGAAGGCCAACTATGTTTATGGTGATTTCAACCAAGGCAAATTATAATATGCTATTGGGAAGGGAATGGATCCATGTTGTGGGGGCAATTCCTTCGACAGTTCACCAGAGGCTCATTATTTGGAGAGAAGATGGCCTAGTTGAAAACATTGAGGGTGATCAAAGCTATTTCAAGGCTGAAGTGAATACTATCACCAAGAAAACCTTCGACAAGAAACTGGCGAGCATTGCGCCATGCATTTCCTCTGAACATGGTTATGAAAGCAGAGATAATGTGAGGATCTCAGTGATTCTTGATCCCAACTATGGATTTATTTGGGAGAGAGAGGTCATTGACGAAGACAACTACCCACAAGGCTATGTCAAGCCTACAGGGTGGGAAGGACCATAAATGGTTATTTTTGGATAAACCCACTGTATGGGATAGGATTACGGCCTATGTGGCCGAAAATAAGCAAAAACCGGTTTTAGAAGCTGACTTACAACAACAATTAGTTAATGAAGCCGCTGAAGATAAAAATAAAGACAACATTGTCGAAAACCAGAGGCTTGATTGCGTCTATGATGACGAGCCTTTAGGTTTTGAAAAAGATCCAATGGGTTCAACCAAAAAGATCCAAGCACAAGATCCCTTAGATGAAATTGATTTGGGAGATGGCTCAATAAAAAGGCCAACATACATTAGTGCTAAGATTGATCAAGAGTTGAAGGCGCAGATTGTTGAATTGCTAAAGGAATACAAAGATTGCTTCGCTTGGGATTACAATGAGATGCCAGGGCTGAAAAGAGAGGTGGTTGAGTTGAAATTACCTATTCGATCAGAGAAAAAGCCTGTGAAGCAAACACCAAGAAGATTTGCACCAGAAATCATGTCGAAGATTAAAGCGGAAATCGAAAGGCTATTGAAAAGCAAGTTCATCAGAACTGCCAGGTATGTCGAATGGCTTGCTAATATAGTGCCTGTAATTAAGAAAAATGGTACGCTTAGAGTTTGCATAGATTTTAGAGATCTAAATAATGTTACTCCCAAAGATCAATACCCAATGCCTGTGGCAGAAATGTTGGTTGATTCAGCGGCTGGTTATGAATATTTAAGCATGCTTGATGGATATTCTGGTTATAACCAAATTTTTATTGCTGAAGAAGACATTTCAAAAACTGCATTTCGATGCCCAGGGGCATTAGGTGTTTATGAATGGGTGGTAATGCCATTTGGTTTAAAAAATGCTGGTGCTACATATCAAAGAGCTATGAACACTATGTTCCATGATTTTATAGAAAATTTTATGCAAGTCTATATAGATGACATAGTTGTTAAGTCTTCATCAGAAAATGGTCATTTAGATCATCTACGACTATCATTCGAAAGAATGAGAAAATATGGATTGAAAATGAATCCACTCAAATGTGCCTTTTGTATAAGTGCAGGTGATTTCTTGGGCTTTGTTGTGCACAAAAAAGGCATTGAGATAAATCAAAACAAGACGAAAGCTATCATGGAAACACAACCTCCTTCAACAAAGAAAGAATTACAGTCATTATTAGGAAAGGTCAATTTCCTGAGAAGATTTATATCAAATCTAAGTGGCAAGATTCAAATATTCTCGCCATTACTTCGACTGAAGAAGGATGATGTTTTCAAGTGGGATGTCGAACATCAAGTAGCTTTCGACGAGATCAAGACATATCTGATGAACCCTCCTATTTTATTGCCTCCTATTAGAAATAAGACAATGAAATTGTATATAGCAACATCAGAATTGTCAATAGGTAGCATGTTAGCACAAGAGGATGAAAATGGTGTAGAAAGGGCCATATATTACCTCAGTAGGGTTTTAAATGATTCTGAAACTAGATATCACCCTATTGAAAAATTGTGTCTATGCTTGTATTTCTCTTGTACTAAGTTAAAGCAATATATTAATCCTGTTGATGTGTATGTTTATTCCCATTTTGATATTATTAAACATATGCTGTCGAAACCTATCCTACATAGTAGAATAGGCAAATGGGCTTTAGCTTTACTTGAGTATTCATTAACATTCCAACCTTTAAAGGCTATTAAAGGCCAAGTCGTTGCGGATTTCATTGCTGATCATTCAATAATTGAATCAGAAATTAATTTTGTGCACCTTCGACCTTGGAAATTGTACTTCGATGGCTCCAGCCATAAAAATGGGTCTGGTGTTGGGATGTTAATCATTTCACCTAAAGGGATTCCAACTAAATACAAGTATAAAATTAAAGAAAGTTGCTCCAATAATGAGGCTGAATATGAAGCCTTAGTAGTAGGACTTGAAATTCTGTTAAACTTGGGGGCAAAACAGGTCGAAATTAGAGGTGATTCTGAATTAGTAATCAAACAATTAACAAAAGAATACAAGTGCATTAAGGAGAATTTGATTACTTACTTTATTGCTGCCAATACTTTATGGAAACAATTCGACAGCGTTGATATTCAACATGTGCCTCGTATTGCAAATCAAGAGGCCAATGATCTGGCACAAATAGCTTCTGGTTATAAAGTTTCTAAAGAAAAATTAACAGAGCTAATCGAAATTAAAAACAAGTTAATTTCGACAGCAATGACACAAGAAACCTTGTCAAGAAAAAAACTGGAAGAGGCAGAGAGCTACTCTTTAATCTTAAGTCAATTACCTCCAAGTGAAAGTGAAAATTTTATTGAAAATTTTAATGATGAAGTTTCCGACAAAGGTTATTGTAATAATGTGTTTGAAGTTTTTGCCATTGACAGTATGTCAAATGATGATTGGCGAAGACAAATTGTTAATTACTTGGAAAATCCAACAGGGATAACTGATAGAAAAACCAAGTATAGAGCTTTAAGTTATGTCATCATGGGCAATGAGTTGTTTAAGAAAACCCCTGAAGGAGTTTTACTCAAGTGTCTTAGTCAAAATGAGGCATACTTGGCAATATCTAATACTCACAGTGGAACTTGTGGAGCTCACCAAGTAGGCCATAAAATGAAATGGCTCTTATTTCGACAAGGTGTCTATTGGCCGACTATGTTAAGAGATTGCATAGAGTTTGCCAAAGGATGCCAAGAATGTCAAAAGCATGCAGGAGTACAACATGTACCTGCAAATGAATTGCATTCTATTGTAAAACCTTGGCCATTCAGGGGATGGGCTTTGGATATAATTGGTGAAATCAAACCAAATTCGTCGAAAGGCCATCGTTTCATATTAGTAGGAATAGATTATTTCACTAAATGGGTGGAAGCTGTTCCTTTAAATAATGTTAATCAAGAAGCAGTGATTAATTTTATTCAAGACGATATATTATATAGATTTGGTGTGCCTGAAACTATCACCACAGACCAAGGTTCAGTTTTTATTGGTCAGAAAATGGTCGAATTTGCTGCTGAAAATGGGTATAAATTGTTAAGTTCGACACCATATTATGCTCAGGCAAATGGTCAAGTTGAAGCAGCCAATAAAATTATTGTTAGTTTGATTAAAAACCATGTTGGGCAAAAACCCAAGAATTGGCATAGGACACTTAACCAAATTTTATGGGCATGTCGAACATCTCCCAAAGAGTCAATCAATAGTACTCCTTTTAAACTTGTTTTTGGGCATGATGCAATATTGCCAGCAGAGATTTGTCTCCAATCAACTAGGATTCAAAGACAATTTGAAATCCCATCTGATCATTATTGGAATATGATGTTAGATGAATTAGTTGATTTAGATGAAGATAGGCTAAGTGCATTAGATATGCTCACAAGACAAAAAGAAAGAGTGACTAAGGCCTATAACAAAAGAGTCAAATTGAAGACTTTCGACGTGGGAGATTTAGTTTGGAAAGTTATCTTACCTATGGATAGAAAAGATAGAGTCATTGGTAAATGGTCCCCAAGTTGGGAAGGACCGTTCAAAATTTTACAAGTCTAATCAAACGGCGCATATGAAGTCGAAGAGATTGGCGCTGATGAAAGAATTTTGCGTATAATTGGCAAATACTTGAAAAAATATAAACCAACATTGCAAGAAGTTAAGATACGCTGGAATAAATATAAAGAAAGCGTAAGTAGGTGGCATTCAAAATAAATTGTGATTGCCATATGAGCATTGTCAGAATTACAAGCAGAACGTGGAAGGCCATATGGTACACCAATATAGGAATAACGCCAACAACATTTAACAGTGATGACGTCAGGTAGGTGAGATATTCCGATCAAGTGTAAAACCTATTTCGACATTGAGTTCAAAAATGCTCTTTTTCTGCCATTCACATAACTCCTGTCGAAAAAGACATTTTTGAAGGGGGCAATTTGTTAGCCTGTAATTTCGACAGGCTAAATTAAATGCAGTCAGCGAAGTTTGATTTATTTTTAAAGTTTGACCTTGTATTTCAAGAGACAAGTATCAATTTCGATACTGAAATGAATTAAGCTATCAAGTTACATCAAGTAGATTTCGACCTCAGATTTGGCTAAGTCGAAGAAGCTGAAGACAGATATTTCGACAAGAAGGAGTTGGAGGCTGATGTCGAAGTAGGATCAAGTAACCGTTACCAAGAGCCCGTAGCAGTTACATTTTTTAAACTTTGTACTGTTATTTTCTATTTGTATAAATAGTAGTTTCTCATAGGAAAAACGGGTCACAATCTCTCATACCAAGTTCCCACGCTCAAAGTACCGACACGCACTGAGAAACGAGTACAAGGAATGCATGTATGATCTTGTGCACCACCCCTTTAAATTAATGCAATTTTAATTTTCCTTTTCTTTACATTTCATGCAAATTTTCTCTTTGTTTTATCCTCCCTCATTTGGAGTAATTCGACGGTTTCGCGGAGAAATCGACGGTTATCTTCTTCTTTTTACTTTTAAACGCGCAATTCTGGAAAAACTTTAAACACAAACGGTCTTAGGATTTACTAGTTGATCCTGCAAGCAGAAGCAATTTCAAACTAGCGGTGTTTACCAAAATCCAAGGTAAACAGGATTCTATTAGAATGTATTTAAGTAAAATACTGATTTGGTGGTGCCTATCTTCGGTTATTCGCAAGAAACACTATTACAAATAAGATAGCTTAATAGAATCTTTGGAGTCAGGTGAGATCAACTTTGAAAATAGCTTCTTAAATGGGATTTCGATAGAGGTTGTCTATTAATATCCCCTCAAGATTGACAATTGGAATTATTTTAGCAAAGATTCGTGATATAGCTCTCCTAGAGGATACGAATAATAGTCAGAGTGAGTAGTGTCTTTTATTTTCATGACTCCGAAGCCATGAAAGAAGAGGGGATCGATATTGTGATATCTAGTGTCTAAGGATCTAATGGGAACTAGTCAAGTTGCATTATAGATCTTGGCCAAGAAATTGCAAAGGCGTTAGTGATGTTTTAGTGGAAGGATGATGTGTATAAGATGATGTTTGCAAATGGATTTGTCGTGTTACACTTCATCATGGAATAAAAACAAAAATAAGGGTACATTTGCAAAGAGGATAGGAGATAAGTAGGAGAGATTTCATACAAGGGATTATTTGGCTGAAATTTAATACATATGAAATTAGATATGATACTATTAATCGTATCTTAACTTGTTAGCTTCCTTACTCTTTAGGAGTTTGGAGTGTGTATAGATGAACAAGGAAGTGATGTTTTTTCTGATAGAGATTGTCGTCATGCTCGCTTGTTGCTTTAAAGAGGATTTGAGCGATTTATAATTTCATTAATCATTTAGGATTATGATTTCAAGTGACACATGAACATGAAAATTTGCGTCTCTAAGTCAATAATCGTTTCCTTTAAGAAGTAGGGAATTATAGGGGAACTGAGTATGAATAAGGACTAAAAGAGTGTGTTATACAAGTTAAGGATGTAGAAATTGGTGAAGACTGAAAACTAGCCATGGTACATATTAGCTTTAAGTAACATAAGCTAAATAGTGTGGTGAATTGATCCAGTAGGAAAATAGTAGAAAATGAATGGATAAGGAATATTTATGTTTATATGAAGGAGTTAAGTAGGTCAAATATTGATTTGACGTGTAAGTATTACGTGATATAGTTAATGCATAAATGTAAGGATTTAGTTTGTATTAGTATATTTGTAGGCAAACTCATTTACCTTTTGGTAAAGGCTATTTTCATCGACTTTTGGCTTAGGGGTATACTGTTTAGTTATGGGAGATCAAGTGGTAAGATATTTTGAAACTTTAATGTTGTGGATTGGCTTGGGTAATATTTGTTACGGAAACTTTGAGGATTGGCAACATAAGTTTTAGTGTAGGTGATTTTTTATAACAGACCAGAGTTGCACAAAGAATAAAGAGGGTTAATTGTTTGTTTTATATTATTTTTGGATCGAACTTGATAATTAGGAAACTAGTCAATATACTCTAGAGTTTTAACAGTTTTTCGAGTGTTAACATTTAGAATCAATTGTTTTAAGGATTGTTAGTTATCAACAATAGGATGGGTTTTAGCAGTTAATTTTGTTTAGTAGTGAGTTTCAACTGAAAATATTTTGGAAGTCTAAAGTTTAAAATGATATTATAAAGGATAAAATCTTGTAAGTTTATAATCGAAGAGATTATGGATTTTTATAGTCTATTGGATGGTTTGAGTTAGGTGCAGATAACTAGTTGGGACCAGATTTGGTACAAAAGTCTTTCAAAAGCTTAAGGTTATCCGAGAGAGATTATTTAGCTGCACATAATAGACAAAAGGCTTATTTGGATCATCATTGTTGGGGATTAGAGTTTATGGAAGGTGACTACATACTCTTACAAGTTTCCCTAATGAAGGGAATTGTGGGACTTGGAAGGAAATGAAAGCTTAGTCGTTTTGTAGGTTCATCCATGATCCTTCAGTGAGTTCCTGTTGAGGCTTATAATCAAATCTTCCACCCGAATTCAAATTTCTTCACTAAAATTTTCACGTATATATCTAGGCTGAGAAAATATTTAACTGATTCATTCCATATGCTCCAATCACAATCGACTCAAGTAGACAAAGATTTGATTTATGAAGAGGAACACGTAACTATCATAGATTGACAAGTGAAGAAGCTGCGTAATAAGGACATTGCTATTAGGGTGGATAGGAGGTAAAAGATGTTATGAAGTCGAAAGAGTGTCATTTGGTTCAAGCTTTAGGTAAGCATACTTAAATTCGGGGACCGAATTTTTTTTAGGAGGGAAGAAATGTAACACCCTCGAATGATTGGGTATAGGTTTAGACTGAAGCAAATAATATATCAAAGAACATAGGAATTAAATATAGTCTCTTAACATTTGAAGGGAACATGTAACTAAAAGTTTTAGGAAATTCAAGTTATATCCATATTATTTTTAGAAATGCTACCTATTTTATCTAGAGTAGAAATTTAGAAATGATTTAATAGGTTATATATAACATTATGTAAAAAAAAAATAGATGAAGTGAGAAGTCAGGGTGATACTCTCTTAAACACATAATACACTACGCTAGATGTTGAAGAAAAGAGCGCATCCATAAGTAGCGCTTCTTTAAAAAATGCTACGCATTGTTGAACGCAATAGGCATTGGTAGTGCTTGGTCTTCTAAGCGCTGCTTATAGTTGTAACGGGATTAGCAATGGGCAGCGCCTAGTGTATAAACGCTGCTTATAGGTGAAACGCGCCTAGGCAATAGGCAGCGTTTCCTAAAAAGCGCTGCTTATAGGAGAAATGCGTCCTCCAATAAGCAGCGCTTCTTAGGAAACGCTGCCTATTGCCTAGGCGCGTATAAGCTATAAGCAGCGCCTCTGAACAAGCGCTGTCCATTGGTACCACTATAAGCAGCGCTTATAAGTATAAAGCGCTGCCCTTTGCCCTTTTTTTTTTCGTTTCTTTCAATATAGCCCCCCAACGTCTCTCTCTCTCTCACACACATTCGTTCTTCAGCTCCCACTCTCTCCCTCTCACGAAAACACACTCTTCTTCTCAACCATCTTCAATCCTTCTTCAAGGAAAACCCACCCATTTCGTTTCTCTCTCTATCTTTCTCAACCATTCCGTCTCTCTCTCCCTCACATACTCTCTCCATTTCGTTTCTCTCTCTCAACCATCTTCAAGCCATTTCATTTTGGTGACATATTCAACCATCTCCAAGCCAAGCATCTTTGAAGGTAACTCATAAACTCATTTCTTGTTTTGCATTTAAAGTGTTATTGTGATATATGTGGTTGTTTTACTTGGTTTATCATATTGTGACATTGTGTATATGTGGTTGTTTTACTTGGTTTATCATATTGTGACATTGTGTATATGTGGTTGTTTTGTTGTGTGTTGTCTCTTTTGCTTTGAATTTAAAGTGTTTGTGTTTTTGACTCAAAGAATACCAATTTCAATAAATAGAAGAATTTTGTAAATGAATGATTGAAATTAGGATTGCTTGTTGTTCTAGTTATTTTAATGGCATTGAAACCTTAGGTTAGATGATTCAAACTTGATGCTTGTTGATTGGTTCTTTGAAAGGGTGAAGTGTTTCTAAACTTGAGGGGAAATGTAGGTGTAGTGTTTGTTGAAATGTCCAAATGAAATGCTTGTTAATTTAATGTTGCTCTAGGTTAAGGGATTCTTGTGTTGTATATTTATAAATTTGAGATATTTAGTGAAATGAATGTTAATTGAGTGTTGTTCTAGGTTAAGGGAAACTTGTGATGTATTTCTAAACATGAGAAATTGAGGATTGTTGCTGAAGAAAATAGGACAAGTTTTTTCTCAAGTGTCAAGTTTTTTCTCATCCATTCTCAGCTTGTAACACCCTCGAATGATTGGGTATATGTTTAGACTGAAGAAAATAGGAATTAAATATAGTCTCTTAACATTCGAAGGGAACATGTAGCTAAAAGTTTTAGAAAATTCAAGTTATATCCATATTATTTTTAGAAATGCTACCTATTTTATCTAGAGTGGAACTTTAGAAATGATTTAATAGGTTATATATATATCATTATGTAAAAAAAAAATAGATGAAGTGAGAAGTCAGGGTGATACTCTCTTAAACACATAATAATATATATTATATTATTATATTATAAAAGTTGTCCACATTTCTTTCCCACACTATGTGAAACTAAATGAATAAATATATAGATATATTATTAAAGTAAGGAGAGCCGAGAAGCTTCCCCTAGGTTTCAAAACCTGCAAAACCTATAACAAAAAGATTAGAGCAAAGGAAAGTAGAGTGGCTTAAGAAAAAGAAAAATAGAGGGAGATAGAAGCAGAGACTGAGAGAGTAGATATGGAAATTGGAAGCAGGAACCGAAGGAGAAAAGAAGTCGCTGCACTCTGTTCTTGTTTCAACAAAATCTGAACAAGCAACACAAGATTTATGAAGGGAATATTAGAGAGTGGAGGTTAGTAGGAGATTGAAAGTAGAAGAAGATCACCAACACAAGTCACAAGTAGATCCTATTTGAGGTATAAGAAGCCTTATTATTTGTTTAAAGAAATTTATGTTAGCGTAGGTAGCAGGTAAAATTAGAAATCTTGCTAGACTTTATATATAAGAAGGATAGTTTGGATTGTTTATTATTTTGAAAGTATAGGATAAGATAATGATGATATATATATATATACACCCTTTTCATTACATTTATTAAGCTATTAGTTGATAGAAAATAAAGTTTTTCTTTGACAAAAGTTGATAGGAAATACTGTTAGTAAGTTAGAAACGGTAGAGTTAATTAAGTTTTAATTTGTATAAATAATTGTTAGGAGTTTAAAGTTCTGGTGGAAAGTGTTAGAAAAATAAATAAAATTAGACATGATATTAAATTATAATATAAATAGGTGTTAGAAATTGATTTTGTTTTATCCATATTAACGAAAATGTTAATTTAGTCTTATTCTAATCTAGATTCAAAGAAGCCAGTCCATCTGTCCTTAACTCTTCTCTCATTGGATTAGGAAGTCAGTCAGTAAATAATGGGGGCTATAACAAGTCCTACTTTTTTCTTTAACTTATTTTATAATTATTTGAATGATTCTTTATCTTATGTTTTTAGCAATTTAACGACTTCATTACTCATTATTTGAAACACAGTTTTTTGGGAAATGGTAATATTATTTTATAGCTTGATAACTTGATTGTCCGGATTCCGTTTGAATGTTTTGAGCATTTAAAATATAAGATTGTTTTGAATTCATGCTTTCAAGAATGTATCAATATTTGGTTCAATTTTTCAGAGTAATATCTTGAAACTACCGATATACCGTGATATTTCTCAATCGAGAGGTTTTTATTACTATGACTTTATTATAGTGGGATTTCGAAAAGCTTTGGGGTAAAAGTTTGTCAGAACACTGCATGCTAACAGCAGTATATGTTAGCCTTGGTGCACCATGATTTACCTTCAGACGGGGAGCCTATTATTGATATTTTGAGGCGGGGAGCCTATTATTGGTATGCCTATTATTGATATTTCGAGGCGGGCGGGGAACCTTATATTGGTATTTTGAGGCGGGGAGCCTATTATTTATATTTCGAGGCGGGGAGCCTATTATTGGTATTTTGAGGCGGGGGAGCCTATGATTGATATTTCGAGGCGGGGAGCCTATTATTGATATTTGCAGGCTCCGGCCTATTTTCGTTATGTATAAGTGTTGCCCCTTATTTTATATGGTTTTATACGATTTACTTGATTAATATTATATTTCTGTTGAAATCATTTTAAAACTGATATTATCGTGTCCCGCTTGTTATACTCTTCGTTATTTGCTCACTGAGTGGTGACTCACCTCGTCTCTCTTATATGTTTCAGATTCCCAGGCTCGTGTCAAACTGTGAACCTCTGCTAGTGTTTTACTTCTAGGTGATGATCCATTATGAGTTTAGAGAAATGTTGGTGATATTATGTATATTTTCTGTTTGTGTTCTTATGTATTTATCCTGAAAAAGTTTGTAGTGGCTCTGTTACATTGTTGGGTTATTTGTTAGTAGTTGGATATGACTCTATTGGCCTCTGTGAGGACCTATATTAGCTGATATTGTGTGTTTTGATTAGACAGGTGTATATATTTTTAAGATGTTCATATTTTGGAGGAGGTTCTGCCGAATTTTCGTTAGAAATTTCTCTGGATATAGGTTATTTTAATTTTAACATAATGATTGTTCTCAATGACAAGTTGAGGTCGTTGAGGCTTGCCAGACTAATGCGGGAATAGTCTATGCGCCGGTCATGGTCCAACTCGGGTCGTGACAAAGTATGTATCAGAGCTTTGGTTGTCTTAGCATGTAACAGAGCCGAGGATCTTTAATAGAGTCGCGATTGTGATAATGTACCCGAGCATTATTACACTTGGGACCCTATTAAAGACCTTTCTAGGATTGTCCATTTCTCTTCTAAAGTCTCAAAAAAATTCTTCCATGTCTCGTGAGTCACCGTTAATTGTCTTTCCTTGTTGACTGGAAACAAAACTACTAGAATGTGGTATACGGTTCTGTTTCGACCTTATCATAGTAGTGCTACTGTGTGAAAAAAAAATAAAATTAATATAACCTTAGCCTTTGTAAAGTCTGTCATGTAAATTTAAGGCCCTTAAATTTAAAGCTTTGAACCTAATGGAATATGGTGAATTAGAATAGGAATGTGATGAATTGGATTAATAGACCTAGTTGGTCGTGAGAAATATATGTGCATTGAATTGATGATGAGAGTTGAGATTGATTTCAGTTTTCTAGTAAGGTTAATGAGGGTGTATTCCTTGTAGTTGTCTTGTGGTATTTCGTTCGAAACACAACTGGATACATCAATTAGCATGAATTGATTGAAAAAATTATGATAAAGACCATTAGTTGCTTTCTAAATGAGGTGAGGAGAGAAAAATACATTAATATTAGTAGTCATGAGTACTAAGGGAATGATAGATGAGCTCCTTGGCAATGTTTTGCGTTCTCTTCATATTAGCTAAATATTATGTTTTTAGTTGTGATCTGTGATTGGTTATAGTTACTCAGATTTGGTTAGGGGAATTGTGTTGAAAAAAAAAAGACTAGTGTGAAAGCTAGGATATTATGAAGAAACAGGATTATATATAAATAAAAAAAGTGATCTAAATTCAATATTTGTTTAAAAAAAAAAGAAGACAGAACGTATGGAATATACTAGTGATTATTCTATTAAATTGATGTTGGTCTTGAATTATTGTGGGTTCTTAGTGGTAGGAAGTCTTTGAACATATTTAGAGTACTTCCACTAGAGGGGAAAAAAAAGTGATTGAGATACTTCAATTTGGTGTAAATTTGAGGGTAATCATTATTTTTTTTTATTGATAGCTTGGGTTCCATAATAATAATAAGTAATGGTGATTATGCTAGAACTAGAAGTTTTAAAAGCTAGAGACCTGTCCAACAAACTGTTACAGAAGTAAAACTAAGGTAGAAAGCAGTTGGGAAACAAAGATTGGAGGAATAAAGGAAATTTTCATTTTCGTTACAGTTATGTAGTAAGACAAACTTTCATTTAGGTTGAAGTGTTGAAGAGGGTAAGGGAAAATGGAAAATATTGAGAGATTGGTGAGTAGTAGGTGAAACCAAATGAGAAGGAAAAATTAAGTTGTAGGACACAACATTGTCAGCGGATAAAAGAGAAAACGGATAAAAGAGAAAAGAAAGGCACTCAGGAAAATTAGGTGCTGATTGGTTTAATCTATGATGGAGGAAGAGAGCAAGGAAAAATTATGCACATTTCAGCTTCTTCCATGAACACTTCAAAGGGAATTTCTTTTAGATGTTTAGACATATGACCACCAGGAAAAGAAAAAAAAGACAATGTGATCTGAATATTTCAATTTAGTGGTTTAGTATTATGTTCACAATGGTTCCTTTATGTTAGAAAGGTACTCTAGTGGAAGGGATCCAATTGAAACTTAAGGATTTGTTAGCTTGTAATTTCGACAGGCTAAATTAAATTCAGTCAACGAAGTTTGATTTATTTTTAAAGTTTGACCTTGTATTTCAAGAGACAAGTATCAATTTCGACACTGAAATGAATTAAGCTATCAAGTTACATCAAGTAGATTTCGACCTCAGATTTGGCTAAGTCGAAGAAGCTGAAGACAGATATTTCGACAAGAAGGAGTTGGAGGCTGATGTCGAAGTAGGATCAAGTAACCGTTACCAAGAGCCCGTAGCAGTTACATTTTTTAAACTTTGTACTGTTATTTTCTATTTGTATAAATAGTAGTTTCTCATAGGAAAAACGGGTCACAATCTCTCATACCAAGTTCCCACGCTCAAAGTACCGACACGCACTGAGAAACGAGTACAAGGAATGCATGTATGATCTTGTGCACCACCCCTTTAAATTAATGCAATTTTAATTTTCCTTTTCTTTACGTTTCATGCAAATTTTCTCTTTGTTTTATCCTCCCTCATTTGGAGTAATTCGACGGTTTCGCGGAGAAATCGACGGTTATCTTCTTCTTTTTACTTTTAAACGCGCAATTCTGGAAAAACTTTAAACACAAACGGTCTTAGGATTTACTAGTTGATCCTGCAAGCAGAAGCAATTTCAAACTAGCGGTGTTTACCAAAATCCAAGGTAAACAAATTGGCACGCCCAGTGGGACGTTTGTGCTAATTTTAAAAGTTTTTCGTTAAATTCTTAAACTTTGTGTTTGTCTGTACATGCAATTAAGGAGTGGTAAACATCTTCCAGAGATGGCACACTCTAGTACAAGTAATGCTTCTGCATCAAATGCACAAAGTACACAAGAACAAGCGTCAGTTAGTGACGTTAACGCTGCAAATGTCGCAGGCATAACCGTCGCTATGCCTTCTTCGACAACAATGGGAGTAACCGCTATAACTTCTCCCATAATTACTCCTGTGTCAATGATGACCACTGCAGCATTAACAAATGTTAATACAATGGCTTCCGTGCCATCAATAGTAGGACCAACGAGTCCTTTGATGGCAAATCCAATGATTGGAAATATGCCATTTACTATGAGTGGAAGGGCTTTACCGTATGGCATGCCAACAGCATTGATGGCAGGCCTTCAGACAAATTCGTCTACATTTGCAGAAAATGCAAGTACAGGGTATTCTCCTATTCATAGTTCGACGGAGGGCATCCATAGTCGAAATGCCCAAACTAATTTGACTACAACATCTTTGTTGGCATGAAGACAACAAATGGATGATAGCAATCATGATATGGTCAATATGTTAACACAACAAATTGGTACTGTGTTTAATCCTTTGATACAAAACACTAATAACAGCTACCAAATGTTGGCAACACAAATGGGAAGAATTGCTGATTTCTTTGGTACTCCACCCATACATCACCAGCAAATTCCCCAAATTCAGAATGTCAGGCCTGTCGAAGTACCTGTTGAAAGACCTAACATTCCAATACCTATGAATCAGGGAAACCAAGGACAACAACAAATTGTCGAAGAGCCTATGAGGGTAGAGGCAATCCCTGAAATTGTGTTGGTGAATAGAAACCAAAATGCTGACGAAGTGGTCAGACAAGTGCAACAAAACAATTTCGGAGCACAAAACAATCTGGCTAATATGGTCGAAACTATTTTAGCCCAGAATGGCCTTAACTTTGGTTTACATAGGCCTAATTTTGTGTCGCCCTTGTCAGAATACACCTTACAAACAGAGCTGCCTAGGGGATGGAAAATTCCCAAGTTCACAAAGTTCGCTGGAGAAACCAGTGAATCTACCGTCGAACACGTGGCTCGTTATTTGACTGAGGCTGGCGATCTAGCACACAATGAGAATTTAAGGATGAAATACTTTCCAAATTCTCTAACTAAGAATGCCTTCACATGGTTCACTACACTGCCTCCAAATTCAATTTTTAATTGGAATCAATTAGAAAAGGCCTTCAATGAGTAGTTCTATATGGGTGATGCAAAATTAGTCTTAAAGAACTAGCTAGCGTTCGACGCAAGGGGGCAGAATCTGTTGATGATTATCTCAATAGATTTAGACTACTCAAAGCAAGGTGTTTTACCCAAGTGCCTGAGCATGAGCTAGTCGAAATGGCTGTTGGTGGTCTAGATTATACTATAAGAAAGAAACTAGACACACTACATTTAAGAGATATGGCACAATTGGCTGATAGAGTTCGACAAGTCGAAAGAATCAAAGCCGAAAATGCCAGAACTGGTAGATTCCAAAGTAAAAAAGAAAAGGTTGCTTATGTCGAAGCTAATGACAGTGACCAAGAATACGATATATCTTATGAAGATGTCGAAGAAGAGGTCAACATTGCAGAACTAAAACCAGGACCTCCTTATACTTGCAAATTGTTAAAACCGTCTAATGGAAAAAATCTTGTGGAACCTAAGAATGATAAATTTGTCGCAAAAACTTACACTTATGATGTATCTAAATGTGACGAAATATTTGATCTGCTTGTGGCTGATGGTCAAATCTTAATGCCTAAAGGCCTAAAGATTCCACCATTAGAACAACGACAGAAAAGAGGCTTTTGTAAGTTTCATGGTTTCTTAGGTCATAACACTTCCGGTTGTGTCATTTTCAGGGATTTGGTTCAAAATGCTATCAACGTAGGAAGGCTGAAATTTGGTGACAAATCTAAGCCACCAATGAAGATTGATATTGATCCCTTGCCAACAGCTGATGCATTGCTGGTTGAAGTTGATCTCAATAACACTGAAGTTATGCTTTGCCCAAGGTGCAGTGCTGTCTTCGACAAAGATTCTGCTAAGAGTTTTGAAGGATTTAAGCCTCAACTGAAACGCAAAGGAAAATGGGTTGACAAAAGACCAAAGTTTAGTTACAATAACAGAGGTATCCAATACAACGATACTTCGACTAAGAATCTTCAGAAGGGACACATTAAAACTTATGTTCCTCCAGCAAGATCTCCTGTCGAAAAATGGGTACATTCAGGTGGAAAAAGTACTGGTTATTACCCAGTATATTATGCTGGAAAGTATGACGAAAAGAAACAGGATATGAATAAGATGGTTAAAGGGAGCACAAGTGCTACTAATCAAAATAAGGCAATTGAATCTAACAAGTATCCCTATAACAATAATTACAAAGGGAAGAACCCTATGACGAGAACTCAATGGCGTAGATATCAACGCCAGAAAAAGGTTGCTGCTGTAGGCAAGGTGGAAAATTCCAACAAAGAGAAAGGTAAACAAATACCTTCAAAATCTCTTGAAATGGTTAGAAAGCCAGCAACTGAAAGGATATTTCCACCTCTCTCAGTGATTAAAGAAGGTCTCAATCTAGATGAAGAAATGGGATCTGATTTCGCAAACTCAGGGTCAGAACTCGACGTCCTGTGCGGTGTTGTCTCGATCCTACCAATTGAGTATGACGTGGTTTCTGAGGTGAATGACGCTGAAGAGGATTTCGACGAAGAAACCACTTACAAACCCATTTGTTACTATGTCTTGAAAAATAGATGTGTGGAAGAGCAACACGCTGTCTTTGAGAGACCTGATTGTGGGATAAGGAATCATCTCAAACCTTTGTATATCCAAGCAAAGGTGAAAAATTTTGGGATAAGCAAGATCTTGGTTGATGGTGGCGCTGCTGTGAACCTGATGCCACAACATATGCTAAAGAGGATTGGGAAGTGTGAAACGGATCTGAAAACACACAACGTAATCCTTACCAACTATGAAGGTAAAAGTGGCCACTCTCTTGGAGCCATTGAAGTTGACCTTTCTGTTGGAAGCATTAGAAGGCCAACTATGTTTATGGTGATTTCAACCAAGGCAAATTATAATATGCTATTGGGAAGGGAATGGATCCATGCTGTGGGGGCAATTCCTTCGACAGTTCACCAGAGGCTCATTATTTGGAGAGAAGATGGCCTAGTTGAAAACATTGAGGGTGATCAAAGCTATTTCAAGGTTGAAGTGAATACTATCACCAAGAAAACCTTCGACAAGAAACTGGCGAGCATTGCGCCATGCATTTCCTCTGAACATGGTTATGAAAGCAGAGATAATGTGAGGATCTCAGTGATTCTTGATCCCAACTATGGATTTATTTGGGAGAGAGAGGTCATTGACGAAGACAACTACCCACAAGGCTATGTCAAGCCTACAGGGTGGGAAGGACCATAAATGGTTATTTTTGGATAAACCCACTGTATGGGATAGGATTACGGCCTATGTGGCCGAAAATAAGCAAAAACCGGTTTTAGAAGCTGACTTACAACAACAATTAGTTAATGAAGCCTCTGAAGATAAAAATAAAGACAACATTGTCGAAAACCAGAGGCTTGATTGCGTCTATGATGACGAGCCTTTAGGTTTTGAAAAAGATCCAATGGGTTCAACCAAAAAGATCCAAGCACAAGATCCCTTAGATGAAATTGATTTGGGAGATGGCTCAATAAAAAGGTCAACATACATTAGTGCTAAGATTGATCAAGAGTTGAAGGCGCAGATTGTTGAATTGCTAAAGGAATACAAAGATTGCTTCGCTTGGGATTACAATGAGATGCCAGGGCTGAAAAGAGAGGTGGTTGAGTTGAAATTACCTATTCGATCAGAGAAAAAGCCTGTGAAGCAAACACCAAGAAGATTTGCACCAGAAATCATGTCGAAGATTAAAGCGGAAATCGAAAGGCTATTGAAAAGCAAGTTCATCAGAACTGCCAGGTATGTCGAATGGCTTGCTAATATAGTGCCTGTAATTAAGAAAAATGGTACGCTTAGAGTTTGCATAGATTTTAGAGATCTAAATAATGTTACTCCCAAAGATCAATACCCAATGCCTGTGGCAGAAATGTTGGTTGATTCAGCGGCTGGTTATGAATATTTAAGCATGCTTGATGGATATTCTGGTTATAACCAAATTTTTATTGCTGAAGAAGACATTTCAAAAACTGCATTTCGATGCCCAGGGGCATTAGGTGTTTATGAATGGGTGGTAATGCCATTTGGTTTAAAAAATGCTGGTGCTACATATCAAAGAGCTATGAACACTATGTTCCATGATTTTATAGAAAATTTTATGCAAGTCTATATAGATGACATAGTTGTTAAGTCTTCATCAGAAAATGGTCATTTAGATCATCTACGACTATCATTCGAAAGAATGAGAAAATATGGATTGAAAATGAATCCACTCAAATGTGCCTTTTGTATAAGTGCAGGTGATTTCTTGGGCTTTGTTGTGCACAAAAAAGGCATTGAGATAAATCAAAACAAGACGAAAGCTATCATGGAAACACAACCTCCTTCAACAAAGAAAGAATTACAGTCATTATTAGGAAAGGTCAATTTCCTGAGAAGATTTATATCAAATCTAAGTGGCAAGATTCAAATATTCTCGCCATTACTTCGACTGAAGAAGGATGATGTTTTCAAGTGGGATGTCGAACATCAAGTAGCTTTCGACGAGATCAAGACATATCTGATGAACCCTCCTATTTTATTGCCTCCTATTAGAAATAAGACAATGAAATTGTATATAGCAACATCAGAATTGTCAATAGGTAGCATGTTAGCACAAGAGGATGAAAATGGTGTAGAAAGGGCCATATGTTACCTCAGTAGGGTTTTAAATGATTCTGAAACTAGATATCACCCTATTGAAAAATTGTGTCTATGCTTGTATTTCTCTTGTACTAAGTTAAAGCAATATATTAATCCTGTTGATGTGTATCTTTATTCCCATTTTGATATTATTAAACATATGCTGTCGAAACCTATCCTACATAGTAGAATAGGCAAATGGGCTTTAGCTTTACTTGAGTATTCATTAACATTCCAACCTTTAAAGGCTATTAAAGGCCAAGTCGTTGCGGATTTCATTGCTGATCATTCAATAATTGAATCAGAAATTAATTTTGTGCACCTTCGACCTTGGAAATTGTACTTCGATGGCTCCAGCCATAAAAATGGGTCTGGTGTTGGGATGTTAATCATTTCACCTAAAGGGATTCCAACTAAATACAAGTATAAAATTAAAGAAAGTTGCTCCAATAATGAGGCTGAATATGAAGCCTTAGTAGTAGGACTTGAAATTCTGTTAAACTTGGGGGCAAAACAGGTCGAAATTAGAGGTGATTCTGAATTAGTAATCAAACAATTAACAAAAGAATACAAGTGCATTAAGGAGAATTTGATTACTTACTTTATTGCTGCCAATACTTTATGGAAACAATTCGACAGCGTTGATATTCAACATGTGCCTCGTATTGCAAATCAAGAGGCCAATGATCTGGCACAAATAGCTTCTGGTTATAAAGTTTCTAAAGAAAAATTAACAGAGCTAATCGAAATTAAAAACAAGTTAATTTCGACAGCAATGACACAAGAAACCTTGTCAAGAAAAAAACTGGAAGAGGCAGAGAGCTACTCTTTAATCTTAAGTCAATTACCTCCAAGTGAAAGTGAAAATTTTATTGAAAATTTTAATGATGAAGTTTCCGACAAAGGTTATTGTAATAATGTGTTTGAAGTTTTTGCCATTGACAGTATGTCAAATGATGATTGGCGAAGACAAATTGTTAATTACTTGGAAAATCCAACAGGGATAACTGATAGAAAAACCAAGTATAGAGCTTTAAGTTATGTCATCATGGGCAATGAGTTGTTTAAGAAAACCCCTGAAGGAGTTTTACTCAAGTGTCTTAGTCAAAATGAGGCATACTTGGCAATATCTAATACTCACAGTGGAACTTGTGGAGCTCACCAAGTAGGCCATAAAATGAAATGGCTCTTATTTCGACAAGGTGTCTATTGGCCGACTATGTTAAGAGATTGCATAGAGTTTGCCAAAGGATGCCAAGAATGTCAAAAGCATGCAGGAGTACAACATGTACCTGCAAATGAATTGCATTCTATTGTAAAACCTTGGCCATTCAGGGGATGGGCTTTGGATATAATTGGTGAAATCAAACCAAATTCGTCGAAAGGCCATCGTTTCATATTAGTAGGAATAGATTATTTCACTAAATGGGTGGAAGCTGTTCCTTTAAATAATGTTAATCAAGAAGCAGTGATTAATTTTATTCAAGACGATATATTATATAGATTTGGTGTGCCTGAAACTATCACCACAGACCAAGGTTCAGTTTTTATTGGTCAGAAAATGGTCGAATTTGCTGCTGAAAATGGGTATAAATTGTTAAGTTCGACACCATATTATGCTCAGGCAAATGGTCAAGTTGAAGCAGCCAATAAAATTATTGTTAGTTTGATTAAAAACCATGTTGGGCAAAAACCCAAGAATTGGCATAGGACACTTAACCAAATTTTATGGGCATGTCGAACATCTCCCAAAGAGTCAATCAATAGTACTCCTTTTAAACTTGTTTTTGGGCATGATGCAATATTGCCAGCAGAGATTTGTCTCCAATCAACTAGGATTCAAAGACAATTTGAAATCCCATCTGATCATTATTGGAATATGATGTTAGATGAATTAGTTGATTTAGATGAAGATAGGCTAAGTGCATTAGATATGCTCACAAGACAAAAAGAAAGAGTGGCTAAGGCCTATAACAAAAGAGTCAAATTGAAGACTTTCGACGTGGGAGATTTAGTTTGGAAAGTTATCTTACCTATGGATAGAAAAGATAGAGTCCTTGGTAAATGGTCCCCAAGTTGGGAAGGACCGTTCAAAATTTTACAAGTCTAATCAAACGGCGCATATGAAGTCGAAGAGATTGGCGCTAATGAAAGAATTTTGCGTATAAATGGCAAATACTTGAAAAAATATAAACCAACATTGCAAGAAGTTAAGATACGCTGGAATAAAGATAAAGAAAGCGTAAGTAGGTGGCATTCAAAAGAAATTGTGATTGCCATATGAGCATTGTCAGAATTACAAGCAAAACGTGGAAGGCCATATGGTACACCAATATAGGAATAACGCCAACAACATTTAACAGTGATGACGTCAGGTAGGTGAGATATTCCGATCAAGTGTAAAACCTATTTCGACATTGAGTTCAAAAATGCTCTTTTTCTGCCATTCACATAACTCCTGTCGAAAAAGACATTTTTGAAGGGGGCAATTTGTTAGCCTGTAATTTCGACAGGCTAAATTAAATGCAGTCAGCGAAGTTTGATTTATTTTTAAAGTTTGACCTTGTATTTCAAGAGACAAGTATCAATTTCGATACTGAAATGAATTAAGCTATCAAGTTACATCAAGTAGATTTCGACCTCAGATTTGGCTAAGTCGAAGAAGCTGAAGACAGATATTTCGACAAGAAGGAGTTGGAGGCTGATGTCGAAGTAGGATCAAGTAACCGTTACCAAGAGCCCGTAGCAGTTACATTTTTTAAACTTTGTACTGTTATTTTCTATTTGTATAAATAGTAGTTTCTCATAGGAAAAACGGGTCACAATCTCTCATACCAAGTTCCCACGCTCAAAGTACCGACACGCACTGAGAAACGAGTACAAGGAATGCATGTATGATCTTGTGCACCACCCCTTTAAATTAATGCAATTTTAATTTTCCTTTTCTTTACATTTCATGCAAATTTTCTCTTTGTTTTATCCTCCCTCATTTGGAGTAATTCGACGGTTTCGCGGAGAAATCGACGGTTATCTTCTTCTTTTTACTTTTAAACGCGCAATTCTGGAAAAACTTTAAACACAAACGGTCTTAGGATTTACTAGTTGATCCTGCAAGCAGAAGCAATTTCAAACTAGCGGTGTTTACCAAAATCCAAGGTAAACAGGATTCTATTAGAATGTATTTAAGTAAAATACTGATTTGGTGGTGCCTATCTTCGGTTATTCGCAAGAAACACTATTACAAATAAGATAGCTTAATAGAATCTTTGGAGTCAGGTGAGATCAACTTTGAAAATAGCTTCTTAAATGGGATTTCGATAGAGGTTGTCTATTAATATCCCCTCAAGATTGACAATTGGAATTATTTTAGCAAAGATTCGTGATATAGCTCTCCTAGAGGATACGAATAATAGTCAGAGTGAGTAGTGTCTTTTATTTTCATGACTCCGAAGCCATGAAAGAAGAGGGGATCGATATTGTGATATCTAGTGTCTAAGGATCTAATGGGAACTAGTCAAGTTGCATTATAGATCTTGGCCAAGAAATTGCAAAGGCGTTAGTGATGTTTTAGTGGAAGGATGATGTGTATAAGATGATGTTTGCAAATGGATTTGTCGTGTTACACTTCATCATGGAATAAAAACAAAAATAAGGGTACATTTGCAAAGAGGATAGGAGATAAGTAGGAGAGATTTCATACAAGGGATTATTTGGCTGAAATTTAATACATATGAAATTAGATATGATACTATTAATCGTATCTTAACTTGTTAGCTTCCTTACTCTTTAGGAGTTTGGAGTGTGTATAGATGAACAAGGAAGTGATGTTTTTTCTGATAGAGATTGTCGTCATGCTCGCTTGTTGCTTTAAAGAGGATTTGAGCGATTTATAATTTCATTAATCATTTAGGATTATGATTTCAAGTGACACATGAACATGAAAATTTGCGTCTCTAAGTCAATAATCGTTTCCTTTAAGAAGTAGGGAATTATAGGGGAACTGAGTATGAATAAGGACTAAAAGAGTGTGTTATACAAGTTAAGGATGTAGAAATTGGTGAAGACTGAAAACTAGCCATGGTACATATTAGCTTTAAGTAACATAAGCTAAATAGTGTGGTGAATTGATCCAGTAGGAAAATAGTAGAAAATGAATGGATAAGGAATATTTATGTTTATATGAAGGAGTTAAGTAGGTCAAATATTGATTTGACGTGTAAGTATTACGTGATATAGTTAATGCATAAATGTAAGGATTTAGTTTGTATTAGTATATTTGTAGGCAAACTCATTTACCTTTTGGTAAAGGCTATTTTCATCGACTTTTGGCTTAGGGGTATACTGTTTAGTTATGGGAGATCAAGTGGTAAGATATTTTGAAACTTTAATGTTGTGGATTGGCTTGGGTAATATTTGTTACGGAAACTTTGAGGATTGGCAACATAAGTTTTAGTGTAGGTGATTTTTTATAACAGACCAGAGTTGCACAAAGAATAAAGAGGGTTAATTGTTTGTTTTATATTATTTTTGGATCGAACTTGATAATTAGGAAACTAGTCAATATACTCTAGAGTTTTAACAGTTTTTCGAGTGTTAACATTTAGAATCAATTGTTTTAAGGATTGTTAGTTATCAACAATAGGATGGGTTTTAGCAGTTAATTTTGTTTAGTAGTGAGTTTCAACTGAAAATATTTTGGAAGTCTAAAGTTTAAAATGATATTATAAAGGATAAAATCTTGTAAGTTTATAATCGAAGAGATTATGGATTTTTATAGTCTATTGGATGGTTTGAGTTAGGTGCAGATAACTAGTTGGGACCAGATTTGGTACAAAAGTCTTTCAAAAGCTTAAGGTTATCCGAGAGAGATTATTTAGCTGCACATAATAGACAAAAGGCTTATTTGGATCATCATTGTTGGGGATTAGAGTTTATGGAAGGTGACTACATACTCTTACAAGTTTCCCTAATGAAGGGAATTGTGGGACTTGGAAGGAAATGAAAGCTTAGTCGTTTTGTAGGTTCATCCATGATCCTTCAGTGAGTTCCTGTTGAGGCTTATAATCAAATCTTCCACCCGAATTCAAATTTCTTCACTAAAATTTTCACGTATATATCTAGGCTGAGAAAATATTTAACTGATTCATTCCATATGCTCCAATCACAATCGACTCAAGTAGACAAAGATTTGATTTATGAAGAGGAACACGTAACTATCATAGATTGACAAGTGAAGAAGCTGCGTAATAAGGACATTGCTATTAGGGTGGATAGGAGGTAAAAGATGTTATGAAGTCGAAAGAGTGTCATTTGGTTCAAGCTTTAGGTAAGCATACTTAAATTCGGGGACCGAATTTTTTTTAGGAGGGAAGAAATGTAACACCCTCGAATGATTGGGTATAGGTTTAGACTGAAGCAAATAATATATCAAAGAACATAGGAATTAAATATAGTCTCTTAACATTTGAAGGGAACATGTAACTAAAAGTTTTAGGAAATTCAAGTTATATCCATATTATTTTTAGAAATGCTACCTATTTTATCTAGAGTAGAAATTTAGAAATGATTTAATAGGTTATATATAACATTATGTAAAAAAAAAATAGATGAAGTGAGAAGTCAGGGTGATACTCTCTTAAACACATAATACACTACGCTAGATGTTGAAGAAAAGAGCGCATCCATAAGTAGCGCTTCTTTAAAAAATGCTACGCATTGTTGAACGCAATAGGCATTGGTAGTGCTTGGTCTTCTAAGCGCTGCTTATAGTTGTAACGGGATTAGCAATGGGCAGCGCCTAGTGTATAAACGCTGCTTATAGGTGAAACGCGCCTAGGCAATAGGCAGCGTTTCCTAAAAAGCGCTGCTTATAGGAGAAATGCGTCCTCCAATAAGCAGCGCTTCTTAGGAAACGCTGCCTATTGCCTAGGCGCGTATAAGCTATAAGCAGCGCCTCTGAACAAGCGCTGTCCATTGGTACCACTATAAGCAGCGCTTATAAGTATAAAGCGCTGCCCTTTGCCCTTTTTTTTTTCGTTTCTTTCAATATAGCCCCCCAACGTCTCTCTCTCTCTCACACACATTCGTTCTTCAGCTCCCACTCTCTCCCTCTCACGAAAACACACTCTTCTTCTCAACCATCTTCAATCCTTCTTCAAGGAAAACCCACCCATTTCGTTTCTCTCTCTATCTTTCTCAACCATTCCGTCTCTCTCTCCCTCACATACTCTCTCCATTTCGTTTCTCTCTCTCAACCATCTTCAAGCCATTTCATTTTGGTGACATATTCAACCATCTCCAAGCCAAGCATCTTTGAAGGTAACTCATAAACTCATTTCTTGTTTTGCATTTAAAGTGTTATTGTGATATATGTGGTTGTTTTACTTGGTTTATCATATTGTGACATTGTGTATATGTGGTTGTTTTACTTGGTTTATCATATTGTGACATTGTGTATATGTGGTTGTTTTGTTGTGTGTTGTCTCTTTTGCTTTGAATTTAAAGTGTTTGTGTTTTTGACTCAAAGAATACCAATTTCAATAAATAGAAGAATTTTGTAAATGAATGATTGAAATTAGGATTGCTTGTTGTTCTAGTTATTTTAATGGCATTGAAACCTTAGGTTAGATGATTCAAACTTGATGCTTGTTGATTGGTTCTTTGAAAGGGTGAAGTGTTTCTAAACTTGAGGGGAAATGTAGGTGTAGTGTTTGTTGAAATGTCCAAATGAAATGCTTGTTAATTTAATGTTGCTCTAGGTTAAGGGATTCTTGTGTTGTATATTTATAAATTTGAGATATTTAGTGAAATGAATGTTAATTGAGTGTTGTTCTAGGTTAAGGGAAACTTGTGATGTATTTCTAAACATGAGAAATTGAGGATTGTTGCTGAAGAAAATAGGACAAGTTTTTTCTCAAGTGTCAAGTTTTTTCTCATCCATTCTCAGCTTGTAACACCCTCGAATGATTGGGTATATGTTTAGACTGAAGAAAATAGGAATTAAATATAGTCTCTTAACATTCGAAGGGAACATGTAGCTAAAAGTTTTAGAAAATTCAAGTTATATCCATATTATTTTTAGAAATGCTACCTATTTTATCTAGAGTGGAACTTTAGAAATGATTTAATAGGTTATATATATATCATTATGTAAAAAAAAAATAGATGAAGTGAGAAGTCAGGGTGATACTCTCTTAAACACATAATAATATATATTATATTATTATATTATAAAAGTTGTCCACATTTCTTTCCCACACTATGTGAAACTAAATGAATAAATATATAGATATATTATTAAAGTAAGGAGAGCCGAGAAGCTTCCCCTAGGTTTCAAAACCTGCAAAACCTATAACAAAAAGATTAGAGCAAAGGAAAGTAGAGTGGCTTAAGAAAAAGAAAAATAGAGGGAGATAGAAGCAGAGACTGAGAGAGTAGATATGGAAATTGGAAGCAGGAACCGAAGGAGAAAAGAAGTCGCTGCACTCTGTTCTTGTTTCAACAAAATCTGAACAAGCAACACAAGATTTATGAAGGGAATATTAGAGAGTGGAGGTTAGTAGGAGATTGAAAGTAGAAGAAGATCACCAACACAAGTCACAAGTAGATCCTATTTGAGGTATAAGAAGCCTTATTATTTGTTTAAAGAAATTTATGTTAGCGTAGGTAGCAGGTAAAATTAGAAATCTTGCTAGACTTTATATATAAGAAGGATAGTTTGGATTGTTTATTATTTTGAAAGTATAGGATAAGATAATGATGATATATATATATATACACCCTTTTCATTACATTTATTAAGCTATTAGTTGATAGAAAATAAAGTTTTTCTTTGACAAAAGTTGATAGGAAATACTGTTAGTAAGTTAGAAACGGTAGAGTTAATTAAGTTTTAATTTGTATAAATAATTGTTAGGAGTTTAAAGTTCTGGTGGAAAGTGTTAGAAAAATAAATAAAATTAGACATGATATTAAATTATAATATAAATAGGTGTTAGAAATTGATTTTGTTTTATCCATATTAACGAAAATGTTAATTTAGTCTTATTCTAATCTAGATTCAAAGAAGCCAGTCCATCTGTCCTTAACTCTTCTCTCATTGGATTAGGAAGTCAGTCAGTAAATAATGGGGGCTATAACAAGTCCTACTTTTTTCTTTAACTTATTTTATAATTATTTGAATGATTCTTTATCTTATGTTTTTAGCAATTTAACGACTTCATTACTCATTATTTGAAACACAGTTTTTTGGGAAATGGTAATATTATTTTATAGCTTGATAACTTGATTGTCCGGATTCCGTTTGAATGTTTTGAGCATTTAAAATATAAGATTGTTTTGAATTCATGCTTTCAAGAATGTATCAATATTTGGTTCAATTTTTCAGAGTAATATCTTGAAACTACCGATATACCGTGATATTTCTCAATCGAGAGGTTTTTATTACTATGACTTTATTATAGTGGGATTTCGAAAAGCTTTGGGGTAAAAGTTTGTCAGAACACTGCATGCTAACAGCAGTATATGTTAGCCTTGGTGCACCATGATTTACCTTCAGACGGGGAGCCTATTATTGATATTTTGAGGCGGGGAGCCTATTATTGGTATGCCTATTATTGATATTTCGAGGCGGGCGGGGAACCTTATATTGGTATTTTGAGGCGGGGAGCCTATTATTTATATTTCGAGGCGGGGAGCCTATTATTGGTATTTTGAGGCGGGGGAGCCTATGATTGATATTTCGAGGCGGGGAGCCTATTATTGATATTTGCAGGCTCCGGCCTATTTTCGTTATGTATAAGTGTTACCCCTTATTTTATATGGTTTTATACGATTTACTTGATTAATATTATATTTCTGTTGAAATCATTTTAAAACTGATATTATCGTGTCCCGCTTGTTATACTCTTCGTTATTTGCTCACTGAGTGGTGACTCACCTCGTCTCTCTTATATGTTTCAGATTCCCAGGCTCGTGTCAAACTGTGAACCTCTGCTAGTGTTTTACTTCTAGGTGATGATCCATTATGAGTTTAGAGAAATGTTGGTGATATTATGTATATTTTCTGTTTGTGTTCTTATGTATTTATCCTGAAAAAGTTTGTAGTGGCTCTGTTACATTGTTGGGTTATTTGTTAGTAGTTGGATATGACTCTATTGGCCTCTGTGAGGACCTATATTAGCTGATATTGTGTGTTTTGATTAGACAGGTGTATATATTTTTAAGATGTTCATATTTTGGAGGAGGTTCTGCCGAATTTTCGTTAGAAATTTCTCTGGATATAGGTTATTTTAATTTTAACATAATGATTGTTCTCAATGACAAGTTGAGGTCGTTGAGGCTTCCCAGACTAATGCGGGAATAGTCTATGCGCCGGTCATGGTCCAACTCGGGTCGTGACAAAGTATGTATCAGAGCTTTGGTTGTCTTAGCATGTAACAGAGCCGAGGATCTTTAATAGAGTCACGATTGTGATAATGTACCCGGGCATTATTACACTTGGGACCCTATTAAAGACCTTTCTAGGATTGTCCATTTCTCTTCTAAAGTCTCAAAAAAATTCTTCCATGTCTCGTGAGTCACCGTTAATTGTCTTTCCTTGTTGACTGGAAACAAAACTACTAGAATGTGGTATACGGTTCTGTTTCGACCTTATCATAGTAGTGCTACTGTGTGAAAAAAAAATAAAATTAATATAACCTTAGCCTTTGTAAAGTCTGTCATGTAAATTTAAGGCCCTTAAATTTAAAGCTTTGAACCTAATGGAATATGGTGAATTAGAATAGGAATGTGATGAATTGGATTAATAGACCTAGTTGGTCGTGAGAAATATATGTGCATTGAATTGATGATGAGAGTTGAGATTGATTTCAGTTTTCTAGTAAGGTTAATGAGGGTGTATTCCTTGTAGTTGTCTTGTGGTATTTCGTTCGAAACACAACTGGAAACATCAATTAGCATGAATTGATTGAAAAAATTATGATAAAGACCATTAGTTGCTTTCTAAATGAGGTGAGGAGAGAAAAATACATTAATATTAGTAGTCATGAGTACTAAGGGAATGATAGATGAGCTCCTTGGCAATGTTTTGCGTTCTCTTCATATTAGCTAAATATTATGTTTTTAGTTGTGATCTGTGATTGGTTATAGTTACTCAGATTTGGTTAGGGGAGTTGTGTTGAAAAAAAAAAGACTAGTGTGAAAGCTAGGATATTATGAAGAAACAGGATTATATATAAATAAAAAAAGTGATCTAAATTCAATATTTGTTTAAAAAAAAAAGAAGACAGAACGTATGGAATATACTAGTGATTATTCTATTAAATTGATGTTGGTCTTGAATTATTGTGGGTTCTTAGTGGTAGGAAGTCTTTGAACATATTTAGAGTACTTCCACTAGAGGGGAAAAAAAAGTGATTGAGATACTTCAATTTGGTGTAAATTTGAGGGTAATCTATGATGGAGGAAGAGAGCAAGGAAAAATTATGCACATTTCAGCTTCTTCCATGAACACTTCAAAGGGAATTTCTTTTAGATGTTTAGACATATGACCACCAGGAAAAGAAAAAAAAGACAATGTGATCTGAATATTTCAATTTAGTGGTTTAGTATTATGTTCACAATGGTTCCTTTATGTTAGAAAGGTACTCTAGTGGAAGGGATCCAATTGAAACTTAAGGATTTGTTAGCTTGTAATTTCGACAGGCTAAATTAAATGCAGTCAACGAAGTTTGATTTATTTTTAAAGTTTGACATTGTATTTCAAGAGACAAGTATCAATTTCGACACTGAAATGAATTAAGCTATCAAGTTACATCAAGTAGATTTCGACCTCAGATTTGGCTAAGTCGAAGAAGCTGAAGACAGATATTTCGACAAGAAGGAGTTGGAGGCTAATGTCGAAGTAGGATCAAGTAACCGTTACCAAGAGCCCGTAGCAGTTACATTTTTTAAACTTTGTACTGTTATTTTCTATTTGTATAAATAGTAGTTTCTCATAGGAAAAACGGGTCACAATCTCTCATACCAAGTTCCCACGCTCAAAGTACCGACACGCACTGAGAAACGAGTACAAGGAATGCATGTATGATCTTGTGCACCACCCCTTTAAATTAATGCAATTTTAATTTTCCTTTTCTTTACGTTTCATGCAAAATTTCTCTTTGTTTTATCCTCCCTCATTTGGAGTAATTCGACGGTTTCGCGGAGAAATCGACGGTTATCTTCTTCTTTTTACTTTTAAACGCGCAATTCTGGAAAAACTTTAAACACAAACGGTCTTAGGATTTACTAGTTGATCCTGCAAGCAGAAGCAATTTCAAACTAGCGGTGTTTACCAAAATCCAAGGTAAACAAATTGGCACGCCCAGTGGGACGTTTGTGCTAATTTTAAAAGTTTTTCGTTAAATTCTTAAACTTTGTGTTTGTCTGTACATGCAATTAAGGAGTGGTAAACATCTTCCAGAGATGGCACACTCTAGTACAAGTAATGCTTCTGCATCAAATGCACAAAGTACACAAGAACAAGCGTCAGTTAGTGACGTTAACGCTGCAAATGTCGCAGGCATAACCGTCGCTATGCCTTCTTCGACAACAATGGGAGTAACCGCTATAACTTCTCCCATAATTACTCCTGTGTCAATGATGACCACTGCAGCATTAACAAATGTTAATACAATGGCTTCTGTGCCATCAATAGTAGGACCAACGAGTCCTTTGATGGCAAATCCAATGATTGGAAATATGCCATTTACTATGAGTGGAAGGGCTTTACCGTATGGCATGCCAACAGCATTGATGGCAGGCCTTCAGACAAATTCGTCTACATTTGCAGAAAATGAAAGTACAGGGTATTCTCCTATTCATAGTTCGACGGAGGGCATCCATAGTCGAAATGCCCAAACTAATTTGACTACAACATCTTTGTTGGCATGAAGACAACAAATGGATGATAGCAATCATGATATGGTCAATATGTTAACACAACAAATTGGTACTGTGTTTAATCCTTTGATACAAAACACTAATAACAGCTACCAAATGTTGGCAACACAAATGGGAAGAATTGCTGATTTCTTTGGTACTCCACCCATACATCACCAGCAAATTCCCCAAATTCAGAATGTAAGGCCTGTCGAAGTACCTGTTGAAAGACCTAACATTCCAATACCTATGAATCAGGGAAACCAAGGACAACAACAAATTGTCGAAGAGCCTATGAGGATAGAGGCAATCCCTGAAATTGTGTTGGTGAATAGAAACCAAAATGCTGACGAAGTGGTCAGACAAGTGCAACAAAACAATTTCGGAGCACAAAACAATCTGGCTAATATGGTCGAAACTATTTTAGCCCAGAATGGCCTTAACTTTGGTTTACATAGGCCTAATTTTGTGTCGCCCTTGTCAGAATACACCTTACAAACAGAGCTGCCTAGGGGATGGAAAATTCCCAAGTTCACAAAGTTCGCTGGAGAAACCAGTGAATCTACCGTCGAACACGTGGCTCGTTATTTGACTGAGGCTGGCGATCTAGCACACAATGAGAATTTAAGGATGAAATACTTTCCAAATTCTCTAACTAAGAATGCCTTCACATGGTTCACTACACTACCTCCAAATTCAATTTTTAATTGGAATCAATTAGAAAAGGCCTTCCATGAGCAGTTCTATATGGGTGATGCAAAATTAGTCTTAAAGAACTAGCTAGCGTTCGACGCAAGGGGGCAGAATCTGTTGATGATTATCTCAATAGATTTAGACTACTCAAAGCAAGGTGTTTTACCCAAGTGCCTGAGCATGAGTTAGTCGAAATGGCTGCTGGTGGTCTAGATTATACTATAAGAAAGAAACTAGACACACTACATTTAAGAGATATGGCACAATTGGCTGATAGAGTTCGACAAGTCGAAAGAATCAAAGCCGAAAATGCCAGAACTGGTAGATTCCAAAGTAAAAAAGAAAAGGTTGCTTATGTCGAAGCTAATGACAGTGACCAAGAATACGATATATCTTATGAAGATGTCGAAGAAGAGGTCAACATTGCAGAACTAAAACCAGGACCTCCTTATACTTGCAAATTGTTAAAACCGTCTAATGGAAAAAATCTTGTGGAACCTAAGAATGATAAATTTGTCGCAAAAACTTACACTTATGATGTATCTAAATGTGACGAAATATTTGATCTGCTTGTGGCTGATGGTCAAATCTTAATGCCTAAAGGCCTAAAGATTCCACCATTAGAACAACGACAGAAAAGAGGCTTTTGTAAGTTTCATGGTTTCTTAGGTCATAACACTTCCCGTTGTGTCATTTTCAGGGATTTGGTTCAAAATGCTATCAACGTAGGAAGGCTGAAATTTGGTGACAAATCTAAGCCACCAATGAAGATTGATACTGATCCCTTGTCAACAGCTGATGCATTGCTGGTTGAAGTTGATCTCAATGTGGTTGAGGTCACAAAGGTTATTGCAGAAAATGCCGAAATAGAAGAAGCTGTCGACAAGGTAGGTGTCGAAATGGTTACTGAAGACCAATATGCTGAGAAGATGAAGGTAGTGTATCCAAGGGCTGAAGAGGAATTGATTGACTTCGTCAATCGCTGCAAGATCAATAACACTGAAGTTATGCTTTGCCCAAGGTGCAGTGCTGTCTTCGACAAAGATTCTGCTAAGAGTTTTGAAGGATTTAAGCCTCAACTGAAACGCAAAGGAAAATGGGTTGACAAAAGACCAAAGTTTAGTTACAATAACAGAGGTATCCAATACAACGATACTTCGACTAAGAATCTTCAGAAGGGACACATTAAAACTTATGTTCCTCCAGCAAGATCTCCTGTCGAAAAATGGGTACATTCAGGTGGAAAAAGTACTGGTTATTACCCAGTATATTATGCTGGAAAGTATGACGAAAAGAAACAGGATATGAATAAGATGGTTAAAGGGAGCACAAGTGCTACTAATCAAAATAAGGCAATTGAATCTAACAAGTATCCCTATAACAATAATTACAAAGGGAAGAACCCTATGACGAGAACTCAATGGCGTAGATATCAACGCCAGAAAAAGGTTGCTGCTGTAGGCAAGGTGGAAAATTCCAACAAAGAGAAAGGTAAACAAATACCTTCAAAATCTCTTGAAATGGCTAGAAAGCCAGCAACTGAAAGGATATTTCCACCTCTCTCAGTGATTAAAGAAGGTCTCAATCTAGATGAAGAAATGGGATCTGATTTCGCAAACTCAGGGTCAGAATTCGACGTCCTGTGCGGTGTTGTCTCGATCCTACCAATTGAGTATGACGTGGTTTCTGAGGTGAATGACGCTGAAGAGGATTTCGACGAAGAAACCACTTACAAACCCATTTGTTACTATGTCTTGAAAAATGGATGTGTGGAAGAGCAACACGCTGTCTTTGAGAGACCTGATTGTGGGATAAGGAATCATCTCAAACCTTTGTATATCCAAGCAAAGGTGAAAAATTTTGGGATAAGCAAGATCTTGGTTGATGGTGGCGCTGCTGTGAACCTGATGCCACAACATATGCTAAAGAGGATTGGGAAGTGTGAAACGGATCTGAAAACACACAACGTAATCCTTACCAACTATGAAGGTAAAAGTGGCCACTCTCTTGGAGCCATTGAAGTTGACCTTTCTGTTGGAAGCATTAGAAGGCCAACTATGTTTATGGTGATTTCAACCAAGGCAAATTATAATATGCTATTGGGAAGGGAATGGATCCATGCTGTGGGGGTAATTCCTTCGACAGTTCACCAGAGGCTCATTATTTGGAGAGAAGATGGCCTAGTTGAAAACATTGAGGGTGATCAAAGCTATTTCAAGGCTGAAGTGAATACTATCACCAAGAAAACCTTCGACAAGAAACTGGCGAGCATTGCGCCATGCATTTCCTCTGAACATGGTTATGAAAGCAGAGATAATGTGAGGATCTCAGTGATTCTTGATCCCAACTATGGATTTATTTGGGAGAGAGAGGTCATTGACGAAGACAACTACCCACAAGGCTATGTCAAGCCTACAGGGTGGGAAGGACCATAAATGGTTATTTTTGGATAAACCCACTGTATGGGATAGGATTACGGCCTATGTGGCCGAAAATAAGCAAAAAGCGGTTTTAGAAGCTGACTTACAACAACAATTAGTTAATGAAGCCGCTGAAGATAAAAATAAAGACAACATTGTCAAAAACCAGAGGCTTGATTGCGTCTATGATGACGAGCCTTTAGGTTTTGAAAAAGATCCAATGGGTTCAACCAAAAAGATCCAAGCACAAGATCCCTTAGATGAAATTGATTTGGGAGATGGCTCAATAAAAAGGCCAACATACATCAGTGCTAAGATTGATCAAGAGTTGAAGGCGCAGATTGTTGAATTGCTAAAGGAATACAAAGATTGCTTCGCTTGGGATTACAATGAGATGCCAGGGCTGAAAAGAGAGGTGGTTGAGTTGAAATTACCTATTCGATCAGAGAAAAAGCCTGTGAAGCAAACACCAAGAAGATTTGCACCAGAAATCATGTCGAAGATTAAAGCGGAAATCGAAATGCTATTGAAAAGCAAGTTCATCAGAACTGCCAGGTATGTCGAATGGCTTGCTAATATAGTGCCTGTAATTAAGAAAAATGGTACGCTTAGAGTTTGCATAGATTTTAGAGATCTAAATAATGTTACTCCCAAAGATCAATACCCAATGCCTGTGGCAGAAATGTTGGTTGATTCAGCGGCTGGTTATGAATATTTAAGCATGCTTGATGGATATTCTGGTTATAACCAAATTTTTATTGCTGAAGAAGACATTTCAAAAACTGCATTTCGATGCCCAGGGGCATTAGGTGTTTATGAATGGGTGGTAATGCCATTTGGTTTAAAAAATGCTGGTGCTACATATCAAAGAGCTATGAACACTATGTTCCATGATTTTATAGAAAATTTTATGCAAGTCTATATAGATGACATAGTTGTTAAGTCTTCATCAGAAAATGGTCATTTAGATCATCTACGACTATCATTCGAAAGAATGAGAAAATATGGATTGAAAATGAATCCACTCAAATGTGCCTTTTGTATAAGTGCAGGTGATTTCTTGGGCTTTGTTGTGCACAAAAAAGGCATTGAGATAAATCAAAACAAGACGAAAGCTATCATGGAAACACAACCTCCTTCAACAAAGAAAGAATTACAGTCATTATTAGGAAAGGTCAATTTCCTGAGAAGATTTATATCAAATCTAAGTGGCAAGATTCAAATATTCTCGCCATTACTTCGACTGAAGAAGGATGATGTTTTCAAGTGGGATGTCGAACATCAAGTAGCTTTCGACGAGATCAAGACATATCTGATGAACCCTCCTATTTTATTGCCTCCTATTAGAAATAAGTCAATGAAATTGTATATAGCAACATCAGAATTGTCAATAGGTAGCATGTTAGCACAAGAGGATGAAAATGGTGTAGAAAGGGCCATATATTACCTCAGTAGGGTTTTAAATGATTCTGAAACTAGATATCACCCTATTGAAAAATTGTGTCTATGCTTGTATTTCTCTTGTACTAAGTTAAAGCAATATATTAAGCCTGTTGATGTGTATGTTTATTCCCATTTTGATATTATTAAACATATGCTGTCGAAACCTATCCTACATAGTAGAATAGGCAAATGGGCTTTAGCTTTACTTGAGTATTCATTAACATTCCAACCTTTAAAGGCTATTAAAGGCCAAGTCGTTGCGGATTTCATTGCTGATCATTCAATAATTGAATCAGAAATTAATTTTGTGCACCTTCGAACTTGGAAATTGTACTTCGATGGCTCCAGCCATAAAAATGGGTCTGGTGTTGGGATGTTAATCATTTCACCTAAAGGGATTCCAACTAAATACAAGTATAAAATTAAAGAAAGTTGCTCCAATAATGAGGCTGAATATGAAGCCTTAGTAGTAGGACTTGAAATTCTGTTAAACTTGGGGGCAAAACAGGTCGAAATTAGAGGTGATTCTGAATTAGTAATCAAACAATTAACAAAAGAATACAAGTGCATTAAGGAGAATTTGATTACTTACTTTATTGCTGCCAATACTTTATGGAAACAATTCGACAGCGTTGATATTCAACATGTGCCTCGTATTGCAAATCAAGAGGCCAATGATCTGGCACAAATAGCTTCTGGTTATAAAGTTTCTAAAGAAAAATTAACAGAGCTAATCGAAATTAAAAACAAGTTAATTTCGACAGCAATGACACAAGAAACCTTGTTAAGAAAAAAACTGGAAGAGGCAGAGAGCTACTCTTTAATCTTAAGTCAATTACCTCCAAGTGAAAGAGAAAATTTTATTGAAAATTTTAATGATGAAGTTTCCGACAAAGGTTATTGTAATAATGTGTTTGAAGTTTTTGCCATTGACAGTATGTCAAATGATGATTGGCGAAGACAAATTGTTAATTACTTGGAAAACCCAACAGGGATAACTGATAGAAAAACCAAGTATAGAGCTTTAAGTTATGTCATCATGGGCAATGAGTTGTTTAAGAAAACCCCTGAAGGAGTTTTACTCAAGTGTCTTAATCAAAATGAGGCATACTTGGCAATATCTAATACTCACAGTGGAACTTGTGGAGCTCACCAAGTAGGCCATAAAATGAAATGGCTCTTATTTCGACAAGGTGTCTATTGGCCGACTATGTTAAGAGATTGCATAGAGTTTGCCAAAGGATGCCAAGAATGTCAAAAGCATGCAGGAGTACAACATGTACCTGCAAATGAATTGCATTCTATTGTAAAACCTTGGCCATTCAGGGGATGGGCTTTGGATATAATTGGTGAAATCAAACCAAATTCGTTGAAAGGCCATCGTTTCATATTAGTAGGAATAGATTATTTCACTAAATGGGTGGAAGCTGTTCCTTTAAATAATGTTAATCAAGAAGCAGTGATTAATTTTATTCAAGACGATATATTATATAGATTTGGTGTGCCTGAAACTATCACCACAGACCAAGGTTCAGTTTTTATTGGTCAGAAAATGGTCGAATTTGCTGCTGAAAATGGGTATAAATTGTTAAGTTCGACACCATATTATGCTCAGGCAAATGGTCAAGTTGAAGCAGCCAATAAAATTATTGTTAGTTTGATTAAAAACCATGTTGGGCAAAAACCCAAGAATTGGCATAGGACACTTAACCAAATTTTATGGGCATGTCGAACATCTCCGAAAGAGTCAATCAATAGTACTCCTTTTAAACTTGTTTTTGGGCATGATGCAATATTGCCAGCAGAGATTTGTCTCCAATCAACTAGGATTCAAAGACAATTTGAAATCCCATCTGATCATTATTGGAATATGATGTTAGATGAATTAGTTGATTTAGATGAAGATAGGCTAAGTGCATTAGATATGCTCACAAGACAAAAAGAAAGAGTGGCTAAGGCCTATAACAAAAGAGTCAAATTGAAGACTTTCGACGTGGGAGATTTAGTTTGGAAAGTTATCTTACCTATGGATAGAAAAGATAGAGTCCTTGGTAAATGGTCCCCAAGTTGGGAAGGACCGTTCAAAATTTTACAAGTCTAATCAAACGGCGCATATGAAGTCGAAGAGATTGGCGCTGATGAAAGAATTTTGCGTATAAATGGCAAATACTTGAAAAAATATAAACCAACATTGCAAGAAGTTAAGATAACGCTGGAATAAAGATAAAGAAAGCGTAAGTAGGTGGCATTCAAAAGAAATTGTGATTGCCATATGAGCATTGTCAGAATTACAAGCAGAACGTGGAAGGCCATATGGTACACCAATATAGGAATAACGCCAACAACATTTAACAGTGATGACGTCAGGTAGGTGAGATATTCCGATCAAGTGTAAAACCTATTTCGACATTGAGTTCAAAAATGCTCTTTTTCTGCCATTCACATAACTCCTGTCGAAAAAGACATTTTTGAAGGGGGCAATTTGTTAGCCTGTAATTTCGACAGGCTAAATTAAATGCAGTCAGCGAAGTTTGATTTATTTTTAAAGTTTGACCTTGTATTTCAAGAGACAAGTATCAATTTCGATACTGAAATGAATTAAGCTATCAAGTTACATCAAGTAGATTTCGACCTCAGATTTGGCTAAGTCGAAGAAGCTGAAGACAGATATTTCGACAAGAAGGAGTTGGAGGCTGATGTCGAAGTAGGATCAAGTAACCGTTACCAAGAGCCCGTAGCAGTTACATTTTTTAAACTTTGTACTGTTATTTTCTATTTGTATAAATAGTAGTTTCTCATAGGAAAAACGGGTCACAATCTCTCATACCAAGTTCCCACGCTCAAAGTACTGACACGCACTGAGAAACGAGTACAAGGAATGCATGTATGATCTTGTGCACCACCCCTTTAAATTAATGCAATTTTAATTTCCCTTTTCTTTACGTTTCATGCAAAATTTCTCTTTGTTTTATCCTCCCTCATTTGGAGTAATTCGACGGTTTCGCGGAGAAATCGACGGTTATCTTCTTCTTTTTACTTTTAAACGCGCAATTCTGGAAAAACTTTAAACACAAACGGTCTTAGGATTTACTAGTTGATCCTGCAAGCAGAAGCAATTTCAAACTAGCGGTGTTTACCAAAATCCAAGGTAAACAGGATTCTATTAGAATGTATTTAAGTAAAATACTGATTTGGTGGTGCCTATCTTCGGTTATTCGCAAGAAACACTATTACAAATAAGATAGCTTAATAGAATCTTTGGAGTCAGGTGAGATCAACTTTGAAAATAGCTTCTTAAATTGGATTTCGATAGAGGTTGTCTATTAATATCCCCTCAAGATTGACAATTGGAATTATTTTAGCAAAGATTCGTGATATAGCTCTCCTAGAGGATACGAATAATAGTCAGAGTGAGTAGTGTCTTTTATTTTCATGACTCCGAAGCCATGAAAGAAGAGGGGATCGATATTGTGATATCTAGTGTCTAAGGATCTAATGGGAACTAGTCAAGTTGCATTATAGATCTTGGCCAAGAAATTGCAAAGGCGTTAGTGATGTTTTAGTGGAAGGATGATGTGTATAAGATGATGTTTGCAAATGGATTTGTCGTGTTACACTTCATCATGGAATAAAAACAAAAATAAGGGTACATTTGCAAAGAGGATAGGAGATAATTAGGAGAGATTTCATACAAGGGATTATTTGGCTGAAATTTAATACATATGAAATTAGATATGATACTATTAATCGTATCTTAACTTGTTAGCTTCCTTACTCTTTAGGAGTTTGGAGTGTGTATAGATGAACAAGGAAGTGATGTTTTTTCTGATAGAGATTGTCGTCATGCTCGCTTGTTGCTTTAAAGAGGATTTGAGCGATTTATAATTTCATTAATGATTTAGGATTATGATTTCAAGTGACACATGAACATGAAAATTTGCGTCTCTAAGTCAATAATCGTTTCCTTTAAGAAGTAGGGAATTATAGGGGAACTGAGTATGAATAAGGACTAAAAGAGTGTGTTATACAAGTTAAGGATGTAGAAATTGGTGAAGACTGAAAACTAGCCATGGTACATATTAGCTTTAAGTAACATAAGCTAAATAGTGTGGTGAATTGATCCAGTAGGAAAATAGTAGAAAATGAATGGATAAGGAATATTTATGTTTATATGAAGGAGTTAAGTAGGTCAAATATTGATTTGACGTGTAAGTATTACGTGATATAGTTGATGCATAAATGTAAGGATTTAGTTTGTATTAGTATATTTGTAGGCAAACTCATTTACCTTTTGGTAAAGGCTATTTTCATCGACTTTTGGCTTAGGGGTATACTGTTTAGTTATGGGAGATCAAGTGGTAAGATATTTTGAAACTTTAATGTTGTGGATTGGCTTGGGTAATATTTGTTACGGAAACTTTGAGGATTGGCAACATAAGTTTTAGTGTAGGTGATTTTTTATAACAGACCAGAGCTGCACAAAGAATAAAGAGGGTTAATTGTTTGTTTTATATTATTTTTGGATCGAACTTGATAATTAGGAAACTAGTCAATATACTCTAGAGTTTTAACAGTTTTTCGAGTGTTAACATTTAGAATCAATTGTTTTAAGGATTGTTAGTTATCAACAATAGGATGGGTTTTAGCAGTTAATTTTGTTTAGTAGTGAGTTTCAACTGAAAATATTTTGGAAGTCTAAAGTTTAAAATGATATTATAAAGGATAAAATCTTGTAAGTTTATAATCGAAGAGATTATGGATTTTTATAGTCTATTGGATGGTTTGAGTTAGGTGCAGATAACTAGTTGGGACCAGATTTGGTACAAAAGTCTTTCAAAAGCTTAAGGTTATCCGAGAGAGATTATTTAGCTGCACATAATAGACAAAAGGCTTATTTGGATCATCATTGTTGGGGATTAGAGTTTATGGAAGGTGACTACATACTCTTACAAGTTTCCCTAATGAAGGGAATTGTGGGACTTGGAAGGAAATGAAAGCTTAGTCGTTTTGTAGGTTCATCCATGATCCTTCAGTGAGTTCCTGTTGAGGCTTATAATCAAATCTTCCACCCGAATTCAAATTTCTTCACTAAAATTTTCACGTATATATCTAGGCTGAGAAAATATTTAACTGATTCATTCCATATGCTCCAATCACAATCGACTCAAGTAGACAAAGATTTGATTTATGAAGAGGAACACATAACTATCATAGATTGACAAGTGAAGAAGCTGCGTACGTAATAAGGACATTGCTATTAGGGTGGATAGGAGGTAAAAGATGTTATGAAGTCGAAAGAGTGTCATTTGGTTCAAGCTTTAGGTAAGCATACTTAAATTCGGGGACCGAATTTTTTTTAGGAGGGAAGAAATGTAACACCCTTGAATGATTGGGTATAGGTTTAGACTGAAGCAAATAATATATCAAAGAACATAGGAATTAAATATAGTCTCTTAACATTTGAAGGGAACATGTAACTAAAAGTTTTAGGAAATTCAAGTTATATCCATATTATTTTTAGAAATGCTACCTATTTTATCTAGAGTAGAAATTTAGAAATGATTTAATAGGTTATATATAACATTATGTAAAAAAAAAAATAGATGAAGTGAGAAGTCAGGGTGATACTCTCTTAAACACATAATACACTACGCTAGATGTTGAAGAAAAGAGCGCATCCATAAGTAGCGCTTCTTTAAAAAATGCTACGCATTGTTGAACGCAATAGGCATTGGTAGTGCTTGGTCTTCTAAGCGCTGCTTATAGTTGTAACGGGATTAGCAATGGGCAGCGCCTAGTGTATAAACGCTGCTTATAGGTGATACGCGCCTAGGCAATAGGCAGCGTTTCCTAAAAAGCGCTGCTTATAGGAGAAATGCGTCCTCCAATAAGCAGCGCTTCTTAGGAAACGCTGCCTATTGCCTAGGCGCGTATAAGTTATAAGCAGCGCCTCTGAACAAGCACTGTCCATTGGTACCACTATAAGCAGCGCTTATAAGTATAAAGCGCTGCCCTTTGCCCTTTTTTTTTCATTTCTTTCAATATAGCCCCCCAACGTCTCTCTCTCTCTCACACTTTCGTTCTTCAGCTCCCACTCTCTCCCTCTCACGAAAACACACTCTTCTTCTCAACCATCTTCAACCATCTTCAATCCTTCTTCAAGGAAAACCCACCCATTTCGTTTCTCTCTCTATCTTTCTCAACCATTTCGTCTCTCTCTCCCTCACATACTCTCTCCATTTCGTTTCTCTCTCTCAACCATCTTCAAGCCATTTCGTTTTGGTGACTGTTAGCCTGTAATTTCGACAGGCTTCATTAAAGATGGTCAGCATGGCCTGACTTATATTTCGACGAAGACCAAATTATTTCGACAGAGGAAACTGGACACAAGCTTTCGACAGACAGAAAACAGAGCAGTTATACGCTGAAGGCTAGCAGTTGGTCGAAACATGACAGAGCGGTTCTGGTCGAAAGTAGGAGTAGCAGTTACTTATTTTCGAATTTCTAGGCAGTTACTTAGTCAGTTTTTCCCCCTCTTTTCCTTTGTATAAATAACTGTTTCTGAGAAGAAACAGGGGTCGCGAAATCACAATACACACCCGATTCCTGAAACTCTAACTTCCAAGCCAGAGCGAAAAACGAGTGGAAGAATCTCTGTACGTGATCGTGTACCATTTTTATGATTCAATGCAATTTGTTTTTCTTTTCTTTACAATTCACGCACCATTTACTGCTTCTTTTCTTTTCAATTCTGTTAAATCATTGCAAATCGTCCCCTTTTCTACGTTTTCTTCAACAAAAACCATGCGCAATTCAGAGGCATTGCTTTGAGATTTTTCTAGTTTGATCTCACAAACCTTCTAATAAAACTAGTGATTGTTTGCTAAAAACACCAGCAAACAAATTGGCACGCCCGGTGGGACTTTGCCTTTGATTTTGTTCATTCTCGTACTCTCTTATTTGTATTCGCTGTTGTATGCACTTAAGAAGTGGTAAAATGGTTCGTTCCAGTACGAATGATGCGTCTAGTTCCAACCCTGTGGTTTCACAAGGGCAAGGGACAACAATGGATTCTGCGAGCGTTAGTGCAGGACCATCATCGTCGACAATCGTTCCTTCATTATCAATGACTAATGTTGGTTCGACGCAGTCAGAAATGGCATCTCTGCCTGTGTCTTTGTCGTTAAGTGCAAGGCTTCATAGCCCCAACATGGCAATGGGAAACGGTTTAGACCCACGTTTGAATAACGTGCATCTACCCCCATTTCCTTTGGGAATTTATGGCATGCCTACTGGAATGCCACATATTTCGACCTTTTCCCCTACACATGTCTCTTCTGAGAGCGTATTTGGTCGAAATCCCCCAGCATTAACCAATACGTCTTTGTTGGCCTTAAGACAGCAAGTAGACGAGAGTAATCACGATATGGTTAATATGCTTACCCAACAAATTGGTAAAGTTTTCAATCCATTGATTCAAAATACCAATAACAGTTACCAAATGTTGGCAAATCAGATGAGTAGGATTGCAGACTTCTTTGGGGCTCCAGCGGTTAATAATAGGCAAGTTCCTATTATTGTAGGTAATGCGTCGCCAGTTAACCCCCAAGAAGCAGTTGCAGTCGAAGCGTCGACAGTTGTAGGCGAACTACAAGGGGCAGTAGACCACGTCCCTGAAGTAGTTTTGGTAAATAGACACCAGAACGCTGATGAAGTTGTTCGACAAGTGCAACAACACAATGTTGGCGCAGAAAACAATATAGCTACTTTAGTCGAAACTATTTTGGTGCAGAATGGCCTTAACATAGGTTTACAAAGGCCTAACTTTGTATCACCATTATGTGAATACGTATTACAAACTGAGTTACCAAGGGGATGGAAAGTTCCCAAGTTTACTAAGTTTGGTGGTGATACAAATGAGTCCACAGTCGAACACATTGCTCGTTTCTTGACTGAGGCTGGGGACTTAGCACAAAATGAGAATTTGAAGATGAAATATTTTCCAAATTCTCTAACTAAAAATGCTTTCACTTGGTTCACGACCTTACCCCCTGGTTCTATGTTCACATGGGGGCAATTAGAAAAGGCATTCCATGCACAGTTTTACATGGGTCAGTCGAAAATTAGTCTTAAAGAATTGGCTAGTGTTCGGCGCAAAATGCCTGAAACTATTGATGATTACTTAAACAGATTTAGGCTGTTGAAATCTCGTTGCTTTACACAAGTCCCTGAACATGAGCTTGTCGAAATGGCTGCTGGTGGCCTTGATTACTCAATTAGAAAGAAATTAGACACATCGCATTTGCGAGATATGGCTCATTTGGCTGATAGAGTTCGACAAGTTGAAAGACTTAGAGAAGAAAAATCTAGGTCGAATAGGTATCATAAAAAAGAAAAAGTGGCATATGTCGAAGAAGAATTTGACGTTACATATAGTAATGTAGAAGAAGAGGAGATAGACGTGGCTGAACTTAAGCCTGGTCCTCCTTATACCTGTAAATTATTAAGGCCTGCGAATGGAAATAACCCTGTAGAGCCTAAGAATGATAGATTTATGCCTAAGACTTATACTTTTGATGTTACTAAATGTGATGAAATTTTTGATCTTTTAGTAACTGATGGTCAAATATTAGTGCCTAAAGGCCTTAAAATACCAACTCTTGACCAAAGAAAGAAAAAGGGTTATTGTAAGTTCCATAATTTTTTGGGACATAACACTGACCGTTGTGTGCTCTTCAGGGATATTGTGCAAAAAGCAGTTGACGAAGGGAGACTCAAATTTGCTGATAAGAAAATGAAAGCTCCTATGCAGATTGGTGTTGATCCATTGCCTAAGGCTGAAGCTATGTATTCTGAACCTGTCGAAGCTGATGTAGGCATGGTGGATGCTCAAATGGCAGACCCTCCTAAGTGTGTCAAGACTGCCACTGAAAAATTAAAAGGTTTTATGTATGCTGAAGGTAAGAAACAGGAAGTGACCCTAAAAGAATATGATGGGAAGATACATGCTGTGTATCCAAAGGCTGAAGAAGAATTGATAGATTTCCTCAATCGGTGTAAGTGGAATAACTCTGAAGTTATGCTTTGCCCAAGGTGCAGCGCTGTCTTCGACAAAGAAGCAGCTAGAGCTGTCGAAGGTTATCAGGATCAACAACAACGCAAAAGAAAATGGCTTGATAACAGGCCAAAATTTGACTTTGCAAAAGGAGATCTTCCTGGCTATGAGGCTAATGTGTCAGCAAAGCCTTCAACAAGTAAACGACAATTTGCTAAGGAGAAGTCCTCAGCAAAAGGGTATTTGAAGCTGTCAACAGGTAAATCTTTTGTCCCAAGTGCTAGTGCTCCTGTCGAAGCGTGGGTGCCCAATAATCAACGTGCTAAAGCTGTCAATCCAGGTACTGATGCTATTAAGTTTAACTATAAAAATAACTATAAGGGTAAGAACCCCATGACTAGAACACAGTGGCGTCGTTACCAAAGACAACAGAAGAAGAAGGCACACTTCGACATTAACAAGGTTCCGAGTCATTTGGCTAATAATCTAGTTCCACGCAGCATAATAGTGGCGAAGAGTGAGGTTCACAAAGCTGAAGTTGCCACAAAGAGGAATGCTGATGTTGCTAGTCATGTGTGTGCAGCGAATAAGGCCAAAGGCAAGGCTGTGGTAACAGAAAAGCCAAGAAGGCCTGCTCTTGAAAGAATATTTCCTCCATTGTCAACAGTGAAAGAAAAGAATGCTGATTTCGACATGGATGAAGACATGGAGTCTGATTTTGATGATTCTGAAGATGATTTCGACGTTGTTTGCAATGTGGTGTCAATACTGCCTCTTGAGTATGATGTTATCACAGTACCAAATGATGTTGAAGAGGATTTTACAGAGGATATGGCTCATCATAAGCCAATGTGTTACTATGTGATGAACAATGGTTGTGTCGAAGACCAAATGGCTACCTTCGAGAAGCCAGATATGAGTATGCAAAACCACTTGAAACCCCTGTATGTCCAAGCCAAAGTCAATGGTGTTGGAATTAACAAAGTGTTAGTGGATGGTGGAGCTGCAGTGAATTTGATGCCACATGGTCTTTTGAAGAAGATTGGTAAGTTCGATACTGACCTCAGGCCACATAACATTGTCTTAAGCAACTATGAAGGCAAAACTGGCCATTCTTTGGGGGCCATTGAGGTGGACTTAATTGTTGGTTCCATAAAGAGGACTACATTGTTTTTAGTGATAGCCTCTAAAGCGAATTTTAATTTACTCCTTGGTAGAGAGTGGATCCATGGAGTTGGTGCTGTTCCTTCAACTTTGCATCAACGTTTAGTAATGTGGAAGGAAGATGGTTTGGTAGAGTATGTTGAAGCCGATCAGAGCTACTTCCGTGCTGATGTGAACCAAGTTACCAAGGAAAATTTTGAGAAACAAATGGCGAAGATTGCGCCATGTTCATCTTCTAATGAGGCATATGTTCCTGCGGATAATGTTTTTGCCTCAGTTCATCTTGACCCAAATTATGGTTTTGTTTGGGAAAGAGAAATAATGGGAGATGATAGTGTTTATCCTGATGGTGTTTTTCGACCAACGGGGTGGAACGTTGGTTCTTGAAAGTGTTCTTATGTCAGTGCCCAATGCATGGGACAAAATTACGGCTTATATGGCCGAAAACAACTTTAAAGCGGCTATGGAGGCCGAAATTATTCAACAAACAATGGCTGTCGAAGCCAGTGAGTTACATGAAGAAAATGGCATAGTCATAGATGAAAGACTTGACTGTATCTATGATAATGATCCATTAGGTTTTGAAAAGGATCCTAGAGATTCGACAAAGCATATGCAAGCTCAAGACCCGTTAGAAGAAGTTGATTTGGGAAATGGCTCAATAAAAAGGCCAACTTATATTAGTGCAAATATTGATGCTTCTCTAAAAACCCAAGTCATTACATTGCTAAGGGAGTTCAAAGACTGCTTTGCTTGGGATTACGACGAAATGCCTGGGTTAAGTCGAAAAGTAGTGGAAATGCAATTACCAATTCGACCAGGGAAGAAACCAGTGAAGCAAGTGCCAAGAAGATTTGCTCCTCAAGTGTTGGCTAAGATCAAAGAGGAAATCGAAAGGCTATTCAGAAACAGATTCATCAGAACGGCCAGGTATGTCGAATGGTTAGCCAATATAGTTCCTGTAATAAAGAAAAATGGGACTCTTAGAGTTTGCATAGATTTTAGGGATTTAAATAATGCATCTCCCAAGGATGAATACGCAATGCTTGTGGCAGAAATGCTAATAGATTCAGCAGCAGGATTTGATTATCTTAGTATGCTCGATGGTTATTCTGGGTATAATCAAATCTTCATTGCTGAAGAGGATGTGTCGAAAACTGCTTTTAGATGTCCAGGGGCATTGGGTGTTTATGAATGGGTAGTAATGCCCTTTGGCTTAAAGAATGCTGGTGCTACATATCAGAGGGCCATGAATTCTATGTTTCATGATTTTATTGATGATTTTATGCAAGTATACATAGATGATGTGGTGGTTAAATCTTCCTCAGAAAGTGGTCATTTAGACCATCTTCGCCGTTCTTTTGAAAGAATGAGGAAATATGGATTGAAATTAAATCCATTAAAATGTGCCTTTTGTGTGCGTGCAGGTGATTTCTTGGGTTTTATAGTGCACAAAAAAGGCATTGAAATCAATCAAAATAAGACTAAGGCAATTATGGAAACGAAGGCCCCTTCGACCAAAAAGGAGCTTCAGTCGTTGCTGGGGAAAATCAATTTCCTTCGAAGATTTATATCAAATCTAAGTGGCAAAACACAAGTTTTTTCGCCATTGTTAAGACTGAAGAAGGAAGAAGAGTTCAAATGGGAACCAATGCATCAAGCAGTCTTCGACGAAATCAAGTCTTATTTGATGAAACCACCAATTTTGTTGCCTGTTATTAAACACAAAGTGCTCAAATTGTATATAGCAGCTTCTGATAGAACAATAGGTAGCATGTTAGCACAAGAGGATGATAGTGGTGTCGAAAGAGCCATTTATTACCTCAGTAGGGTCTTAAATGATGCCGAAACGAGGTACACTCCTATAGAAAAGTTGTGCCTTTGTTTGTATTTTTCATGTACAAAGTTAAAGCAATATATAAAACCAGCTGATGTTTCTGTTTATTCGCATTTTGATGTTATTAAGCATATGCTGTCGAAACCAATAATGCATAGCCGAATTGGTAAATGGGCTTTGGCTTTGTCAGAATACAACTTAACTTATCAACCTCTAAAATCAATTAAAGGACAAGTGGTTGCTGATTTTATAGTAGACCATTCTGTTGTCGAAGAAACATTAAGTTTTGTAGACGTATATCCTTGGAGGTTGTACTTTGATGGTTCAAGCCATAAACATGGAGTTGGGATTGGTATTTTAATAATTTCTCCTACTAACATTCCAACGAAATATAAGTTTAAAATTCGAGATGTTTGCTCCAATAATGAGGCTGAGTATGAGGCTTTAATAGTAGGCCTTGAAATTTTACTTGAGCTGGGGGCAAGTCATGTCGAAACAATTGACAAGAGAGTACAAATGCATTAAAGAGCACCTTATCAGATACTTTGTTGTTGCCAATGCTTTGTTAAAAAGATTTGAGTCTGTTCACTTAGAACATTTACCACGAATTGATAATCAAGTGGCAAATGAATTAGCACAAATTGCTTCAGGCTATAAAGTTTCGAAACAAAGCCTGGAAGAGTTAATCGAAATAAAGGATAAAATCATTTCTAATGACTATTCTTCGTCGCTATTGTCAACACCAACAACTGGGGGGGCAACAGATGCGAACGCAAACGAGGAACTAGTCGTTGTCGAAAAACGTCAATTTTTTGGTGACTTTGACTTAGTAGAAATTTTTGCTCTTGACAATATGACCAATAATGATTGGCGAAGGCCTATTGCAGAATATTTGCAAAATCCCACAAGAAAAACCAATAAAAAGGTAAAATACAGAGCTTTGAGCTATGTGATAATTGGAAACGAATTGTTTAAAAAGACTCCTGAAGGAGTACTATTAAAATGTCTTAGTGAAAATGAGGCATATTTAGCAGTTTCCGATACACATAATGGAGCATGTGGTTCACACCAAGTAGGCCACAAAATGAAGTGGTTATTATTTCGACAAGGAATGTATTGGCCAACTATGCTGAAAGATTGCATAGAATTTGCTAAGGGGTGCCAAGAGTGTCAAAAGCATGCTGGGATACAACATGTACCTGCAAATGAATTGCATGCCATAGTCAAACCTTGGCCATTTAGAGGTTGGGCTCTAGATGTGATTGGAGAGATAAAGCCAACTTCCTCGAAGGGCCATAGATATATCCTTGTGGGAATTGATTACTTCACCAAATGGGTTGAAGCTATACCTTTAGCCAATGTTGATCAAGAAGCAGTGATAAGGTTTATTCAAAATCATATCATTTATAGGTTTGGAATTCCAGAAACCATTACTACAGATCAAGGATCAGTTTTCACTGGTAGAAAAATGGTAGAATTTGCTTCTGAAATTGGTTTTAAGTTATTAACTTCGACACCATATTATGCGCAAGCCAATGGTCAAGTAGAAGCTGCCAATAAAGTTATTATTAATTTGATTAAAAAACATGTTGGGCAGAAACCAAAAAATTGGCATAATACCCTTGATCAAGCATTATGGGCTTGTCGAAATTCACCCAAAGAATCTATCAACACTACTCCTTATAGGCTAACATTTGGACACGATGCAGTGTTGCCTGTTGAAATTTGTCTACAATCAACAAGAATTCAAAGACAGTGGGAGATTCCCTCTGATTATTATTGGAATATGATGCTTGATGAATTGGTTGATTTAGACGAAGAAAGGTTATTAGCTTTAGATATGCTTATTCGACAGAAAGAGAGGGTAGCTAAAACTTATAACAAAAAGGTTAAGTCTAAAACCTTTGATTCAGGTGATCTAGTGTGGAAGGTCCTATTGCCTATGGATAAAAAAGATAGAGTCTTTGGTAAATGGTCCCCAAGTTGGGAAGGACCATTTAAAATTTTACAAGTTTATTCAAACGGCGCATATGAGGTCGAAGAGATTGGCGCTGATGGAAGAATTTTGTGTATAAATGGCAAATACTTGAAAAAGTATAAGCCAACGTTGCAAGAAGTTAAAATAACGCTGGAATAAATATAAAGAAAGCGTAAAAACATGGCATTTAAGTTGCCAAAACATTGTCGAAAGCACAGAATAAAAATTGCTCAAGAATAAAATGGAAGAAATTTCATTATAATGTTGCCAAGTTACATGTGCCAAAGGGGGCATTTGTGAATTACATAGTGCCGAAAAGGTAAATAAACTAGGCATAAATAAAACGCTGGAGTGCAGTTGGTCTTTTACGACCAAGTAACTTCTCTTTTGGGTGGTTTTCTTCGACCACATTGACATTTCCCGTCGTTTGGGGGGTCATTCTTTCGTCTGCGCGTTAGGCTTGTAAGCCTTTCAACAGGGCGTTTCCTTGCTTGGTAAACCTCAGGAAGCCCTTCAGAGAGCAGATATTGATGTCCCCAAGGAAGACAGTCATCATCAAAGCAAAACACCTGATGAATCTTCCTGCTCCCATTTTGAGTCTCCCGCATAAACTCAGAAAGTTGCAAGATCAAGTGACATGAAGAAAAAAGGAGCAAAGCCATAATTAGTCGAGATCAAAAACCATCACTTTGAACCTCCAGGCAACCTCACTGCAATTATGAGAGATGAGGTTACGCGGAAGACTCAAAGCAAAGGGAATGATCCTGGAACGGAAAAGGAAAAGGAAGAAAATCATGGAGTGGTGAAGGTGAGAAACAAAACTCTTCTATTTATAAGGAGAAGTATGAAAGAGCGTCAGTTGGTTACGAGTTTGGCGTTCCGAGAAGTGAGGCATCATTTTAATTACGGCGTTATTAACGTAACAAAAAATGGTGGAACCATTCAAAGGTAGAACAGAGAATCAGTAAACATAGTCAAAGGCCGAATTTACAGGCTGTTCAAGTCCAAGGTTTGAATATGGAAACAACACTTAACAGTGGCGACATCAGGTATACAGTTGTTCTACTCAAGTGCAAAGTCTATTTCGATGGCGAATTCAAAAATGTTCTTTCTCTTCTTCCACTTCAAGCTCAGTCGAGAAAGACATTTTTGGGGGGCAATTTGTTAGCCTGTAATTTCGACAGGCTTCATTAAAGATGGTCAGCATGGCCTGACTTATATTTCGACGAAGACCAAATTATTTCGACAGAGGAAAATGGACACAAGCTTTCGACAGACAGAAAACATAGCAGTTATACGCTGAAGGCTAGCAGTTGGTCGAAACATGACAGAGCGGTTCTGGTCGAAAGTAGGAATAGCAGTTACTTATTTTCGAATTTCTAGGCAGTTACTTAGTCAGTTTTTCCCCCTCTTTTCCTTTGTATAAATAACTGTTTCTGAGAAGAAACAGGGGTCGCGAAATCACAATACACACCCGATTCCTGAAACTCTAACTTCCAAGCCAGAGCGAAAAACGAGTGGAAGAATCTCTGTACGTGATCGTGTACCATTTTTATGATTCAATGCAATTTTTTTTTTCTTTACAATTCACGCACCATTTACTGCTTCTTTTCTTTTCAATTCTGTTAAATCATTGCAAATCGTCCCCTTTTCTACGTTTTCTTCAACAAAAACCATGCGCAATTCAGAGGCATTGCTTTGAGATTTTTCTAGTTTGATCTCACAAACCTTCTAATAAAACTAGTGATTGTTTGCTAAAAACACCAGCAAACAGTGACATATTCAACCATCTCCAAGCCAAGCATCTTTGAAGGTAACTCATAAACTCATTTCTTGTTTTGCATTTAAAGTGTTATTGTCATATATGTGGTTGTTTTACTTGGTTTATCATACTGTGACATTGTGTATATGTGGTTGTTTTACTTGGTTTATCATATTGTGACATTGTGTATATGTGGTTGTTTTGTTGTGTGTTGTCTCTTTTGCTTTGAATTTAAAGTGTTTGTGTTTTTGACTCAAAGAATACCAATTTCAATAAATAGAAGAATTTTGTAAATGAATGATTGAAATTAGGATTGCTTGTTGTTCTAGTTATTTTAATGGCATTGAAACCTTAGGTTAGATGATTCAAACTTGATGCTTGTTGATTGGTTCTTTGAAAGGGTGAAGTGTTTCTAAACTTGAGGGGAAATGTAGGTGTAGTGTTTGTTGAAATGTCCAAATGAAATGCTTGTTAATTTAATGTTGCTCTAGGTTAAGGGATTCTTGTGTTGTATATTTATAAATTTGAGATATTTAGTGAAATGAATGTTAATTGAGTGTTGTTCTAGGTTAAGGGAAACTTGTGATGTATTTCTAAACATGAGAAATTGAGGATTGTTGCTGAATATGTGAATTGTTGTTAGGTTTTGCGAGTTTGTTTTGTCGGAGCTTTGCATTCATTGTTCGAGAGTTCGGTTCATTTGCTAGTGCGTGGTTCGCCTAGGTTGGAGTTCATTGTTGCTTACACTTGTTCAGGTACTTTTGTTGCTTAAAACTAGAGTGACTATTTATTTATTTAAAACTGAAATTGCCTCTCTTATTTTTTTTATGTGTTCCTTTTCTTTTAGTTGTGCTTGAAATGAAAGATTGATACCTAACTTGTGATGAAGTTTAGTCTTGGCAACAACAATGATTCTAAAAATCAATTGCTAATAACTGTTTTGATTGAACCATGATGATTTATTTCTTCATAGATATTGCATTGATATGTAGGCTTTGCTCTTCTATTACTATTTTTTAGAAATAGATCACCTTTTTTTATATTATATATTTTATACTTGAACAAGAATATAAGTTATGCAAACTTGTATATGTGTGGTGAATGAAACTAGCAAAGTAAAATCAAATATGCCTAAATATGCGAATTGTTTGTTGTTTGTCACCTATAATAGGTTTTTAAGTTCTCTTATCAGGATTTTATTTTAAATAAATACTAGGAAATTATGGATAGAGAGTGGATGTCTGCCAATCGTCTGTCTAAGGAATATGTTGCTGGAGTGGATTATTTTGTGAAATGTGCTGTTGAACGTTTAGGGACTTCTAGTAACATGAAGTGTCCTTGTTTTAGTTGTTGTTATGTAAAATCAGTTAATGCAGAGGAGTTGGCAGGACATTTAAAGGGTTACGGAATAGATCAAAGTTACACTTGTTGGACAATGCATGGTGCGGAAAGAGGTGAATTTTCAAATATGGGTAATAGTACTGAGAGATGTGCACCTGTTGACACTGAAAGACCTACATTTGAAGGGGGCGAATTTGAAGCGATGGCAAAGGCTGTTGAAGACGATCTTAATGACTGTCCTCAAATGTTTGAGAAATTGATAATGGATGCGGAGACGCCGTTGTATTCAGGTTGTACTGAATTCACAAAACTATTGGCTGTGATAAAGTTGTATAACTTGAAAACTTGCCACGGATGGACGGATAAGAGCTTTACGGAATTACTCGCACTGTTGAAAGAAATGTTGCCGAAGGATAATGTGCTCCCTTCTCGGACGTATGATGCAAAACAAATGTTAGGGTCCATTGGGTTGAACTATGAGAAGATACATGCTTGTCCCAATGATTGCATTTTATTTCGGAATGAACATGCATCGTTAAAGTCATGTCCTAAATGTAATGCATCGCGATATAAAAAGAAAGAATCTGCTCCAGAAAAGGTGTTGTGGTATTTTCCCATAATTCCTCGATTTAGGCGCATGTACCATAGTTCAGAAGATGCAAAACACTTGACATGGCATGATGATGAAAGGATTAAAGATGGCATGCTACGACACCCGGCGGATTCTCCGCAATGGAAGAAAATTGATATTGATTATCCTGATTTCGGGTTGGATCCAAGAAACCTACGACTTGCATTGTCTGCTGATGGATTTAATCCGCACGGCATTCAGAGTAGCTCCCACAGTACATGGCCCGTGATTTTGGCGATCTATAACTTACCTCCATGGCTTTGCATGAAATGCAAATATATGATGTTGTCTTTGTTAATTTCTGGGCCCAAGCAACCGGGAAATGATATTGATGTATACTTGGCTCCGTTAATTGAAGACTTGAAGCTAATGTGGGAGACTGGAGTAGAGGTGTATGATGGGTTCAGAGAAGAAACGTTCACCCTGAGGGCTATGATTTTTGGCACAATTAATGACTTTCCAGCATACGGCAATCTATCTGGGTACAGTAACAAAGGTCAGTGTGCGTGCCCTATATGTGAAGATAACACTGATTGGATGTGGTTGGAACCTGGTAGGAAGAATATATACTGTGGTCATCGTAGGTTTTTGCCATCTACTCATTCGTATCGACTGTTGAAAAAGGCATTCAATGGGAATATCGAAACCCGTAAAGCCCCCATGGCTTTGATGGGTGAACAACTATTTGAAAAGGTGAGAGGTTTGAACATTAAATTTGGGAAGCCTTTTGCAGGACAACTTGCCAAACGGGGGTGGAAAAAAAAGTCAATTTTCTTTGAGTTGCCATACTGGAAGTCATTATATGTAAGGCACTTCATTGATGTGATGCATGTTGAAAAAAATGTCTTTGAAAGTGTCATCGGTACCTTGCTCAATATGCCAGGAAAGACTAAAGATACCATCAACTCGAGGTTGGACTTGCTTAGTATGGGGTTGAGACCAAAATTGGGTCCGATAAAGAAGGGTACACGTACATATCTACCTCCGGCAGCTCATACTTTATCTAAAAAGGAGAAGACCGTGTTTTGTAAGTTTCTTCATGGAGTTAAAGTTCCAGAGGGTTGTCATACCCTAATTTTGTCCGCCTAGGTTTAAAACCCTAATTTTCTGCAAAAAAATAAATAAATTGAGAAGTGTGGTTTTATTTTGAAGAGTGAAGAGCATTGTGCATGCATTTTTGGGTTTTAAAAGTCATTCTAGGGCTTTTAAATTCATTGTTAGAATGGAAATGCATTTGGTGTTAAAAAACAAGGTTTTTAGGGCAAAAGGGTATTTTGGTCATTGTCAAAATAAGATAATTTCTCATCAAGAATCATTGTGCAATTTTAGAGAAATTTATATGAGGCAAAACATTTTTGGTCATGTATGTATGTATGCGCATGCATGCATACATTGTGCACAAAATTTCAAAAAGGATCAATAGGGAATATTCTACAAAAATTTCAAGATGAGGTTTTTATGATATTTTTGGTCATGGTGATCTCATAAAATGGCATATTCCTAAGGTTCCTAGTATGTGGCCTAAATTAGGTGTATTTTTGTACAATTATCCTAAGAAGAATAATCAAAAATGAAGGGATAATGGAATGGTCATATAATAGTACAATAGTACAAGATGACAACTAACAAAACTTGGTCACCAAGGACCCCTCCCAATGTGTGTCGCCTATCCCTCTCATTCCCTCTCATATTTTCATTTTTTTTGACCTCAATCCATGTGTGATTCAATCCTCACCCTCCATTCAAATTTTAGATGCAATCCTAGGGTGAGATGAGATGCACAATGACCTAACCACCCTTAAACCTAATTGCTTTCTATATATACCCTATTAACCTCACCTCACAAAAAAGAAGAGAAGCTTTTGGCCTCACCATTCACTCATAAACCCTAGCACACAACTCCCTCCTCACCTTCTCTCCATTTATGCGCCACCCCCTCTCCCTTCTCTCTAACTCACTTCTTCATTTCTCATCTACCCACACACATTCAATCCATCTTCCAAGCCTAAACACTAATTTTCAACCATCAATCCTTCATAAAATCACACAAAAGTTCAAGATCAAGGGTCATTTTTTGGAGATTGAAGACCAAGCTTGAAGATAAGTTGATTTGGTTGATTGTTTCTTCATCTATTGTGTTTATTTGGAGCTCATCTTAAGGTATGTGATTCCTAGACCCCTTCTCTTGTAAATCCTTGCATAAAGTCATCATTTCTTGCATATTTGTGAGATTTCCACTTCCAAAAATGTAGATCCTCTCTTTTAACTTCATTTTTATGCTTGTACATATGTTAATCTCATGAATCTTTGTTTTGATGCTTTGATTTTGGGGTTATATGCATGATTTTGTTGTTTTAATTGAAATAAAATGTTATTTGCTTTGATAATAATTTCGCATGCTTCAAATAAATATGTGTTTTATGATTTTTGTTGGTTCTCATGGTTGAATCTTGTGAATAAATGTATCTATGTTTGGTTATGTCACTCGCTTGCTTGATTTGGTTGACTTGTTGAAATAAATTGATGATTGGCCATTAAACTTGCAAATATTCAAACCTATGTTGTTAATTGTGATATTTGTGATTTGAGAAAAATGAATTTTTGCGCACATGATTGGTCTCCAATGACCTTGATGCATCCTCAAGTTTAATCATGCTTTCTTTGCTCTTTGAGTTTATTGTAAATTGTTGTTTGAAGCTTGTGAAGTTTTGGCAAAGGATAGGCCACTTAGAGCCTTGATGCACCATTGCATTGTCTTAATAAATTGCAAAGGATAGACCGCTTGGAGTCTTGATACACTTTCCATTTCTCAATCGGCAAAAGATAGGTTCATTTAACCTTGATGCACATGCATTTTGCATATTCATGCATTCTTACCTATTCTTGCATCCTTGCCTACTCATGCATTCTTGAATTGAAGCTTGGTACTCCATGCTTGATATACTTGTTTATGTGCTTGTGGTGCATTAAAATGTTGAATTGGTGTTCACAATTTGCTTGTTTTGATTTCCACCAATTGTTACTCGTTAGTAACTCTCCAAAACTTCAAAACCATGTTGCATACAAAAAACAACTTGTTACTCGTTAGTAACGTTCCAACTTCAAAACATTTTTTTTGCATTTACATAATCATTGATAAACAACTTCACTTCTTCTCAAAACAATTCCAAACTATTTTTCACAAATCAAACTTTGTTGAGGATAATGCGAAGCCTTTGCTTGCACGATTGTCAACAATGGGGTGCTAGTGGTGATCACTTGGAGTCTTTGCTCAATTGATTATCATGAACACTCATTTTTCAAAAGAACTCTCATTTCACAAATTAAAAACTTTGTTGAGGATAATGCGAAGCCTTTGCTTGCACGATTGTCAACAATGGGGTGCTAGTGGTGATCACTTGGAGTCTTTGCTCAATTGATTATCATGAACACTCATTTTTCAAAAGAACTCTCATTTCACAAATTAAAAACTTTGTTGAGGATAATGCGAAGCCTTTGCTTGCACGATCGTCAATAATGGGATGCTAGTGGTGATCACTCGAAACCTTTGTTGTTTGATCACTGTGAACATTCAATTTTCACAATTAAATAACTAAAAAATAAAAACCTTTTCTCGACAACCGAGAACTACGTAAGCTTTGAATTCTCCATCGCACTGGCAGATACGTAGGAGCGGGTCACATTCCCGTCAAGCACGACAAATGAAAACCATTTTCTTTTCAAAAAAAACAAACCCTTTTCCAAAACAAGGCAATTTCTAAAAACAAAACAATTTTCGAAAACAAGAACTACGTTGCTTTGATTCCCTCCCCAGGATACGTAGGCACGGTGCCCTCCCGTCAAGCGCAAAAGATTAAATTTTCCTTAAGTTTTTCCATAAAGTAAGGAGAGATAAAGAGAGATAAAAACAAAGCATTTCTTAAATCAACCTTTTAAATCACACGTCAAATCGAGGTTCCTTTCAGTAGAAAGGATGTGTGGGGTGCTCGTACCTTCCCCATGCATAACCGACCCCCGAACTCATATCTCGTGGTTCCAAGGACCATTGTCTTTCAAGAAAGGTTTTTTTCAATGTTTTACCTCTAAAAAAATATTGGTGGCGACTCCAATTCATGTTGTGCGAAGAGAAATCCCTCCAAAGGATTTTTCGGGGTGCAACAGCTGGCGACTCCGCTGGGGACCTTTCTTTAGTGGGTCGAGCCAATCGATTCGACATGTGATTTATTTCGTTGATTTGAATGCTTTGTTATATCTCTCCTCCTTTCCCTTTCTTCTTTCTTTCCTTTGCCTTTAAAAACATGCTTGCATTATTCTTAGAATTGTCGTGTGCATTCTTGTGATGTTGTGCTTGCGTGCATTGTGTGTTAGCCTTCTTCCTCTTCTATATTTGCTTCTTGAGTAAAATAAGAGTAGTTTCTTCTTCTTCTCCTCTTACTTTCGTCGTTTATATGCTTTTCTCATACATTTCCCCAATCCTAGCATGTTCCCCTCTTCTTTTCTCACTTTCTTGAGGTAAGCTCATGCATTTCCCCTAATCCTATTATGTCCCCTCCTCTAGGCTCCCTTTCTTAAGGTAAGCAATGCTTGCGATTGTTGTTGGAACCCTAGGTTAGTATACTTATGTTGAAATGATATTGAACCCTAGGGTAGACGACATGCTGTTGCTTGATATTGTCTGGACTGTTTTGGTTTCCCTTTGCAGGTGGGGTTTGGGTAGATTTTTAGGTGTTGTGCCCTCATCACACACTGCACACCTTATATTTGTGAGCATTGAGTGGGGCCTAAAACCCAAGGTCTGCAAAGAACCCTAGGAGAGTGGAAATGAGTAGTGACTGCCATTCGTAGACCGTTGTCTGTCTGGCTCTCATGAAAGTTTCGCCCAAGAGTGCGCTTTCTCCATGATACCTCACAATCGATAGCTCTCTACGATTGTGGGTGTATTCATGAGAGAGACTTTAGCTCTTGGTTGCCATTGTGGGCAGTGACCAGAACCCACATGGGAGGATTACCCTTGTCGTTGACTTTAGAGCCTACGATCCTTACCGATTTGTAGGACACGGGGGCACGCAAATTGTGTGTTGCATTAGCTTAGGCATCCTCTTTCGAAACTCTTTTACCAAAAATGTAGAAAGTAATTTCCTTTTTCCCTCATAAACACCTATATGAGGTGGCATATAGCGGGTATTTTCAAAAATGTTTTGAACCGCCATCAATAAACATCATTTTCTTCTCTCTTTTCTATGTAAATAAAAGGTCATAATCATCACATCTGCGTCATTTTGCATCATCATCATTGCATTCGCATCTAACAAAAATTTTGAAAAAAAACCTCCATTCTTTGCATCCTCCAAGCATTAAAGTTGTTTGCCGGAGATCGCAACGTAACACAAAGTCTTGTCATAGGTGTGTAAGAAACGGAATGGAATCAAAAGGCAAAACCGTTTTCAATTCAAGGCTTCCTGTTGTGAAAGAGATTGATATGGCTAGTCTGAAAGAGTATGCATCCCTCCTAGGTCCTATTGAGGTCAGGTCTTTTGACAAAACCTATGGGAACATTCGCAAGCTGCTACAACTAGAAGTGCAAGAGAGTGCCATTGCTGCCCTGTGTCGGTTCTATGACTCGGAGATTCGCTGTTTCAGTTTTAAGAATTTCCAAATGGCGCCTACCCTAGAAGAGTATGATAGGATTTTGGGCTTTGATCGATCTAAGTTTAAGCCTTATCAATACCAAGGGGAGTATTATTCTGATGAAAAGCTTGCTGCCTTGTTGCAAATCAGTGCTGAGAAAGTGCGGGCCCATAAGATAGAACGTAATAAGGTATTTGGGTTTCCTCAAGAATACTTTGAGAGTTTGATGACCAGCTATGTAGTGTCTGATGATTGGAATTCTTTCAAGCAAGTGCTAGCTCTGACCATCTTCGGCATTGTGCTCTTCCCTCAGATAGAGAGGCATGTGAGTGAAACTGCAATCGGTGTCTTCCTCGCCTTCAAATGTGCAAAAAATCCTATCAACCCGGTTCCCGCAATCCTCGCAGAGACATACCGTGCCTTCACTCGTCACCATGAATTCCAAAAGAATAAGATGTGTTGCTCCTTCCCTGTGTTATATGCTTGGTTGATCAGTCATGTGTGTACCAACAAAAGTGATGTGAAGGATTTGCTTTCCTATGCCTTGGGTTGTAATCCGAAGACTATGAACTCTCAAGAGTGGGTGCATGCTTTCAAGAACCAAGATGCTCTCCAGATTCGTTGGTTCTCACCTAAATGTTGGGTAGACAGGCCTTCAGTGGTATTTCGGTGTGGGAGTTTTCAGAACGTTCCTCTCATGGGAACCCAAGGATGCATAAACTATAACCCCTCTTTGACCTTGCGACAGCTCGGATACCCTATCCTGGATTCACCCTCCGAAGCTATGCTGTTTCGTTTTTACCTCCACGCGGGGATCCCTAAAGACAAGAGTCTACTTCGGCGAGTCCTGCAAGCTTGGGAAACCGTAGTGCGGAAGGACAGAGAAGAGTTAACCAGGAGGACCACTGCTATCTCTTTTTCTCAATGGCTTGAAGGGAGGATTAGTGAAACTCGGTCATCCAACCAAGGAGTACCACTGCCTGAGGAAAAGATACAAGAACCTCACATTCCTACCATTGAAGAATTGGAAGAGGTTAGGTTGGCCATGTCAAAGGTGGAAGAAGAGAAAAGAGCTCTGCAAGATAGATTGAGAAAGATGATGCAAGACAAGAAAAAGCTAGAAAATGAAAATGCTTTCCAAGCTGCAGCTATTGAGGAAGTCAATAGAAAACTTGAAATAGTGGGGAAAAGCAAGAGGGAAATGCAAAAGCACTTGAAGGGTGCCAAAGAGGAAGTGAAGAGGTGCACTACCAAGATGAATGAGGCTGTAGCGGAAGCAATTAAATGGAAGAGGCTATATGAGGATACATGGAAAGAAGAGCAAGCAGTCAGGCACGCACTAGTTAAGTCAAGAAAAGACTCTCGAATAATGAAGCTTGAATTGGAAGATCAATTAAAGAGTGTCAAGCAAGATCGGGAATCTATTGAAGGGATCCTGAGGGATTATCAGCAAGCACTAAGAAGGGAACAAGGGAAGTCGGAAAGCTTGGCCAATCATGTGCAGTACTTGGAAGGGTCTTACCTCCGGCTAAGGGAGAAGAGTGACTATTGGGAGAGTCAATTTGCGGAATTGCTCAGTAAGGTAAAAAGTCAACAAGTCTTTGAGGAATTGAAAAAGGAAGGCTTACATTGGAAAGACAAGTTCTCCAAGTTAGTTTGGTTAGCTAATCAGGCTGTGAGAGACATTCCCAAGAAGCTAAGAAAGGCGGATGCAGAAATGAATCCTTTCAACACCCCTGTCAAGGTGTGTGAGTTTGTTGAGTACTGCAAGATTCTCACAGAAGAACTCCTGGAGAAAGCCCGGGGGGCAGCTGAGAGCAAGAAGAGGAAAAGGAGCGAGGAGTTGAAAGCCATATGCCTTTAAAGTTCCCTTTAGAGTATTGTAGCGATCCTTAGGAAATTGTAATTTTCTTTAAGAAGTTGTAACTTTCTTTGGAAAATAGTACTTTGTTTAAAATCATTGTATTGCACTCTTAAGGAATATTGTACTTTGATTTGCTTTCTATTTGTGATACTCCTTCGCATTCCATTTAATTGAAGTACGTTTGTTTTGCCTTGTTGCTTCCAACTTTGTTGCAATCCTAAAAACACCTGAACCTTAACACCTATGACAAGACGAGTTGCACCGTGATTCCCGGCAATAAACATAATAACATGCATATTGCATTGCATTTGCATCATTTGTCTTTGTGTTCATAAAAAAAATGTTCCGTCCACAGAAGTAAGACAAGCTGGTTAATCATCGGTATTGGACGCGATCACAGGCAAGAAATATGGCCAACAATCAAGACAACGCGAATCTGGGCAATCATCAACCAATCCAGAATGATGCAGTTCCAGAAGGTCCGAATCCAAATGGTCAGGGTCAGCATGATCAGAATCAAGAGAATCGAGCAATCAGGGCTGAGATGGAAGTTATAAGAGCTCAAATGGCAGAGGTCATAAGAGTGTTAAGTGCCTTAAGGTATGCTGGCATAACTGAAGGTGCTGCTGCCGCAGGAGTGGAGCCTCCTCCTGAACCTAGAGTCTCCCAGGCTCTCCAGAACGTGCGATGGCCTCCTTATGGTCTCCCATTAGGGTACACACCCCCTGCTGCCGGTGCAAACCCAGAAAGTGGTCCTTCGGGAACCACAGGACAGGCCCAGCCTGAATCAGCTGTGAATGAAGTTGGAACGGGGACACCTCAGGTTCAAATTCAGATTCCTACTCCTGCTATTACCCCGGGAACTCCGGTTGGCTTCAATTCTCCAGCAACAATCCATCCACAAGTTCAGGGTCCAATTCCTCAGATTATCGCTCACTCACGTGACCCACACGTGACCCCAGCTGTGGTGTCGATGAATAATCTTCACTACGGTGTGAGTGGTTTTCCGTCGAATTACCCTGATGAAGCTAGAAGTCAGTACCAGATGTTAGAAGAAAGATTGAGGCTGTTGAAGGAACAGGTTCCCAGGCTAGGAACGCCCATGAGTTATGCTTGGTCCCTAATCTAGTCCTGCCACCCAAGTTCAAAGCACCATTTTTCGACAAGTACAGAGGAGCAACCTGCCCGCGCAGCCATGTGACGATGTATTGCCGGAAAATGACTGCCCACGCCCGTGATGATAACCTGATGATACATTGCTTTCAGGAAAGCTTAGCTGAAGCTCCCCTTGAATGGTATATGCAATTGGAGCCAACTAATATCCGTTGTTGGAAGGATCTGGCGGATGCCTTTATCCGTCAATACCAGTACAACAGTGATTTAGCCCCGGATAGGACCCAGCTGCAATGTATGTCTAAGAAGGATAATGAGACATTCAAGGAATACGCCCAGAGGTGGAGGAACCTCGCTGCACAAGTAAAACCCTCCCTGCTTGATAAAGAGATGGTCCATATGTTCATGGAAACTCTTCCCCCAGTGTTCTATGATCGTTTGGTCGGCAGCGTGGCTTCGAATTTCTCTGAGATGGTTGTCATTGGAGAAAGAGTGGAGAACGGCATGCGCAGCAGAAGAATAGCCCATGGCCCAACACCTCCTTCCCATCAGAAAAAGCCTTTTTCTGGTACCCACAAGAAGAAGGAGGGAGAAACTAATGCAATCAGCGGAGCTAGCGGTCCATCACACAACAATCCCCCACAACCCATTCCAGTTCTTGCTCAGACGCCGCCTGCTCAGCCATTCCAGTCCAACAATCAGTACAGAAACTACAATGAAAAAAAGCCTGTTGTCTTTGAACCTATCCCCATGTCGTACACGGATTTGTTCAATTATCTCATTGCCAACAAGTTAATCAGCACTCGTCAGATGAAACCATATCAGCCTCCCTATCCCAGAGGGTATAATGCAAATGCTACCTGTGCCTTTCATTCTGGGGCAGTAGGTCATGTGGTGGAGGATTGTAAGGCGTTCAAGTACGTTGTGCAAGACCTGCTTGATGCAAAGAGTATATCATTTCAGCAACCTAATGTAACCACCAACCCGTTGCCAGGGCATGGTGGGCCCACTGCAAATGCCATTAATGATCAGGGTGGTCAGTACTTAATTAGGAAGGTGGAGTGCATTCGTACACCCCTGAGTATCATTCATGCTGCACTATGCCGTTGTGGTATCATCGAAGAAGGGTGTGCCAGAAGAGACATCTGCAATGACCCTTATTGTGTTGGGGCCTGTGAGAGCTTCAAACCCATCCTCCAAGAGCTGTTAGACAGACACCTGGTCCAGGTTGGGGTTCAGGAAAAGGAAGAAAGTGTATCTACTCTGCAATCAAACAACAGAGGTTTCAGGAGACCAGTTGAAATCCCTTGCAGTCTGAATTCAAGCTCGGTTGTGGCAAGACCTCTGACTATTGTTATTCCGGTACCTGCTGCTACCCCTAGTAGAGAGACTAGGGTTATTCCCTGGAGCTGCAACGTGCAAATGCAAGCAGAGGTCCCTCAGGGCGTGTTGGATATAACAAACATTGCTGGGAGTAGTGGAATTACAAGGAGTGGAAGGATGTATGTTCCTGAAAATCTTAGAAAGGAACAATCAAAGGAAGCTGAAGAAAGGGCCCGTAAGGGAAAAGATAAGGAAACTGTGGAAGTTAGAGAAGTATCAGACAAAGAAGCTCAGGAATTTCTGAAAGTAATGAGACAAAGTGAATACCGGGTGGTGGACCAGTTAAATCAAACCCTGGCCAAAATCTCAATGCTTTCGTTGTTGCTTAGTTCCGAGGCACACCGAGCTGCACTGTTGAAAATCCTGAATGAAGCACACGTACCCCATGACATTACGGTCAACCAGCTTGATGGTATTGTTGGGAACATAGTGGCATCCAACTACTTGACCTTCACAGACGCTGAGCTACCTCCGGTGGGGAAGAATCACAATCAAGCCCTTCACATCTCTGTCAAGTGTGGGGACTACATGCTGGCCAGAGTGCTCATCGACAATGGCTCGTCATTGAATGTGTTGCCCAAGTCCACAATGGATAAGTTGGATGTGGATTGCTCATATCTGAAGCCTAGCTCCACCTTGGTTAGAGCATTTGATGGGTCTGTGAAAGAAGTTTTTGGAGAAATAGAGGTGCCTTTGCAGGTGGGTCCTGAAGTGTTCTATGTCACATTCCAAGTCATGGATATAGCTTCCTCTTATAGCTGTCTGCTAGGACGACCTTGGATACATGCCGCTGGGGCAGTGCCATCTTCGCTCCATCAGAAACTCAAGTTTGTGGCCAAGGGCAAGTTGATAGTAATCTTCGGGGAGGAGGAGATGATGATAAACCGATCACTACCAGAATATTACGTTAAAGCAGTAGAGGAGTCTTTTGAGACTGCCTTCCAGGGATTGGAGATCTCAAATGCTATCTTTGTTGGGAGTGAGCCTCCCCAATTGAAGCCTAGGTGGTCCAAGGCGGACATGATGGTTGCAAAGGTGATGCTAGGATATGGGTATCAGGTTGGAAAAGGCCTGGGAAAAGCTGCTCAAGGAATTGTAGCACCCGTCCTGCTGAAAGGGAATACTGAAAGGTTCGGTATTGGGTACATCCCAAGCCCTGCAGACCGAGAGAGGCTAGCAGCTGATAGAAGAGAGAAATGGTTGGCAAAGCTCAGAGGAAGGACCCCCAACCAGGGAGGGATGGTCGTCGGTGATTCGGTGATCTTAGGAACAACTTCCGAAGTGTAGGCATGCTGAACCCTGACCAGGTCAATGTGATTGAAGAAGATTCAGGCTCGGGTGACGGTGCTGTCGGCTTAGTGCGCCGTTGTGCTGCGAAAGAAAAGCTCCAGAACTGGGAGGCCCTAGATTTCCCTGTGATTTTCAATTTAAAGTAATTTTTCTTTGTAATGCAAAATTCCTCGGCTCTGCCCAAGGCCTTGGGATCTTTCATTCGGGCATGCATGTTTTCGTCAAACTTCATCAATGAATAAAATGTTATTTTGGAATTTTCAATAAAATTCTCTTTCTTCATCTCTCATTTGCGTGTCTTTTCTTTATTTTTATTCGCCACTCCATTTTAATGCAGATCGAATACAATTCTTGAAAGTAATAATGCCCATAACTCATACTGTGACTTTGATTACCCGGTTAACCAAACCGAGGAAGATGTTGAGGATGGTTGGGATACTCCTCCAGAAATTATGAGAATGGTAGAACAAGAAGAAAAGGTCATCAAGCCCCATGGGGAGCCCACAGAAATGGTTAATTTGGGTACTGAGGAAGATAGAAAAGAGATCAAGGTTGGTACCGCGATGGGGAATTGTGAACGTAAGAAGTTGATTCAGCTCCTGTTTGACTATGTTGACATTTTCGCATGGACTTACCAAGACATGCCGGGATTGAACACAGATATTGTTGAGCACAGATTGCCGGTAAAACCAGAATATCCTCCGGTAAAACAGAAATTGAGGCGAATGAGGCCAGAGATGTCCTTGAAAATCAGGGATGAGGTCAAGAAACAGTTTGACGCAGGGTTCTTAGCCGTGGCAAAATATCCTGAGTGGGTAGCCAACATCGTCCCGGTTGCCAAGAAAGACCGAAGGGTCCGGATGTGTGTCGATTACCGTGATTTGAACCGAGCAAGTCCTAGAGATGATTTCCCTCTACCTCACATCGATGTTCTAGTGGATAGCACAGCGCAACACTCAATGTTCTCCTTCATGGACGGATATTCAGGTTACAACCAGATCAAGATGGCTCCACAGGATATGGAGAAAACCACCTTCATAACCCTTTGGGGAACTTTCTGCTATAAGGTCATGCCTTTCGGATTGAAGAATGCCGGGGCAACTTATCATAGAGAAATGGTGACTCTGTTCCACGACATGATGCATAAAGAGATTGAAGTTTATGTGGACGATATGATCGCCAAATCAAGGACCGATGAAGAGCATGTTGTTAACCTGCAGAAGCTTTTCGAGCGCCTCAGAAAGTACAAACTCAGGCTGAATCCCGCCAAGTGCACATTCGGAGTGAGGTCAGGAAAATTGTTGGGCTTCATTCTTTGCCAGAAGGGAATTGAGGTAGACCCGGACAAAGTGCGTGCTATCCTCGAGATGCCGGCGCCAAAAACAGAGAAAGAAGTTCGTGGTTTTCTTGGAAGGCTGAATTACATTTCCCGATTCATCTTCCAGTTGACCGCTACCTGCGAGCCGATTTTCAAACTGTTGTGCAAAAACCAAGAGTTGAAGTGGAATGATCAATGTCAAGAAGCCTTCGAGAAAATCAAGGTGTATCTTCAGAATCCGCCAGTCCTAATGCCACTTGTGTCCGGCAGGCCTCTTATTCTGTACCTTACAGTGTTGGACGATTCCATGGGTTGTGTACTGGGGCAACACGATGAGTCGGGGAAGAAAGAACATGCAATCTACTACCTGAGCAAGAAATTCACCGATTGCGAGACCAGGTATTCACCATTGGAGAAGACTTGTTGTGCCCTTGCCTGGGCAGCGCATCGATTGAGACAGTACATGTTGAGTCACACTACCTGGTTGGTGTCTAAGATGGATCCAATCAAGTACATATTTGAGAAACCTGCGCTCACAGGTAGAATTGCTCGTTGGCAAATGCTTTTATCAGAGTATGACCTCCAGCATGTCACCCAAAAGGCGGTTAAAGGAAGCACATTGGCAGAGTATCTGGCACATCAACCGGCTGAGGATTACCAGTCCATGCAATGTGAATTCCCAAATGAAGACATCATGGCATTGTTCGACGAAGGAAAATCCCAAGATGATGAAAGGTGGAGAGTACTGTTTGATGGTGCCTCTAACATGTGGGGGCACGGGGTCGGAGCAGTGTTGATCTCCCCGGACAATCGTTTCATACCATTCACGGCATAGCTGAGTTTCTACGTCACAAATAATATTGCAGAGTATGAGGCGTGCATCTTAGGCATACAAGCGGCCCTCGATTGGAAAGTCAAAAGGCTCGACGTGTCCGGGGATTCAGCTCTAGTTGTTCACCAAGTAAAAGGTGATTGGGAAGCAAGAAACCCTGATTTGATCCTTTACCGTGACTACATTCAAGAGCTAATCAAGCCCTTTGAAGAGATCACCTTCCAGCACATACCTCGCAATGAGAATCAACTGGCCGATGCCTTGGCCACTTTGTCTTCCATGTTCAACGTCAACTGTGACAGGAACTTGACGTGCGTCAGAGTCCAACACCGGGGTCTACCTGCTTATTACCATTGCATGGCAGTTGAAGAGGAATCAGGCAGTAAACCTTGGTACCATGACATCAAACAGTATATCACCAGCAGAGAATATCCCCTCGGCGCTTCAGAAAATGATAAGAGAACACTCAGGAGGCTGTCAATGGGTTTCTTCTTGAGTGGAGACGTCCTTTACAAGAGAAACCATGACTTGGTTCTCCTCAGATGTGTAACAAGGGAGGAATCAATAAAGATCATGCAAGATGTTCATGAGGGCTCATTTGGAATTCATTCCAGTGGGCACACAATGGCTAGAAAGATCCTGAGAACAGGTTACTATTGGCTGCAAATGGAATCTGACTGTTATAGCTTTGCAAGAAAGTGCCATAAATGTCAAATTTATGCAGATCACATCCATGTACCACCAACCTCTCTGAATGTCCTGAGTGCACCTTGGCCTTTCTCAATGTGGGGCATGGACATCATTGGTCCTATTGAACCCAAAGCTTCAAATGGTCATCGTTTCATCCTGGTTGCTATCGACTACTTCACCAAGTGGGTAGAGGCTGCTTCTTATCCCAATGTAACAAGTTCAGTGATTGCTAAGTTCATCAAGAAAGATTTGGTTTGCCGCTACGGCCTTCCGAACAAAATCATCACAGACAACGGCAGTAATTTGAACAGCAAGGTGATGAGGGACTTATGCAAGGACTTCAAAATCCAACATCACAACTCTTCTCCATACCGTCCGAAGATGAATGGGGCAGTTGAGGCAGCCAATAAGAATATTAAGAGGATAGTACAGAAAATGGTAGTAACTTACAAGGACTGGCATGAGATGCTCCCCTTCGCCTTACATGGGTACAGAACCTCGGTGCGTACATCTACAGGGGCGACCCCTTACTCGTTGGTTTATGGGTCAGAAGCTGTTCTCCCCATTGAGGTTGAAATACCCTCGCTGCGGGTATTGATGGAGACCAAATTAGAAGAAGCAGATTGGGTTCAGGCTCGTTTTGACCAATTGAATCTCATTGAAGAGAAGCGAGTAGCCGCCTTGTGCCATGGTCAGCTGTACCAACAGAGGATGATGAGGGCTTTTGACAAGAAAATCCGTCCTCGGGAATTCCAAGAAGGAGACCTCGTGCTCAAACAGATCTTGCCAATCCAGACGGATCCCCGTGGCAAATGGGCTCCCAAATACGAAGGACCTTATGTGGTGAAGAAGGCATTCTCCGGAGGGGCATTAATTCTTGCAAACATGGATGGAGATGAAATCCCAAATCCAGTGAACTCAGATGTGGTAAAGAAGTACTATGCCTAAAGAAATAGACAGAAAAAGAGAAAGATGAGCCAAGTAAAGTTTAGCTCGCTAGGTCGAAAACCCGCAAAGGGGGGCCTAGGCAAAATCAGAGCGACCCGGTGGATTGAAAACCCGCAAAGGGCGATCCAGGCAAAAATTAGGGTCAGAAAACTTGGACTTGAAAAAAGAAAGGCAACTAGCACTCCCGAAGGTTTGGATAAGGGGTTGATCAAGGTCACAAGTATGAACGGTGGGCACCGTTACTTCAAGGATAGAATCACAGGATCTGTTCCTTTTTCTTGTATTTTATCAGTTTAGAATAAAGATTGCAATTGTACTTTCAACTGGCGTGACTTTCTGCACGACCAGTTTCCATATCAGCAAAAGTCCAACTTTTCTTTCATATGTGTGCTTTTCGTGTCTTTACTTTCATTTATTCAGTTTCTTTCAAAATAATGATTTTATGATTGATGAAATTGAATTGCAAAACATGTGCATACATTCAGAGCATTACAGATTATTACGAAATCTTTGAAAGTCACATGCACTGCCATCTTAAAAATAACAAGATCATTGCAAACCAGCGCGCAACCCTTGCGTTATCACCATCCTGGAACGGTCTTCGTGTCAAGTGCCACAAGTCCCGTGGATTGATTTAACCAGCAAAAAAAAAAAAAATATCATTCATGATTCCTATATCATCCATGTCGTCAAACAGTAGAGCATTATACTTTCATATTCGCATCCCAGAAGGGCGAAAGGATACAGAAGAAAAAGAAACAGAAGAAAAAGAAACAGAAGAAAAGAAAAAGAAAAAGGAAAATCAAACAGAAAAAACATCTCACCAAATCAATCATTGCATCCATGTGCATCCCAGCATCAAAAGCCTGCATTCCATGCATCATTCAAAGCTTCCCAATTTTCAAAAAGAAACTCAGTTGCTTTGGACTCGTTAGTCCCCAAAATTTTCAAAAAAGTCAGTTACTTTGGACCAATGGGTCCCCGAAATCTCATTTTCAGAAAATCATCATGGCACCGAGTTAGTGAACTCCATCAGCACAGAGTTAGTAAACTCCCACAGAGTTAGTGAACTCCTTCCACAGATCACAACGTCGCGTACGAGCGCGCGGCAGATCCTACAGACTTCGTTAAGTCCATCGGATTAATTGTGTCAACCTAAGGCATAGCGTAGATCCATTGATCATATCAGTTCTGGACCTGATATTGATCAGCCGCTCGAAAAGGCCACCCCCAGAGCTCGAACTCGACGAGAGTCCGTTAAAAGGTTTTAGGCAACCTCTGAATTCCCCAATTTAAGGCACTTCCCATTTACTGCTTTCATTTACTGCTTTACGCAGTTTACTGCTTTCTCGTCGACGCGACAAGTGTTGACTCTCTCTCTCTCAAAAGAAGAGAGATCAAAGAAAGGAAACAAAAAAAGAGAAAAAAGAAAAGAAAAATTCGGGTTTCTCTAAGTAGACAAAATTAGTATTATTTCTGAATTCTTTATTTCTATTTTGCCTCGGAATATGTTTCGGCCAATTCATATTCCTTGGTAAAATCCAAATAAAGAGGGGCAGCTGTCATACCCTAATTTTGTCCGCCTAGGTTTAAAACCCTAATTTTCCGCAAAAAAATAAATAAATTGAGAAGTGTGGTTTTATTTTGAAGAGTGAAGAGCATTGTGCATGCATATTTGGGTTTTAAAAGTCATTCTAGGGCTTTTAAATTCATTGTTAGAGTGGAAATGCATTTGTTGTTAAAAAACAAGGTTTTTAGGGCAAAAGGGTATTTTGGTCATTGTCAAAATAAGATAATTTCTCATCAAGAATCATTGTGCAATTTTAGAGAAATTTATATGAGGCAAAACATTTTTGGTCATGTATGTATGTATGCGCATGCATGCATACATTGTGCGCAAAATTTCAAAAAGGATCAATAGGGAATATTCTACAAAAATTTCAAGATGAGGTTTTTATGATATTTTTGGTCATGGTGATCTCATAAAATGGCATATTCCTAAGGTTCCTAGTATGTGGCCTAAATTGGGTGTATTTTTGTACAATTATCCTAAGAAGAATAATCAAAAATGAAGGGATAATGGATTGGTCATATAATAGTACAATAGTACAAGATGACAACTAGCAAAACTTGGTCACCAAGGACCCCTCCCAATGTGTGTCGCCTATCCCTCTCATTCCCTCTCATATTTTCATTTTTTTTGACCTCAATCCATGTGTGATTCAATCCTCACCCTCCATTCAAATTTTAGATGCAATCCTAGGGTGAGATGAGATGCACAATGACCTAACTACCCTTAAACCTAATTGCTTTCTATATATACCCTATTAACCTCACCTCACAAAAAAGAAGAGAAGCTTTTGGCCTCACCATTCACTCATAAACCCTAGCACACAACTCCCTCCTCACCTTCTCTCCATTTATGCGCCACCCCCTCTCCCTTCTCTCTAACTCACTTCTTCATTTCTCATCTACCCACACACATTCAATCCATCTTCCAAGCCTAAACACTAATTTTCAACCATCAATCCTTCATAAAATCACACAAAAGTTCAAGATCAAGGGTCATTTTTTGGAGATTGAAGACCAAGCTTGAAGATAAGTTGATTTGGTTGATTGTTTCTTCATCTATTGTGTTTATTTGGAGCTCATCTTAAGGTATGTGATTCCTAGACCCCTTCTCTTGTAAATCCTTGCATAAAGTCATCATTTCTTGCATATTTGTGAGATTTCCACTTCCAAAAATGTAGATCCTCTCTTTTAACTTCATTTTTATGCTTGTACATATGTTAATCTCATGAATCTTTGTTTTGATGCTTTGATTTTGGGGTTATATGCATGATTTTGTTGTTTTAATTGAAATAAAATGTTATTTGCTTTGATAATAATTTCGCATGCTTCAAATAAATATGTGTTTTATGATTTTTGTTGGTTCTCATGGTTGAATCTTGTGAATAAATGTATCTATGTTTGGTTATGTCACTCGCTTGCTTGATTTGGTTGACTTGTTGAAATAAATTGATGATTGGCCATTAAACTTGCAAATATTCAAACCTATATTGTTAATTGTGAAATTTGTGATTTGAGAAAAATGAATTTGGGTTTTGGTTCATTTATGGTCCACAAATGATCTTGGGTTATGCTAAGTTGGCAAGAGATAGGTTACTTCAACCTTGATGCCTATGCTTGTAAGCATTTAAAAATTCAATTCCCATTTGATGTGCTTGTGAAATGTGAGCAAAAAGGGGTCTATAAACAATTGAATTTGCGCACATGATTGGTCTCCAATGACCTTGATGCATCCTCAAGTTTAATCATGCTTTCTTTGCTCTTTGAGTTTATTGTAAATTGTTGTTTGAAACTTGTGAAGTTTTGGCAAAGGATAGGCCACTTAGAGCCTTGATGCACCATTGCATTGTCTTAATAAATTGCAAAGGATAGACCGCTTGGAGTCTTGATACACTTTCCATTTCTCAATCGGCAAAAGATAGGTTCATTTAACCTTGATGCACATGCATTTTGCATATTCATGCATTCTTACCTATTCTTGCATCCTTGCCTACTCATGCATTCTTGAATTGAAGCTTGGTACTCCATGCTTGATATACTTGTTTATGTGCTTGTGGTGCATTAAAATGTTGAATTGGTGTTCACAATTTGCTTGTTTTGATTTCCACCAATTGTTACTCGTTAGTAACTCTCCAAAACTTCAAAACCATGTTGCATACAAAAAACAACTTGTTACTCATTAGTAACGTTCCAACTTCAAAACATTTTTTTTGCATTTACATAATCATTGATAAACAACTTCACTTCTTCTCAAAACAATTCCAAACTATTTTTCACAAATCAAACTTTGTTGAGGATAATGCGAAGCCTTTGCTTGCACGATTGTCAACAATGGGGTGCTAGTGGTGATCACTTGGAGTCTTTGCTCAATTGATTATCATGAACACTCATTTTTCAAAAGAACTCTCATTTCACAAATTAAAAACTTTGTTGAGGATAATGCGAAGCCTTTGCTTGCACGATTGTCAACAATGGGGTGCTAGTGGTGATCACTTGGAGTCTTTGCTCAATTGATTATCATGAACACTCATTTTTCAAAAGAACTCTCATTTCACAAATTAAAAACTTTGTTGAGGATAATGCGAAGCCTTTGCTTGCACGATCGTCAATAATGGGATGCTAGTGGTGATCACTCGAAACCTTTGTTGTTTGATCACTGTGAACATTCAATTTTCACAATTAAATAACTAAAAAATAAAAACCTTTTCTCGACAACCGAGAACTACGTAAGCTTTGAATTCTCCATCGCACTGGCAGATACGTAGGAGCGGGTCACATTCCCGTCAAGCACGACAAATGAAAACCATTTTCTTTTCAAAAAAAACAAACCCTTTTCCAAAACAAGGCAATTTCTAAAAACAAAACAATTTTCGAAAACAAGAACTACGTTGCTTTGATTCCCTCCCCAGGATACGTAGGCACGGTGCCCTCCCGTCAAGCGCAAAAGATTAAATTTTCCTTAAGTTTTTCCATAAAGTAAGGAGAGATAAAGAGAGATAAAAACAAAGCATTTCTTAAATCAACCTTTTAAATCACACGTCAAATCGAGGTTCCCTTTCAGTAGAAAGGATGTGTGGGGTGCTCGTACCTTCCCCATGCATAACCGACCCCCAAACTCAAATCTCGTGGTTCCAAGGACCATTGTCTTTCAAGAAAGGTTTTTTTCAATGTTTTACCTCTAAAAAAATATTGGTGGCGACTCCAATTCATGTTGTGCGAAGAGAAATCCCTCCAAAGGATTTTTCGGGGTGCAACAAGGGTTACTCTTCAAATGTTACGAACCTTGTATCGATGAAAGACCTCAAGTTGAAGTCTTTAAAGTCTCATTATTGCCATGTTCTAATGGAGAATTTGCTACCCATTGGTATACGTTCCATTTTGCCTAAGAAAGTGCGCAAGACCCTAACCAAACTTAGTTTCTTCTTTAAGGCGATTTGTAGTAGAGTGATTGACCCTGGAAAGTTGCCATCATTGCAAAGAGAATTTACTGTCACTTTGTGTGAGCTTGAGATGTATTTCCCACCTTCGTTTTTTGACATAATGATTCATCTAATAGTTCATCTGATTAGAGAGACACAATTGTGTGGCCCATGTTACATGAGATGGATGTATCCGTTTGAGCGTTGCATGAAGATATTAAAAGGTTATGTGAAAAATCGATCACGACCCGAGGGTTGTATTGTTGAGCGCTACATAGTTGAAGAAGCTATTGAGTTCTGTACCGGCTATCTATCTAGTCTGGAATATTCTGTGGGACTGCCAAGGTCTCGTCACTTAGGAAGCATTAGTAAAGGGATGTCAGGAACAAAAATAGTGATGGTATCAAGGAAAGAACTAGATGACGCACACTTATATGTTTTGCACAATGATACTGAGGTTGATTCATATGTTTCCAAGCACATGGACATACTTAAGAGTGATCACCCATATAAGACTCAAGTTTGGTTAACAAAAGAACATAATCGGAGTTTCATAGTGTGGCTAAAAGAGCACATTGATTTCGAATTTGCTATGAATCCTTCCTCGATTTCAGAAAGATTGAGATGGTTAGCAAAAGGTCCAAATATGCAAGTTTTCTCTTACACCAGCTATCTAATGAACGGGTACACGTTCTATTCAAAAAACCATGATGATCAAAGTAAAATGCAAAATAGTGGGGTGACTCTTGTAGCTCAAGCTTTGCATACATCAAGTGCCAAAGACAGAAATCCCATATATGCGAATATGTCATACTTCGGGGTCATTGAACACATATGGGAGTTGGATTACAACATGTTTCGGGAGCCTGTGTTCCAATGTAAGTGGGTTGACAATAATAGTGGTTTACAGATTGATGAGTCGGGGTTCATGCGGGTGAATTTCAATAAGTTAGGATATAAAGATGAGCCTTTTATTTTGGCATCCCAAGCTCAACAAGTGTTTTATGTCACTGATCCAGTTGATACAAATTGGTCCATTGTTTTATTGACAAATAAAAAATTGGTGAATGACATTGAGGATCAAGCAACCGATGATGATGGTATTGAGGACGACCCTTTCTTTGGGACATCACTACCAATTGTAGGTGAAAGTACTCCTATAGAGGATTTTGTGTATGTTAGAAACGATCATAGTGATGGGAATACGATTCGTCAAAAAAAAATACTAAGACGCGAATTGCAAATACAATTATATCCAAGAAAAGGAAAAGGTAATTTAGACTTACATCATATGCTTTTTATCTATTTCCAAGTAGTTATTTTACCTAGTTTTCATCTTCTTGTCTGTTTATTTATTTTGGATAGATAAATATAACAATAACAATGATTATGTTTTATTGCAGGTTAGATGGCGGATCATAGTGATCATGACAGTGATCATGACAGCGATCATCAGTGTGATGTTGAAAAGCATATCGGAAAGCAGGCTCCTCGTGGAATGACGGTCAAAAAAGATATCATCAATCGAGTAAATAAAGGAAAAGGAAAAGTACCAGTAAGTTTCTAATTACTAATTACTAATTAACTTATTAATTCAACACTTAGTTTTAATTGTTTGTTAACTAATTTACTAATGACATAATGTAGGTGTTGTGGAATATTAAGGGCCAGCCAATTGGGGATAATCGTGCAGATTTGGTTACCTTCCTCGGTAGTAAGGTAAAACAAATGATACCAATTACAATCAGTACTTGGAGTGAGAAAAGTGCTGTTTTGAGGAAACACAAAGAGGAGTTTTTGTTAACAATACAGGTATATAATTTTACATCTCTTTAGTAATCTTATTTAATATATTTGTAACCATATATATTTATATCATTTTCATTGAATATGTGTATGCAGAAATATTTTGATGTGGATGAGTCCCGAAAAGACTGGTGTATGAAGGAAGCTGGAAAGCTACATCGGAATTTCAGGGGTAGTCTAAAAAAATAATGGTTGTTTGATAATAGTGGAAACCTCAGATGGAAGCCTCCAACGCCATATAGTGGATTTATTACGGAGGAGGATTGGGTTACATTTGTTAGGAGACGCACCGAAGATAAAGATTTCAAGGTTAGTACTATAATCTATTAAGTTATAACTTAAAATATAGTTGACAATTATATATTATACATTAATGTATACTTATGTCTCTAAATAGGAACTATGCCAAGCGAATCGAGAGAGAGCTTCTGGTTGTGAGTACCCTTATAGAGGCGGTGCTAGTGGATATCAAGTTTTTGAAGAGAGATTGGTAAGACACAATAAGCTTGATTTCTCTTTGTTTAATAAATCTTTTGATTTATAATTTCTTAACATTTGGTAAATTTAAATATAGTTGGAGGAGAGTGGGAAAGATCCTACTAAAGAAAGCATTGAGCGACATTTTTTGTAGCAGCCAGACAAAAGGATGGAGAGGTTGTGGATCCCAAAACTAAGGAGGTGACCGACAGAATTGTAAGTATTTCCAGAATTTGAATATTGTTTTGAAACTTTTATGATATCATACAAGGGGTTGTGGATTTGGCGTTAATCCATCCAACTACCTTGGATCAAAGAAGAGAACTTAAGAGGAGCATCATGATTGTAAACAAAGTAGAGAGTTGCGGATATTGTATGAAGGTCTCATGTCTGAACTTAGTCAAATCAAATTGCACTATGGGTTGGTTTCACCTACAATACCATCGCCTGCCACAGATAGCGCACGAGATAGCTGCACCATTCCGTCAACTAAGGTATTAATTATTTTTTTTGAGGATTAATAAGAATTAATTATTAAACTCTCTTTCTTCTACGCAATGTATTTATTAATTTTTGTTTATAATTGATTTAGGACAACAATGAGTGTGAGTGTGAATTGTATATCTCAAACTCACACCAAATGGTTGCAATAGGCTTCACATGTGACCAATTGGGAACTTTGATGCACAATTTACCCATACCTCCAAATCATGTTAGAGTCAGAGTTGATTGTGCAATTGTGGGGGATGCACCATTGCCTGCTCCAATACCCAGTATAGATTTACTAACTGTGCAAGATGCAGTTGGTACATTTGTGGCATGGCCAGCACACCTTATTGTTGTAAGTGACAATATATTTGTAACTAACTAATTATTTTATTTTGTAATTTATTGTGTGCTAGCTAACGAATTATTTGATTTATATATAGGTACGCCAAAATGCAAAATCTAGGGGCAAAAGTGTTAGCAAGGCAATATCTACTAGCAAGAAAGTGTCTCGGTCCGGCCGTTCAACACAAGTTTCTTAACATTTGGTAAATTTAAATATAGTTGGAGGAGAGTGGGAAAGATCCTACTAAAGAAAGCATTGAGCGACATTTTTTGTGGGTAGCAGCCAGACAAAAGGATGGAGAGGTTGTGGATTCCAAAACTAAGGAGGTGACCGACAGAATTGTAAGTATTTCCAAAATTCGAATATTGTTTTGAAACTTTTATGATATTTAAAATGTATAATAATTTTATTTTATTATACTTTTGTTTGTGAATCAGGAAACCATATCAGAGTCTGTGTCACAGGGAGAGATCACTGATTGCTCTGAAAAGGAAATCCTTACTCGTGCCTTGGAAAAGGAAGAATACACAGGTCGTACAAGGGGTTGTGGATTTGGCGTTAATCCATCCAACTACCTTGGATCAAAGAAGAGAACTTATGAGGAGCATCATGATTGTAAACAAAGTAGAGAGTTGCGGGTATTGTATGAAGGTCTAAGGTCTGAACTTAGTCAAATCAAATTGCACTATGGGTTGGTTTCGCCTACAGTACCATCCCCTGCCACAGATAGCGCACGAGATAGCTGCACCATTCCGTCAACTAAGGTATTAATTATTTTTTTTGAGGATAAATAAGAATTAATTATTAAACTCTCTTTCTTCTACGCAATGTATTTATTAATTTTTGTTTATAATTGATTTAGGACAACAATGAGTGTGAGTGTGAATTGTATATCTCAAACTCACACCAAATGGTTGCAATAGGCTTCACATGTGACCAATTGGGAACTTTGATGCACAATTTACCCATACCTCCAAATCATGTTAGAGTCAGAGTTGATTGTGCAATTGTGGGGGATGCACCATTGCCTGCTCCAATACCCAGTATAGATTTACTAACTGTGCAAGATGCAGTTGGTACATTTGTGGCATGGCTAGCACACCTTATTGTTGTAAGTGACAATATATTTGTAACTAACTAATTATTTTATTTTGTCATTTATTGTGTGCTAGCTAACGAATTATTTGATTTATATATAAGTACGCCAAAATGCAAAATCTAGGGGCAAAAGTGTTAGCAAGGCAATATCTACTAGCAAGAAAGTGTCTCGGTCCGGCCGTTCAACACAAGTTTCTCAGCCTGCCCCTCAAAAAGTGACTCGGCCCTCTCCTCGTCCAACAGTGACTCAGCCCTCTCCTCCTCCAACAGTAACTCAGCCCGCCCCTCCTCGAAAAGTGACTCGGTCCTCCCTTGCTCCAAAAGTGACTCAGCCCGCCCCTCCAAAAGTGACTCAGCCAGCCCCTCCTCCAATAGTGTGTCAGCCCTCCGCCTCTTCCATTGATGATTCTAGGATTATTTTGTATACCGAAATGCATGCACAGTTCAAGATGGATGACAACATTTTTGGAAATCCCGATCAACTATTGATAATCCCAAAACAGAATATTAATGATTTATGTCAGATGAATTGGGCAACCAGTGTTTGTATTAGAGCATATATCAGGTACGTATGTAATTTATTGTTTAACATCATTGAGTTTATTTTATTATATCGTTAATTTAATTTGTATATACATATACCTCTAATTGTTGGTGCTTGTATCATAACATTTTGGTCCCTTCGGAGCGGACACAGAGATATGTGTTCTTGTGTCCGGATAGTACACACCTCCGTAATGTCAGGGAGGATCTGTCTAATTATAACAACCTTGTGGAACAAAACAAGACAGATGTTACAAATTATATCACTCGACGATTATCAGATGCTCAACATAGAGGCGTCGATACCATGTTTTTGGCACCGTGTCTCGTAGGGTGAGAGATTTAATCTATTCTTATATAACATGCATTTTTTAAATACTAGTCAATTACTTATTCAAAGTTTTATTTTGTAGGGATCATTGGATTTTGCTTGCAATAAATCCTAAGACAGATACGGTGTACTACATTGATTCTGTGCATGGTCATTTCAACACCCACCCAGACTTGGTTGTCATATTTAATAGGTGTGTGTATTTCAATCACTCTGCATATTTCTTTGTTTTAGTTGTTAACTATATGTATTTTTAATAATATAGTTATATCCAATTGTGTTCAGTTGTTTGAAGGAATATTGGGGATTGGAACAATCACAGACAAAATGGGTGCCAATAGTGGTAAGTTTGTAATCAATCTTCTCATATATTTATTTACATTGTTGTTGTCAAAAAAATGTATTAAATTAAATTTAACAATTAACTAATCTTTTGTTTTGTAGTGTCCGAAACAACCAAATAACAATGATTGTGGGTATTACGTAATGAGATTTATGAAGGAAATTATTACCCACAATCAAATGGTTATCCCCAGACAGGTATCTTTACAGAACTCTTTTTTATTTTGATTTAACCATATATTTCAATTCTAATTTTATTTAATTATATAATTTCAGTATTTTCCCGATTGTCGGTGGAAGACATACTCTACTGCACAGCTTGATGAGCTTAGAGGAGAGTGGTGCCATTATGTCTCACAATTCTTTTGATTTTAGATAGATTGTAATGTTGTAAATTGTTAGAGTTTTATTGATTGGATACATGCATATGTAAGTTGCTAACTTGTTTTAATTTAGATACATATTGTAAGTAGCTTGCTAATTTTGGATACATGCATATGAATTGGTTCATGCATATGTAAGTTGCTAACTTGTTTTAATTTAGATACATATTGTAAGTATCTTGCTAGTTTTGGATACATATTGTTAGAGAGTTTGATTTGGATACATATTAATTTGTTAATATTGTAAGTTGCTAAGTTTTGGATACATATAATAACTTGTTAGCTAGTTTGTTTTGGTTTGTGATCATATTGGTCCATTGGGATATATAACTAGTTTATATATATATATATATATATATATATATATATATATATATATATATATATATATATATGTTGTTAGTATATAATGGATTGGATTGGTATTAATTGGCTGTATATGACTAGGAAATTATCAAATGTAAAAAGGAAAATACAAAAAAACAAGGAAAAAAGAAGAAAAAAAAATTAAACAATGGGCAGCGCTTGGTGTGAGAAGCGCTGCCCATTCACCTAGTGCGTATTGCAATGGGCAGCGCTTGGTAAAGGGAAGCGCTGCCCATTGCTAAACGTGCTAGGTGAATGAGCAGCGCTTGGTGGGAGAAGCGCTGCTCATTCACCAGCTATGGGCAGCGCTTTCCTTTACCAAGCGCTGCCCATTGCTATACGCGCTAGGTGAATGGGCAGCGCTTCTCCCACCAAGCGCTGCTCATTCACCTTGCTCGTTTAGAAATGGGCAGCGCTTCCCCTTAGCAAACGCTGCCCATTACTAAACGCGCTAGGTGAATGAGCAGCGCTTCTCCCTTCAAACGCTGCCTATGGCTATTAATGAGCAACGCTTCTCAAACGCTGCCCATTTTTGGGTAGGAATCACCAGCGCCAAATTTAGCAGCGCCCAGAAACGCTGCCCATGGCTAAAAAAAACGCTGCCCATCCCCAAATTTGTTGTAGTGATAATATATATTATATTATAAAAGTTGTCCACATTTCTTTCCCACACTATGTGAAACTAAATGAATAAAATATATAGATATTATTAAAGTAAGGAGAGCCGAGAAGCTTCCCCTAGGGGTATCACCTAAATGAATAAAATATATATATATATATATATATATATATATATATATATATATATACCCTTTTCATTACATTTATTAAGCTATTAGTTGATAGAAAATAAAGTTTTTCTTTGACAAAAGTTGATAGGAAATAATGTTAGTAAGTTAGAAACGGTAGAGTTAATTAAGTTTTAATTTGTATAAATAATTGTTAGGAGTTTAAAGTTCTGGTGGAAAGTGTTAGAAAAATAAATAAAATTAGACATGATATTAAATTATAATATAAATAGGTGTTAGAAATTGATTTTGTTTTATCCATATTAACGAAAATGTTAATTTAGTCTTATTCTAATCTAGATTCAAAGAAGCCAGTCCATCGGTCCTTAACTCTTCTCTCATTGGATTAGGAAGTCGGTGAGTAAATAATGGGTGCTATAACAAGTCCTACTTTTTTCTTTAACTTATTTTATGATTATTTGAATGATTCTTTATCTTATGTTTTTAGCAATTTAACGACTTCATTACTCTTTTTTTGAAACACAGTTTTTTGGGACATGGTAATATTATTTTATAGCTTGATAACTTGATTGTCCGGATTCCGTTTGAATGTTTTGAGCATTTAAAATATAAGATTGTTTTGAATTCATGCTTTCAAGAATGGATCAATATTTGGTTCGATTTTTCAGAGTAATATCTTGAAACTACTGATATACCGTGATATTTCTCGATTGAGAGGTTTTTATTACTATGAGTTTATTATTGTTGGATTTCGAAAAGCTTTGGGGTAAATCTTTGTCAAACCACTGCATGCTAACAGCAGAATATGTTAGCCTTGGTGCACCATTATTTACCTTCAGGCGGGGAGCCTATTATTGATATTTTGAGGCGGGGAGCCTATTATTGGTATTTTGAGGCGGGGAGCCTATTATTGATATTTCGAGGCGGGCGGGGAGCCTTATATTGGTATTGTGAGGCGGGGAGCCTATTATTTATATTTCGAGGCGGGGAGCCTATTATTGGTATTTTGAGGCGGGGGAGCCTATTATTGGTATTTTGAGGCGGGGAGCCTATTATTGGTATTTTGAGGCAGGGAGCCTATTATGGATATTTCGAGGCGGGGAGCCTATTATTGATATTTGCAGGCGGGGAGCCTATTTTCGTTATTTATAAGTGTTACCCCTTATTTTATATGGTTTTATACGATTTACTTGATTAATATTATATTTCTGTTGAAATCATTTTAAAACTGATATTATCGTGTCCCGCTTGTTATACTCTTCGTTATTTGCTCACTGAGTGGTGACTCACCTCGTCTCTCTTATATGTTTCAGATTCCCAGGCTCGTGTCAAACTGTGAACCTCTGCTAGTGTTTTACTTCTAGGTGATGATCCATTATGAGTTTAGAGAAATGCTGGTGATATTATGTATATTTTCTGTTTGCGTTCTTATGTATTTATCCTGAAAAAGTTTGTAGTGGCTCTGTTACATTGTTGGGTTATTTGTTAGTAGTTGGATATGACTCTGTTGGCCTCTGTGAGGACCTATATTAGCTGACATTGTGTGTTTTGATTAGACAGGTGTATATATTTTTAAGATGTTCATATTTTGGAGGAGGTTCTGCCGAATTTTCGTTAGAAATTTCTCTGGATATAGGTTATTTTAATTTTAACATAATGATTGTTCTCAATGACAAGTTGAGGTCGTTGAGACTTGCCAGACTAATGCGGGAATAGTCTGTGCGCCGGTCATGGTCCAACTCGGGTCGTGACATAGCTGCCTTATAACTGAAGGGATTCATCTGATCTCTGAGTATGTATTATTGCTTGTGTTGTTGTTTCTGTTGAAACACCATTTGTATCAACCAAACTCTAGAAATCCCACACCCACACACTTAAAAGAAAACATGTTAGAAACCTTCTCAAGTAGCATGTATTGCTGTAGGGCTTGAGAAGTGAGTTGCTTCTGTGTTTAGAATCTACCTAATAGATCGTAAGGATTGTATTAGGTGTGAAAACAGTAGGTGGAGCTATGCGAAGAAAACTACCAAGAGAACTGTTAGCCTAGGGAGGTTGTAAAAGTTGTAAACTATTTGGAAAATAGTAGAAATACTAACAGGGAGTGAGGAGTGGACGTAGCCCAGGGTTTTGGTTGGACCACTATACATCGTTGTGTTATTCACTTCTTTATCTAAGTTGCTTTACATTGTGAGATAAAACACTTCATTTGGAGTAGATTTCTGAAAACTAGGAAGACAGCATGCTGACCCTTCACTGCTAAAAACTGTTTTAACCAAAACATAGTTTTCAACCCTTCTCACACCTCTCCTTAGCTAGTAGTTATTTAGAAAGTCTCTTAAGGTTTTAAACATTTTAATATTTCTTTATAACACAAATCTCTTACCTAAAAACATACTGAAAATCAATAGCTTGCAGTAAGTTTTGAAGAAAGAACTAACTGACCCTTCTCAACTCTATTACATAGTGGAGAAGGTAGTTTTTCTTAAACCTTCTCTACTTGCCATCATAGTTGAGAAGAATTTTTTCACTCACCCTTCTCAACTAAAAGCACTCACAATCATAGAATCTAATCATACTTGTAAAGATACTTATCTTGTTTCAGGATAATTTTAAAAGGGTCACAATTTCAACCCCCCTTCCTTGTGACACTTATTGACTTCATGGAAGACCTTTCAAAAGTTTGGGTAAGTTTTTCCCAAATCACTTAATCCATTGATGATAGTAGTGAACCTAGTAAACATTTCATCAATGGTTTCTTCTTTGGACATTTTGAACATTTCAAATTTATGGATGAGCAAGCTCTTCTTTGCTATTTTGATTTGATCAATTCCTTCAAGAGTAGTTTGTAGAGTATCCCATATTTCTTTAGCGGTTTCCTTCCCTACTATATTTTCATATTCTGCTCTTCCCAAAGCATAGTTAAGACAGTACTTTGCTTTCGCATTTTGCAGTCCATGATGCTTCTCATCAACAGTCCAATCAGCTTTTGGCTTAGGAATGCAACTGCTAGGTACTGGACCTGCCACCGTGGGAACATATGGTCCATTTTCAACAATGTCCCATATGTCACAATCTTGTGATTCTAGGAACAGTTCATTTGACTTTCCCAATAGTAGTAATGTTCCTCATTAAAACCAGATGACCTCTTTGATGAAGCACCTTCTAGTAGGATGGCAACAGAATTTATTTTGGCCACGACTTCTTCCAATATCTTTTCCTCTCACACTTTTGAGTGTGCGCAACACAGAGTCCGAGCTCTGATGTCAATTGAAGTCAATAAGGGTCACAACGAAGGGGGCGGAATTGTGATCCTTTTAAAATTAACCTGAAACAAAATAACTAAATTCACAAGTGATAAACTCCAATTTAGTGCATTTTTAGAGATATTTTTGGGTCACTTTTAAAGCAATTATATACTAATTATATAAATCACTAACTTAATTTGCTCTTAATTTTGCAGAAAGAAATAAAATATGGAAGAGATATAAAAGTCTGTTTTAAAGCTATTAGGAATATATATATATATATATATATATGAGTGGGGATCAAGTTACTCCAAGAGTAACTTTGTAGAGTCTCCACTTAATATCTCTTTGTAGACATTAAATTTTATCAATCCAAGCGTTGAATAGTTTCATATTATGTTGATGATCATGCATACCAAAAATTATTTGAAATTGAATAACCATAGCTATAGAATCTTATAGTCTCTATTTTACTTGTATTTTTAAAAGCATAATATACGTTGAATTGAACTTATTTGATCAAATATCAAACATTTTTAAAATTTTATAAAAATTCGCATACTTGATCTACTCATTCAGAACTATTAATTTGACAGTCAGATCGGCGAAATTTAAAGTGTGCGAAGAGATGCTAAGTGGAGTAACTCTTACAAGAGTTACTCTTGGAGTAACTTGATCCCCACTCTATCTATCTATCTATCTATATATATATATATATATATATATATATATATATAAAGAGAAGAAAAAGGCTTAGAGCCCATGAAATCAAAAGAGGCCATATGGCCAATTTGTTGAGAAAGAAAAAGGCATGGAGTGGATAGCAAGCAACAAATATTTAGGAAGGATCTGAATCCTAATATTTAGGGATGGAGATAAAAAGTTGCTCTTGCAATTATAAGAGGAAGCAAGCTTGACTTGAGGAAAAAGGAATTACACACTACCCTAGCTTGGAGAGAAAGAAAAGGAACTAGTATAAAAGGAGGGCTTCACTTGTGAATGAGGGGGAGCTGCATGCACTAACAAAAAATTAGAAAAAAAAGCGGTAGTGACAGCAACGCGTAGGAGAGGAGAAAAAGACTTTTTCGGTACCATTTTTGGCAACGTGAGAGAGCTTTGGAGTAAAAGAAGGATATTGAAGACAAGATTAAGACTTCCTCTATTTCCGGATTATTCTTATCTCTGTTATTCACGAACACTGTTTTTCTTCTATTGTTCATAATCAATTAGCTGATCAACGACCGTATGGTAATTAGTTGGCGGACCTATAGGATAATTGGGCCTATAATTAATGCATGACCAAACCTTAATTTAGTCTTCCAATCATTCAACCTTTTTTCTCTTTATGATTTTCTTGAATTTAAATTATGACCAAACAAGGGTTAATTTAGGAAAAAGAATATTAATTGCGAATGACCAAACAGATTAGTAGCTTTAGTAAATGGATTGGTAGTTAAATAAAATAAAGGAATTCAGGTAGAATTAGACATAGAGGAATCGAAGCTTGTTGCGTTAAAAACACACTTAGAGCAAGTGTACTCTCTCGCATAAGTAGAATAAAAGATTATCATCTCCACAGGGATTAATTAACAAGTACCAAATTACTTAACGTTTATAATTATTTAGACGAACGAATATTTGATGGTTATAAAAACAAAAACAAAAGAAATAAATAACAATAATAAAGAGCAAGATTTGATTCAATGGAGAGAGGTCTAGGGTCACGATTTCACTTGCAAGCTTCGATTCCCCTATGTCTAATTCTGCCTGAAATCCTTTATTTTACTAAACTAACAATCTCTTTACTAAAGCTATTAATCCATTGGTCATTTGCGATTAATATTCTTTTTCCTAAAGTAACCCTTGTTTGGTCATGCAAGAATTTAAATTCAAGAAAAGCATAAAGAGCAAAAAAGTTGAATGATTGGAAGACTAAATCAAAGTTTGGCCATGCATTAATTATAGCCCCAATTATCTTATAGGTCCACCAACTAATTGTAGTACGGTCGCTAATCAACTAATTGATTATGAACATCCAAAGGGTGATCATTCCTAAATATGTGATTAAATCAATAGGACAATATTAATTGAAATAAAAAAAAAGGGATTCAAACCAGAAATTAGAACATAAAAAGGTTTCTAAGCAAGCAATGTCCATCTAATACCCTAGAAGAGGATTTCGGTATCCATAGGAATCAAGAACAATAAAATAGAAATAAAGTTAATGAGATACAGAGATAAGAATAACACGGTAAATAGAGAAATTCCTGGTCTAAGTCTTCAGTCTCTTTTTTGTGCTCTAAAGCTATCTCACGGTGATGGCAACCTCGAAGCCGTCGGTGACTATTTCTGGAGTCATGAAGGTGGGAGGGATGGAGACACCACAATCGGGGATGGAAGACCGATCGATAAGTCTAGAAGACGCCACAACCGGCTATGGGGGTTCCGGTTGATAAGTCCGGTTGAGCGCCACGGAAAACCGAAAAGGTCTAAGAACGGCTCACGAAGAACCAAAGAGACACGTCTCTAAATTTTAACTCAAAAATCAACCTTCTTTTTCATTGACACTCATACTCCCTATTTATAATAAGGGAGGTTCTTGCTAATACAAGGAAAAAATAAAGGGTATTCAAAAATTACAAGAATACTAAACAAAACAATTTAAGAAAATATCCTAGTTGATTTGGCATTGAATGTACAATTAATGATTAGGATCTTCTATTTCCTTTTTTGCTCTGATTGTCATGATGTGCCATAAATGTCTTGGATCTTATAATATTTCTTCCTCTTATTGCCTTTCTTGATTAGCAAGTTTGCTTGGTTAGCAAGTTTGCCTTTCTTGATTAGCAAGTTGTTTGATTAGCAAGTCTGTTGACACCATCAACTCACAAAAGTAGGCTCCACACATATACCACTTGAAGTGGATTAAACACACTAAAAATAACTTGAAATGAAATTACTTAGTGCATTGATCCCAAATATATCAATTGGTCAGATGCACTTTATAATAATTTAAAAGAAAACTATAGTAATTAAAATTGGACAGCAAGCCCATGTAGGTCGTCATCACACGGTGTTAAGAACGGATCCCCAATTCTTCACTCTCTCCCACACATACGTTACTCTGCGTTAATGTTGCTGTCGTCCATTCTGTACGTACGACTTTCTTTTCTATTTGATATATGCAGCCTCCTCCCATAAAATCACGGCTCCCTCTTTTTATATTGGCGAAATAGCACTTTTGGCCCTTTATGTTTGGGGTTGGTGTCACTTTGGCCTTTTATCTTTTTTTTTCTCGTTTGAGCCCCTCATGTTTTTTTTGTGCGTCATTTTGGCCCCTACCGATAGTTTTTTCTAACGGACGCCACGCTGGCAGTTAACTGCTGACGTGGCGTCCAGGTGACGTGGAATCATTAATTGACGTGGCATTTGAATATATTATTTTAATGGGATTTTTTTTCCAACAAAAACTGAAATCAGATTGTATTTTTTTCAAAAAATAAAAAAGGTTCCAAAACAGGGAATAAAAACTAGTTCATCATATTCCCTCAAACTCATTTTTCTTCCCTACACTACAGTTAGCCCCAAAACTTTATACACTTACACAAAATCGTTCTACAAATCTGATTCTAGCATCAATTTCATCAATTAAACCCTCTATCTCTAAAGTTCTGGAAAATCCCTAAAGTTCTGAAAAACAAAATCCTTCTCTGTTCATTGCGAAAACAAGATTCGTGTTTCTGTGTTTCCTTCTCAGTTGATCGCGAAAAACGAAATTCCTTCTCCATGATTTCGTCTTTCTATGTTTCCTTCTCTAATCTTAGCGAAAACATAGATCGTTGCGTTTTGGTGTTTCTGTGTTTCATTTTCCTTCACTGTTGCAATTCGTTCCTTTTCGTTTTTGACAGATCTGTGTTTCCATGGACCTTCAATCAAAAAACGAGTTTGATATTCAGAATCTTCACGTCATCCTTTCAAAAAGCCCTCTAAATGTTTTGTCATCGGAGTAGCTTCCACCGGCAACCACCGTGCCGGAGGTCGTCTCTGCCGCTTCTGTTGCTGGAGGAGAGGAAGAAGAAGGAATATGATGAAACAAATGCACGGAAGAAGATAAATAGTTTTTATTTTTTTAAAAAAAAACAATCTAATTTCAATTTTTGTAAAAGAAAACAATCCTATTAAAATAATATATTCAAATGCCACGTCAATTAATGATTCCACGTCACCTGGATGCCACATCAGCAGTTAACTGCCAGCGTGGCGTCCGTTAGAAAATCTAACGGCAGGGGCCAAAATGACACACAAAAAAAAACATGAGTGGCTAAAACGAGAAGAATAAAAGATAAAGGGCCAAAGTGACACCAACCCCAAACATAAAGGGCCAAAAATGCAATTTTTCCTTTTATATTTCATATTTAGGTTTTTGTGCAAGCCACACTTCTTTGTTTCCTTCTCTCACATGCAGGCACGGATCTATGTTCACCATATTGGGGTCAATTTACCCCACTCTTTGCTCTTTTTTTCAACTAATAGTAGGAGTATTTTAATATGTTGACCCCACTTTATCTTTTATGTTGACCCCACATGACCCAATTAATACACTAGAGACAAACCAATACATGAAAGTGGAGCAACAATTACTTTATTAAGGTACCAATTTTACCTTTTTAGCTATGTAAGTTATAAAAATTTAGGTATTTTAGGACTTTTCTGTAATGAAATTATGTATTTTGTAAAAATTTACAATATTTTTTTGGAAAAATATTATAGACTATTTTTTTGCCCCCACTATTAAAAATTTCTAGATCCATCACTGCTCACATGGGATGATTATAAGTCATTCCATGTTCAAAGGCAAGAGGAGGAGATACCGGATACCAATGATGTATTTGAGCAGATAGATGCAAAGTTTGACCGCATGGAGGACCAACTTGTAGTCATATGAGTGGTCAGCAATCAACGATCATTGCTCTGTTATCTCAAGAGGCCCAAGAAACTCCCTATTCACAAACTGAGCAATACAAAGATAATATTCTTAGTAGTGATGAAGAGTTCTCCGTAGCTGCTAATCTAGAGGAAGAAGTTCTCAACAAAGACGAAAAGACTCCTACTGAATGAAGTCAAATCAAAATATTGACTCCTACTGAAGGGAGTCAAATTGAGACAACAGATTCACCTGATGAGAGCGGTTATGAGGAGAATGTGGAAGATCCATTGGTTCATGAGTTGGAGAAAGAGGAGAAAGCCCCAATTTTTGGGCAAATTGTTTTAACCATTGGTGATGTTGTGATTGAGGTTCATAGGGGAAAGGTAACTTTAAGTAGTGGTAAAGAAGATGATGTTATTGAAGCTTTAAATTTCAATGAAATTTTCTCTTCTTTAACTTCTCCTTATTTTGATGATGTGGTTGAAACTACCATTTTTAGTGATTTAAAGATGCAGGACCTTTTGGAAAAAAATATTACTTTGCAGGATCCTAGCATAGTGGTGGATGAAGATAAAATAAAAATTTCACCATCCTTTGAAGTTCATCCACCAAGTGGAAAAAGAAAGAATAATGTGAACCACATTGTTAAAAAGCTAAGAAGGTGTACTGCGTTAGATGTCAAATTTGCTCTTTGAGAGCCACCTGATTAAGCACTAACTACGGTCAGGCTCACAACGTTAAACAAGCGCTTCACATGAGGCAACCTGTGTTTTATATTCTGTTATTTTTATTTTGCTTTTGTTTTGCTTTGAATTTAGAAATAAACTCAGTTGCAAGCTCTCTCAGGGAAGTCACTCTTACTCTCTCTCTCTCATTTATCTATTTTTGGGCCAATTTGATATTTTTCATTGAGGACCATGCTTCGTGCTAGTGTGGGGAGAGAGTTTATTTTGTCACTTCATCTCTATTAATGCACATACCCACCATATATGTTAATAGCATTTTTTCTGACTTGTTATGAATGAGTTGTGCTTAAAGTTGAAAAAAATAGAGATTTTGCCTTTTGGGGATCCTATAATTAATTTACTTGACAAACTTGTGCTTAATTGTAACTGTGGGGTTGCCCTTAGGAAGCTGATAATTAGCATTGTGCCTGTTGAGTACTTTTTGTGAACTAGATTCTAAAGGTGAGGTTTAAGCCTTCATAAGGGGATTCATACTAAATCATAAATTTTTACCCCTTTTCCTTTTATGAGTGTGTTTCCCAATTTGCTACATTCTAGAATTTGTCTTTTGACCATTTCAAGGCAAAAATTGATTTATATCATGTAAAGAGATTTGGGGAGTTTAGGTATTTTTCTGGCCTCAGAGTTGTTTGTTGAATTTATCCATTAGTTGCCCCCTTTGAGCCTATTTGTTATATTTTTTCTTTGGTACCCAGATATAATTTTTACTTTTTTTGTGGTAACCATTTGAGATTAAATTTGGAGCAACTATTGAAAGTTACAATTTTGTCCTATACTTTAAATGTCTATGTCATCAGAACATAAAAACAAAATAAGAGTGGTTCATGTGGTTACAAGTTCCTTTTCCTCCTGAGAGAAATATAGTAAAATGAAAAAGTGAAAAGAAAAAAAAAAGGAGAAGAAAGAAAGCAAGGAGGAAAAGGCAAATCAAAAGAATGAAAGAGCCTAAGGGAAAAGGAAAATCAAAAGAAAAAAAACAGTCTACTCAAAACAAAAGATAAATTAAAAGAGTCGACTCAATAGAAAAAGAGTGAAAAATGGAAGTGAAATTAATTTGGAGTTTGGACAAAACTTATAAAATAGATAGGAGCTCTATATTTTGTTTCAAAGGTTACTATGTGCTTCTTGTGTTTAGCCCCTTGATTATCCCTTTCTTATTATTTCCTACCCTGCAATAATTCACCATGGCCCCATTACAACCCATAACACCTCATCTTTTGCACGCATGTGAACTTTTTAGTGAAGATTTGGTCAAATTACAAACATATGGTAATATGCATTTTGTAGAAACTTGAGTGTATATTTTTCCTAGTCCCTGAACACTTAGAGAGATTGTGGGCGAGAGCCCCTGTTCACAGAAATGTATTCTTCAGAGAAATGAGCCTCTAATTGGAAAACCTTTTGACACCTCATATATGCTATATTGTCTAATGTCGGTCATTGTGCTTCAAACTTTGGGTTCCTTATTTGGTTGTCTCTATTATTTATTTGAAAAATTTTACTAAGCCAGAAATTTTGGTTAAGGGTAAGCAAATATTAAGTGTGGGGGAGTTAAAAAAACTCCAATTTAGTGCATTTTTAAAGATATTTTTGGGTCACTTTTAGAGCAATTATATACTAATTATATAAATCACTAACTTAATTTGCTCTTTATTTTACAGAAAGAAAGAAAATATGAAAGAGATATAAAAGTCAGTTTTAAAGCTATTAGGGATATATATATATATATATATATATATATATATATATATATATATAAAACAGAAGAGAAGAAAAGGGCATAAAGCCCATGAAATCAAAAGAGGCCATACGGCCAATTTGTTGAGAAAGAAAGAGGCATGAAGTGGATAGCAAGCAACAAATATTTAGGAAGGATCTGAATCCTAATATTCAGGGATGAAGGTAAAAAGGTGCTTTTACAATTAAAAGATGAAGCAAGCTTGACTTGAGGAAAAAGGAATTACACACTACCCTATATTGGAGAGAAAGAAAATGAAATATAAAAGGAGGGCTTCACTTGTGAATGAGGGAGAGCCACATGCACTGACCCAAAATTAGGAAAAAAAAGCGGTAGTGACGGCAATGCGTAGGAAAGGAGAAAAAGAGTTTTTCGGCACTGTTCTTGACACCGTGAGAGAGCTTTCAAGTAAAAAAAGGAGAATGAAGACAAGATTAAGACTTTCTCTATTTCCGAGTTATTCTTATCTCTGTAATTCTTGAACCCTATTTTTCTTTTATTGTTCTTTATTATTATGGAAATCTAAATCCTCTCCTAGGGTCTTAGTTGGATCTTGCAAGTTTAGAGACTTTTATGTTCTAGTTTCTTATTTGAATTCATGTTTTTATTTCAATTAATATTGTTCAATTTTTTTTATCACATAATTAGGATTAGCTACCCTTTTCATGTTCATAATCAATTAGTTGATCAGCGATCGTACTGCAATAAGTTGGTGAACCTATAGGATAATTGGAGCTATAATTAATGCTTGACCAAACCTTAATTTAGTCTTCCAATCATTCAACCTTTTTCCTCTTGATGCTTTTCTCTAATTTAAATTCTTGCATGACCAAACAAGGGTTAATTTAGGGGGAAAAATATTAATCGCGAATGACCAAACAGATTAGTAGCTTTAGTAAAGGGATTGGTAAATAAATAAAATAAAGGAATTCAAGTAGAGTTAGACATAGGGGAATCGAATCTTGCAAGTGAAACCTTGACCCTAGACCTCCCTGTATTGAATTAAATCTTGATTTTTATTATTGTTATTTATTTCTTTTTATTTTGGTTTCATAACAACTCAATTATTTGTTCGTCTAAATAATATATAATCTTGACTAGTTTTGTACTTGTTAATTAATCCCTGTGGATACGATAATATTTTATACTGCTTCTGCGAAAGAGTACACTTGCTCTAAGTGTGTTTTTAACGCAACAACAAGTATAATTATACATTGTGAGTGTGAGTGCTTAGTTGAGAAGGGTGAATGAGAACAATCTTCTCAATTTTGATAGTTAGTAGAGAATGTTTGATTAAAACTGTCTTCTCAACTGCGTTATTGAGTTGAGAAGGGTCAGTTACTCCTTTTTCAGAAAACAGCTATTAGTAATGAGAGTGAGATGATTTTCAATATACCTTTTCTAGGTAAGATATTTATGTTTATAATAGATTATCTTAATTATAAATGACTTAAGAAGATTTTTGAATATCTACCATTGAGAAGAAACAATTGACAAGGTGTTAGCCTGTAATTTCGACAAGCTAAATTAAATGCAGTCAATGCGGTTTGACTTTGGTTGTCTTAGAAGAAGGTGTTGGTTTTAACACAGAAGAGTTGTGTCAGAAGGCAAATTCGACAAAGCTTCAGAATTAACTAGATTTGAAGGGTGATATTTCGACGAGAAGAAAATTGAACTCAATAGCAAGTCAAAAGCAAGTGCTCGCTGTCGAAGCTTCGGTAGTTATCCTAGTCGAAGGCTGTAGCAGTTTCCTTTTTTTTAAAATTCTCTGTACAGTTAGTTAGTTTTAGCGTTTTCCCTCCTCATATAAATAGGAGTTTCTCATAGGAAAAAGGGGTCACAATCTCATTACAGAATTTTCAAGCTCTAACTTCCAACACATTACAGAGAAAACGAGCCAAGAGAAGAATGTATGATCTATGCACCAACTTTCTTTACAATTAATGCAATTTTAATTTGTTTTCTTCTTTGCTTTTCTGCAATTTTTTCTTTGTTTTATTCTCCCTCATTGAGGAAATCCGACGGTTTCGCGCGAGATCGACGGTTAGCTTCTTCTTTTTACTTTTAAACTACAAGAACACATATAATTCTGGGAAAAACTTTAACACAAATGGTCTTAAGATTTACTAGTTGATCCTGCAAACAGAAGCAATTTCAAACTAGCGGTGTTTACAAAAATCCAAGGTAAACACAAGGGTTGCAAACAATGTTTTAGATAAAAGAGTATCTAGTAGAGAAGGGTCGGTAGAAGCTGTCTTCTCAGTTTTCAAAACCTTCTCCAAATGGTGAGTTTTTAAGCACTGTGTAAAACAGCTTAGAAAAGAAATAAATAACACAATAATGTATAGTGGTTCAACCAAAACCCTGCGATACGTCCACTTCCCACCTCCTGTGAGCATTTCCACTATTTTCCAAATAGTTACAACTTTTACAACCTTTCTAGGCTAAAAGTTCTCTTGGTAGTTTTCTTAACACAACTCTACCTACTGTTCTCACACTTAATACAATCCTTCTAATCTACTAGGTATCTTCTAGCACAGAAGAAACTCACTTCTCAAGCCCTACAGCAACATATGGTACTTGAGAATGTTTCTAATAGGTTTTTCTATTAAGTGTATGGGTTTGTGGAATTTCTAGATCTTAGTTGATACAAATGGTGTTTCAACAAAAACTACAACATAAGCAAAAATTCATACTCAGATATAGATTGAATCCCTATGGTTTATGAAGTGACTGAGTATGGATGAGAGAAAACTATACACTTGAGAATATTGGAAAATTTGAGCTCAATGTACTCTCACAAAGTTCAGCGATGATCCAAGGCGTTTATTTATAGCTGAACATGTGTGTAATGATAACCTGTGGTTCATGAGAAATAGTCATTGCCCAAAGTTTATAGTCGTTTATAGTCGTTGAAGTGATTTTGGCTCAAAGACAGTTGTGTTTCTGCACTTCTGCCGAAGACAGCATTTTTACCGCTATCACCACTCTTCTCAACTCTGGCTATTCTCTTCTTTGAGTCTTCTGAATATGATGTTTGTCAAGTTGATGCTTCTCATGTTGAAGCTTTTCATGAAGATACTTCTCACATGACTCTTCTCAACTTGACTGTTCTCATTATGACTCTTCTGATCTTGACTCTTCCTATCATGATGCTTCTGTTCTCATTATGACTCTTCTGAGGACTCTTCTCATGATAACCTTTCATCATCATGACACTTTTGAGGTTGACTCTTCTCATGATTCTTCTCATGTTGACACAGATCATGTTGACCCTTCTCATGGTGATCTTTCTCCAGTTACCCCATCCGGTTCTTGATCTTTGATCTTGTCAAGAGATGTCTTCTTCTTTGTTGGTCTTTGTTCAACATTTTTTGTCATTGCTTCAAGTCTTCTAAACATAGATGCTTCTCATAAGCATATGTGTAACGCCCTAAAATTTAATCAAATTATTTCGAAGTTGGATTGCCGTAGGATAATTGTAAGAATTGAAATTATGGGCGTAGTAGCTATGTTGAAAACGAGTTAGATGATAATCACGTGTTGTGGGCTAGTTAAAAATAGCATTGGGCTCCCTTCCTATGTGGATAAAGTCCCAAATAATTTAGCCCATTATGTTTCTCACTTATTATAAGTGGAGAGGAATTTCGGATTAGAGCAGCCACCAAAGAGAGAGAAAAGAAGAGAGAAAACAATTCCCGTTTTTCTCAAACCTGTCACCGTAAAATTGCGATTCCGGTTTCGTTAACCGTTGGATCGTCTTCGTTTTTGGGCAGCAGGTTCGTGAGATATAGTTCTACACTTTCACCGTTCGGATCTTCGAAACGAGTTCTGAGGAGAGAGATATTGGCTTCGTACTGAAGCTGCAGTTTGGGGGAGTCGCCGTATTCGGAGATCGAGGAACGAGACTAGGAGGGAGTTTGCGCCACCATGGTTGAGGTAAGGGTGGGTTCGAATTCTATAATAGCGTATATGAGGGGTCGTATGCGGGGTTTGGGGTTATTGTAGATTGCCTCTGTGTATGTTGCGTGGATATATATATATATATATATATATATATATATATATATATATATATATCGTATGAGAAATGTTTGATGAATTGACCGTGTGTGCTCGAATTCCCATGTTGTTAGTCCTAATTAAATCGAATTGTAATTTTGTTAGATAGGAATATAGATAACTCGTTAGTAAGAATTATAAATAATTTTCGTAATTGAATTGATGGTTACGTTAATGCTGTCACTGTTTTTGTTGTTCTTGCTGTTGCTGTTTTGCTGTTAATGCTGTTGCTGTTTGCTGTTATTGTTGTCATTGCTGTTACGTTTTTGCTGCTGTGTTGTTACTATTCTTGCTGTTTTGCGCTGTTGATGTTGCTGTTTTGCCAATATTGTTGCCACAGTTGCTGTTGTGGATAATTGTTGCATTGAATACCTTGTCGAGAATGTGGTAAATTGCAGGTGAAGTTGTAAAAGTTGATTAGCCTCTATTTATTGGCAAAAATAGTAAGTTGTAGGCCTATGGCCGCCATGACGTTTTGGTGTTGTTGTGCGATTACGTGACTGTGATTAGCGTGACTTGTACATTCACATTGTGTCGCATACCTTTGCATTTGCTTTACGACGTGAACGATGAGGGCTATGCCCTGTGAGCCACTATTTACTGGCAACGACGATTTTTACGACGGGAGTTTTGCTCCAATGGTACCACATGCATATGCACAGTTGAGTCGCATTCCGCATTGCACTTCGATGATTCTATTGATGACTCTATTGAGGATTTTATTGATGATATGTGTAATTCTATAGTGCCTGACCTATCATATTGTTCTTCATACATGCTCTTATATAGTTCGATATCTCACCCCTTCTGTTTGAATGTTACCCCTATGTGGTAACGTGCAGGTAGTCACGAATGAAGGCGGTGATCCTTCCTTAGTTGAGTCGGTGTCGTCACTCTGATACGTAACACTCGGGGGATTAGAACGCTGTTTTCCTTTATCATATATGTTGCAATATTTGTTGAACTCGGAGTTATTGCTATTAAGCAAATTGTTGATTTTTGAGTTGTTTAGTGGACAAGGATTGTTAAGATTTGCTCAAATTGAATTTACTATGAATGAATTATATTGTTTGTTTTGGGAAGTGAGCGTAGCACTCCAATATTTACGTTGAAAATTCCGCACTCTGATCTATATTATTATTGGGTAGAATTGGGGTGTTACAATATGTCTTCTTAAGAATAAGCAAACTTATCCTGTTCTTATTTTTCACTCAAGAAAAGACATTAGTAGCTTATGAAATCAGAAAACTTAAGATTCTCACATTTGAAGTTTGTTAACCATCAAAACTAAACAGGGATATTTGACCTCAACAATTAGGAGTAGAAAGAGGAGAGGGGTCATTTATTTTCAGCAGCTAGAAGAGAGGTTGTTCAGTGTATCAGCTAGGCTGACTTCCTTCTTTTTTATGTGTTTTTTCGTAACCTATCACTAGAACCAGCATAAGCATCAATTTTTATTAGGAGATAGAACCAAGGAAAAGTTTTGTTTTCCCAAAAATGAAATGTAGAAAGGATAAAAAAAACATCACGAATAGAGCCTAGTTAGTAAAATAGATATAGGGTTCTAAAAATCCCAATTTATGAAAGAGGAAGAAGGAAAAACCAGAAAAAATTTAGAACAACGATGAAGTGTAAGTTTTCATCTAGTATAGGGTAGATGTATGCATGCTTGTCCACCAATAATTTTTTCTAGAGATATGGCTAGTTCGTTTGTAATGTTATTTATCCTAGGGTTTTGAGTACAAATGTATATAGTTAAGAACTCTATAGGTTGTTAAGAGAAAACAATATATTTTTCTTGTTAACCAATATTTAATAGTAACCTAGGGTGTCGTTGAGCGGTTAGGGCTCATCCTCTCTTAACCAAGTGTCGATAGTTCGATCCTCGCGTTGAGTACAAAGTAGCTTTAAATCCCTGGGCCAGCTGTCCCACCCTTCGAAGTGCCTCCAATCCAGCGAGGGAATTAGTCACTGCGTTCGCCAGTGGATACCCTGGTCTTGAAAAAAAAAATATTTAATAGTCAGAATCAAATATTAGCATGCAAGTCTTCGTTTTTGGCTTTTAAGATTTATCTAACTAGACAATTTTTAGAAAGTTGTACGGTATTTGCAAAAAGAAAAAATTGTAGCAAAAAAGTTAATAGAAATACATTAAATTAAAAATCCCACTAAACCAAAAACGACTAACCAATAGATACATGATATTTTATTAGACTTGTTGAAGAAAGGGTACATAGCTGTAGTAGTACTTAACTACTAACAACTAAAGCAAAAAAACATAATAATAACATACAACTTTTTATTTATTTATTACATATTTTTTAGCATCATCATGCAGACCATTCCACTTTGTATTGAGTGTTTGATAGTAAGAGAACCCATAACGTAGCGAAGCTTGATTAGTGCAACTAGTGAAGTGGACGGGCAACTGCAGGGATGTTCACTGGAGGAATTAGAGGAATTCCAGGGATGTTTATAAATGGAGGAAAAGGAAGTGGGAATGGAAATGGAGGAAATGGGATTGGAAATGGGATTGGAAATGGGATTGGTAACTGATTCTTATAATATATTTCATAATTCTTGGTTAGATCTTGTTGGTCAGCTCCTCCTCCTTTTTCACCTCCCATCATCACTTTTTTCTCATCTAATGGATTTTTGAGTTCCCTAGTAGCATCACTTATTGCCACAAGGTTGCTCATTATTGCAACCACACAAAACATGAGCATGAGATTCTTAGTCATTGTGGAAAAACTTTTGTAAGCCATTAAGAAAGAGAGAATAAGAGATTCTACTTTTTGCTGTTGAATTGTTGTGGCATGATAGATGCATATATATAGAGGGGAAGAAGAGTACTGTAGAAACAATGTGCAGAAATATAAGGAACAAATTAAACTAGTTTACATGTATTAGTATTTGTGGTCAGGTATACACACATGTATAAAAAAATAATATTTAAATTCTGAAATATATATGAATTTAAATAAATGTTAGAGTTTGATTGGTATACACGTTTTTGTAAAAAAATTTCATCATCGACCAATGGTATATGGATGACTTTTACGGTAGTTGAGATAAGTCAACATTTCTATGATGGGCTTTTCATGATAATAATTGACGTACTACAACCGAGTCATTGCCAATTTATTGTATCAATATTTTGTTTAATACTACCTCGGACAAAAAAAAGGAAATAAATAGGTGTTTTTTATTAGTCCAACATATAAGAAATAAACACAATTTTTAAGTTTTAACGATTTGGCATTCCGCCTTATTTTCGGTAATTTGGGAAAGTAGAAATAGGGTAATTTTTTCTAATAAGACTTTTGACCTCACGGAAACCTTCTTTTTGATCAAATCGTAGTCGCGGAATTGGTCCTTGGCAAAGAATAAGTCGAGCCAAAGCCTATTTTGTGAGTGATGTGTGGACCCTTTGGAATGTGTTTCTCGGATTTAGGAGCAATGTGTTTTGGATTTTGATCTTCTTTCCTCAAACGGGTTGGTTTGGGTGTATCGTCTAGGTGTTTGGCTTGTTTTATTTCTTGTTTTTCATTCTCTTGTTCAGACCTCGCCTTGATTGATAGGTTGTATATAGGCCTTGATTGACAGGTTGTATATATATTTTTTTGTGTTCCTAAATACACATTATATATAATACTAATATTTTTCCATTTAAAAAAAACACTATTTTTAAGATGTTTTTGTTTCCAATCGGACCGACTGTTACCTATTGAGACTCAGCCAAATACATCTAACCAGAAGAAGAAGAAGCTCACTCAGCCCCCAATCGGTCAACTCATACTACTCAGAAGACTTTCCTCATTCGTTGATTGTAAGACTCATTCGTGGACAAAAGATCTTTTAAGTTAATTTCCCTTTAATGTTTTGTAGCGGTCGCAACAGCCATTTTATGTGATGATTACAATTAATTACGATGTCTGTACTATATTTAGTGCTCGGAGAGGCTAATGAAGAGGTTTCAGATTTCTCATTCATTTTATATACGATTCATATACCATATTATCATATTATCGTGTGTTCGGCCTTTTTGCTATATCCATCTAATAGATTGGAATAGTTCTAAGGTTTAAACCTGGTGATATTTGCAGGGGCTGAACATATATTTAAACCTTATTTTAATGTTTTTTTGGATGAAAAGTTGATCGAGGAGCTTAACTGTAAACGATTTATATTTGCAAGGGCCATTTTGAAGTTATTTTTTTACAAGGACCTAAATGGATTATGGTGATATTTGCAGGGGCTGAATATATATTTAAACCTAGTTTTAAATGAAGAATTCAAATTTTAACCCTGTTTAGTTTTAATTTATTTTCGCGAGAAAAAATGATCTTTTTTTTACCAAACATTTTGATCTTATTAATAGAGAATAATGAGTTTAATGTTTTTCTTTATTCTGTGTATTGAATTTATTTTTATATATTTTAGAGCCGAACAAATATATTGATTCTTATCCAAACGTTTAATTGTAAGTACCAAATCAAAAGTTCTGGTAAGGATACATGCATGTCGATGTATTTTTGACTCAACATGTGTATGTCGATATTGATGATGCTGATTATTTAATAGACCATTAATTGACGCACGAACTATCAGTTTCTGAACAGGTAGCAAAAGGTTGATGGAAGATTGTTCATGAAAAAAGAAGATTGATGGAAGATGGTTGAAAACAATGCCACCGCGAGAAGTAAATTGTTTGTTCTACAACAACGAAAGATGTATATGTATCATTGTATCATTTAAGTGTTTATGCATAAGTTGTTTCTAAAATAAAGGATGAAAAAAATGTTAAATTATTTTTAATAAGTCATAAGTTGTTTCCATAAGTTATCTTTTGGAGCTTATGAAAATTAGTTGAAAATAGCTTATGAACATGTCATAAGCCGTTTCCATAAGTTTTCCCAAACAGTTTCACATGTACTTATTCTAGTAGATAAACGCAAATAAGCCGATCTAAACGGACCCTAAATGATCCTCATGTCCATTTCTTCCTATGCAAGCAAATATTTAAATTACAAACAGCGCAAGTCATTTGACGTCAGAAGGAAGGCAAGTAATTTATTAAGTGAAGTTTATTATTTTATTAATCTTATGCCAATGTTGTTAACATTATATAATATAAAATTGGTAAATTCTTCCATACCCATTTTAATTTGGAAGGGCATCATACATTTATTACTTGTCCTATTTTAATTGGTCCATGTGTTAGGAGTGTTCAATATCATTTTTAAGATATACTTTTTTAAATATACCCAAATTTTAGAGTAATTATGTTAGAAGTCTTTTTAAAGTTTCATACAAATTACAAAAAAACCCTATCTGTTTCAAATTTAAGTTTTCTCACGCAGAACCAAACCGTTTTCTCTTTCAAAAAAACACAGTCTGCCATCGCCTCCTCTATTAAGGTTCGCCGCCACGCCATCGCTGCATCGACTCGCCGCTACGCCACCGCCGCGTTGACTCGCCGCTACGCCACCGCCGCGTCGACTTGCCACCACGCCGCCTCCTACTTTCGTTCGTCGTGCCGTCACACCGTGTTCTGGTCACCTTCTGCTAGGTTTCGCTGTTCTTGGTAAGAGTTCGTCTTCTTCTTCTATTGCATTCTGTTTTCGATCTGCTTGAAATGGTATTCTGCTTGATGTTCAATTATTATTAAAATCATTGTTTTTCTTACCTAGAAGTGAAGTTGTTCTTAGACAAACTAAACCTCAATTAATCTACACAGTTCGTCACTTCCTGAATAATTCGAAAATGTCATTTTCTGAATAATCTGGTTTTCGAATTAATCTGGATATGGTAGAATTAAGTGAGAAGATAACGTTTTCGAATTAAACTGTTGATAACTGTTGGTAACCACTGTGACTTATATTTTAAAAGAAAATTAAAATATGAAAAGCTAGTAGTAGAATCCATGTTCACTCTACAAAATAAAGGTAGGGGTTGTTGTTGGTCCTCCTCCTAAAAATACAAATTAGAGTACATTTCTACCCCATTAAAATAGGACACCGAATGAAGGTATGATACCCTTCCAATTTAAAATGGGTATGGGAGCAATTACCTATAAAATTTGAAGATGAGTAAAGATCTGAAGACAAAACAGCAACTTAATAATAATCCTGTTTGTTTTAAAAATAACCAAACTATAGCAAGAAGAATCAATGAATGAGAGAAGATAGAGTTTTTGTTTTATTCTCTTTACAAGTGTATTTTTACAATAAAATAATAGATACAAATAGGCAAATGAATGATCAAAACTAAAGACTACTAATAACCCACTCAATAATAGGAGTTAAGGGAAAATGGAAGATTAAGAATTGACATCCACTACACTTAATATTCATAACACTCTCCTTGGATATCCATCGAAGATATGTCTCATTTTTTGAAAGCAAATAAATGAAGGAAGTCTCATTATAACCTTCTGATGTAAATCAACATCAAGAAGGAAAACAAGAACTTCCCCCTGATTCTGTTAAAAAAAAAAGAGAGAAATATGACTGAAAAGAGTCCAAGGGGGCACTAGACCAATACCCTTGGCAAAAAAGAAAATAAAGTCAAAGCAACAATAGAGAACCCCTAACAAAACCAACTAAAACACTCCATCCTAGAGACAATTATAAATGACTAACTTGCAATAGTCGGATTAAAAAGAGATAGAGACAGCATTTACCCTTAAACATAAATTATAGTTTGCAAATTTCTAGGACTAACTTATAGTAGTTAGATCAAAAAGAGTCTGAGACAAAAATTGTCTTTGAGGGGTATTATAGCCTACATTTTACCAAATTTTTTTCTTTTGAGTCTTGGACACCAAAGATTTGAGCTTATCATATTGCACAACTACTTCTTGGATAGCGGCCGTAGCCGTAGGATCAACAACATCATCTAACAGATAGCCCTAATGTTGAATATTGAACAAAACTAATGTTTGATGATAAACTCATCAACTAAGAGCATTCATATTTTCATAACTTCAACTAGAAGTAGATAATCAACATAAAACCATGTTTTAATATCCTTCCCACATCCTAGTGTACAATATCCTTAACAGAAATAGCGGAAATGATATACAACTTCTAATACAAATACAAGTCATAGTATCGAAAATACAAAGGAACTAGGGAACTACTTAAGCAATAACTAAAACTCCATGATCTCCATGGCCTACATCACATGCACTAGCTAACCGTGCTTCTGCAGTTTTGCTTTTCCCTGTTTCTCTGTAAAAACCACAATAAATAATGGGTGAGATAAACATCTCAGTGAGTTCTATCGAGACCCCTTACCAACGCTCTCAGTTCATTATGCATCTTTCTTTCATTGTAGTCCAAGGGAATAACTACGTGCAAACTTTCATACTTAGCACATCACCGACAATAACCACGCCATTCCCGGTGAACCCCTCGCTAATATCTAATTAACGAGCAAACTTAATTGGGCCTAGGTTTTAGGGCTCATGACTTCCCCTCCCCTATTATGCTAATCCTTAGGATAGTCACCCCATATTCGATATAATTTATGTACCATTAACCTTTACTTTGGGTAATAACCCTATTCATTATAACTTGTCTTTATAGACACATGAAACATTAACCTCAACTTCGTAGAACGTATAGTTCGTCTTTATCATATCATAACCTTTACTGAATCGTGGCTTCTAAACAATTATCATGGAAGAAATTTTGGTTTCCCTTATGCTCTCCATTTCATGGCATATCTCTTTTGAATCATCTTGCACTACCACATTACCATTAATTTGATCTATCTCAACAACAATATTTTTCTCAATTTCTATTTCATGCTGTTTTTTGAAAATTCCATGTAAGCAAGGTGGTGGTGGTGGCAAAGATGCCTCAAAAGATTCCCATTCCTCCTTTGAGATTGTAATTTCATTTTTGAAAATTTCTTGCAAGCAAGGTGGAGATGGTAGCAAAGATAACTGAAAGAATTCCCATTCCTCCTTGGAGAATGGAAATTCACTCTTAATCATAGTAAAAAGAAAAGAAAAAACATTTAGTCTAACCAATACCGAAAATACAATCAATATCACAAAGTCCCCGGCAACGGCGCCAAAAACTTGATAGAGCGCAAGTGCACGGTTCTATCGCGTAATAAAAAGTATCGATCCCACAGAGACTTTGTAATTACCGATTTTGTTTTCGATTGCGATTAGCTAAAAGGAATGATTTTAGAAGAAGGAAGATTTGTTGATTTTAAATTCAGAATTCTAAAGAATCTCAAGTTATTAATTTCATCACAATGATGAGGAACCCATGTAATTCTTTAGACCATTTACCAAACTTATAAAGTAATATATTTCAAAGACAAGGCAACGAATATAACAAATGTCTCCTTTCAGAGTACAAAAGTGTGTTTTGAACTAACAATCAAACCTATTCTCATGGTTGATTGTCACCAAAACCCATTAAGCATAACACTTTTATAATGTCTCAAGTGTTTCAAAACTATTCTCATGTTTTGAATCCCTTGTCTAAATTCATAGTTCCAACATCAATACTTCACCTTTCGGTTCTTCGTATGATGTTTAGGATTAGAATTGAAGGACAATGAAATTAGATTGAAATATAAAACAATTGGAGTGGAGAATAGTCTTTGGGAATTACTAGGGACCTATCATTGGATTACTCCCAATAACCCAAGACTTTGTATCTACTCACTCATATTCATAATGTAAATTGCAATAAGATAAATTGACATGAATTTAAATTGCTGGAATGTAAATGACAGAAAATAAAAGTGCGGAAAAGTAAGACAGAATTATAAAGTGCGATAATGTAAAGAGCGAAAGAATAAAAAGCTAGAACGTAAAAGAAAAGCAAAAGAACTTAGATTAAACTTTGGAGTGAGATTACAAGTATGCAAAGGTACCATTACAGCTGAAATGAGGTCCAATTTATAGCCTAGGATCAGTAGACAAAGGATTAAATTCGAATTACAACCCAAAATGAAAGAATTGGATGAGTTTTGTAACATTTTTAGCTTCAGACAAAGGTGCAAGGACCATGCTGCTGGGGCGCACGAACCGTGCGCTACGTATAATCTTCAAAACTTCAATTCGGGACAGGACGCACGGATCGTGCAGGTGGGGATCACGGACCGTGCGTGGTCTTCAAATTCTCCAGCTTCTGCAACGTACAGTGCGCACGGACCATGCTAGTGGTACGCACGGACCGTGCGTGTCTTGAATCTTTTCAGCTACTTTCTGTAACAGCGAGCACGGACCATGCGTGTAGAAGGCACGGACCGTGCGTGAACACTTAATTCTTGACTTCATTTGGTTGATTTTGCTCCTTGGTTCTTGAACTTTTATTCTTTGCCTTTAAGCACCTGAATTTCTTCCATTCCTTCATTATTTGATCCTGAAAATAGAAACCAACATTTTGTAGTAAAATAGCTCCAAAGTGAGACTAAAATTCTACAATTTTTATTTAATTCGAATGCTAAAAACATAGTAAAATAAAACTTATCAAACTCCCCCATGCTTGAATCTTTGCTTGTCCCCAAGTAATTTACAACCAAAACCAGCAGCACAAATTAGTAGAAGCAATTTTTCATTAAAGCTCAATCATATTTATTTTTCAAGGGCTTTGTTCTCAGGGTGCACTTATCACACTTTTCTAAGCTTTTCATGAATTTTTCAACCCAACAGCTGCTCCAAGTGAGTGTGTGCACTCATAGGTCCGGTCCAGTCACCAAGATAATCACAAAAGTTTCGCTTTTGCCTTACTTAGAAATAGCCTTCCTAGATTGTGCTTCACTTGATTACAAAGATAAAACAAAATTTGACAATTCTATCCACATTTGGTGGTCAGGGCACACTAGAGATTTTTCAGTTGCTTTACTTTTTGAATTCTCCAATCAGCAAAAACAGCCTAGTTTAGATATATTACCCTGACTTCTGGGCATACTTTTGAATTTTCAGCTGTTCCGCTTTTTGAATTCTCCAATTAGCATAAACAACCTAGTATATGTACATTACCCTGACCAACTTGTTTAATTTCTGTTTTTCTTTGTTGTATCAAATTTAGCACAATTGTCGGTTGACTAAAACAAGCTCAGCTTTGACTAGCTTTTGAACTATTTGGCTTCCTTTCAAGACATAGAGTTAAGTGTAAAAATAGATGTGGGTTTAGAAAACAATTCAAGCAAAAAAATTGTGCTTACGTGTACAAATTCATCATAGAACTTAGCCCTTATTTTTTTCTACTACTAATAAGTGCTGCATTATTACATTTATCTCAAAGAAAACAACAGCAATACAAAACATGGGAAAGAAATCCAGTCTCAACACTACATGAAAATTAAATAACAGAAATTTAAAAAGAAATAAAACACAAATAAAACAAGGTAAATACCCCCCCCCCCCCCCCCCCCCCATGGTTGGACTAAGCATTGTCGTCAATGTATTTTCAATAATAAACACATGAAAAGGGGTAAGGAAAGCTCACATTGACTAGAATTTGTAGCTTTTCTTCTTATTCCAGCAAAACAAAACAAATGTAAACCTGTGGGTTGCCTCCCACGCAGCGCTCTTTTATCGTCACTAGCTAGACGTTTGCCCTTTATAGACTTATTCCTGGGTCCCATTGCTTAAAGCATAAAGACCAAGTGGCACAAGAAGAATGAAAGCATATTCCTGGATCCCATGGCTTGTAAAAAGGAAGTTGTGTAAGCAATAAGATCCTATTTTGAATTCCTCCTAGATCAAATGTTATTTTCACAAAGGATGGTGAAAAGTAAGATAGAGGGCACAAGATTATGACATCCACACAGGAATTTAAACCATTATACTTATCCATGGAAGAAATTTTGGTTTCCCTTATGCTCTCCATTTCATGGCATATCTCTTTTGAATCATCTTGCACTACCACATTACCATTAATTTGATCTATCTCAACAACAATATTTTTCTCAATTTCTATTTCATGCTGTTTTTTGAAAATTCCATGTAAGCAAGGTGGTGGTGGTGGAAAAGATGCCTCAAAAGATTCCCATTCCTCCTTTGAGATTGTAATTTCATTTTTGAAAATTTCTTGCAAGCAAGGTGGAGATGGTAGCAAAGATAACTGAAAGAATTCCCATTCCTCCTTGGAGAATGGAAATTCACTCTTAATCATAGTAAAAAGAAAAGAAAAAACATTTAGTCTAACCAATACCGAAAATACAATCAATATCACAAAGTCCCCGGCAACGGCGCCAAAAACTTGATAGAGCGCAAGTGCACGGTTCTATCGCGTAATAAAAAGTATCGATCCCACAGAGACTTTGTAATTACCGATTTTGTTTTCGATTGCGATTAGCTAAAAGGAATGATTTTAGAAGAAGGAAGATTTGTTGATTTTAAATTCAGAATTCTAAAGAATCTCAAGTTATTAATTTCATCACAATGATGAGGAACCCATGTAATTCTTTAGACCATTTACCAAACTTATAAAGTAATATATTTCAAAGACAAGGCAACGAATATAACAAATGTCTCCTTTCAGAGTACAAAAGTGTGTTTTGAACTAACAATCAAACCTATTCTCATGGTTGATTGTCACCAAAACCCATTAAGCATAACACTTTTATAATGTCTCAAGTGTTTCAAAACTATTCTCATGTTTTGAATCCCTTGTCTAAATTCATAGTTCCAACATCAATACTTCACCTTTCGGTTCTTCGTATGATGTTTAGGATTAGAATTGAAGGACAATGAAATTATATTGAAATATAAAACAATTGGAGTGGAGAATAGTCTTTGGGAATTACTAGGGACCTATCATTGGATTACTCCCAATAACCCAAGACTTTGTATCTACTCACTCATATTCATAATGTAAATTGCAATAAGATAAATTGACATGAATTTAAATTGCTGGAATGTAAATGACAGAAAATAAAAGTGCGGAAAAGTAAGACAGAATTATAAAGTGCGATAATGTAAAGAGCGAAAGAATAAAAAGCTAGAACGTAAAAGAAAAGCAAAAGAACTTAGATTAAACTTTGGAGTGAGATTACAAGTATGCAAAGGTACCATTACAGCTGAAATGAGGTCCAATTTATAGCCTAGGATCAGTAGACAAAGGATTAAATTCGAATTACAACCCAAAATGAAAGAATTGGATGAGTTTTGTAACATTTTTAGCTTCAGACAAAGGTGCAAGGACCATGCTGCTGGGGCGCACGAACCGTGCGCTACGTATAATCTTCAAAACTTCAATTCGGGACAGGACGCACGGATCGTGCAGGTGGGGATCACGGACCGTGCGTGGTCTTCAAATTCTCCAGCTTCTGCAACGTACAGTGCGCACGGACCATGCTAGTGGTACGCACGGACCGTGCGTGTCTTGAATCTTTTCAGCTACTTTCTGTAACAGCGAGCACGGACCATGCGTGTAGAAGGCACGGACCGTGCGTGAACACTTAATTCTTGACTTCATTTGGTTGATTTTGCTCCTTGGTTCTTGAACTTTTATTCTTTGCCTTTAAGCACCTGAATTTCTTCCATTCCTTCATTATTTGATCCTGAAAATAGAAACCAACATTTTGTAGTAAAATAGCTCCAAAGTGAGACTAAAATTCTACAATTTTTATTTAATTCGAATGCTAAAAACATAGTAAAATAAAACTTATCAAACTCCCCCATGCTTGAATCTTTGCTTGTCCCCAAGTAATTTACAACCAAAACCAGCAGCACAAATTAGTAGAAGCAATTTTTCATTAAAGCTCAATCATATTTATTTTTCAAGGGCTTTGTTCTCAGGGTGCACTTATCACACTTTTCTAAGCTTTTCATGAATTTTTCAACCCAACAGCTGCTCCAAGTGAGTGTGTGCACTCATAGGTCCGGTCCAGTCACCAAGATAATCACAAAAGTTTCGCTTTTGCCTTACTTAGAAATAGCCTTCCTAGATTGTGCTTCACTTGATTACAAAGATAAAACAAAATTTGACAATTCTATCCACATTTGGTGGTCAGGGCACACTAGAGATTTTTCAGTTGCTTTACTTTTTGAATTCTCCAATCAGCAAAAACAGCCTAGTTTAGATATATTACCCTGACTTCTGGGCATACTTTTGAATTTTCAGCTGTTCCGCTTTTTGAATTCTCCAATTAGCATAAACAACCTAGTATATGTACATTACCCTGACCAACTTGTTTAATTTCTGTTTTTCTTTGTTGTATCAAATTTAGCACAATTGTCGGTTGACTAAAACAAGCTCAGCTTTGACTAGCTTTTGAACTATTTGGCTTCCTTTCAAGACATAGAGTTAAGTGTAAAAATAGATGTGGGTTTAGAAAACAATTCAAGCAAAAAAATTGTGCTTACGTGTACAAATTCATCATAGAACTTAGCCCTTATTTTTTTCTACTACTAATAAGTGCTGCATTATTACATTTATCTCAAAGAAAACAACAGCAATACAAAACATGGGAAAGAAATCCAGTCTCAACACTACATGAAAATTAAATAACAGAAATTTAAAAAGAAATAAAACACAAATAAAACAAGGTAAATACCCCCCCCCCCCCCCCCCCCCCATGGTTGGACTAAGCATTGTCCTCAATGTATTTTCAATAATAAACACATGAAAAGGGGTAAGGAAAGCTCACATTGACTAGAATTTGTAGCTTTTCTTCTTATTCCAGCAAAACAAAACAAATGTAAACCTGTGGGTTGCCTCCCACGCAGCGCTCTTTTATCGTCACTAGCTAGACGTTTGCCCTTTATAGACTTATTCCTGGGTCCCATTGCTTAAAGCATAAAGACCAAGTGGCACAAGAAGAATGAAAGCATATTCCTGGATCCCATGGCTTGTAAAAAGGAAGTTGTGTAAGCAATAAGATCCTATTTTGAATTCCTCCTAGATCAAATGTTATTTTCACAAAGGATGGTGAAAAGTAAGATAGAGGGCACAAGATTATGACATCCACACAGGAATTTAAACCATTATACTTATCCATGGAAGAAATTTTGGTTTCCCTTATGCTCTCCATTTCATGGCATATCTCTTTTGAATCATCTTGCACTACCACATTACCATTAATTTGATCTATCTCAACAACAATATTTTTCTCAATTTCTATTTCATGTTGTTTTTTGAAAATTCCATGTAAGCAAGGTGGTGGTGGTGGCAAAGATGCCTCAAAAGATTCTCATTCCTCCTTTGAGATTGTAATTTCATTTTTGAAAATTTCTTGCAAGCAAGGTGGAGATGGTAGCAACCATTCCTCCTTGGAGAATGGAAATTCACTCTTAATCATAGTAAAAAGAAAAGAAAAAACATTTAGTCTAACCAATACCGAAAATACAATCAATATCACAAAGTCCCCGGCAACGGCGCCAAAAACTTGATAGAGCGCAAGTGCACGGTTCTATCGCGTAATAAAAAGTATCGATCCCACAGAGACTTTGTAATTACCGATTTTGTTTTCGATTGCGATTAGCTAAAAGGAATGATTTTAGAAGAAGGAAGATTTGTTGATTTTAAATTCAGAATTCTAAAGAATCTCAAGTTATTAATTTCATCACAATGATGAGGAACCCATGTAATTCTTTAGACCATTTACCAAACTTATAAAGTAATATATTTCAAAGACAAGGCAACGAATATAACAAATGTCTCCTTTCAGAGTACAAAAGTGTGTTTTGAACTAACAATCAAACCTATTCTCATGGTTGATTGTCACCAAAACCCATTAAGCATAACACCTTTATAATGTCTCAAGAGTTTCAAAACTATTCTCATGTTTTGAATCCCTTGTCTAAATTCATAGTTCCAACATCAATACTTCACCTTTCGGTTCTTCATATGATGTTTAGGATTAGAATTGAAGGACAATGAAATTAGATTGAAATATAAAACAATTGGAGTGGAGAATAGTCTTTGGGAATTACTAGGGACCTATCATTGGATTACTCCCAATAACCCAAGACTTTGTATCTACTCACTCATATTCATAATGTAAATTGCAATAAGATAAATTGACATGAATTTAAATTGCTGGAATGTAAATGATAGAAAATTAAAGTGCGGAAAAGTAAGACAGAATTATAAAGTGCGAGAATGTAAAGAGCGAAAGAATAAAAAGCGAGAACGTAAAAGAAAAGCAAAAGAACTTAGATTAAACTTTGGAGTGAGATTACAAGTATGCAAAGGTACCATTACAGCTGAAATGAGGTCCTATTTATAGCCTAGGATCAGTAGACAAAGGATTAAATTCGAATTACAAGCCATAATGAAAGAATTGGATGAGTTTTGTAACATTTTAGCAAGGACCATGCTGCTGGGGCGCATTGACCATGCGCTACGTATAATCTTCAAAACTTCAATTCGGAACAGGACGCACGGACCGTGCAGGTGGGGATCACGGACCGTGCGTGGTCTTCAAACTCTCCAGCTTCTGCAACGTACAGTGCACACGGACCGTGCTTGTGGTACGCACGGACCGTGCGTGTCTTGAGTCTTTTCAGCTACTTTCTGTAACAGCGAGCACAGACCATGCGTGTTGAAGGCACGGACCGTGCGTGAACACTTAATTCTTGACTTCATTTGCTTGATTTTGCTCCTTGGTCCTTGAACTTTTATTCTTTGCCTTTAATCACCTGAATTTCTTCCATCCCTTCATTATTTGATCCTGAAAATAGAAACTAACATTTTGTAGTAAAATAGCTCCAAAGTTAAACTAAAATTCTACAATTTTTATTTATTTCGAATGCTAAAAACATAGTAAAATAAGACTTATCAGCTAGCAGCTTCAAGAGAAATGGCTTCAGGTTGGTCTACGCAAGAGGGTGCATCTCTTACCCGCTCTCCGGGATTCAACGGGAAAGATTATGCATATTGGAAAGAAAGAATGAGAATATTCATATAAGGGGTAGATATAGATATATGGGATGCTGTGGAAAATGGACCTTTTGTTCCCACACACATGGTTAATGGCGCACTCATAGTCAAGGAAAGAAATGAATGGACGAATAATGATAAAAGAAAGGTTCAACACAATCTCCGTGCCAAAAACATCATCACTTCCGCACTCAGTCCCGATGAGTTCTTCAGAGTGACAAACTGTAAAACTGCCCAAGAAATGTGGGACAATCTTCAAGTCACTCATGAAGGTACAAGTGAGGTAAAAAGAGCAAGAACAAACACTCTCATTCGGGAATATGAACTGTTCAGAATGAATCAAGGAGAAACTATACAAGAAATGCAAAAAAGGTTCACTCACATAGTAAATCATCTGGGCTCATTAGGAAAATCATTTCCTGCCGAAGACTTGATCAACAAAGTGCTGAGATGTCTAAACAGAGAATGGCAACCAAAAGTAACTGCTATAGCTGAATCAAGGAATTTAGCTACTATGACACTCGCCACTCTTTTTGGAAAACTACAAGAGCACGAGTTAGAGCTCACCCGTCTAGCAGAACATGAAGAAAAAGACAAGAAAAAGAAAAGCTTAGCTCTCAAGGCTTCTAGTTCAAATCCATCTGATGATAGTGATGATTCGGAAAACGAAGATGATGAAGACGAGGAGAATATGGAGCTAATGGTTAGGAAATTCAAAAAGTTCATAAGAAGGAAAAGCTTCCCCAAAAGGAATTCTTCACCCAAAAGAGTCTCAAGCAAGGAAAACTTCTCAAGTCCACCAACTTGCTACGAATGTGGCAGATCCGGACACATGAAGATGGAGTGCCCAAACTTACAAAGAAAACTGTCAAAGTTTAAGAAAAAGGGATCCAAAGGAAACAAGGGTAGAAAAGCCCACAGAGCATGGGAAGACAATAACATGGACTCATTAGATGGTTCAGAAAGTGAAGAAGCTCCAGTTGCTCTCATGGCCGACCATGACAGTGAAAATGAAACTGAGGTAGATTCTTCTCATTTGATGCTTCTCATCTTGACTCTTCTGAGGATTCTTCTCATGATAACCTTTCATCATCATGACACTTCTGAGGTTGACTCTTCTCATGATTCTTCTCATGTTGACACAGATCATGTTGACCCTTCTCATGGTGATCGATATTTCTCCAGTTACCCCATCTAGTCTTGATCTTTGATCTTGTCAAGAGAGGTATTCTTCTTTGTTGGTCTTTGTTCAACATTTTTTATCATTGCTTCATGTCTTCTCAACATAGATGCTTCTCATAAGCATATGTCTTCTTAAGAATAAGCTAACTTATTCTGTTCTTATTTTTCACTCAAGAAAAGACATTAGTAGCTTATGAAATCAGAAAACTTAAGCTTCTCACATTTGAAGTTTGTTAACCATCAAAACTAAACAGGGATTTGGCCTCAACAATTAGGAGTAGAAAGAGGAAAGGGGTCATTTATTTTCAGCAGCAAGAAGAGAGGTTGTTCAGTGTATCAGCTACGCTTACTTCCTTCTTTTTTATGTGTTTTTTCGTAGCCTATCACTAGAACCAGCATAAGCATCAATTTTTATTAGGAGATAGAACCAGCGAAAAGTTTTTTTCCCAAAAATGAAATGTTGAAAGGATAAAAAATCATCACAAATAGAGTCTAGTTAGTAAAATAGATATAGGGTTTTGAAAATCCCAATTTATGAAAGAGGAAGAAGGCAAAACCAGAAAAAATCTAGAACAAAGATGTAGTGTAAGTTTTCATCTTAATTGCAAAATTGTCATCGCACGCATATATCAATTTTGCTCTAGTATAGGGTGGATACATGCATGCTTGTCCACCAATCATTTTGGTTAGAGATATATGGCTAGTTCTTTGGTAATGTTTTATATTCCTAGGGTTTTGAGTATAGTTAAGAACTCTATAGGTTGTTAAAAAAAGCAATATATTTTTCTTGTTAACCAATATTAATTTATATAATAGTCAGAACCAAATATTGACATGCAAGTCTTTGTTTTTGCTTTTAAATTTTATTTAACTAGACAATTTTTCATGTGTTGGACGGTGAAGAATTTTTGTGGACAATAAAATCATCTTTTTAGAAAGATGTATGGTATTTGCAAAAAGAAAAAAATTGTAACAAAAAGTTAACAGAAAGACATTAAATTAAAACTCACATTAAGCCAAAAACGACTAACCAATAGATACATGATATTTTATTAGACTTGTCGAAGAAAGGGTACATAAGCTGTAGTAGTACTTAACTACTAGCAACTAAAGCAAAAAAAAAAAAAACATACAACTTTTTATTTATTACATATTTAGCATCATCATGCAGACCATTCCACTTTGTATTGAATGTTTCATAGTAGGAGAACCCATAAAGTAGCGAAGCTTGATTATTGCAACTAGTGAAGTGGACGAGCAACTGCAGGGATGTTCACTGGAGGAATTAGAGGAATTCCAGGGATGTTTATAAATGGAGGAAAAGGAATTGGGAATGGAAATGGAAGAAATGGGATTGGAAATGGGATTGGTAACTGATTCTTATAATATATTTCATAATTCTTGGTTAGATCTTGTTCATCAGCTCCTCCTCCTTTTTCACCTCCCATCATCACTTTTTTCTCATCTAATGGATTTTTGAGTTCCCTAGTAGCATCACTTATTGCCACAAGGTTGCTCATTATTGCAACCGCACAAAACATGAGCATGAGATTCTTAGTCATTGTGGAAAAACTTTTGTAAGCCATTAAGAAAGAGAGAATAAGAGATTCTACTTTTTGCTGTTGAATTGTTGTGGCATGATAGATGCATATATATAGAGGGGAAGAAGAGTGTAGAAATAATGTGCAGAAATATAAGGAGCAAATTAACTCGTTTACATGTATTATGTATGTGTGGTCAAGTAAACACATACTTCCATAAAAAATATATTAGTTAAGTTCTGAAATATTTATCGAATTAAATTAAAAGTTAGGGTTTAATTGGTATACACCATTTTGATAAAATCTTTACACCATCAACCAACCAAAAATTATGGTATAGGTGACTTTTAAGATATAGTTGAGATAAAGCCAAATATTTTTTATAATGTGTTTTTTTATGATTGGCTAGCATTGTAAAAAACTGTGCACACATGCCTTGTATATAAATTAAATCCTAAAAGTTAGGGTAAAGATATCAGGTTCTATGGATTAATATTTTTAAACGAGTGGAACATAACTGAAATTTTTTGGTATAAAGCCGGTATCATTTGTGCGCGCAACTGTAGAGACTAATTCCTCGAGTCGGGTAGGACCATAATGGGCAGCAAGGCTCTCCCTCAAGAGATTTAACCCTGCTACATTCCAAAGGCCGAATTCGAACCTAGAAACTTGGTTAAGTTGAAAGAGACTCATATCAATTCATCCAAGTACTAAATGAGGTGGAGCAAAACAAAGCAAAATGGAACAGAGACATTATTACTATATATCTGGGTATCTTAGGATAGAACGAAACAAAATTCCATTATTTTAAATGGTTACTATATTAAATAGAATAATTTATAACCTTGTTATTTCATTCTTATTTGACTAATTTAGAAGTATTATTATCCGTTTTGAAAAAATTTACATTTTAAATATGATTCTAAATGATTTATTTTGGTTAAAGTGGTTCAACATTTTGACTCCAAACTCCAACAAGGTCATTGTCAGTAATTAGAAAGTTCATGTTCCTTCATATTTACACAATTTTCAACTAATATACTACCTCAGAGCCAAATATAAGAAATAAAAGAATATTTTTTTGTTAGTCTAAAATATAAAAAATAAACTCTGTTTTTGTTTCCAACCGCACCTGTAGTGGCTCGACCAAATGCAACTAACCAGAAGAAGAAGCCCACTCCATCCCTCACTCTGTTGGCTCATAATACTCAGAAGACCTTCCTGATTCTTCGGTCGAAAGGCTCATCTGTACAAGCAGACAAAACATTTATTAGAATCCCTTAGATTTCCTCTTCTTGTCGTGATACGGCTGCAACGACCATATCATGTAATGATTACCATTAATTACGATATTTGTATTATATATACTGCCCGAGAGACTAATGAAGGAGTTTCATATTTCTCATTCATTTTGTTATACGATTCATACCATGCTATCACATTTCTTTGCTATCGAGCAAATAGATTGAAACACTTTTAAATGATGAAATTCAATGTTAACCCTATTTAGTTTAAATTTATATTCACCAGATACACTATGATGTAACTATTTAGGAGAATAATAAAAAGCAAATTTTGGAAGGAAATTAAATTATCATCTTATTAATAGAGAATAATCAATTTGACGTCAATCTTCAAGCTAGGGTGCAAGTAGTTAATGCACTCCATCTAAATAGGCGGACTCGGTTAAAGACCCCTAGACCCAGAAAAATCAATTTTACGTCATTCTTTAGTCTGCGTGTCGGATTTTATTTCTTATATTTCGTAGCCAAACGAGTATATTGATTCTTATCCAAACGTTTAATTGTACGTAGCAAATCGGAATTTCTGGTGAATACATGCATGTCGATATTTTCTTTTGACTCAACATGAATGTAGATATTGATGATGCAGATTATTTAAGAGACTATTAATTGATGCAAGAACTATCACTTTCTAAACGCGTAGCAAAAGATTGATGGAAGATGGTTGAAAACAGTGCCACCGCGAGAAATTATATCTTGTTCTTGGACATCGAAAGATCTATCTGTATCACAATATAATTTTGTAAGGAGGTTTTTGCACCAACATTTGTCTCATAATAAAGATGTACGTAAAATCATATATGGGGAAATCGAGGAGAAAAATACTTCACGAATTGATTAAATGATCTATATTTACATTTCTTCCTATGCAAGCATGTATTTACATTACAAACAGCTATAAGTCATTTGACGTAACAAGGAAGGCAAGTAATTAAGTGAAGTTTATTATTTTACTATACTTATGTCAACGTTGTTAACTTTATATATGTACTATAAAAGTTGAAGATGATTAAAGATCTGAAGACAAAACAGTAAACTTAATAATCCTCCTAAACTTATAGGAGTAATGTATTGTAACCATGAGATTTTTAGTGAGCTTTTAGGTTTACTGAGAGTTTAGTACAATACCTTCCGGAGTGGTACCAGTTCAGTTTAATCATAGAAATCATTTTGCTCCAAATTTCTCTAATTTTGTATAAGAGCATAATTATCTAGGTGCTGCACCTCAAAATTCTTTTAGCTTGAAAGGTTTGAAAAAGAGCAAAATTCCTTAGTGTAAAAATTATCTAAGTCGTGCCCCATTCAGGACTTGGGCCGCCTTCGCAGGCCCACATCCATAATTCACACTAGAACCACGTGGCCCTATAACAGGCAACAGTGGATATCACTTAATTTGAATCCCATTGAACAGTCAGGAGGCAACATCGACCTTGGCACCTTGCTAACCTTTCTCACCACCATGTCGGATACCTCACACCCCTGGCAGGTGAATCCACGTTATTGGCACAGTTTCCTAAAAATACGATGTCCGATCAATGCATCAGGTACGCATTTATTACTCCTCATTTCCATTCATTAGTACTGACTTAAGCATCAGAGTCTGTGTAGGCATCACCCCCTCATCGGATTAATGCAGCAGAGCCACCCTTAGAAATAACTTTGATCAACCATCTCGGCATCATCTCGACTCATTTCTAGGACCAATTATTGGGGATCACAGTGGGCGAGTTCCCGCCTCAACGTTCGCCTACGCCATAAGGCATCTCTTGACCCGCCTTGCATGCTGGAGAGTAGTAGCCATCCCCCCTACATATCTCGAGGTGCTACCCGTCCCCGCTCAAGCTGCACACAACCTGATCAATCTGCTCGATAATCAGGCCAGGGCTTTCTCCGAATAAGAGACACATGTAACCCTAGCAGAAGATGACTACAATTCGAGCTAATACTATGTCGCGTCGTGGATGTCGATGTTTCTGCCACCACTACTGAGAACTGTGGTGTCAAGACGTCGCCGCTATCCATTATCCAGCCATTATTCTTGCCACCAGCAACGTGTTGGATTGAGAAGGTCAGAATCTCCTCCAAGCTCTCCTCTAACATCTCGGATCCACGCGTTGGGTATATTTGATGCCCGAGTTCATCCACGCGTGCGCCAATTACTAAGAACACCTTGACTACTTCTACATGATTCTCTTCTATCGAAACCCTAGAGATTTGTTAAGTGCAAGATTTTTCCACTAACATTGTCCAAAGAGACATTGGCCTTGTTCCGGGAATTGCGGTTTAATTTAGTGTCGCCTTGCCCTCAATTTGTTGAGCTCTTCTCGGCATGCTTTATAGCTTCGCGGTTGAAGCCAAAATCGGCCATGGTGCTCTAGGAAATTCGGCAAGGTAAAAACAAAACTCTTAGCTAGGGAGTATATTCAACGGTTTAATAGTGAAGCTTGAAACGTTCGGGACTTGACTGACCAGATGATATTTTATTTCATGGAAGAGGGCCTCCAAGAAGGGAGATTATTCCATATTGACACCGATGTCAACCAAATAGTGGATCTAGAAGATTTTCTTTACCGCTCCCAAAAGTTTACTGACTATGAAGAGCAGGAAATGGAAACTCGATCAGTAGGAAGGCTTGTTGCCGAGAAGAGTGTGTAGAATCGGGAAGGTCGGTAAAAGAAAAAACAGTGGGCACGTCACGTAACCCTCATGTTTGAACTGCCATCTTCTCACAACATACGCCCCTGAACACATCTCGGGCTATGATTTTAGCCGAGTGTGCGAACAATGAGTTTCGAGATGTAAAACCTGCAGATCCCCTTGAACAAAAGCCTTTTATGTTAAAGGAAAAGTACATTTGTTACCATAAAAGTAACGAGCATGATACCATCAAGTGAAATGCTCAGAAGGACCACATCGAGTAGCTCATCCAAAAAGGAAAGCTTGGCAAATATGTAAAGAAGGAAGAAGAACATAAACGTTTACGGTCCACTTGAAAGGGAAAAGTCATGGTGAATGAGGTTGGAAATTCCTCGAAGCCTCGCGACAGTGATTTCACTTATGGAGATGACAAGCAGGAGTAGAGAGGCCGACCTGAAGCCATTGTAATTTCTAGTGGCTACCATGTTGAAGGCAGGAAAAGCGGAAAGATGGTAAAGAGAAAGTTAAAGTAAATCATGAATGCAATCTCCACTTCTAAGGTCGAGGTCAATTCTAGTCGACCTCCTTTGGACTTTGGAGATGAAGACCTCCTTGATGGGAAGTCGAACAACTACATCCCCTTGCTTATAAGGGCCTCCATGGAAACTTTGAGGTGAGAAGGATTCTTATTGACCATGGAAGCTCAGCCGACATAGAATTTGTCGATGTGCGAACTAGATTAGGCTTTTCAGAAGAGGACCTCACCCCATATCGGGGAACAGACCTCTCCATATTCAATGGGTCAAAGACTCGGCCTCTTGGCTATATTGAGCTTCTGGGAACCTTCAGAGAACAGCCACTTACAAGACCAATCAAGACCCCATTCTTAGTACTCTCGTGCAAGCAAGTCTACAATTGCATAATCAATAGGCCAACCTTGGGCTGACATGATGTAGTGGCCTCCACTAATGTTGTGTGAAAAGTATACACAGTCGCAACAAGTAATAAAAAGTAAGTAGAGATTGTTCCCACGAGGATTGTTGAGTTCTTTTCTATATTTAAATTAGTAAGTAAGCTAGTCAGTAATACAAGTTGTAGAAACAAATTTAACTATAAACAGTAATAAAAAGTAAAGGATAGTATGAAATTCAGATTAGGAACAAGTTGGAATGTCTTTCACTATGCAACTTCTAAATAACGGTTTAATGTTAAATCCGATGATGTAGTATCTGGGTGTTGTAGCATCAGTATGTGCATTTACGTCACTTTTCTAAAGGGCTTTATTAAAAGCACTTATGTGTAAGATCTAATTAAGTTCACCCTTGGCTATTAAACACACACAGTATTCACCCTATGAAATTTTGTTCTCCTATGCCTAGGTTTAAACAAGAATTATTAAAGTGTCCTTTAATAATGACTATTCATATTAATCCTTGAAGTAAGTTTACAAACTCTTTCAATATTCATAAACAAGTATTTATTTTAGTTGGCCATTCCTACAACAAATTTGGAAATATTAACACACAAGGATTAAAGATACTAAACATCAATTTCACATTAAAACCAATAGAAATCCATTACATAGCTAATAGCATTCCAACCACAAAAGGGCTCATAATGAGCAACAAATACATGAAGAAAAGTATAGATACTAGATCTAGTTCCATACTACTGAAATTACGAAAGAAATGAAGTAAAAATAGAGAAATATACTGTTTAAGCTCCAAATGCAATAGCACAAGAAGAGAAATCAGCATCCTTTTCGCCATAAACTCCAAGAATGACAGCTTCAGCAGTGCTTCTAGTGTGCCCAAAAGGACATGTGTCCTTAATAAAAGGAATATACACACAAAATTAGGTGGTCCCATCATAGACACGCCCTAACGCAAGGCTGACACGCTGCTTTTAGTACAGATTCTTTTTCAGCATTTTCTCTCTCATCTAGTGTAGGAATCCGAACTGATGCCATAGCACCTGAAAGCTCCACCACACTAAAACACACATTAAAGCACAAAAATAAAGCACGAAAGTGCCCATTAATATCGAACCAGAATTTTTCCATAACTAACCTCCACTCACTGATTCTAATTAACTAATTAAAATAATTACTCTTGAACAAACAATAATTTCAGCCATTAAAGTATAATTAACTCTTATAATTAAGAGTTATCAACTGTTCACTATAACAATGAGTGCCGATCTAGAGTCATCCCAAAGGTGCTAGTATCTATCTCTGAAAGCAGACCAAGAGGAGACTACTCATCCTAGATGTCAAGAAAGAAACGCGGTAAGGATTCCGACATCAACATTGATAACTTGGATGCTCAGTCCAATCATGATTGCTCGGAGGATGAAGAGGATAACGCTCTCGCCGAAGAGCTAAAAATTAAGATAAAGAGGGTGGATTTAGATGATGAATTCTTGCCTGTCCAAGTGCGTGAAGATCCTGAGAAGACAATTTGAAACGACAATGATTTGTCGGACGAGGTCAAGAAAGAACTCATTAACTTCCTTTTGTGAGCAAGTCGATCTCTTTGCTTGGAGCATGGCCAATATGTCAGGTATTTCCCTGGATATCACTTTTCCCCGTCTTGTGGTCGACCAAAAGACAAAGTGGGTGGCACATCCCAGATGGACTCAGTCGAACGAGAAGGCCAAGGATGCCTCTAATGTCGTAGAGGACCTTATAGAAGCCAACTTTGAAAAAGAAGTGAAACATACCACCTGGCTATCAAACGTTGTACTACCTCCGTCCCATTTTATAAGTTGTTTTAGCACAATCAATTTGTCCCAAATTAATATGTAGAGAGATAAAGGCTGAAATGGTAATTTAAACAACACTTTTTATAAAATTTAGACTACCAATCACTTTTCTTAATAAATGTGCAAAAACCTTAAACTGTATATAAAATGGGACAGAGGTAGTACTTGTTAAGAAATCTAATGGAAAATGGAGGATGTACGTTGATTACACCAATCTCAACAAGGCATATCCAAAGGATACCTCCCCCCTCCCTAGCGTTGACAAATTGATAGATAACTCTTCTGAATTCCGGCTTCTATCCTTCATTGATGCATATTCCGAATACAATCAAATACCAATGTACCCGGTCGATAAAGAAAAAATCGCTTTCATGACTCATAAGGGTAATTATAGTTACCTTCCAATGCCTTTCGGGCTCAAGAATGTTGGGGTGACCTACCAACGAATGAAGAATAAAGTCTTTAAATCTCAAATCGGGCGAATGTTGGAAGTGTACATGGACGACATGATTGTCAAAACTAAGTCTGATGTCGACCACATCATTGACCGAATGGACTTTTAATGTTCGAATTAGAAAATTCCTTAGGTTTTATCTGACTATGCGGGGAATTGAGGCCAATCCGGAAAAGCAGTGTCAAAGGCAGCGTTGACACCCAAAATCTGCTTACTTGTTGCCCGAGGGGTAAAAGGTAGCCCAAGGCTAGATTGTGGCCGAGTGCATGTGAGGTGAGCCATTAAAATGAGAGGTCTTAGTGAAAATAAGACTTGCCAAATAAAGGTTTTGATGAAAGAGCTCTGACCAAAAGGTTTAAAGATAAATCAGGGGGCTTGGACATCGAGGACATGCTAAAGTATACCAAGTAGGGGCAAGTTGATTGAAGGGTAGCTCAGCTAGAAGACAACTCGGCTAAAGAGCTAATGGCCAAAGGCAGAATAAGTGGCATGGTCGAGGAAGATTTTGGCTGAGGCGAGGCATGCGTGTAGAGATAGTATTCAATGCATGTGGACAAGATCAAGTGTTGGAGTGGTTAAGGTTAACAATAGAAGAACGCTGTTGAAATAGGAGTGAAGAAGTTTTACCCCACTAACCCGTGCTAGTGAGGTTGTGGAGCGTGTCTGCGAGTTTATAGGGCTTAGGTGCAATGTGATGTGTTGATCTTAGTTGATCCAACGGTGGGCAGTTGTATGCTACGTGATAGTGGCTGACGAAGGCTCGTGTATATATATATATATATAGGTAGACTGTACATTTTTAAATACACATATTCAATCAATCAGTCTACAATTTTATTTCAAAAGTCTTTACTTTTAATCCTTTTATCGTATTCCTTTATATTTTACGCCCGTAGATAGTCCAGCCGTACGTCCCTCTCACCTATCCTAACATTGTTTGGAAGAGTTAGTAAACCCATAGTTGAGGAACAGAGTTCTTTCCTCAGCGAAGTTTCTTGAAGAATAGAAGAACCATTAGTTCAAATCTCTGGACGATACCTCGGCTAAGAAAAAGTGTTTGACAACAACAGACAGCAAACAGGTCGTTACCACTTTTCTAGTTACTAAAGAAGGGCGAACAGTTTGAGTGGAAGAAGGAGTAAGAGAAAGTCCTAACTCATCTCAAGGTCACAAAATTTGAGCCTACAGTGTTAGGTCAGTCGGTTCAAGGAAAGACCTTGTATTTGTATTTGTTGGTTTTTGAGGAAGCCCTGAGTGCGACGCTTACTCGGGAAATCGATGACGGCAAACGACCCGTTTCCTTCATCAGCAAAGCTCTCCAAGGCCACGACCTAAGGTATCAGAAGATCGAAAAAGTTTCCTTGGTATTCGTACTTGCAGCACGTCAGCTAATACCTTATTTTGTGGCTCACCAAGTGTTGGTCTGAATTAATCAACAAATTTGGCAAATTCTGCAGTGCCCTAATTTGGTTGGCAAAATAATCAAATGGGCTGTAGAACTATGTGAATTTGGAATCAAGTACGAACCTAGGACGGCTTTGAAAGCACAAGTAGCAAATGTAGTGGTGTCAGGCTTATCCTTCAAAATGGGGATGGACTCGTTTTGTAATGTCACTTACTTTTTTGTTACCAACATCCAACAAGCAAGCCGAGTACGAGGCTAGTATTGCTGATTTGTTATTGGCAAGGAATTTCGACCAAGCTAAGGTTGACGGAACAACTGAAGTCTTTTGTCCAAGATGAGGTGAAGCATGTTCCGCGAAACACAAACATTGGGGCCGATATCCTCTTAAGTTAGCAAGTTCCAAGATTTCAGCCAATCACCGGTCGGTATCTGGAAGCTAGATCAACCTGGGCAGTAAATACAATTAGTGAGGGTGTGAGTTGGATACTCCCAATGCTCTGATACATTGAACTCAGTGAGGAGCTAACAAATCCTAATGAGGAAACTCAGATAAAAAGTCATGATCAAATAGAGAATGGCGACATGCTTCAACCAGAAAGTCATCCCCAGGATCTTCGAAGTTGGAGACTTGGTCCTACATCTTCTCGACTTCAATCAGAAGAATGCTTCCCAAGGGAAGTTAGCTCTAAACTCGGAAGGCCCTTAAATCTTCTCGACGCAAAGACCGGAAATGGGGTCCATGAGCTCGAGACAATTATCAAAGAGGCAATTCCGAGGATACAGAATGCCACCTAGTTTAAGAAATTTTGTATCTAGGCTTCGATATTCCGAGGTAGCAATGACTGATAACAATACACAATTTGTAAACAAGAAATTTCGGCTGTTGATGGCCGACCTAACTATCAACCATCAATTCACGTCAGTAGAGGACTCCCAGACTAACGGCCAATACGAGGTCGTGAATATAGTTATCCTTTTTTGAACTAAAGTGTAGGCTAGACGAGGCTAAGGGAAACTGGGTTGATGAGCTTTCCCATGTGTTATGGACTTATCGAACTACACCGCACTCATCGAAACTGCATTTAAACTTACCTTTGGAACGGAGGCAGTTACGCCAGTTGAAATCGGTTAACAGACATGGAGAACCATACACTTAAATTCTCTAGAGGTCAATGAGCAAGCATATCGAGAAGAGCTCAACCTTATGGAAGAAGTCTGAGATTAGGCTTCCCTCAAAGAAGATGTATCAAACCCATATTGGCAACACGCTTCAACTAGAAAGTCATGCCTACACTTTAGTATTACCCCTGTTCCGGACTGGGCCAAACCTTCACCCGCTGAGGCCTGGCCCATTTCCGCCTCACAGGATATCAACTGCCGAACTGCTCACCTGACCAACGATCAGAATCAACCCTCCGGATCCAACGGTCCAAGTACGGCGTCCCGGCTATAAATAGAGGTTCCGCCCTCCAAACCCAGGTACGACGACAATTTCGCATACACAATCCACAAGGCTAAGATCCCATGCGTATCTTACCTTCCCCGAGTCCGGGCACGAGGAGCTCGGGCACTCAAACAAGCACCTCGGCACAGCCCCGAGATCATATCATTTATCTCATCATATTCCTCTATTACTTCATCTTTCACATACTGACTTGAGTGTCGGAGTGTCTTTGCAGGTACCCCCACCCGGCATGGACGAAACTCTACCTCGGACGTCCGAGCTCAGCATCCTAGTTGCACATACCTTATTGGAAGCAATCAACCATGTAACCCCAGGTTAAGAGTCTCATCTAGCCTCGGGAGCTTCACTCTTGTACTCTGGTACCGAACAACCCCAAATCGGTTCTGCTCAAGACAATTTAGATGGTAATGACTCTGAACCCTTAACCCAACCAATCCCTGCATCACCTCAAGGGGAGCTTCAATTTAACACCTCCTCACCTATCATTAAAACCCCTCTCCCATCAATGTTCAATGAACAAATGCCCACACTTCCACCTTTCTCACCTGTCTCCACAATACAACACTCTATCCCACATTTCTCACCTCAAACTCTTCCCATAGCAACTGCACCTCCTACTGAACCATCACCAAGTCCCACCATCTCACGTGCCACCTCCCACTACCTTGAATAATTACTTGCTGCCATCAACATAGAACATGGCATCTCACCTCTAAAAACCATCAACACCATAACCTACTCAAACATTAATCAATTTCTGAATCTCAATCAAACACCACAAGATGACTCCCCTCAACCAATGTTCCATTCCATCAACACCCAAACTCACCCTTCTGACATGTCATCTAAGTTGGGGTCTCTAGATTCCTCCTTCTTCAATGCTGGTCAACCTTCTGGTGTTGCACAAGAGAAGGTTGATGAGGAATCTAAAGAGCAAATCCCACCTGCTTCTGAAGCTATTGAAAAGTGGATGTCAAAGATGGAAAAAATGATGAGAAGGATGAAGGCTCTGCTGAAGGATGAACTTGAGGGTCAAGCAATCATACAACAAGCTCAAAGAGCTCAAGCTGTTCGTGATGAGCAATACCAGTCATGGATTCTGGAGCAAGGGACGACCACACTTGCTCCCAATCTCATGACTCCAGAATTTGGTCCTGCCCCTCAGCTTCCTGACATTCCAAGACCTGCTACTTCCTCCTCTTCTGATGGGTCATCCCATCGAAGTAGTCTCTTAATGTCTCTTTCTGCCTCCACCTTTCTGATGTTAGCCAAAAGGGGGAGAAGAGTAGATTAAGTTATTAGGTCTTAGGAAGTTTTTTGAATGATCTGCATTAGCAAGCTGTATGTACTAGACACTGTTTGTTGAGAAGTAATCTTCTCATTTGTTGTTTTTCATTTTCTTAGGCATATCTGCTGAAGAACATAAATTTCTTGTAATCATGCTAATGATTCCTTTGATGAGCTGAATGAAATACATGTTCTCGATTATGTTCTTATGTGATCTGAATTGTGTGAAATAAAATTCTTAATCCGTATGCACTTATTCAAGGGGAGTAAAAATTAATCATGCCTTAGAAAATTTTAAACAAATATCAGAAAACTTAATCCATCTCAATGGAGTTTGTCAAACATCAAAAAGGGGGAGATTGTTGAGGCAAAATCCCTAATTAATTTTGATGATTAACAAACCTCAAATATGAGAAGCTTAAGTTATCTAATTTCATATGCTATTAATGCTTCTTCTTGAGTGAACAATAAGAACGGGAATATCCAAGCTAAATATCAAGAAGGTACATGCTTATGAGAAGCATCATATGTGAGAAGACTTAAAAGAATGTTGCTCACAATATTCTTAAAGAAGAAACCTTCTCTTGATAAGATCAAAAGATCAAGACCATATGGTAAACTTGAGAAAGATCATCATGAGCAGCTTCATCTATATTCGTGGCAACATGAGAAGTATAAACAAGAAAGATCAACCTAAGAAACATCATGACAGAACCATAAGAAAGATGATGAGAAACATCAGATGAGAAAAATCAAGTTGAGAAGAGTCATGACCATCAGAAGGGTCATGATGAGAAGAGTCAAGTTGATAAAGGTGATACTACTTGTATCTTCATTAGAAGCATCAACTTGAGAAGCATCATCTTCAACATCTGTCATAGTTGAGAAGAGTCATAGTTGAATAGAGTCATGACAACTGGAAACAGTTGTCTTCTGCAGAAACACGGTTGTATTAAACAGACAGCTTCTCCAACGGCTATTTACCTTTGCCAACGACTCTTTTACATGGACCAGAGGTTATTACACATAATTTAAGCTACAAATAAACGCTCCTGGCCACCATTGATTCTTGCGAGAGTACATTGAGCTCAAATCATCCAACCTTCTCAAGTGTCAAAGTTCTCTCATCCATACTCAGCTGCAATAAAACTAAAGGGATTCACTTGATCTCTGAGTATGTAAAAAGTCTTGTGTTGTTGTATTTGTTGAATACTCCATTTGTATCAACCAAGCTCGAGAAATCCCACAAACCCAAACACTTAAACAGAAAACCTGTAGGAAACCTTCTCAAGTAGCATGTGTTGTTGTAGGGCTTGAGAAGTGAGTGCAACTGTGATAGAAGCAGTCTAACAGATCAGAAGGAACTTATTACGAGTGTACACAATAGGTAGAGCGATCAGTGCGTTTTAATGCACTCTTTATAGCTTTTCCTTTGGTGTTTTTAATTGTGGTTTGTAGCTAATATTTATGTCTTAGCGCGTTTCTAGACTTTGGGTCTTATTTGAGCATTATAGTAATTTATTGATTAATTCTTGTTTTTATTGTATATTGACCCCTGTCTACTCTGTAGGCCATAACTTTGGCTGTAGTTATCCGATTGAGTCGTGTGAGCATGTGTTGGAAAGCTAAGCAACAGAGCTATACAATTATTGTGTTGAGCTCGAAACCCAATTCTGAAGTCTGGAAAGTCAAAACTGCGAAATACCGAAGCAGTACTGTGTAAAACGGGTTTTGGGGCGAATTTCAGTTTGTTAACGGGCTTTTATCTAGCTACCCATTTAGGGATTTAGGTTTTTTCGTTTCCTCTAAGATAAATACACTTTTCAGAGCTGTCTTGGCTCTCTTACTCATTCCTACTTTCAATTTTACGTTTTATGCTCTAACCTCCATGGAAGCTTAAGTTCTATATCAACCTATTGGTGAAGGGTGCTGCTTGTACAGATTTCAAGGTTCGGTGCTTAATGTTTATTTCGTTTTTATGGTTTTAATTCTTTCTCTATCAATTCCATCTCCGTAATTCTTGCTGCAAATTCGGTTTGTGTTTTGCTTAATTACTCAAACTCTGTGATTTGCTTATGTGATTCGTTTTATGATTCTGTTTTGCTTAATCACTTAATCATGATTCTGTTTTGCAACTTTCATTATTCAAACTATTTTATCGCGTGTTTAATCTAGTTTGGATAGGAATTGATAGAGTCTATGACGCTTGTTTATAGGATTGATAGAATTCAGTTATGATGTTAATTGTGTTACTGGCGCTTGTTCACTATCACGATTGATTGAACACACTGTTTTGACGCTTGTTTTAAAACAGTGCGAATTCGTACGAACTGATTAACGCTTGTTTAGTTAGTTTATGATCAATCAAGAATTATCAAACCTTGCACGAATCTTTATATTAGAACCGATGAGAAATCCAAGAAGCGCACTTGAAACCATTGGATTGATTGTTTCTCTTTAATTGATTTTATTCGTTACATATTAAACTCTTTTCCTAAACCCCCCTTTTATTGTTTATTTTGGTACTTGATTTTGGTAATTTCATTATTTAGAGGTCCTCGATAGACGACCAAGGTCTCTTACCTTTATACTATATTTACTCTTTTTAATTATTTTGACCCGCGTTTGACCGCTGATCAAATTGGCGTCGTTGCCAGGGATATCTAATTAGGGATTGCCAACTTCAGAATCCCACTAACAGTACTAACATTTTAGTTTGTGTCTTTGTTGAGTTTTCAGGTTTTGTTACAGGTCGCAGGCGCTGTCTCTGCTGAATTCTGGGTTTTTAGGTGAAAAAAAATCAGTTTTCGGGTGATCTGGTCAGATTGCTCGGAAAATTGGTCTAAAAATCAAAAAAATCAAGGAATAGGACTCCCTACAAGGGAGTGATGGCCAAAAAATCCTAAATTCGTTTGTTTTCTATTTTTACTTAATTATTCGAATGTTTTATAATCTCAAAAAAATCCAAAAAAAATCGAATGATCTTGTTTTGATTTGATTAGATTTTTAGTGCTGTTTTTATATTTTTTAGATTAGTTTTGATTCGTTTTTTTATTTTCTTCCTTAGTTTTAGTCATAACTTCTTTGATTCTGATTTTGTTGACCATAACATGGCTGGTAGAACACTTATGGAACTTGCTGCACCTGATGTTAATTACAATGATTTGTGTATCATTTATCCTATTGTTGAAGTGCCTTTTGAATTAAAATCTAGTTTGATACATTTGTTGCCCAAGTTTCATGGTCTTGTAGGTGATGACCTGATGGCAACCTCGGAGCCGTCGGTGACTATTTCGGTAGTTATGAAGGTGGGAGTGAAGGAGACACCACGATCGGGGATGGAAGACCAATCGATAAGTCGTGAAGACGCCACAACCGGCTATGGAGGTTCCAGTTGATAAGTCGGAATGAGCGCCATGGCAAGCCGATAAGCTCTAAGAACGGCTCAGAAGAACCAAAGAGACACATCTCTAAATTTTTACTCAAAAATCAACTTGTTTCTTTCGTCAAATGAATTACAATATATAAGGAACCTCAGGTCCAATTGACCCAAAAGAACCTCAGACCCAATTGACTGATGAAACCCTAGAAATTAAAATACACTAATAAATATCAAATCCTAATAAACTAATTAAATTCCCATTATCATGCAATTATCAAATAAATTGATAAGTGCATTTACAATATTTAATACCTAGAAAATAAAACATAATTATAATTAATCGTATTGATTTGGCATTGAATGCGTTATAAATGACTTGGATCTTCTAACTCCTTTTTTGCTCTACCTGCCTTTCTTGATTAGCAAGTTTGCTTGGTGAGCAAGTTTGTTTGATTAACAAGTTTATTGACTCCATGTCCTCATCAAAAGTCCATTAGCCATTATAATGACTTAACAAGACTTTAAAACCCAAAAAACTAACTTAGGAAGGACCAAAAGACACCTATAATTATTTTATTAAATTAAACTACGAAAATTAAAAATAAAATAGAAAATATTGATTCCTTCGACATGCTGAGGAGAGGAATATTTTTCTTTTTCTTTGTTTGATTCCTTCGACATGCTGAGGGCACTTGGGATCTCATCATTCTCCCTTTCTTCAAGAAGATTTATCCTCAAATCTGAATCTGCAAAATACACTAATGGGTTATTGAAAAAAATTCTCTTTTTTCTTTCTTCTTTCTTTTTGAAATTTGGATATTTTATCCACTTTCCTCTTAAAGTCTTTATTTTTCTCAACAATACTCCCATTATTTTTCATTGCCTATTCTTTTCTCTCAATATTCTTCTTCTCCTCCACTTCTTTATCTACACTTCCTTTCCTCTCTATTTCTTTCCTTTCCACTTCTTTACCATTGATTTCATTTTTCTCATTCACTATTCCTTGATTTTCGCTATTGACCAAACTCTCTACTTTTTCAACATTTCTTTCTTTATAATGCTCACATAATATTTCAGAAATAGAAGCCCTCATTTTTTCTATTTTCTCATCTATTCTTTTCTCTCTCAATTGTTTCTCTTCTCTAATGTATATTTCATAATCACTTTGTCTTTCCTGCATTATGAATGACACAAAAAAACTTGCAAACAAACAACAAAGAACGATAATTTAAAAAAGTTCTTTTTTTTGCTTTTTCCTGCTCTTTTTTTCTTTTTCTCTTTTTTCTTTCTTTTTTTTTGAATTTTCGATTTTTTCTTTTTTTTTTGCAAAAAAAATAAAACAATGAGATGAACAAAATTTAGAGACTAAAATTGAAAAGGATAGATAACACCTTGATAGAACCTAACCTCTGATACCAGATGATGGCAACCTCGGAGCCGTCGGTGACTATTTCGGGAGTCATGAAGGTGGGAGTGATGAAGACACCACGATCGGGGATGGAAGACAGATCGATAAGTCGGGAAGACGCCACAACCAGCTATGGAGATTCCGGTTGATAAGTCAGGGTTGAGCGCCACGGCACGCCTATAAGCTCTAAGAACGGCTCAAAGAACCATAGAGACGCGTCTCAAAATATTTACTCAAAATTCAACTTGTTTCTTTCATCAAATGATGAATTACAATATATAGAGAACCTCAGGTCCAATTGACCCAAAAGAACCTCAGGCCCAAATGACTCATGATACCCTAAAAATTAAAATATACTAATAAATATCAAATTCTAATAAACTAATTAAATTCCCACTATCATGCAATTATCAAATAAATTGATAAGTGCATTTACAATATTTAATACCTAGAAAATAAAACATAATCATAATTAATCTTGTTGATTTGGTATTGAATGCGTAATAAATGAGTTGGATCTTCTAACTTCTTTTTTGCTCTACCTGCTTTTCTTGATTAGCAAGTTTGCTTTATTAACAAGTTTGTTGACTCCATGTCCTCATCTAAAATCCACTAGCCATTATAATGACTTAACAAGACTTTAAAACCCAAAAACTAACTTAGGAAAGACCAAAAGGCACCTATATTAAAAATACGAAAATTAAAAATAAAATAGAAAATATTGGTTACCCATTATTAGGAGTGGAATATTTTTCTTTTTCTTTGTAGGATTCCTTCCACATGCTAAGGGCACTTAGGATCTCATCATGACCCTCACAAACATCTCAAGGAGTTCCGTCAACAATGAAGCCCCAAGGTGTTCAAGAGGAGATCATCAAACTGAGAGCATTTCCATTCTCAGTCCAAGATGCAGCCAAGGATTGGTTATATTACCTCCAACCAGGTTCTGTTGAAAATTGGAGTGACTTGAAAAATTTGTTCCTAGAGAAATTATTTCCTGCATCCAGAGCTGCTTCAATCATAAAAGCAATATGTGGTATCAGGCAAAACTCCACTGAGTCTTTACATGAATATTGGGAGAGATTCAAGAAATTGTGTGCAAGCTTCCCTCATCATCAAATCTCTGAGCAACTGCTCATCCAATATTTCTACGAGGGTTTATCGCCCATGGACAGAAATATCATGGATGCTGCTAGTGGGGGTGCACTTGTAGACAAAACCTCAGCAAATGCAAGAGCTTTAATAGAGAATATGTCCATTAACTCCCAACAATTCATAACTAGAAGCAATTCTGTAGTTCTAACAAGGGGAGTAAATGAGATACATGCTACTGATCATAAGAACTTAGAAAACAGGTTGGATGACTCACAGTTTTGGTAAAAAAATTGGCAACAGGTCAGACAGCAAGAGTTTGTGGTATTTGCACTTCTACAAAGCACCCCACAAATTCTTGTCCTACGCTGCAAGGGGATTTTAATGTTGATACCCCTCAAGCATATGCAGCTAATATATTTAACCCTCAAGCCAATGTTGATTTGTCTTCTAACAGGTACCACCCAAACTGGAGGAACTATCCAAACTTGAGATGAGTAAATCCAGCTACACAACAACACGCTGCTGCCATGCCCGAACCTTCATTAGAGGATCTAATTAAGTAGATGGCTGCTTAAAATCTCCATTTCCAACAGAGAACAAATTCTTCAATTCAGAATTTGCAAACACAAGTGGGACAGCTTGCTACCACAATTAATCAGATGCAAACTCGGGGGTCAGACCAACTACCTGCTCAAGTAGTGGTTAATTCGAATGCACCAAACCCCAATGTTAGTGCTATTACATTGAGATCTGGGAAGGCTGTTGACACACCAAAGGTGCCTGAAACTGCTATTTTGAAAAATAAAAAAGCACCTGAACCTGTTGATGATGAGGAATACATACCACCACTCACATTCCCTCAAAGAGCATCAATGACTAAAAAACAAGACGAGGCAGATAGGGACAGTGAGATCTTAAATACTTTTAGGAAGGTGGAAGTCAACATTCCCCTTCTTGATGCAATTAAGCAGATTCCAAAATATGCTAAATTTTTGAAAGAGTTGTGCACATACAAGAGAAAGAGAAGGTTGCGAGGAATTGAAAAAGTCAACGTGGGGTATAATGTTTCTGCCCTCATGTTGCCCATGCCCCAAAAGTGCAAGGATCCAGGAACTTTCTCCATTCCATGCACCATAGGCAACAGTCAGTTTGATGATGCCATGCTAGATCTAGGAGCTTCAATCAATGTAATGCCCACATCTATTTTTAACTCTCTTGCTCTTGGACCTATGCAGCAAACAGGTGTTACCATCCAGCTAACAAATAGAAGCAATGCTCGACCTGCTGGACTGGTTGAAGATGTTGTTGTTAAAGTTAATAATTTGATCTTTCCTGCAGATTTTTACATTCTAGACATGGAGGAAGAAACTAAGTCCAGCAGGTCGACTATCATTTTAGGCACACCATTCTTGTGGACTGCCAAAACCAAAATTAATGTTCATGCAGAGACTCTTTCCATGGAGTTTAGTGATACCACTAAAAAATTAAGCATTTTTAATGTTAAGAAACACCCCATGGAAGAGTATTCCCTTTGTAAAATTGAATTGCTTGATGGTTTGGTTGATACTTTGCAGGTTGACACACCTCCTATAGCTGATACTGTAGTTGCTTTTGCCATTGAGCAACCCCTTGTTTTAGAGCTTGAACCATCCCCTAAAAATTTTAATTATGCCTATTCAGAGGGGAGTGGGAAGCTTCATGAGACTAATATAGCAGGGCTTAAATCTGACCAGGAAAAGAAGCCGCCAATCCTAAGAAAACATAAGAGCGGCTTTGGTTTAACCTTGACGGACATTCTTGCCAAGAAAGTGTGGAAAGCTAAGCATGATAAGATGATTTCCATAAAGGAGTTCTCCATTGGGCATAGAGTTTTATGGTTCAGACCCCGCTTGAAAATTATGGCTGGGAAACATCGATCAAAGTGGATTGGTCCTTTTGTTATTACTAACATTTTTAATCATGGTGTAATGGAAATAAAAAGTGAGGCGATGTTTGCTGGTGTTTTTAGCAAACAATCACTAGTTTTATTAGAAGGTTTGTGAGATCAAACTAGAAAAATCTCAAAGCAATGCCTCTGAATTGCGCATGGTTGTTGTTGAAGAAAACGTAGAAAAGGGGATGATTTGCAATGATTTAACAGAATCGAAAAGAAAAGAAGCAGTAAATGGTGCGTGAATTGTAAAGAAAAGAAAAACAAATTGCATTGAATCATAAAAATGGTACACGATCACGTACAGCGATTCTTCCACTCGTTTTTCGCTCTGGCTTGGAAGTTAGAGTTTCAGGAATCGGGTGTGTATTGTGATTTTCGCGACCCTTGTTTCTTCTCAGAAACAGTTATTTATACAAAGGAAAAGAGGGGGAAAAACTGACTAAGTAACTGCCTAGAAATTCGAAAATAAGTAACTGCTACTCCTACTTTCGACCAGAACCGCTCTGTCATGCTTCGACCAACTGCTAGCCTTCAGCGTATAACTGCTCTGTTTTCTGTCTGTCGAAAGCTTGTGACCATTTTCCTCTGTCGAAATAATTTGGTCTTCGTCGAAATATAAGTCAGGCCATGTTGACCATCTTCAATGAAGCCTGTCGAAATTACAGGCTAACAAATTGCCCCCCAAAAATGTCTTTCTCGACTGAGCTTGAAGTGGAAGAAGAGAAAGAACATTTTTGAATTCACCATCGAAATAGACTTTGCACTTGAGTAGAACAACTGTATACCTGATGTCGCCACTGTTAAGTGTTGTTTCCATATTCAAACCTTGAGCTTGAACAACCTGTAATTTCGGCAGTGTTTTGGCAACTTAAATGCCATGTTTTTACGCTTTCTTTATATTTATTCCAGCGTTATTTTAACTTCTTGCAACGTTGGCTTATACTTTTTCAAGTATTTGCCATTTATACGCAAAATTCTTTCATCAGCGCCAATCTCTTCGACCTCATATGCGCCGTTTGAATAAACTTGTAAAACTTTAAATGGTCCTTCCCAACTTGGGGACCATTTACCAAAGACTCTATCTTTTTTATCCATAGGCAATAGGACCTTCCACACTAGATCACCTGAATCAAAGGTTTTAGACTTAACCTTTTTGTTATAAGTTTTAGCTACCCTCTCTTTCTGTCGAATAAGCATATCTAAAGCTAATAACCTTTCTTCGTCTAAATCAACCAATTCATCAAGCATCATATTCCAATAATAATCAGAGGGAATCTCCCACTGTCTTTGAATTCTTGTTGACTGTAGACAAATTTCAACAGGCAACACTGCATCGTGTCCAAATGTTAGCCTATAAGGAGTAGTGTTGATAGATTCTTTGGGTGAATTTCGACAAGCCCATAATGCTTGATCAAGGGTATTATGCCAATTTTTTGGTTTCTGCCCAACATGTTTTTTAATCAAATTAATAATAACTTTATTGGCAGCTTCTACTTGACCATTGGCTTGCGCATAATATGGTGTCGAAGTTAATAACTTAAAACCAATTTCAGAAGCAAACTCTACCATTTTTCTACCAGTGAAAACTGATCCTTGATCTGTAGTAATGGTTTCTGGAATTCCAAACCTATAAATGATATGATTTTGAATAAACCTTATCACTGCTTCTTGATCAACATTGGCTAAAGGTATAGCTTCAACCCATTTGGTGAAGTAATCAATTCCGACAAGGATATATCTATGGCCCTTCGACGAAGTTGGCTTTATCTCTCCAATCACATCTAGAGCCCAACCTCTAAATGGCCAAGGTTTGACTATGGCATGTAATTCATTTGCAGGTACATGTTGTATCCCAGCATGCTTTTGACACTCTTGGCATCCCTTAGCAAATTCTATGCAATCTTTCAGCATAGTTGGCCAATACGTTCCTTGTCGAAATAATAACCACTTCATTTTGTGGCCTACTTGGTGTGAACCACATGCTCCACTATGTGTATCGGAAACTGCTAAATATGCCTCATTTTCACTAAGACATTTTAATAGTACTCCTTCAGGAGTCTTTTTAAACAACTCGTTTCCAATTATCACATAGCTCAAAGCTCTGTATTTTACCTTTTTATTGGTATTTCTTGTGGGATTTTGCAAATATTCCGCAATAGGCCTTCGCCAATCATTATTGGTCATATTGTCAAGAGCAAAAATTTCTGCTAAGTCGAAGTCACCAAAAAATTGGCGTTTTTCGACAACGACTAGTTCCTCGTTTGCGTTCGCATCTGTTGCCCCCCCAGTTGTTGGTGTTGACAATAGCGACGAAGAATAGTCATTAGAAATGATTTTATCCTTTATTTCGATTAACTCTTCCAGGCTTTGTTTCGAAACTTTATAGCCTGAAGCAATTTGTGCCAATTCATTTGCCACTTGATTATCAATTCGTGGTAAATGTTCTAAGTGAACAGACTCAAATCTTTTTAACAAAGCATTGGCAACAACAAAGTATCTGATAAGGTGCTCTTTAATGCATTTGTACTCTCTTGTCAATTGTTTGACAACCAACTCAGAGTCACCTTTTATTTCGACATGATTTGCCCCCAGCTCAAGCAAAATTTCAAGGCCTGCTATTAAAGCCTCATACTCAGCTTCATTATTGGAACAAACCTCTCGAATTTTAAACTTATACTTCGTTGGAATGTTAGTAGGAGATATTATTAAAATACCAATCCCAACTCCATGTTTATGGCTTGAGCCATCAAAGTACAACCTCCAAGGATATACGTCTACAAAACTTAATGTTTCTTCGACAACAGAATGGTCTACTATGAAATCAGCAACCACTTGTCCTTTAATTGATTTTAAAGGTTGATAAGTTAAGTTGTATTCTGACAAAGCCAAAGCCCATTTACCAATTCGGCTATGCATTATTGGTTTCGACAGCATATGCTTAATAACATCAAAATGCGAATAAACAGAAACATCAGCTGGTTTTATATATTGCTTTAACTTTGTACATGAAAAATACAAACAAAGGCACAACTTTTCTATAGGAGTGTACCTCGTTTCGGCATCATTTAAGACCCTACTGAGGTAATAAATGGCTCTTTCGACACCACTATCATCCTCTTGTGCTAACATGCTACCTATTGTTCTATCAGAAGCTGCTATATACAATTTGAGCACTTTGTGTTTAATAACAGGCAACAAAATTGGTGGTTTCATCAAATAAGACTTGATCTCGTCGAAGGCTGCTTGATGCATTGGTTCCCATTTGAACTCTTCTTCCTTCTTCAGTCTTAACAATGGCGAAAAAACTTGTGTTTTGCCACTTAGATTTGATATAAATCTTCGAAGGAAATTGATTTTCCCCAGCAACGACTGAAGCTCCTTTTTGGTCGAAGGGGCCTTCGTTTCCATAATTGCCTTAGTCTTATTTTGATTGATTTCAATGCCTTTTTTGTGCACTATAAAACCCAAGAAATCACCTGCACGCACACAAAAGGCACATTTTAATGGATTTAATTTCAATCCATATTTCCTCATTCTTTCAAAAGAACGGCGAAGATGGTCTAAATGACCACTTTCTGAGGAAGATTTAACCACCACATCATCTATGTATACTTGCATAAAATCATCAATAAAATCATGAAACATAGAATTCATGGCCCTCTGATATGTAGCACCAGCATTCTTTAAGCCAAAGGGCATTACTACCCATTCATAAACACCCAATGCCCCTGGACATCTAAAAGCAGTTTTCGACACATCCTCTTCAGCAATGAAGATTTGATTATACCCAGAATAACCATCGAGCATACTAAGATAATCAAATCCTGATGCTGAATCTATTAGCATTTCTGCCACAGGCATTGCGTATTCATCCTTGGGAGTTGCATTATTTAAATCCCTAAAGTCTATGCAAACTCTAAGAGTTCCATTTTTCTTTATTACAGGATCTATATTGGCTAACCATTCGACATACCTGGCAGTTCTGATGAATTTGTTTCTGAATAGCCTTTCGATTTCCTCTTTGATCTTAGCCAACACTTGAGGAGCAAATCTTCTTGGCACTTGCTTCACTGGTTTCTTCCCTGGTCGAATTGGTAATTGCATTTCCACTACTTCTCGACTTAAACCTGGCATTTCATCGTAATCCCAAGCAAAGCAGTCTTTGAACTCCCTTAGCAATGTAATGACTTAGGTTTTTAGAGAAATATCAATATTTGCACTAATATAAGTTGGCCTTTTTATTGAGCCATTTCCCAAATCAACTTCTTCTAACGGGTCTTGAGCTTGCATATGCTTTGTCAAATCTCTAGGATCCTTTTCAAAACCTAATGGATCATTATCATAGATACAGTCAAGTCTTTCATCTATGACTATGCCATTTTCTTCATGTAACTCACTGGCTTCGACAGCCATTGTTTGTTGAATAATTTCGGCCTCCATAGCCGCTTTAAACTTGTTTTCGGCCATATAAGCCGTAATTTTGTCCCATGCATTGGGCACTGACATAAGAACACTTTCAAGAACCAGTGTTCCACCCCGTTGGTCGAAAAACACCATCAGGATAAACACTATCATCTCCCATAATTTCTCTTTCCCAAACAAAACCATAATTTGGGTCAAGATGAACTGAGGCAAAAACATTATCAGCAGGAACATATGCCTCATTAGAAGATGAACATGGCGCAATCTTCGCCATTTGATTCTCAAAATTTTCCTTGGTAACTTGGTTCACATCAGCACGGAAGTAGCTCTGATCGGCTTCAACATACTCTACCAAACCATCTTCCTTCCACATTACTAAACGTTGATGCAAAGTTGAAGGGACAGCACCAACTCCATGGATCCACTCTCTACCAAGGAGTAAATTAAAATTCGCTTTAGAGGCTATCACTAAAAACAATGTAGTCCTCTTTATGGAACCAACAATTAAGTCCACCTCAATGGCCCCCAAAGAATGGCCAGTTTTGCCTTCATAGTTGCTTAAGACAATGTTATGTGGCCTGAGGTCAGTATCGAACTTACCAATCTTCTTCAAAAGACCATGTGGCATCAAATTCACTGCAGCTCCACCATCCACTAACACTTTGTTAATTCCAACACCATTGACTTTGGCTTGGACATACAGGGGCTTCAAGTGGTTTTGCATACTCATATCTGGCTTCTCGAAGGTAGCCATTTGGTCTTCGACACAACCATTGTTCATCACATAGTAACACATTGGCTTATGATGAGCCATATCCTCTGTAAAATCTTCTTCAACGTCATTTGGTACTGTGATAACATCGTACTCAAGAGGCAGTATTGATACCACATTGCAAACAACATCGAAATCATCTTCAGAATCATCAAAATCAGACTCCATGTCTTCATCCATGTCGAAATCAGCATTCGTTTCTTTCACTGTTGACAATGGAGGAAATATTCTTTCAAGAGCAGGCCTTCTTGGCTTTTCTGTTACCACAGCCTTGCCTTTGGCCTTATTTGCTGCACACACATGACTGGCAACATCAGCATTCCTCTTTGTGGCAACTTCAGCTTTGTGAACCTCACTCTTCGCCACTATTATGCTGCGTGGAACTTGATTATTAGCCAAATGACTTGGGACCTGGTTAATGTCAAAGTGTGCCTTCTTCTTCTGTTGTCTTTGGTAACGATGCCACTGTGTTCTAGTCATGGGGTTCTTACCCTTATAGTTATTCTTATAATTAAACTTAACAGCATCAGTACCCGGCTTGACAGCTTTAGCACGTTGATTATTGGGTACCCACGCTTCGACAGGAGCACTAGCACTTGGGACAAAGGATTTATTTGTTGACAGCTTCAAATAACCTTTCGCTGAGGACTTCTCCTTAGCAAATTGTCGTTTACTTGTTGAAGGCTTTGTTGACACATTAGCCTTATAGCCAGGAAGATCTCCTTTTGCAAAGTCAAATTTTGGCCTGTTGTCAAGCCATTTTCTTTTACGTTGTTGTTGATCCTGATAACCTTCGACAGCTTTAGCTGCTTCTTTGTCGAAGACAGCGCTGCACCTTGGGCAAAGCATAACTTCAGAGTTATTCCACTTACACCGATTGAGGAAATCTATCAATTCTTCCTCAGCCTTTGGATACACAGCATGTATCTTTCCATCATATTCTTTTAGGGTCACTTCCTGTTTCTTACCTTCAGCATACATAAAACCTTTTGATTTTTCGGTGGCAGTCTTGACACACTTAGGAGGGTCTGCCATTTGAGCATCCACCATGCCTACATCAGCTTCGACAGGTTCAGAATACATAGCTTCAGCCTTAGGCAATGGATCGACATCAATCTGCATAGGAGCTTTCATTTTCTTATCAGCAAATTTGAGTCTTCCTTCGTCCACTGCTTTTTGCACAATATCCCTGAAGAGCACACAACGGTCAGTGTTATGTCCCAAAAAATTATGGAACTTACAATAACCCTTTTTCTTTCTTTGGTCAAGAGTTGGTATTTTAAGGCCTTTAGGCACTAATATTTGACCATCAGTTACTAAAAGATCAAAAATTTCATCACATTTAGTAACATCAAAAGTATAAGTTTTAGGCATAAATCTATCATTCTTAGGCTCTACAGGGTTATTCCCATTCGCAGGCCTTAATAATTTACAGATATAAGGAGGACCAGGCTTAAGTTCAGCCACGTCTATCTCCTCTTCTTCGACATTACTATATGTAACATCGAATTCTTCTTCGACATATGCCACTTTTTCTTTTTTATGATACCTATTCGACCTAGATTTTTCCTCTCTAAGCCTTTCAACTTGTCGAACTCTATCAGCCAAATGAGCCATATCTCGCAAATGAGATGTGTCTAATTTCTTTCTAATTGAGTAATCAAGGCCACCAACAGCCATTTCGACAAGCTCATGTTTAGGGACTTATGTGAAGCAACGAGATTTCAACAGCCTAAATCTGTTTAAGTAATCATCAATAGTTTCAGGCATTTTGCGCCGAACACTAGCCAATTCTTTAAGACTAATTTTCGACTGGCCCATGTAAAACTGTGCATGGAATGCCTTTTCTAATTGCCCCCATGTGAACATAGAACCAGGGGGTAAGGTCGTGAACCAAGTGAAAGCATTTTTAGTTAGAGAATTTGGAAAATATTTCATCTTCAAATTCTCATTTTGTGCTAAGTCCCCAGCCTCAGTCAAGAAACGAGCAATGTGTTCGACTGTGGACTCATTTGTATCACCACCAAACTTAGTAAACTTGGGAACTTTCCATCCCCTTGGTAACTCAGTTTGTAATACGTATTCACATAATGGTGATACAAAGTTAGGCCTTTGTAAACCTATGTTAAGGCCATTTTGCGCCAAAATAGTTTCGACTAAAGTAGCTATATTGTTTTCTGCGCCAACATTGTGTTGTTGCACTTGTCGAACAACTTCATCAGCGTTCTGGTGTCTATTTACCAAAACTACTTCAGGGACGTGGTCTACTGCCCCTTGTAGTTCGCCTACAACTGTCGACGCTTCGACTGCAACTGCTTCTTGGGGGTTAACTGGCGACGCATCACCCGCAATAATAGGAACTTGCCTATTATTAACCGCTGGAGCCCCAAAGAAATCTGCAATCCTACTCATCTGATTTGCCAACATTTGGTAACTGTTATTGGTATTTTGAATCAATGGATTGAAAACTGTACCAATTTGTTGGGTAAGCATATTAACCATATCGTGATTACTCTCGTCTACTTGCTGTCTTAAGGCCAACAAAGACGTATTGGTTAATGCTGGGGGATTTCGACCAAATACGCTCTCAGAAGAGACATGTGTAGGGGAAAAGGTCGAAATATGTGGCATTCCAGTAGGCATGCCATACATTCCCAGAGGAAATGGGGGTAGATGCACGTTATTCAAACGTGGGTCTAAACCGTCTCCCATTGCCATGTAAGGGCTATGAAGCCCTGCACTTAACGGCAAAGACATAGGCAGAGATGCCATTTCTGACTGCGTCGAACCAACATTAGTCATTGATAATGAAGGAACGGTTATCGACGATGATGGTCCTGCGCTAGTGTTTGCAGAATCCATTGTTGTCCCTTGCCCTTGTGAAACCACAGGGTTGGAACTAGACGCATTATTCGTACCAGAACGAACCATTTTACCACTTCTTAAGTGCATACAACAGCGAATACAAACAAAAGAGTACGAAAATGAACAAAATCAAAGGCAAGGTCCCACCGGGCGTGCCAATTTGTTTGCTGGTGTTTTTAGCAAACAATCACTAGTTTTATTAGAAGGTTTGTGAGATCAAACTAGAAAAATCTCAAAGCAATGCCTCTGAATTGCGCATGGTTGTTGTTGAAGAAAACGTAGAAAAGGGGACGATTTGCAATGATTTAACAGAATCGAAAAGAAAAGAAGCAGTAAATGGTGCGTGAATTGTAAAGAAAAGAAAAACAAATTGCATTGAATCATAAAAATGGTACACGATCACGTACAGCGATTCTTCCACTCGTTTTTCGCTCTGGCTTGGAAGTTAGAGTTTCAGGAATCGGGTGTGTATTGTGATTTTCGCGACCCTTGTTTCTTCTCAGAAACAGTTATTTATACAAAGGAAAAGAGGGGGGAAAACTGACTAAGTAACTGCCTAGAAATTCGAAAATAAGTAACTGCTACTCCTACTTTCGACCAGAACCGCTCTGTCATGCTTCGACCAACTGCTAGCCTTCAGCGTATAACTGCTCTGTTTTCTGTCTGTCGAAAGCTTGTGACCATTTTCCTCTGTCGAAATAATTTGGTCTTCGTCGAAATATAAGTCAGGCCATGTTGACCATCTTCAATGAAGCCTGTCGAAATTACAGGCTAACAGGCGACAAACAAAGTTTTCAAAGTCGATGGAAAGCGCCACAAGTTATTCCATGAGAGTTCCGCAACTGAAGATGCAACCATAAGAGAACTCTCATTGGAACATCCCACCTACACTAAAGTTTGACCAGGGAGTCCCTCCTCCTTACTCTTATTTTATGCTTGTTGTTTTCATTGAGGACAATGTATGATTTAAGTGTGGGGGGTGTCTTTTAGTAGCTTAGTAGTTTGTCTTTTTCTTCTAATTTCTGGTTTGTTTTTCAGTTTTCCTTATTAAAAAAACAAAAAAATGTTATTTCAGCATGTTGTTCCATGAGTTCTTGGTTTGTACAAGTTGTGAGTGATGTTACTATTCCAAGACCATAGGTGTTTTGACATAACTTGATTGATTTCTTATTCCTCTTGGTATAATAAGTTGATTATGAGCACTAGATTTTGCATCATTTGTGATAGTCAATGTCCCTAGTGAGAATTGAACCTTTTATTGGATGGACTATATTTTGCCATTCTCTCCTTTCTTGTGTGTGACTCACTCATGTTTATTAGTTACTCTAGAACTTGACTTGATTCTTGTTGAAACACTGGTTCACATGCATGTTTGAAATGATCTAGGAAATTTTATTCTTTTTAAGCTACCAGCCAAATAAGCCTACCTTGAATTTATCCCTTCGTGTAAGCCCCTTTGAGCCTTTTTATCCCATTCTTTTTTTATAGCTCATTACAAGCCAAAAAGTGAAGAAAAAAAAACAATGTTATTACCCAATCTTAGAGGGTGAAGGAGCTTTGAATTGAAAATTGTCAAATCCATAAGTGTGGGGGTGTCCAAATTGTTGCAATTGTGGTTCTCACTTGGGTTACTTCTTGGGTCCTCAATGGAAAGTTTGGCAAGTACATTTGTATAGAAAAATATTCCCAGGGAAAATAGAAAAAAAAAATAGAAAGAAAAAAAGACAAAAAAAAGGGGAAAAAAAGTCAAAAGAAAAGAAAAAGAAAAAAAAATGCAAAGTGTATATATCTTTTAATCTTTGTATCAAGAAGAGTGAAAGTTGTGTGGAGAGAGTTATGTGGAGAAGTGTATCAAAATAGAGAAATTCATCATACCTTGTTGAAGTTGGACCCTCTCATGCTCACTTTACAATTAATTTTCATTGCTTCTTTGTCCTCTTTGATTCTTTTTAGCCTAGTTCTCCCTTAGGATTGTCCCACCTTGACCTTGGCCCCATTACAACCCTTATAAAGTCCTTTTGATCTTATGTGTATGTGTTCTTAAGTGTGGATGTTAGAAGCTTGTCAAGCATATGGTAGTGCTAACTCTCAATGATGTGCTTAGTATATATATGAGAGTAAACACAAGCTTAGACACTTGAGTGATTGAGCGCATTACTTATACATATCCTATGAGGACTCATCACTTATGATTCACTCTTTGGTGCTCTATCCTCTTCTTTGCCTTTATTGTAATTAAGTGCTATCTTTGATTGTCATTCTCCTTGAAGCCTAGGAAAAGTGTTTCTCTTATGACTTTGCATTCTTTGGGTTCATTGGAAACTCATACAGTGTTTTCGTGTCTTGTATTATGTGTTTTGCCCGGAGTGCAAAAGCTTAAGTGTGGGGGAATTTGATCAGTGCATTTTAATGCACTCTTTATAGCTTTTCACTTGGTGTTTTTAATTGTGCTTTGTAGCTAATATTTAAGTTTTAGCGCGTTTCTAGACTTTGGGTCTTATTTGAGCAATATAGTAATTTATTGATTAATTCTTGTTTTTATTGTATATTGACCCCTGTCTACTCTTTAGGCCATAACTTTGGTTGTAGTTATCCGATTGAGGCGTACGAGCATGCGTTGGAAAGCTAAGGAACAGAGCTACAATTCTTGTGTTGAGCTAGAAACCCAATTCTGAAGTCAGGAAAGTCAAAACTGCAAAATACCGAAGAAGTACTGTGCAAAACGGGTTTTGGGGCGAATTTCAGTTTGTTAACCGGCTTTTATCTAGCTACCCATTTAGGGATTTAGGTTTTTTCATTTTCTCTAAGATAAATACACTTTTCAGAGCCGTCTTGGCTCTCTTACTCATTCCTACTTTCAATTTTACGTTTCATGGAAGCTTAAGTCCTATATCAACCTATTGGTGAAGGGTGCTGCTGCTTGTAAGGATTTCGAGGTTCGGTGCTTAATGTTTATTTCGTTTTTATGGTTTTATTTATTTCTCTATCAATTCCATCTCCGTAATTCCTGCTGCAAATTCGGTTTGTGTTTTGCTTAATTACTCAAACTCTGTGATTTGCTTATGTGATTCTTTTTATGATTCGGTTTTGCTTAATCACTTAATCATGATTCTGTTTTGCAACTTTCATTATTCAAACTATTTTATCGCTTGTTTAATCTAGTTTGGATAGGAATTGATAGAGTCTATGACGCTTGTTTATAGGATTGATAGAATTCAGTTATGATGTTAACTGTGTTACTGGCGCTTGTTCACTATCACGATTGATTGAACACACTCGCTTGTTTTAAAACGGTGTGAATTCGTACGAACTGATTAACGCTTGTTTAGTTAGTTTATGATCAATCAAGAATTGTCAAACCTTGCACGAATCTTTATTTTAGAACCGATGAGAAATCCAAGAAGCGCACTTGAAACCAATGGATTGATTGTTTCTCTTTAATTTATTTTCTTCGTTACACATCAAAATCTTTTCCTAACCCCCCCCCCCCCCCCCCCCCCCCCCCCTCCTTTTATTTTTTATTTTGGTAATTTCAGTATTTAGAGGTCCTCGAGAGACGACCAAGGTCTCTTACCTTGATACTATATTTACTCTTTTTAATTATTTTTACCCGTGTACGACCGCTGATCATAGACCTGTGCGAAGAAAACTACCAAGAGTACTTTTAGCCTAAGGGAGGTGTAAAAGTTGTAAACTATTTTGAAAATAGTGGAAATACTCACAGGGTGTGAGGAGTGGATGTAGCCTAGGGTTTTGGGTGAACCACTATACATCATTGTGTTATTTACTGCTTTTCCTAAGCTGTTTTAATCTGTAAGATAAAAACTATCCTCTTGGAGAAGCTTTATGAAAACTGAGGAGACAGCTTGGTGACCCTTCTCTACTAAGAACTGTTTTAAAATAAAACAGTGTTTTCAACCCTTCTCACCTCTCTCCTAAACAAAGAAATACTTAGGAAGTCTCTTGATGTGTTTGAAATGAGTTAATATATCTCTCTCTCACACACACACACACAAACCTGTACTAATAACTAAGAAGTTAAGGGTTAAAACAGTAAGTGTTGAAGACAGAATTTACTGACCCTTCTCTACTCTATTATAGTTGAGAAGACAGTTAAGTCTAAACCTTCTCTACTTACTAGAATTGTTAAGAAGACATTTTCCCTCACTCTTCTTAAACTAAAGCACTCACTATCTTAATATCTAATCATACTTGTGAAGATAGTTTTATTGTTTCAGGTGAATTTAAAAATGGTCACAATTCTAACCCCCCTTCCTTGTGATATTTATTGACTTCATACCCATGGTACAATCATATTGCAGTCTATCATGAAGAGTAGGAGAAAACTGCATTTACATGTCCGTTTGGTGTTTATGCATATAGAAAAAAGTCATAATTGGATAGTGTAATGCACCAGCGATATTCCAAAGATGTACTTTTTTCATACCTACAAATAAACAGATTTTTGTTTTTCGTCCCTATAAAAATTCGCTTTTCGTGCCTACAATATTGATTTTTTTGCTTTTAGTCCTTATTGTTTGGTTTTAGACCCTATAATATTGTTTATGTTTGGTTCTAGTCTATGGATTTATGGACCATTTTGATTTTAATCCCTAAATTATGAACTAAATGACGACTATTTTCAAAAGTGATATTTAGTACAGAGACGAAAAACAAAAAAGAGTTTTATAGGGATGATTGCCTAATTGTACCTTGGTACCAGACATGTATTTGGCACATCACCACAAGAATGTCAGGTAACTTAGTACTGAAACTGTCTGGTACCAATGTACCACTTGTGCATAACAGAAAAATAACCCATAAATAAATTTTTTAACACGCCGGGTACTTTGGAACCAGCCTATTTCAGTGTCAAGGTACTAAATTAAGCTAGATCACGGAAAACAAAAGAACGAGAACACGTTGTTCTCATTCAAAAATGATTAATGGTGGATAGAAATCAAACCTTAGGAGTGTGAAGGATGATGTGTTGATGAGAAGTTGGAGAATGAGGTGGGTGAGGAAAACAGACGTTGGAGGGGTTGGAGGTGTCATATGGAGTTTGGGGTGAGGAATTTGGAGGAGGGTGAGCAAAGAAGAAAGGTAACACGCGCGAGAGGAAATTTTTTAGAGGTTAGGGGCATTTTGGTCTTTTCATTTATTAAGAGTGGGGTGGGAGAGTAGTAGGGGGTTTGCTAAAAGAATGGGGTGTTACATTTAGCTTGTTATTGGCTCAGTAAAGATAAAGGCTGACGAACCCACCCACCCCCCGGACACCATACCACCCAATTTTCCTTTAATCCCAAAGCACCCCTGAAAATGTACACTAATTCCAGGAGTTATGCACTAAAGTATAAATCTGAAACTGTATTTTATTTTATTTCCTGAAAATATGCACTAGACATCAATCCAGAATATATATTTGGCTTTCGGATTTGTGTCCCAATGCATAATTCCGGATTTTGTAATTTTTTTGACTTCCGGATTTATGTTTTTGACATAAATCCGAAATTAAATAAAATACATTCCGGATTTATGTTAAAAACATAAATCTGGAATTAAAAATGAAGTGTTTTAAAAAAATTGACTTTTACTTACAGACAGAAACTGTCACTAAATGTGAGGTATCCGTGGGTATTAAGAACTAGTTAAACAGATTCTGGATATTTCACATTTAGTGATGGATTCTGTCTGAAGATAAAAGTCAATTTTAAAAAAAATACTTCCCAAAATTAATTTTTCAATTCCGAATTTTTATTTTCGACATAAATTCTGAATGTATTTTTTTAGATCCGGATTTATGTCAAAAAACATAAATCTGGAAGGAAGAAAAATGCGGGATGTATGTGTAAGTAAAATTGGAGGTTTAGGTAAAATGGTGGGTATAGTGTTTTTTTCATCACTTGTTTATTTTCATCATTTATTTAAAACGGTGGGTATAATGATAGTATTGTTATGAAATAAGAGATAAAAGACCAAGAAGAAGAATGGAAGATGACAAGAAGAAAGGTGGAATAAGATTAGAGATTTTCTATTCACTTCTAGTGTCACCATATACATATGAGATAGTCCTATTTATAGGGTAGAAGGGAAGTGAAAGATCAACCTATAAAGAGCCACTAACAAGTCATTACAAAGGGAGTAATCACAAGTACAAGTGGAAGAGAAATGGACATCCAATAGTAATTTTCATAACACTCCCCCTTGGATGTCCATTGAGGATATGCCTCATTAAAACCTTACTAGAAAAAACCCAGTGGGAAAAAATCTAGTGAAGGAAAAAGAGTACAATATCCTGCCAGTGGGAACTGCTTCGTTAAAAACCTTTCCAGGAAAACCCAGTGGGACAAAACCATGGAAAAGGAAAAAAGAGTGCAGTTTTTCTCCTCTTGAATGAAGCATCACTTCAGAATATGAATTTCAACATTTGGAGTTTCTCCCTGAATGCATGTGGATCAATCTACTCTGTTGTCACTTGTGATGTATCCTCTTTTACCGGAGCTTTGCGATCAGTATTATCTTCAAGACATCTTCCTTGAATTGTTGGCAATTGAGTATGAAATGAAGAAGCAACAAACGTAGATTGTTTTGTAGATCAAAAAGATATTTCAATGTCCCCACAAGTAGACAATGGCTGACTTGCGATCTGACTTTGTCTCTACATGTTTAATTTGGGTAACATATATAAAATGATTTATTCATTAGGATAGTCAAAATAGAAATAAGCCTCCCACGTTGTTTTAAAGCATTTTGGTTTGTCATGAACTATATTACTACTATTTATCAGATAATATTACCATATCAAGGGATGTAATATTTGGCAATATGCATGCATGCATGCTTTCATAGTCTTCGAGACTAATATATTTTATATATTCTTACCACACAACTCATGTAGTCAATATAAATAATTTCTGCAGATCAATATGAGACTTTTTTTCAAAAGGATTTATTTGAAGATATTTCTTTGTATCTTGAATCCTTCTAGGATTTTCCATGTAGAGGTCAACTATAGGTTCAACCTCAAAGTCCATCAAATATAATTTGAGGTCATTCATCTAGAGCTCTTTCTTTGAATAGTCTATAGTTTTTGGAAGCTCTTCAGGAGTCCCGATAATATTTATGTCATCAACATAGACATCAGTTATAGCAAATTCTTTTCCAAATATTTTTATAAAACTATATGGATAGGTGATGCCATTTTTGTAACCCTCCTTTACCATATGTGTTCAAATTATATCATCTCATGGAGGGATTGATTCAATTTTAGTAATCATCTCGCGAATCCAAAAAGTGTGCATTGCAATATTAAATCCTTCTGGGATCTTTAATAATTATGACTATCAAATGAGTCATACAAATAAGTTGTACCAATATTCATCTTGTGAAAATTGAGCTCTTCATGTACTACAAGGCTAATTAAGTACTGAAAAGTACTCGCATCCACCCTTGAGCAACATGTCGAACTTTGTTTCTCACAATTTCACCATTCTCATTCTGTTTTTGCATAAAAGAAATCCATATGTATACGTCTGGTTTCACACCTTCAGGTGTTTGGTCTACAGGTCCAAAACCTTTTGTAAAATGAGCTTAATTCTGCTTCAATTTCATCTTTCAATTTTGGCCAATTCTCACTTTGCCTACAATTTTAAGTAGACTTTGCTTCATGATCCTCGCTATCATTTATCACATTTAGCGCTATATTATATGTGAAAATATCGTCAACGTTGACTTCATTTCGGTTCCTTTGTATTTCATTATTGACATAATTCATTGAGATCTCTTCAATTTCAGAGTTTTTCAGGTACCTCATTAGTTCTTCTGAAACTTAAATGTTAATTATGTCTGAAGATTCTTTTAGAGTTTCTATATCCTCGTTTGGATCATCTTTGCTTTTAGCTCATTTTCTTGTTCGAGGATTTTTATCTTTGGAACCGATTGGTCTACCACGCTTCAGCCACGATTGAGACTCATTTGCAATAATCAATTGTCCAACAGGGACATCCATTATATTGGAGCATTAGCAGCTGATTTGTATGATTTGGTCACACCTTTTGGATCAGTGAATGCATTTGGTAGATCATTTGCTAAGCTTTGCAAATGAGTTATCTTTTGAACTTCTAGTTCACTTTGTTTAGTTTGAGGATCAATATGAGATAATGATAATTCATTCCAACTGATCTTTTTTTTCCAACTGCTTATTCTCCCCCCTAATGTTGGGAAATTTCACTCATCGAATAATAATCATCAAACTGGATTATGAACAAGTATCCAATTATTGGCTCAAGATAGTTTATTATAGATGGATATTAATATCCAATATATTCTCAAAATTTTTTTGAGGACCCATCATAGTGCATTGTGAGTGGAGAATTTGGAACACACATTGCACATCAAAAAATTCTAAGATGGGAAATATTAGGTTCGTGACCAAAAAACAAATATAAAAGGGAAGAGTTGTGATAACTTTTTGGCCTGATGCGAATCAATGTTGTAGCATGCAAAATTGCATGTTCCCAAGTAGAAATTGGAAGTTCTTACCTCATAAGAACTGGTCATATAATTAACTATAGACGTCTAAAGAATGATTCTTCAAGACCATTTTATGAATGAACATATACTACGTGATGTCAAATATCAATTTTGATAGACATTCAATACTCGTCGGATGCTTTCTAGAAATTTAGATAAATGAGCTCTTAGTGAAGTTAGAGTAGCAAACAACCTCACAAACTTCCGGTTGTGAATTGACGATAAATATATGTGTCCGTCTGGTTGATGTATCAACTAAAATCATAAAATATATAAATGGTCCACATGGTGGGTATATTGACCCATAAATATCACCATATGTATTCGTTCTAAAATATTTAGATATTCAGTTCCAGTTTTTGTTGGTGATGGTCTAATTATCAACTTCCCTTATTGGATTGAAGAATCTTCTAGTTCTTCAATTGATGACCACATGAGTTTTCAATTATATTTCGCATCATTATGAATCCGGGATGGCCCAACCGGTCATGCCAAACAACAAATTTTTTTTATGATTTGTAAACTTCTAGTTTACAACATGTGCTTTAATTTCACTGATATAAGTTTACGTATTCAATATCTCCTTCATCGCTCTTTTCAATATGATATCCATTTATATGAATATCTTTGAAAATTAATAAATTTCTACGAGACTTAGGGGAATATAATGCATTCTCAATGTGTAAATTTGTTCCCCCAGATAGCAATATATTAGCTCTTCCGGAGCCTTCAATTATATTTGAAGAGCCAAATATAGTACTATAATATCGATTTCTCGCTTCACTAACTAAGAGAAATATTATTTTTTTATCCTCTAAAATTATATGCGTAGTTCCGCTATCAACGAAACACATTTATTCATTATTGATGCAGTGTCAATACTTATTCTATCTTAAAATAAAATAAATATGATAAAATATGGGCATGGAAAAATTAAGTCTCTAAAATATTATATGCCTACAAAGATCAAACTTTAGGAACTACATAAAATACAATGTCTAGTTCTTTAGGATCTAGCCATACAATCAATTCTTCTTATACCCTTTTTTCATGCAACATTTTTATTTGGAATTCCAAATATAAGAAAGAAGAAAAATTACATTTTTCCATAAGATACTACACTATCATTAGGAATAACAAGGTCATCACCGCAACTTTTCTTGTACCAAAATTATAATCTGAATCATTCACTTTTGGGAATGACCTTTAATTCATTGAGTGGTTTGTGAGTTTTCTTTACAATCACCATATCACATAATCTTGATTCATAATATATATATATATATATATATATATATATATATATTTTTTTGACAATATTTTCTCATTTTGCTAATTCATGAGAACATTTTAGACATAAATTATATATCATTTCATGATTTCCTTTGCTTTCAACACATACTAAGTTCAAATACATCTTATAGATTGTAATCATTGTGTAAAAGTCAAGTTCTTCAGGAACTCGATCACAAATCTGTCATATATACTATAATCAATAAAATATACTTTTAATAAATTGTTCTTCAAGAACTATACCACAAAATCTAAACATTGACGAAAAAAATCATACTTGAACAATCCTGCAGGGATGCTTGAATATTAAGTTATTCTTTCTTGACAATGATAAAGAAAACAATTCTTTGTGCAAAACTATAAGGATATTGGATTACCAATTCATTAGTTCTTCAGGAACTATACCACAAAAATTCTTCAATGATAATTAAGAAAAAACATACTATAAGCAATCCTTCAAGGATGCTTGGATTTTAAATTTCTAAGTTCTTCAGGACCTATATCATAAACAATGATACATAGAAACAATTATTTGTGCAATCCTTCAGGGGTGCATGAATAGTCGATTTAATGGTGTGCAATCCTTCAGGGATGCATGGATAATCGATTTAGTGGTGTGCAATCCTTCAGAGAAAGATAGACCCAAAACAATTTTTGGAAGATCCAATAGGAAACATTATAATCTAATCAAATATATCACAAAATTGACTAGGTAAAAATGAACTAAAATCCAATAAATATATTCACAAAAGAAAGGAAAAGGTGACCTTAAGAGATTGTTCATAAAGCACAACAAATGATTCAAAGAATAAATGTAAAGATGACCTGATCTGGAAAGATGAACTGATCTGAAAATTATAGGACTATAGAATTGAAGCTAATAAACGAACCTAATATTTGTGAGATGCTTTAATATACAATGGAGATTTTTGAAAAGTGTTTCACTTACTGAGTACGATGACGGTAAAACATGAGGTCTAGAAAGAACTTGGTATATTCATGTGTGATTAAAAAAATTTATAAAGTACAAGTCAAATTAAGCATAGGATGTTCATAAATCATAATCTAGGCATATGTAATATGATATATAGTAGTTGCAAATCAGAAAAGATATAAATGTAAACTTCATCATATTGATCAAGGGAAGAACGGATACTTACTTGGATTGGTAGAACTTCGTGTTGATAACGTGTTATGAAATAAGAGATAAAAGACCAAGAAGAAGAATGGAAGATGACAAGAAGAAAGCTGGAATAAGATTAGAGATTTTCTATTCACTTCTAGTGTCACCATATACATATGAGATAGTCCTATTTATAGGGTAGAAGGGAAGTGAAAGATCAACCTATAAAGAGCCACTAACAAGTCATTACAAAGGGAGTAATCACAAGTACAAGTGGAAGAGAAATGGACATCCAATAGTAATTTTCATAACAAGTATTTTTTTTTCATCACTTGTTTATTTTGCTTTTTTTTTTCTTGGGTGAGTATGTTTATTTTCCTTCTTGTGATTGTTCTGTGACTCTAACGTTTAAATAAAATGATAGTTTTTTTTTTTTGAAGCAACGTTTAAATAAAATGATAGTTAAATAATTTCAACAACGTTTTGTTACTTTTAAATCATTATATTGATTATATTGATATGTTTTTTATTGGTTGTCTAATTTACACCCTCCTCATTGTTAAACAAAAATTGTTGTAGACATCACCCCTGTTGTTCTACCTCAGAAGATATGGTCATTGACTAGGTCCAATATTTCCTTGCCTTTTCTTCTTTTTCAATGAGACACATACACAAAGGTCATCAATTGATACCAAAGAGAAAACAATACCAATGATTGTAGAATCAGGTTCTTTTGCGACATCAAGAGCATATCAAGAAACCCTTTAACGACTAATTGATAAGATTGGTCCCCAAATGGACGATAGTGGCACTACAATGGCCTACCAAGGGAGAATAACTACATAAAAGGTTTTGTCATTGCATGGTAATTTGATGGTAAAACCATCGCGTGGTCTTACCCGATTCGAGGGATTAGTCTCTGCAGTTGCGCGCAGAGGATGCTCAGTTTATACCCAAAAACCATTGTATGGTATATTAGAGGTGAGACTTTGACACCCATTAAATTTTGGTGGGTATGATATTCAACATCCAATCACTCAATGACACCTCATTTTTTATATTTAAGAATTTTAAAATAAATTTAAATATATTAGATGAATTCGAAGTTTACTATTGGCTACTATAAATACTTTTGAAAAGAAATTTTCAAAGTAGAATAGCCGGTTTTTTATTTTGATGAGTGATTTTAGTTTATTAAGGTGATTAATTTTATTTTATATTATAAGTTGGTTTACTAGTATTCAATTAACTTATAATAATTCCGTAAAAGAAACTAATTTATGATGATAATCTATATAAAAAACTAATTTATAATAACAATCAAATATGCATTTTACACATATATATACAAAAACAAAGGGTTAATTGGAGTTTTAATTCCATGGTATTTAAATTGTGCGTAACATTTGTGTGATTTGATTCCAAAACAAATTTCAATTTCGAATCAATTTTATAGGTAAAATTAATATTATCAAGAATGTCCAAACATGTCAAAAGGAAGATTTAGATAGCCAAGTTTTGGTGGGGCTCTACTGATCAACAAAGGAAGATTCATTGGATCAGTTGGGAGAAGATGGCTGCTGCTAAAGCTAAGGAAGGTATGGGATTCAGAGGTTTTACTAGTTTCAATTCTGCCTTGCTTAGAAAACAATGTCGGAGATTGTTGCAGGATGAATCATCCCTTATGGCCAGAGTCTTCAAAGGCAGGTACTTTCCTAGAACTGATCTTTCTAAGGCTTCCGGGTTCCAACCAAGCTATGCTTGGAGGAGCATTCTTAGTGCTAGAGATTTGGTCATTAATGGTACAAGATGGAACATTGGAAATGGTTTGAAAACTCACATATGGAGTGACAATTGGCTGCCTGAGCAAGCCAATTTTAAAGTTTGCAACCCAGTTAATCACCTTGCTGCAGATGCTACTGTGAGCCAGTTAATTGATCCTGACACAAGACAATGGGACCGTAGCCTTCTCAGCAGCTGTTTCAACCGTTTTGAGGCCCAACAAATTCTAAATATCCCCATTTCTTGGAGATTGCCCGAGGATACTCGCATATGGCACTGGGAAAAGAATGGTCAGTACACAGTAAAATCAGCTTACCACCTTCTTTTGAATGACTCTAAGAGAAACTCACCTGAATCATCCTCTCTTCTAGCTCCAATGATCTTTGGCGGGCTGTTTGGAAAGTTGCTGTCCCTAACTGTGTTAAAAATTTTCTGTGGAGACTTACCAAAGATATCCTTCCAACTAGGGGTAGATTGGAGAGAAAAGGACTCAATATTGATACTATCTGTCCTCTTTGTTGCTCTGAGAAAGAAACATCCTGCCACTTATTTATGCATTGCCATCAAGTGAAGTTGTTATGGTTCTCCTCTCCATTAGGTATCCGTGTGCCTGCTCAGACTCATTTCCTTGATTCCTCTATTGGCTTTCAATTGATAATGTATTGGCTAAACAAATTTTCTGCGTCACTCTGTGGAGGATTTGGAAAGCCAGAAATGGCTTGATTTTCAATAAAACAGCTTTTAATCCTATGTCTATTGCCTCTAAGTGTGCTGAGTTTGTTGAAGATTTTAATGAAGCTAATTGTAAGACCAGCAGAGGCCCCTTGGATAGTCCTATCAGGTGCTGGATGCCTCCGGAGACTGGTGTGATAAAAATTAATGTTGATGCTTGTTGCTTTCCTGATAGAGGCACAGGGTGGGGTTTAATTGCTAGAAATTGTGCTGGTCATGTTTTGTTTGCAGGTACAAATTTCCATGATATTTCGGTGTCCCCTTTAGTGACTGAAGCAATGTGTCTTCGCTGGGCTTTAAAGTGGGCAACACAACAGAATTTTAGCTCCATTTGTTTCGAATCTGATGTTGAAAGCGTGGTGAAGGGTATGGCTGGCAGCTTTATGGATTACTCTATTGTAAACATCCTTCTGGATTGTAATTCTTTGTTGAATTCTCTGTCAAATAGTAGAGTTTGTTATGTTAGCAGGAATTGTAATAGAGCTGCTCATGCTCTAGTAGGGATGGCCAAACTCTTAGGCTCTGTTTTATGGGGGGGATATGTCCCTGAACCTTGTTTTTTTGTAACTCGTGAGGATGCCTTATGCTCCGTTTCTTCTCTTTTAATAGAATGAGAATGTCTTCCTTGTCAAAAAAAAACATGTCAGAAGGAGTTTTATGTCTCTAAAATCACTTGTGGCTTACAAAAGTGGATTCAAACATGCACTAAAATACCACCCAACCAAGTTATGTGTCGGATCATACCGACACATTTCACGTTAGTATTTCTTTTTCAAAATTAGAGGACAACTTGACAGAAGACTAAAATCTCACAATTGCAAAACTTGGAGAATCAAACTTGTTCATTTAGAATCTAATTTAACGAGACCTCTTATAATTATTCTGCTTGGAATGCCCCCATCTACTTCCTTTAATAATATTTTTGCTTATAAAAAAAGGTTAAATAGCACTTTTAGTCTTTTATCTTTGCTCTAGGTTTCACTTTGGTCCTTTATCTTTTTTTTGGTTCGTTTTGGTCCTTTATCTTTCATTTTCGTTTCATTTTGTTCTCTGCCATCAGTTTAAGCTAACAGACACACTGGCAGTTAACTGTTGACGTGGCGTCCATCTTCATTAAATGACGCGGCAAAACATTATTATTTAAGATTCCATATCATTAAATTCCTCCCACCTAAGTTAAATAATGTAAAATAAAAAAACAAAATAAAAACTAAAATTAAAAAACTAGAAACGCAGAAATTATCTCCTCTCATCCATCCACCTCCATTCCTTCTCCCCCGTCATCTGAACCAAACAAAACCTTGAAGAAATCAAGATTGTGTATGAGTATTTTTATGTAAAGACCCAAATCATGCTTTTTGATCCCCTGCCTTCTATCAAAAAGGCATTATTGACCTTCTCGAGAAGCTGGCAATAGATTTTAGCAGTTTGTAAGGCTCTGGATCTCATTTTTTCTCTTGCGACTGTCTTTGGCAAAGCCAAACCGCTAGCTTATAGCGGATAAGCTCGTGGTAGCTGTTTCGCAAGATAAGCTTATAGCGTTTTTTACTAGCTTATGGTGTTTTTTAAAACGCTACTTGAAGTAGCGTTTGAGCTTATAGCTTATAGCGTTTCATTTTTTCTACCACTTTTACCCTTATTATTTTAATTAAATTCCTCATTTATCCACCATTAAATGATTATTCTCTTTCATATTCAAACATTAATTACGAATGTCCATTAATCACATTTTATATTTATAAGCTACTTCAACCGTTAATTTTAACAAACACTTAGGCTCTGTTTGGCAAAAAGTAACGAAGAGCGGATAAGCTAGCTTATAGTGGATGAGGTAGTGGATTGAATTTAAAGTGTTTGGTAAAATTAACGGTTGAAGTAGCTTATAAAAATAAAATTACGTAAATAGACATTTGTAATTAATGCTTACAAATGAGAGAGAAATTCATTTAATGGAGGATAAGTGAGGAATTTAATTAAAGTAATGAGGGTAAAGCTGAGAGAAAATATGAAACGCTATAAGCTATAAACTCAAACACTACTTCAAGTAGCGTTTCAAAAAACGCTATAAGCTAGTGGAAAAACGCTAAAAGCTAGTTGTGCCAAACACTTACAACTAGCGGATCCGCTATAAGCTAGCGGATGAGCATTGCCAAACAAAGTCTTAAAATTTAATCCGCTAGCTTATCCGCTATCAGCTCATCTGCTATAAGCTAGTTTATCCGTTATCCGCTCTTTTTTACCGAGCATAGCCTCAATATCCACGATCTACTTCGTGCAATAGATGGCATTTTTTAAATAAAACGCATTTTAGTCATTTTTTTTCTCTCGATATCCACAATCTACTGCCTGCAATAGATGACATTTTTTAAAAAAAAACGCATTTTAGGAACCTAGTTACCAGTGAGGAACAAAAACATGGGAACTCAAAAAATGGGAGAAGGGTGATCTCTCTCTCTCTGTGTCTGCCTTTCTCTCTCCTCTCCAAAACCTACCATTTCAGGGGAAAAGATCCTCGCAATTTCTTTGATAAATTGCGATCTCCATTCCAATTGATGTTAAATAAACACGTGGCATAAATGAAGTTAAACGGTTGGGATTTATTCTTCTGATTTTAGTTTAATTTTTAAAACAAAAACTCATTCATCTTCTCCAAGTATGCTGACGTCGACGGTTGAGAATGAATTTCACCGTCAAATTCATTCTGCTCTCACAAGTAAGTTCACTGCGCCGCTATTGTCGTCGGCGTTGTGCCGTGATTCCCCCATTCTGCTGTTGTCATTTTGTCACGGTCGTTGCGCCGAGCGGCCGAGCCTCTTTTGCATTTTGTGATCTTCATTTTCATTTCCATTTCTGAAACAAGAACTGTGTTGTTTCCAATCTGTAACAAAAATTTTGCAAATCCTGGTAGATTTATTTGGTTTTGTTTATTTCTTTTCTAACCATTCTTCTTTTACTTCCATTATTTAGAGACTAATAAATAATGGATTCTCTGATAAAAAGGACAAACGAGACCTCAAATCTTAGCATATGCCACATTTATCATCTTTCTAACTTATACAAAGGAACGCTATTTTTTACTCAAAGGTGTGATAGATGTTGAAGACAATGAATGACTTTGTGCTTTTTATTTTAAAAATTAAATTAAAATCAGAAGAATAAATCTCAATCGTTTAACTTCATTTATGCCACGTGTTTATCTATCATCCATTGAAATTCTGGAGTAGGGGTGGGAATAGGCTGGGCCGAGCTAGGCTTTGCATGGCCTGGGCCTGACCTGCATTGAAAGTGTTGAGTCTGAGCCTGGTCTGTGGCCTGTGATAGGCCGACTTTTGAGGCCTGGCCTTTTGGAAAGCCTGACGAGGCCTGCAAGCCTGTTTAAAAACTTATTCACCAAAAAAAAATTACGGAATTTATAACATTTGAGTAGTGTAGACTTTGTAAATAAACGAACAAGCTAATCGATCAATGAAATTAAGATCTAATTCAAGATGTAACATAATTTTTAGAGAATTATCTTTATAGGACATTTTATTTAAATTTTATTTTATAATAATACTTTCAAATATTTTAAAAATTGATGTAGGTCATCATTTTGAATAAACATAAAATGTAAGCAAATTTATAAGTTAAACAAATTAAGTAGAAAATTTAATATAATAATCGTAGTAATATAAAATATTATTAATATTTATAAATAGGTCGGCCTGGTAGGCCTAAAAGGCTTTTTCGATGGCATCTAGTCTGACCTTTTTACCTAAATAGGCTTTTAAAAAAGCATTGGCCTTATCTATTTAGGAAAAAGTCTGGCCTGGCCTAGGCCTAATGTAGGCTGAGCCGTATGGCTCTGTAGGTCGGCTTGGCCTATTTCCACCGCTACCTCAGAATTTCACTTGGACAATAGTAAATTGAATTGACCTAATGAAATAAAATTAAGTTGATTTAAAAGAAAATCATTTCATTTCACAAAAAGGACAACATAATTATAACTAATGAAGAAAGAGGAAGATTCGGAACATGCAACTTAACAATATTAATGCTTTATTTTGTAAAGTGGTAACGCACTATGACATGTGCACAAAGGCAAAAATAGCACTTGATATGCCACCGACTCATAATGTGACCATTAATTTCACTTTTGAGAAACAAAAGAAAAAAAAAAGGTGTAACAGGTGAAAGCGATGCCATAAAATATTTGGAACGTTGAGGCAGTGTTTCTTGTGTCGACAAACAAACCGCAAAAGGGAGAAAAGAAAAGCCAGCGCAATGGGAAAAGGGTGATTCCTAAACCAACCTTCCATCATTTTCTCACAATGGCCCATCCCCTAAACGGCTAAACCTCTCAGCAAGGGATGTCCGAGCACGAATAGTAGTCTTCCGCTATCCGCATCCAGGGGCGGGCATGAGTATTTATAGATACATATGCGCATCTCTTAAATTACTTAAAAAATAATTTTCTATTTTTTTATTAAAAAAATATTATTTTTTGATGTAAAAAATAAAAAAAGAATTCTATTAAAATAAAAATTAAATTTACACACAAATTAACTTCTTAAATATCATTTTTGTTATTAATATTTTTTTGGTAAACCAAGTATTCCCCTGCGCACGCAACTAGAGAGACTAATCTCCAAGGTACTGAAATCCATTTAACGGGCTGACCTCTCTCACCAGGTATTTTTCCATACGTACCGGTCAGGGATCGAACCCTTGCCAAATGTTTGAGGAGCCCAAGTATCTACTACTTGTGCTAGATACTAAACATTTGTTCTACTAAATATTTGTATCTAGTATTAACTATCAAAATTATTATACAGTCTTAGGTACCCATTTATTTTATTCGTGGATTCCCATTTAACTATCTATTGCGTACTTGTTGCGGGATTTATCCGTAAATACTTGTGGGTACAGGTTCTTTTGCCACCCCAATTCTCTTTTTTTTTAATTAAAAGAAAGGGATATGGAGTCTCATTAAAACCTTTTGATGAAATCCCTCGTTAGGGAAAAAACATCAAGAACGAAAGAGTACCCCTTGCTATTTATTGATAAAAAGGGGAAATATACAAAAGACAAAACCCATGGATAAAACCATACAATCGAAAGGAAAAAAATAACAATCATATTAAAAGGAAACTAGTCCAAAGAAAGTTAAATTTGGCATGCAAAAACATCATTATAATGACTCTCATCCCAACTAAGTTTGCACCAATGTCACTGACAATCATTTTGCAGCACACCAAAAATAAAAGGCTAAAAGGAGTCTAGTGCCATCAAACAAAAAATCAACAAAACCTATAACTAGGCAAACCTAGTCTATTTCTAGAGAACTCCTCAGCAATGAAGCTCGGAGGAAGATCCCACCAGATAAAACCACTTGTGATAGTCCAATATTCAGCAAGCTTATCAGCACAAATGTTACCTTCTCTATAAATGCGAGTGCATATGAAGTTCATTTGTCTCGTCAAATATAAGAAGTTATTCCATCTATTCATATGTCACCCCTATTCTCGTGTCTGATTATCCTAAGTATTACAACATAATATCAGCACTGCTAGGTAAATTGATCTAGCTATGTCAGATTTTTTTTTTTGCAATATGAGCCGCCCTAATAGTCGTCGACGGGCCCTAATGGGATCATCCAATTCATAACGGGATCATCCAATTCATCCACGACCGCCTATGGCGCCCCATCTGGTGTGACCGATGGTGCAATCAGCGGTTCAAGTGGAATCGCGATCGGTTGTGCTTGAGGGCATACCAATGGTAATACATGGTTGCGGCGGTGACTTCGACAGTGGTTTCTATGACACTGAAGGTGCTATTTTTGGTATGGATGGTTCTCATGGTTGTTCCAATTCCCTACAAGCCAACCACTCAACGAGCAAAACTACACATAATTGTTCCAAAGTGTTTGTGTAATCCTTTATGGGAAGGAGATATGTGGTTTTCTCATCGAAGATATTCCTAAACCTTTGAAAGTTGATCCAACCTACAGGTTTAGGAAATCAGAAAACTCCCTGATCATTGCCTAGCTAATAATTAGTTTCATGGACCACTAATGTTCTTGTCTACCACAAAGGAGGTATGTTCTTGGCTAATTAATTCGAGACTATGGAAGGCCAAACAAGGTGACATAGATGTGACTACCTACTACAACAAACTAATAACTCTATGGTAGAAACTGAATCTATGCTCTGAGGAGAATTGAAGTCGTTCTGATGACAATGTTCATTTTATCATTGATTCCATCACTCTAAAGTTAAGGAATTCGATTTATGCATTTCAACTATGAAAATGAGCCCTATCTTCTTACTTACTTATATGAATATTCTTACTAATAATTATTATTAGTAAGAATATTCATATAAGTACGAAATGCAAATTTTATTAATTTTTATTATAATTTCTTTATTATAACATAAATAAATATAAAATATATACAATAAAATATCATAAAATAAAAAAACTAATGAAGTAAACATGTTTTACCTTGAGAATTAAAACAGTTTTAATCCATCAAATTCAATTTACAACATTCTTAACCTCAAGGGAAAAAATAAACATTGTAAATGTTTGTGTTTGAGATACTAAAGGTTCAAGAGTATCCCACATTTAAGTTCCTTCTAGCATGCTAGAGTAAAAAGGCATATATTAGGAACAACTACAACAAATTCTGAGTACCTACTCGCATATGACATGAGTGAAAGAGTAAGGAATGACTTTAAAGATGTTATTAATAATTATTTTAAATAAAAAAAATTAAATATAAAAGAATAGTATTGTTTACTAATCAATTAAATTATTTATCTGAAAAAATAAAATAAATGAATTATATATTTTAATAAATAATAAATATTAAACTGAGCAAACAGTATTCACATTAGTTAATTTTTAATTTTTAATTTTAACTCTAATAATTAAATTAAGAAAAATGAAAACAAAAAAGAAAGTGAAAGTGAAAGGTAAAGAAAATTACTACGGTTGTTGTAATTTACACATGTCACGGGGCAAAACTCCAACATAGAGAAGTTGACAACCAACGACCTGAAAATGTCCAAAAACGAATACAACCAAATAAAACGTTCACTTTCTTGATTCCACTTTCAACACTACTAATTCTCTTCCTTCTTCTTTAGATTAAACAAACGTTCAAATTCACATCACCCAAGAAAAAGTGTTTGCTTTGCTTGCAGATTCCCCAAACTCTTCAACCTACATCAACCTACATTAATACACTTCAACTCTCTCTCTCTCTCTCTCAAAAAAGTGAAGTGAACAAAAGGGGTTCCTTCATTCACCCCAAAAAAGGTTCTTGCTTCTTCAACTTGAGCTTCAGCTTCAGCTTCTATCTCTCTCAAACAAATCACATTGCTTTTTGAGTGAGTGTCCTTCACTGAACTGAGTCCTAAAGTTTTGAGCTTGAGGAGAATGGAGCAAGTGGGTTGGTGAAGAATTGTTCACATTTCCTTGTTTATATTTAGGGTGGCTTTGAATTCAACTGGGTCTTCTTCAGTTTCCCTAAAAACCCTTATGGGGAAAATTTATTTGGTATTGTTGTTGTTTTATTTGGGGATAGTTGTGCCATGTTTATGTCAAGGTAATTTAGACAATGCTACTTCAACAGATGTATATGTTGTTACTTTGAAACAAGCTCCTTCTGCTTTTCATTACTATGATGAGTTGATAAGTGTGAATAGTGCCTTCAAAAATAATGCTTCTGGAACTGGGAAAACTCAATTTCAGAAACCAAGGTATTTTTCCTCATCTCTTCACAATTTGGTTTTGAAGATTTACTGTTGCACTGTCGGTGCTGATTGATCTCTTGTGTTCTTTGGTGTTTTGTGAAGAGATTTTGTGTTTGCTTTGCTTTTTTATTTTAGGTTCTGTCATGCTATTTAATGTAATTTGATGCTTTGCTGATTCTTTCAAATCTCAGATGTTTAGCTTTTTATTTTTTTTTTGTTTTATTTTATCTCAAATCATTAGGCTTCTTGTGGAAGCCATGCATTGTTGCTAAGATGATGATTATTGGTTAAATGATTGCTTATATCATCCATAAATGATATTTTGATAGATTATTTCTTTGAGACATGTCACTAATGATATTCTCAATTTTCAGTACTTTGAATCATTCTTGTTTTCCCTTTCCCAGTTTCAAGACTTTTGAAGCTTGTTTATGAAATCCAGTACATTAATTTGACAGATAGTCTCTTATTTTTTTTTCTTTTTTTAAGATATGGCAATATTACAAAGACAGATAAGAGATATGGCTTGTACATTTCTCGAGTTCACGATTCTTTGTTGAAGAAAGTGTTGAAAGGAGAGAAATATCTGAAGATATATAGCTACCATTACCTGATAAATGGATTTGCTGTGCTTGTTACCCAACAACAGGTATGATTATAGTTTTCAGCATCATGATTATTTTCCTATTTTTGTAAAGAAATGTGTATAGTTATTTCTTTCTGTTTATTTGGCTTCAGCAGCACCACTACTACTTCCATTTTTTATTATTTACTTCAAAAAATATTCTTAACTTTGAATTTACTGAACCATGAAGGCAGAGAGACTATCAAGAAGCAGTGAAGTATCCAATGTGGTTTTGGATTTTTCAGTAAGAACTGCAACTACACATACACCACAATTTTTGGGTCTTCCACAAGGAGCGTGGTCTCAAGATGGTGGGTTTGAAACTGCTGGAGAAGGAGTTGTTATTGGGTTTATTGACACCGGCATAGATCCAACGCACCCTAGTTTTGGTGATAATAAATTTGGACACCCATATCCTGTTCCTGCTCATTTTTCTGGTATCTGTGAGGTTACTCGGGATTTTCCATCTGGCTCTTGCAATAGGAAGCTTGTTGGCGCTCGTCATTTTGCCGCATCTGCTATAACAAGGGGAATATTTAATATAACCCAAGACTATGCTTCTCCCTTTGATGGTGATGGCCATGGCACGTGAGTTTTTGGCATTTCAAAATGTGTTTTTCCATACCTATTTATTGATTTTTCATCTTTTTATTCTAACTAAATGTGCATTTTGATGTATCTATAATACACAGGCATACCGCATCTGTTGCAGCAGGAAACCATGGGATTCCGGTGATTGTTGCAGGGCATCACTTTGGGAACGCTAGTGGGATGGCTCCTCGTTCACAGTAAATAATCTAGAACCATATCCATGTTATCTTATTTGAGTTTTTATTCATTCTTTTGGCACTTGTAGCATTTTGTTGGATCCATAGTTATATATGATTGGATGCAACTGTTCATTATTCTACTTCATCTTATCTTTACATTTTCTGAAACCTACCATGATAATATGTAAAGTGCTTGCGCCTGGAGCGCCTTGAATCTCATGATAATGGTAATAGTCATACAAACGAAAACATCAATAACAATCAAATCCTAGTTTTGCTTGTCTGGGTTGGCTATATGGATCAAACAATGCCATGTTGTCTCGTCATGAATCAAGTCCAATGATAGACCATTTAATTCCGACTCTCTTAATGGTTTGTTCTATAGCTTTCCTTGGCCTCCCTCTAGCCTTCACTTTGTCCTCCCTTCTTATTATTGCTTCTGAATCTTAGGAGGAGTCTCGACCTCCTATCTTGTTTTGTGGAACCACTCAATCACTCGTCCACCATAAGTCCATAACACTCTCATCTTTATAACGCTGAGCTTATTCTTCTGTTGCTCTTTACTGCTCAACATTCAGTCCTATACATGATTGCGAGTCTTAGTGCTATGTGGTAAAGTTTTCATTAAAGCTTGGGTGAAACTTCAAATCACGCCATGCTTGGATGCTATTGTGCTTAACTGGGCATGTTGATAGTTCCTTGATTTAATTCAACAGATTTTATTATAATATTTTCGCATAAGATGATTCTCCCCCTCCCTCTACATATATTGGTCCTTCCCTTGTGTCTCAAAATAGTTGAAACTTAAAAGTGGGAAATAGATTGGATTTGGAGTTAGTTCTTCTCATAGGCCCCTATTGATTTTTTCTGCTCTTGCTTTTCTTGTTTGTGAGGCTGATGTAGGATTATTATAGAGATATATAAATTGCTACTAAATTATAATGAAGCTACAAAGAGAGGCCACAGAGCAACCCAGGGTCACATTAGACAACATACTTTACAATGAAACATGGGTGACAGTTGATAGAAAAGCAACCAATAGCTTCCCTTCTAAGAGAAAAATGATATCAGTCATATCACGGGGGCTTCAAAAGACTTCTACAGTAGCAGATTTGAGAAAATTAGTGACAAAATGAACCAAAAGACTTGTGTTGTGATGTTCTCCCATATCATTATCTTTTTGTACTTTTAAGTCTTGCAAAAATGCCACACCCTTAGTATTTTATCTCTACTTGTAATTTGGTTTCTGACAACAACGAACAGGTCAGGTCTTTTCAATAAGTTACTTATAAAATATTATAGCAAGTACTAGAACAGATGTAGCTTTCTAGTTCGAATTTATAATTATTTGATGTGAGCTTCATCTGTATCTTATTCACTTCTATCTTTTACAGCATTGCGGTTTACAAGGCATTATACAAGAGCTTTGGTGGATTTGCTGCAGATGTTGTTGCAGCTATTGACCAGGTACACATGCACTTCATTTAAGCAGACAGATGATGCATTATATGAAGTTGCATCCGGTGTTCCATTTTGTGTAAAGATAATAATAGTATGGTTGATTGGTTACAGGCAGCTCAGGATGGCGTTGACATAATAAGCATGTCAATCACTCCTAATAGACGTCCTCCCGGTGTTGCAACTTTCTTCAATCCAATAGACATGGCATTGCTCTCAGCTGTAAAGGCTGGCATTTTTGTAGTGCAAGCTGCTGGAAATACCGGACCATCACCAATGAGCATGTCTTCCTTCAGTCCATGGATCTTTTCTGTTGGTGCTGCCTCTCATGACCGCCTCTATAGCAACTCCATATTTCTTGGAAACAACCTGACCATACCTGGAGTTGGACTTGCAAGTAAGATTTTGTTTCTCTGTTCACTTTAGCTACATACTCCCTCTGGACCTATTTATAAGCAAAAAAAAAATGCAGTTTTGGGTTCATTGAATAACTTTTATATGTCTGATCTATATCGACCAGATAAACTGATGTATGGGGTTTATATAGACCAAATACATCTGTTATTCAATGAACTTAAAACTGTATTTTTTGCTTATAAATAGGACCAAAGGAGGTACAATATCATTTTAGTCTAACGTTATGCATTTTGAATGATTAGATCTCCTCTTGGGGTTACCTTAAGAGTAGAGTACTGAAGAGCTTGAATTAGACTGATGTAGTAGTGTTCAGTACTTAAGGCCAGGACTTGTTTATGACCTTTTTATTAATTTTTCTTCAGCTGGCACAAATGGAAACAAACTTTATACACTAATTCATGCACATGATGCTTTGAACAATGACACGTCGGTGGCTGATGACTTGTATGTTGGTGAGTGCCAAGATGCACACAAGTTCAATAAGGATTTGGTCCGGGGGAACCTCTTGATATGCAGCTATTCAATTCGATTTGTGCTGGGACTTTCCACTATCAAACAAGCCTCAGATACAGCCAAGAACCTTAGTGCAGCTGGTGTTGTCTTCTATATGGATCCTTATGTTATTGGTTTTCAGCTTAATCCAGTTCCAATGAAAATGCCTGGAATAATAATTTCATCTACAAATGACTCCAAGGTGACTATGCGCTGTACATTTATTTCACCATCTTTCTGCGATGTATATACATGTCGACGTCGGAACATCTGTTGCCTACGTAAAATCAAAGCATGAATTTGGCCAATATGTGAACTTATTTGTCTGTCTTTCGTATACGCATGAGGAATGATTCGCTGACAGTTTCACTTATATTTCAACTGGTCAGGTTTTAATGCAATACTACAATTCTTCGCTGGAAATAGATGCGGTGTCAAAGAAAGTTGTCAAATTTGGGGCCGTTGCCGCTATCTGTGGTGGACTAAAAGCAAACTACAGCAATGCTGCTCCAAAGGTTATGTATTACTCTGCCAGAGGACCAGACCCAGCGGATAGTCTTCCTCACCAAGCCGACATTTTGAAACCTAACTTGGTAGCTCCTGGAAATATGATATGGGCAGCTTGGAGTTCTCTTGGCACTGACTCTGTTGAATTTCTAGGTTTGTAAATACTTTGAAGTTTTTATCTGGAAACCTAACATAGTCTAGTTTAGGGATTAATTTAGATAATAGTTTATGCTATGATATTTTGTGTTCATAATATGAAAGGTAAATATTGTATTTGCATTGCCAACAGGGGAGAATTTTGCAATGATGTCTGGCACAAGTATGTCTGCACCACATGTTGCTGGTCTTGCTGCGCTAATTAAGCAAAAGTTCCCGAACTTTAGTCCTGCGGCCATTGGTTCTGCACTTTCTACTACCGCTTCTCAGTATAACAAGCGTGGTGGACCAATAATGGCTCAGCGATCATACGCCTCACCGGACTTAAACCAATCTCCGGCTACTCCTTTTGACATGGGAAGTGGTTTTGTGAATGCAACTGGAGCATTGAATCCGGGTTTGATTTTTGATTCCAGTAAGTCACTTAAGCTTTTCAATAATAACATTTCAATAGATGTTCTCGTGTTTCAGCATATAAAATTGGCACCCTTTCAATAAAAACATATAAAATTGGAATGAAAGTTCAGCTATTATTGTAGTTTACTTATATTATTGGTATGATACATAACAATTCATTTGACAGTATGCTGTATTACAGTATCCTTTCTATGTATAACGAATTTGGATTAGGTGTCTTTAGTTATTCATGCCCTTGTTGTCAAAGTGCGCCAACATAAAATGAATGACATTGATAATTATATATGTTTCTTTGTAGGTTATGAAGATTACATGTCATTTCTATGTGGCATAAATGGTTCAACTCTAGTGGTGTTAAACTACACTGGTGAAAATTGTGGGCTTTATAATTCAACATTATATGGTCCAGATCTTAACTTACCTTCAATCACTATAGCAAAGCTAAACCAATCTAGAGTAGTGCAGAGAACAGTTCAAAACATAGCATCAAATGAAACATACAGTGTTGGTTGGAGTGCACCTTTTGGAGTTTCAGTTAAAGTATCTCCAACTCACTTCTCTATTGCCAATGGTGAGATGCAAGTTTTGTCAGTGCTATTGAATGCAACCACTAATAGCTCTATTGCTAGCTTTGGGAGGATTGGATTGTTTGGTGATAAGGGCCATGTTGTTAACATTCCACTTTCTGTCATAGAAAAAATCTCATATAACACTACTTCAAGCTAACTAATAGGGATTGTATTTATTAAATAATTTAGTGTATTTTTTGTGTTTCTTTTCTTCTTGTTTTTTTTCCTTCTTTTTCTTGGGTCCTTAAATGTATTAACTATTTTTTGATTCATTATCTTGTAAAGTTGTTATATGGAAATATCTTTATTTACAATTCACAATTCAAGGATGCTGTTGCCAGATCAAAATCTAATCTAATGAGGATACAAAAAGAAGTGTTTATGATATTGTCGTTGGATCCAATCTGAGACAGCTAATTTCACAGGCATATATTGGATAATCATGTAGTAGTAAAATTTTGTTTATTGTTGTAGAAGGTGTAATTTTCTTTTGGAATAGGTGTTACTTTCATTTAATGATAGACCAATGTTACCGTAAATTCGCTCAAGGCCCCGGCCATTAAAGAAAGGATCATGATTTTACAGATCAGACGACTAATAGTTAACACGGGACCTTATAATTTTCATTTTCAATTGCCAAGATTGCCTTCAATTCAATTCTGACCGTTGGGAATCCATTTCCTGAATAAAGTAGGAAAAGTGTGGTATTGTATTATGTCTTTTGACTTTTGGTAACATTTTCATCACCTATATATATTTCCTTAATCCTTTTTTGAATTTTGTTTGTTGAGTATAATTTTCTTTCTCTTCTCAAATTGAAAATATGTGTATGCTCTCTATACTTTCTAATTTTCATGATCATGAGGACAAACATCTTATAAGGAGCTTTTACATCAATTTTTTATATCATTACTAAGCTGTAAATTGTTTTTTTTCTCGAGAACCAAAGATTTATTGAAGGAGCATTAGGTGTGCTCAAACCTGATACAAAAAGCGAGATTATACATTATTAATGCACAAAAAAGCATTATTCCACCAATAGTAGGATAGCTAGAGTGTCTACCCGCCCTCTAAATAAACCAGCTCCAAAAACTACATTTAATATAAGCAAAGGTAGATTCTACATTAGCTTCACCCACTTAAATAAAACACTAAGCTATAAATTGTAATACTAAGACATTGTTAATACCAAAATTATGCTAATTTCAGTTCGTCAATTCATGAATCAAAGAAACAAGGTTAGTGTAAGATGACCCGTTTTCCATCAAGGCCACTCTACACTTATCACTCATTTCCTTCACCTTTCCCTTAATCTCATCATTGTCGTTCATCAGAGACCTAACACCATTTTCAACTTCTTTCGCCCGCACCAGATCCCCACCCACCCTATAGTCCACCCTAATTTCCACCGCTAATCCCAGCTCCTTAACCATTTCAAACGCATTCATTTGTTGCTCCGCGTACACAGGCCACGTGGCAACCAGCACACCATACCACAGACTCTCTAAAATTGAGTTCCAACCACAATGCGACGCAAACCCACCCACTGCCTTGTGAGCCAGCACCTTCGCTTGTGGGACCCATCCACATACCAAACCAATCCCAATCGTTCGCTCCAAAAACCCATTCGGGAGCACGTCCTTGTGATCTATGTAATCACTTGGGTCCTCTAAATGGGCCTTAGGAGGTTCCCGCAAAGCCCATAAAAATCTAACTCTAGCCCGTTCAAGCCCAATCGCGATCTCCCTCACCTGTTCTACTTCAAGGCTTCCCATGCTACCAAAGCAGAGAAAAACGACCGATGCAGGAGGCTGCATTTCCAGCCACTCCATGATCCGATCATATTGGGCTGGATTCGGATCCCAACGAACCGGCCCATCAAGGTCAAGAATCGGCCCAATTGCATAAAGAGGTGGTAATTGTGAATTGTTATAAAGCGATTGAAGCGCGTGAGGTTCAAGCTCTTGTAACGTATTGACAATAATACCCTTTACTTCTTTGTACCTTCCCGCGTGGTATGAAAGCCATGAATAAGCGTCATCAGCGTTCAAAACCAGTGTGGGTAAAACGGGTCGGGGAAGCGGGTTCTTGAAACCCGGGACTGTGAACTCGGATTCCGATTCGAGGGAGTCGGTTCCGGGAAGGTGAAGCGTGAAGCTAAGGAAGCTCGCCGGCGATGCGAAGAAAAGGTAGCAAGGGACGGAAAGCTCGGCAGCGACGTCGATGATGGTGGTGGAAAACATGTCGACAAACAAGGCGGCGAGTTTAACCGAGTCAGTTTGCGTGAGGTTAAGGAGTGCTTGTTTGATATGTTGTTTCTGGTTTTGTATGAGGAGGGAGAAGAAGGCGATGGAAGAGTGATACTGATTGGGTGTGGGTGGGTGTACGGTAGGGAGGTGAAGGAATCGGAGATTATTAGTGGCTGAAGATGGACGGGATTGGACGTAGGTGTTGACGAGTGGTCGTTGTTGCATAGGGATAATGATAACGGTTGCAGAGAATTGAGGGTGGTGTTTGGTTATGAGATTAGCGAATTCCACGGTGGGAACAAGGTTTCCGATGGCTGGAGTAGCGATAAAAACCACCTCATATCTAGTCATGATGATTGATGATGAAGCTATTGCTAGTTTGTTGTTACCGACACAAAAGGAACAGAGGAAGTGATAGAGTCGTGATCAATGTTTTAAAACTCGGACCGGTGGCCGACTCGGTGATGGTACTCGGTCACTGGGTCAAGGGTCGGACCGAGGGGTCGGCAGTTGAACCGCATGATCAAAACCGGGACCGCATGACTCGGACCCGGTCTGTATTTCGTGAATTATCAAGACCTATATAAAAAATTTCCAAATTTTCAAGACCTATAAATTTCATACCTGTAAAATTTAATTTACTAAAATTAAACAATTATACATAATGCCAAAAAAATCCAAAACAATCGCAACAACAGGTGGAAATACAATCAACCATGAAATGTGTATGGTGAAAAACTAATTAGTAACTTATCAAAAAAAGAAAAGAAAAACTAATTAGTAATGTAAAAAAAAAATTAATTAGTAATTAATGCTTGAATTGTGGCAAGCCCATGTAATATATGTTATATGTTTCACGTGCGCAACAGAGACAACATCAACAGGTGGTGCAGTGGTTAACTTCCTTATAGATTGACTCAAAAGGGAAGAGGTTCGAACCTCTCTCAAGCCTTTTCTGCGAATTTTTATAAAAATTCTGTTTCTGTTTTCATCACACATGCACAACCCGGTCCGGTTTGGCCGGTTTCCACCGGGTCACCGAGTTTGCCAAAACCCGGCCGGGTTTGGCCGGTTTCCACCGGTTTGGTGCATTTCCGATCCGTAGGGTTAACCGACTCGGTTACCCATCCGGTTCCCGGTTAGCCCGGTCCCACCGGCCGGGCCGAGCCGGTTTTTAAAACACTGGTCGTGATACTCGTAAATACTACCTCCGTCCCATTTTATACGCTGATTAAGGTTCTTGCACACATATTAAGAAGAATGATTGGCAGTCTAAACTTTATAAAAAGTTTTGTCTAAATTATCATTTAACCATTTATCTCTCTACATAGATAAACGTGAATTATTTATTAAATGTAAAAAGTTGTAATGATTAATAAGGGCAATAGTGAAAAAACATGTTAAATGCTTTCTTAAAAATGTAAAACAACAATTAATTTGAGATAAATTCATTTTGCTAAAACAACTTATAAAATGGGACGGAGGTAGTATCTAATGTAGATTAATAACGAGTGGAGGAGTGGGAGGATAAGAATAATGTAAAAATATATGCTTTGGTGGACCATTTCCATTTTTATTTATTTATTATACAAAAAGTGAAGCTCATCATACATTCACTGTATTTTGATCGCAGGTTCATTCATTGGTTTCTCTTATTTGGTACTAACTCTTTTGGCATTACCATATCCTCTCATTACCATATCCTCTCATACATTCAATGTCGTTTCTCTATTTATTTATTTATTTATTTGGCTAAGATGAAATGAGTTTATTTGGCTTAGATAAAATGAATTTTGGTAATTTGACAGCTCGGGCAGCACAATTAGTACTACAAGGTACATTGGGACAATGCTATCTATAGGATGATATGAGTAAGCAGCCGTCCATTACTTTTACAGATAAAGATTCAGAAGGAATTATCCCCCATAAGGACAACCTTGTCATTATTTCACTAACTATGGCATGATACCAAGTCAGCTGTGTCCTGGTCGATGGCGAGAGCTCAGCTAATGTGATTTTCCTGTCGTGCTTCGAGGTGTTGGGCATATCTAAGGACTCGCTGCAACAGTTCTACAGCACACTAGTGGGATTTTATGGCGAGCAGGTTGCGGTGCGAGGCTACATCGACCTCCGAACAACCTTTGGAGAGGTGCCCCTGGCCAAAACCGCCTGGTTGAAAGTGGCGGATCCAGGATCGAGCGGTCATGGGGGCAAGAAAGACACTAGTTGGATAGGTAGACAATGGTGGTCTGATGGTAAAAGACGCTAATAGAAGTAAGGCTAAAATTAATCGTAGGATAATGTGCAAAATGCTATGAGTGGTTAAGATTGAATCAACCAATATTAAACCTCAACCGTTGATGAATTTTTATACTACATCCTACAGTCATATTTAATGGTTCACCGGTGAGGGATTTGATTTGCTCATTCATCCTAGAAGCACTCATCAGTTTCTATTAATAAAATCTTTTAATTATGAAAAAAAAATTAAATATTGAAATGTTGTGTCTGAAGTGGTGCATACATTGTTGTGAAAGTTTAAAAGCCGTTCTTTTCAACAAAGATTCTATTTGTGATTGCTTAGCCAATGTTCAGGATAGTAAGATTTGTAGGAAAAATCTTATAAAAAAAATTAAGACTTGTAGAAAAAATAATTTAATAGTATAAATATTGTAAAAAGATGATTAAAATGAAACAAATTATTTTACTAAAATTTCAAATAACATGAGACACGCGGAATACTAAGAATTGGTGATGTTTATGACTTAGAACTTTGTTACGTATTTCCTTCTATCCTCCTAGCATGTTAATTTCAACGTTTTCCAATACAAAATAATAGGCAGATTTTCTATGCTTGTTACATTTTTCTTATTTCTCTTTGACACTTAAACACTAACAAGAAGATGGATATATAGATTCTATTACCACGTGTTTTTGTCTCAGACCCGTGCCATGTCTTCATTTCACATCACACAAAAATTCATCCTCTGCTTATTTCCTTTTGTGATCTATGGGGGCAACGCATATTTTATAATGGGGGCAAATTGAAAACTATTAAGCATTAATAATAAAAATATTTAACTTCATGGGGCCAATTGACCCCAGTGCTTTGTACGTTATCCTACGATTAATTTTAGCCAGTGGGTTGAACTATATGGTGGTAGACACAGTGTCCTCGTACATGGCAATCATTAGAAGTTGTTGAATGGTTATCGCTAACAGTTTGTTCACTTTCCCGTCTCTAAAATAGTTTTTTAAAACAGGGTAAAATATGTTTATAGTCCCTATAAAATTTTATAATTTTGTTTTTAGTCCCTAAAAAAATTTTCAGCGATTTTTTGTCCCCATAATATTTTTCGTTAACAATTTTAGATCCTTATAAAATGTTAACTCATGCATATACTTCAAATTTTTTAATGAAGTTTTGCAGATACACTCTATAGGTTATTTTCTTTGATAACTACACTATATGTTATGATAAAAGTCTGTAGAAAAAATAAGCTTAAAAATTCAGTTTCTAAGTTCTTATTTCCTTTATTTGGTTTCTAAAGTTTTTTGTACTCAAAAAACTCATTTAATTCATCCATTGTTAAAATTTTCCAAGCTTTTGTGCAGGAGATGTTTACAATGTTCTAAAACATGTATGCAAAACATCGTTAAAAAAGTTGAAGGGAATACACAAGTTGACATTTTATAGAGACTAAACCTGCCGACGAAAAATATTGTCATGACTAAAAGTCGACAAAAAAATTTATAGGGACGAAAAACAAAATTATGAAATTTTATAGGAACTAAAAATATATTTAACTAGTATTATTCAACCCATCTCGAACCAACTGGTCGGACCATCGACCAGGACCCGGGGTCTTGATCGTTTTGGTCAAGTCATTCGATCAGTTCGGCTAATGAACTAGGATGACGTCACCAACCCAATACCCTGACCGAGTCAATGACCGGTCCGCGTTTAATAACACTGAATTTACCATCACTTCTACCGTTTACCACGAGTTTTATTTGAGTTTCCTATCTTTCGCATTATCAAAGTATCTGAGTTTTTTTTTTTGACAAATCAAAGTATCTTAGATGATCTCTGTTTTTTAAGATACCTTTGACAAATACATACTTAATATACTTGTTCCGGACTGGGCCAAGAGGCCCACTCAACAATTAGACATGGGTATACCCAATCACATTGATCCATATCCACAATCAATCAGCCCATTTAAGCTTTTCATGCCTCAACGACTTAGATTCACCCGATTGATCCAACGACCCAAAGGTGGCACAGATCCCTATAAATACTGGCTAACATTGCCAAAAATAGGTACATTCTCATTCCTAGATGTACTACTCTTCTATTCTCAATATTGACTTGAGCTTCGGAGTGGCATCACAGGTGCCCCACCCAGAATCACTTTGACACACCAATTGGACGGCAGAAGACCTACCAGCTGCAGTCTCTCTAACACTGCAAGGTCATTGGCAACCACAGTGGGAGAATATCTATTTTTGTCCATATCCCTTCTCTTTGAACCTTCTCCTGCATTTCAATGGCACCCAACGGTAGACCCCGATTCTGAAGCATTCTCATGCCTCAACCCCAGCCTGAAGGCATTGCCGTTTCGATACCAGATGAAGACATCCCAGCCTAGGCACCTCAGTCAGTTTCGATCTAGGAGCCTGTCCAGCCTGTTGAGGGGACGAACGCCAAGCAGCTCCTTGACCTCTTGTGCAACCACACTCAGACTATGCTGCAACACGAAGCACGCCTCAGGCAGATTGAGAGGCTTGTGGCTTCCATGAGTCCCTACCAGCCCATGAGGGCGCTCCCAAGCTCGGGCCGGAGAAGGGCATTGATCCTGATCTTTTTGATGTTTGTGCTTGATCTGTGACCCCGGGGAGGTATCAGTCGGGTCACGAATCCCCTTACCTCCACGAATCCCTACTAGCCCGTGAGGGCGCTCCCAAGCTAAGTCAAAACCCTGACGGAAGACGAACAGATATGGGAGCAGAGGTAGCAACAGGGCTAGTCAGCCTAGACTCTGAAGCTGGAGGATTATCCCTCCCTTCCAGCATCACCAAATCATTAATAGAAAGCGGGTCAATCATATTATCTATAAGGAGACAGTCAAGAACATTAGCTCGGGAGGAAAATTTTTGAAGAACATAAGTGCAAGCAAGTAACCTAAAATATTAGTAGCATCATCCATAGACGCTGTTTTAACTAACAAGATACACGAAAATAATTTAGGAATGGTGGCCAATTGGTCAACTATAGTCCTAAGCATGCTCAATGTCCTGTTCTCTACATCTATCAAAAGGCTGGGAAGAATGACGTAAGTTTTATTGGCACATGCAACATCCACATCAGACCAACCAAGATAAAATCTGTAACACCCCGATTTTCGGAGGTCACTAGTGAAGTTTTACCCTGCATTTTTTTTTTGAAAACACATGGATCACCGCTTTCGGTTCCACCAAATTGTACAAAATAGTTTTCTTTCAAAATCCTTTCCAACATTGCATATTAGAGTAACTGCAGCATTAAGGACATAATGTATAGCATAATGTATTAGCTACATAAAGGGTACTGATCCCCACTTAAATATATACATAACACGAACATCCCTCACTATAGTACAAGTACTACCAAGATGCAAAATACATGAACCCTAAGCTGATCATTAGACTCTACATCGACAAAAACACTAATGCACACGCCCATAGGCAACACATGCACTCGGAACCGTCTCTTACTCCTCGTCATTGACCAAGCACTCCCTCATCAGCTGGTGGTGGCGATCAACCAAAAATAACAACAACAAGGGTCTCCAACCAAAAAAACATGCATATATATACATAACAAATTCACATATGCATATACATAAACAAAGCACAATTAATCATTTAGTAATTCAGCACCACAATACATCACACAACTCCATACACCCTAATGCAATGACTACATGTCTGTGCAAATGATTCCGGAATATCACCTCCCCCGTAGGGGTTTGTGAGGTCCAATAAAGAACAACACCACCATTTGTGAGGTCCAATAAAGAACAACACCACCATTTGTGAGGTCCAATAAAGAACAACACCGCCTATGTATGCATGATTATACAACAACACCTCATGCATAATTTCACCACACCAAACATTATTCAACCAACCATCACATGGATCAATAATAATGAATTAATACCAACACCAAATCACCTATATATCAAGTATACAACACCAAGGAATAATAACATGACAACTTCACCACATGACATATACATCAAGTCCACAACACCAACCACATAATTCCACAATATTTACAATCAATTATATAAATGCTTTTAAAGAGTAGGAAGGTGCCCTTACCAGACATCAATAATCTACGAGTCCACGAACAGTCAATACAAGCTTGTTCGCCACTGTCCTTACTAAGCTCCTACTCAAGTCCATCGGTCCTAAACAGCACCCACCAAACTTAGAGCAGTCCTAGTTCACCCAAAATGACTCCCTAGGTTATGGTTTAATTTTAAATCCTAGGTTACTCATCTTCAAGAATCCTTTTAAATAGTACACAACCTCAAGTTAAATACTTTAAAGACTAAAAATCCACTTCCTTTCACCCTTGAACAAAAACCAACACAAAATCAAACTTGTTTTTTTTAAGGAAATCTAATCAATCAATCCCTTTTAAAATTAGAAAATATATTGTTTTTCTCACGAAAATTCACCAAGTATTTGTTTCCAAAATAAAACTCTGTTTATTGAACACTTTAAAGTATCCAAAATGTACTTCCAGACTCAACAGTTTAACCACAAGTTGCCACAGACAAAGTAATGAAATAAACAACTACTTTTCTCACTATTAATTGGTGTGCACAACTCTTGATTCCTTTTCAAGAGACAGAGAAATTATAATTAACACATAAAATCTATTAGAACTCAAAATACAAGATAAGTCACTTTCCATAAACTTCTTTCCCAAAACAATTCTTAAATCTGATACAAACCACACTTCAACATATAAGAACTTGATAGTATCCTTTGTTTTTCTGTTTTTTTTTAAAGAAGCCAAATATTAGTTTTGAATCCCCATCAAATCATCTCTTTCTAGATTTTCAGCATAACTTAGAGTTAGAAAACTTTGCCATAACTCATTAACTCATTTGTTTTCTAATTCTCCGCAACAACAAATCATCTCTCTTTTTCAAATAAGACCTACTAGAAAGATCATTTCCATCCTACCTCCAAAACAACATTAGATAAGCTCTTCCTTCTTTCAAACTTCTAAGTCAAAACTTATTTTTTTTTCCTTCAATCTCCATGCACAACAACAATTTAAGCATCACAAAAAGTACTACTTTAAGACAAGGAATTTAAAATAAAATATATCATTTTCTTCAAGAACTCCTTTAGATTTATTTTTAAAACTCTAAAATATACATCATTAACTTCAACATCAACACTTTGTTTCAAAACTTTTAACACCCTTTAACTTTAATTTACTCAATTATCACCTTATCATTTATCAAAATTCTAAACCCAAACAGGACAAGTCTTGAGAGTTTTCATGAGATCCTTTTTGTTTTGAACATCTTCATCATAGGTTAACATTTACACTTTCTAAGGATCCTAACTATCAAATCCATTTTTTAGTACTTCCAATCACAACAACAACTATACAACTTTACAGCACACTATCACTTTAAGACAAACTTTTCAATAAAAAAAAAACCCCCACCCTACGCTCACCAAGTTCACTTAGAATCCTCCTAAAACAATGGGTTTTACTTCATTTCTTAAATACAACCTTTTCATTATACAAATTTGAAAGTATAAGGTTGGATCACAAAGAAAAATCAACACACCACGCCCATACCATTTTAGCTCTCAGCCATGATAAGAAAAAGGAAGGAAAATGAGAAACTTACAATACAAAGCTACCAAAAGCTTGCCCTTGGCACCACCAACAACTTTCCTCTTGAAGCTTTCCTCAAAAACCCACTCTATCTTCCCTAATTTTCAACTGCTTTCTCTAGGTTTCTAAGAACCAACACTCCAAGGTTTTAAGAATGGAGGATAAAGAGTTTTAAAAGAAAATTATATTGTATCACAAGTGAGAGAGAGACCCACGGCTGGTAAGTTAAGGGAATGAGATATTTTCTCACTTAGTTGCTTTTTTTATTATCCTTCAACATAATCAACATCTAATATATTTTATTCTTACTCCATTTATTTATTTTAGTTTAATCTAATAAAGTAACTTTATCACAAAAGTGTAATCATGACAAAGCCACAAAAGTCATGACAACCTTACATCAAAATAAATACTTGTCATTTAACGGTGTAAAATTATACGACTACCTATTAGTAAAAATTAAACCGACAGTTTCACGCAATAATGACTTTTTTACATGCCGAGTAGTTATATTAATATTTGAATCAACAATAACATTTTTCCACCTTAAAAAAAAAAATTATTTTCACTTCTCTGAGTCCTAACCCACTCAGAGAGACCCCAGATTAATTTTTGTTGAATTCAGAGTTCGTTTGAAAATTACACAGGGGATAAAATTTACCCGACTTTCCAGAAATCGGTAAAATTTTCAACAAAAATTTCTCAACACTTAATAACACCATTTTAACCACAACAACATCAAAAGTTTTATTTCATTTCAATACAAATAAAAAATAGGTCAACTATAGAAAATTCTATAAAAGACGAAAGTATGGTCGGTAAAAGATACTATACTACCTGGGTCTTACAAAACCTATCCTTAACAAGGTTTCCTTCCGCATCAAAAACTCCCATGCAATCAACGGCGCCCTGGCTTGAGGGAACAAGATAAAAATTAGTTCCCCTTCCACTTCTTCTGAGACTCAGAATGCAGTTTAAAGAAATGATGACTCGACATTGCTCGGAAGGACACAAACTCATAACGGTGACAATCATTTGAGAGCCCTTGCCTGCGTTGCACCTCAAAGATAGTAAAAAGACCCTAATCCTACACCTCCTTCCCAGAGCCTTCATCATAATCTCAAAAGATCTCACAAAGGCCCATGCATATTGTGACATCCGGGGCTGACGAGGGCGGGGAGTGATCGTCGATGCCCAAAAAGGTAGCACGGACAAAGAGCGGCTCTTGGCAGTTTCCAGTGAAGGGGCACGTGAATGAACCGAATACGCACCGGAATGAGAGGGATCCTGAGGCTGTGCAGGTATGGGACTGTACAATTGAAGAAAGGCTTAAAAGAATTGATTTGGACTACCTATACCAACAAGATGCATCTTCTTTTCGGATGCCCTTCCCATAAGAACTCCACAGTTAAGCGTGCTTGGCTTGGAGTAGTAGTGGGATGGGTGACCTTCTGGGAAGTTTCCTAGAAAGTATGCATGTGAGGACAACGCGTGCTGAAAAGACTTGTGGTGGTTTGTGGGGGCTGTCGACAGTTCTCAAAGCAGTCTGGGATGTTACAAATGGTATCAGAGCAGCAGACCTCTCTCAATACGGTGTGGTTCGAGGACGAACCAAGCGGAAGCTGGTGGGCATGTGACATCCGGGGCTGACGAGGGCGGGGAGTGATCGACGATGCCCAAAAAGATAGCACAAACAAAGAGCGGCTCCTGGCAGCTTCCAGCGAAGGGGCACGTGAATGAACCGAATACGCACCGGAATGAGAGGGATCCTGAGGCTGTGCAGGTATGAGACTGTTGTCATACCCTAATTTTGTCCGCCTAGGTCAAAACCCTAATTCTCAACAAAAAAATAAATAAATTGAGAAGTGTGGTTTTATTTTGAAGAGTGAAGAGCATTGTGCATGCATTTTTGGGTTTTTAAAAGTCATTCTAGGGCTTTTAAATTCATTGTTAGAGTGGAAATGCATTTGTTGTAAAAAAACAATGTTTTTAGGGCAAAAGGGTATTTTGGTCATTTCCAAAATTAAGCAATTTCTCACCAAAAATCATTGTTCAATCTCAGAGGAATTTATTTGGATCTAGATGATTTGGGTTATGAATTTTTGTGCGCATGCATGCATGATTCTTGGCATAAAATTCAAATTTTAAGCAAAAGGGCAAAATGGGAATTTCCATCAAGGTGAGGTCTCAAATCAATTTTGGGAAGGGCGATATCATGGAATTTTGGGCCCAATCATGGATTCCTAGGATATGGCCCAAAGTGGCATGATTTTTATGGAATTATCTAGAAAAGAATAATCAAAAATGGTGAAAATAAGGAAGTGTCCCCAATAAGACAAAATGTACTATTTTTCTTGACAAGCTTGCAAAACTTGGGCACCAAGGCCTCTTTGCTCCGAATTTTCCAGCTCATTTTCACCTCATTTTGTGTTTCCTCATGCCCTTGATCCATGTGAGTTGTATTCCTAGCCATTGATTAAAATTCTAGATCAAATCCTAGGCTACAACTTTGTGTAGAATGACCTAGGTGCCCTCAACAATTTTTGTGCAACAAAAACTCATAATTTTTGTGTATGACCAGCTATTCCTCACTCATTTGTGTTTTCTCCTTGTCCCTAATCCATGTGCATTGCAATCTTGGCCTTTGATTCAAATTCTAGCTCAAATCTCAATGGTTTGCAAAAGCACAATGTCCTAAATACCCTTAAACCTAGTTGCTCTCTATATATACCTTAGAAACCTCACCTCAAAAAGAACTTTTGGCCTCACAATTCATTCACAAAACCCTAGCACTCAAACCTCTCCTCTCCTCTCTTCCCTTGGCCGAAATCACCCCCTCCTTCCCTCACCTCATTTCTTCACTTTTTCACTTCAAATCAACATTCTAGTCCTAAATCCTTCATCATCCTTGCATTCTCTTCAAAGATCCATCTTCAAATCTCAAGAATCAAGCTCAAGATTGAAGATTAGAGGGTTGATTCAAGTGGTTTAGTGTTCATTCACCTTATCTCTTTTGCTATTCTAGCTTGGAGTTGAGGTATACTCTCACTCTTAACATCATCCAAATTTTAGCTTAAAAAAAATGTAGATCATCAATCTACTTTTGCATATCGAGCATTTCTTTGCATTTTAGTGCTCTATTCTTTTGATGAAATGTTGATATAATTGTTGTTGTTGAATGAGAGATGTGTTTCAAGCATTTTGACAAACACTTTGGGAGGTTTGGATGCTTGAAATGCATCTCTCTCTTGGAATAAATTTTGTGTTGGTGCTATTTTCATTTTGTGCTTACATTTCATGAATAAAATTGTGATTTATGTTTGTTTTCACTATAATTTTGCATTTTGTTGAATAAAATGATTTGATGCTTCGCAAATCATGATTAGAATTAGGGTGTTAATTTTCTTGTGAAATGGGTTCGCAATATTGGGTAAAATGATTCTTCAAGTTGTTTTGGTTTGGTTGTTATGTACTTTGCTTGCAAAATTACTCTATGTTGATGATTGGCAAGAGGACTCACACTTGTGCCTCGTGCACTTCACTTTAAGTGTTGAGGATTGCCTAAGATGATTCAACACAACCTTGTGCTTTGATTGTAAACTTTGGTTTGCTTGTTAGTAACTTGTTTGCAAAATTATTCTATGTTGATGATTGGCAAGAGGACTCTCGCTTGTGCCTTAGGCACTTCATTTTAAGTGATGAGGATTGCCTAAGATGATTCAATTTTCTTTGTGCAATTCTTGCTTGTAAATGCAAATGCTAGTTTTCTAACTTGATTAATCAATTTTGGTTACAAAAATGACTTGTTAATGCCCTCTTTTGGTCACTTTTGGTCTTGCAAATGTGATGTTCTTTCTAGGTCAATGTTATGCTTTAATGTTGATGATTTGGTAAAAGGACTAGACACTTATGCACTTGTGCATTGTCTCAAGCGTCAAGGATTACCAAAAGGGATTCAACCTTGTGCTTTATCTTGTGTTGACACTTAATTGAATTAAACCTTTGCATTATCTATTTGTGTGCCTATTCTTGCAATCTATTTGGTTAATGTTGATCTTACATATGCATGCCATTAGATGTTGATGACTAAGTGTCATTCTTGCGCTCAAATGTTGTAATCGGTGATGTTTATGCTTATGCTTGCATTGTTGATTGTTTTGCTTGCAATTTGTTAAATGTTGCACTTTGGTTCTTGATTTGGAAATTGATTGAATGTTCTACTTTCTTTTCCTTTTGGATGCCACGCCATCCCAACAAACCTTTTGTGACCAATGTCACCCTCAAACTCCCTTCTCCTTTCCTCAAATCAATCATTTTCTAAAGCTTTTCCAAACTCAATCTTTTCTCAAATTGTTTTCATAAGACAATCAAATTCTTTCTAAGATCAACAATAAACCTTTTTGAAAACTCATAAGGAGGCAAGTCGGACGTACGGCCGGTGTTGTCTAGCGTCCTAAGATCGGAGCTGTACAGCTCAAACATCTTGGGATACTTATGAGAATCAAAACAAGTAATTAACAACTTGAACCCTATTTCAAAAATGAGTAAGGAATCGAGTCGGATGTACATCCGGTATTGGTTAGCGTCTTAGGGTTAGCGAGCTGTACAGTTCGTGCGAGCCTAAGATACTTGCTCAAATAAAAGCAACCAACCTCGCAACAAATCTTTTTCTTCCTTAATAAAAAAAAAAACATTTTTAATAAGTAGGGGGCACGTCGTCTGTACAGGCGGGGTTGTCTTTGTTCTAGGTCTAGTGGACTGTACAGTCTAGGACCGAAAACCCCTACAATAAAAAACACACCAACACAAAGTTTCTCAACTCACGAGAACTACGTAAGCTTTGAATTCTCCATCGCACCGGGAGATACGTAGGAGCGGGTCACATCCCGTCAAGCACACTTTTAAAAAAATAATAAAAAGATTCTTCTTTTCTCCCGTTTTCAAAAACCTTTTCTCAAATAAAAAAGAAGTAGAACGAATTGTTTCAAATCAACTCTGTCAAAACCGCACATCAAGTTAAAGGTTCCCTTTCGGTAGAAAGGAGGTGTGGGGTGCTAATACCTTCCCCACACCTAACCGACCCCCGAACCTACATCTCTAGTTCTCAAAGGACCACCCGCCTTAAAAAGGACCCTTTTTCAATGTTTTGGTCCCTAAATAAAAAATGTTGATGGCGGCTTCACAAATTTTCACGTTGTACGATGAAAGGTCCAATCCGGATTTTTCGGGGTGCAACAGCTGGCGACTTCACTGGGGACTTTCTTTTTTAAAACGAGGGTCAGGCCTAATTAACTTGATGTGCGGTTTAATTGTTTGATTTGAATGTGATTGTTCTATTTCTCTCTTTTCTTCTCCTTCTTTTTCTTCTCTCTTTCTGATGTTTGAATGTTCTCTTGCATTCTCGTGTTGTTATGTTGCATTCATGTGCATTTGACTCATCTTCTTCTATGTTCGCTTCTTGTTCCTTCTTCTCCTTTCATCTTCTTTTGTTTATATGCTTAATATGATCATGCATTTCTCCAATCCCCATGTCCCCTTCTTCTTTGCTCCCTTTCTTCAAGGTAAGTTCATGCATTCCCCCGATTCTATTATGACCCCTCTTCTTGGCTCCCTTTCTTGAGGTAAGCAGTGCATATGATTTTTGTTGGAACCCTAGGTTAGTTTACTTGTTTGTATTGAAATGATATATGCTTGCAAAACCCTAGGGTAGACGACTCTTTGTATGGACTGTTTCTGGATTTTCTTTGCAGGTGGGGGGTATGTTTGTCTTTGTGCTCCTACACACACGTTGCACTCTTTTTACCCTTATATTTCTTGGTGAGACAGCCCTATACCCGGGCTAGAGCATATCTTAGGCTAGAACGAAGTCATTAGTGGCTGCTCACTGGACGTACGTCTTGTTGGGTGGTTGCGAAGACTTCACCTAGAGTTTGGCTTTGTTTGATGATACCATCACTTGGACGTACGGCCCTGTGATCGGTGGTCTCAGATGAGGTCGTTGGCTCTAGGAACCTTATTTAGGGTCCTTCTTTTAGTGCTAACCTTGAAGTGTGTACCCGTAGAAATAGCCATAGATCCTGTCTCTAAGAAACCTTGGTAGGACACAAAGGAGCTTCATACCCCTGCATCCATGCTAAATAAAATATTTTTCCAAATAAACTGAAAAAAAATTATCAAAAAAAAAAAAAAAAAAAAAGTGAATTTCCGGCTTTTGAAAGCCTTTGCATTGTAAATAATTTTTTTTACTCATTTCCTTTTGCATACATCTTCATCCAGTGAAGATCATGATTTTTCATGCATTAAAAATTGCGAGTATCATGCACTTTCTCGCATATAAAAAAAAAAAAACATTTTTTAGAAACATCTCTCGTGCATTGTTATTTTCCCTTGCATATAAATATGTGAACCTCTCATTTTGCATATAGTTTCATTTAATAAAAATCACGTCTCTCGTGCATTTTAAAAATAATTGCGAGTATCATGCATTTCATTGCATTGCATAAGAAAAAATGAAAACGAAAAAAACAATTATCATCTGCATAGCATAAGCATTTCAGTCATCCATAATCATGTACAAAAACCTTCATCAAATAATGTGGGCGTCGAGCCAATGTAGCATTTATGTATCATTTCATTAACCTCATAAGCATTATTTCAGAAAAAAGACGAAGAAGAACTACGTAGCTTTGATTCCTCACCACAATGGGGATACGTAGGAGCGGGTCATACCCGTCAAGCACCTTTTTCTAAAAACCTTTTTCCCCAAATAAAGCACCTTTTTCTAAAAAAATTTTTGCATCTTCAAATCATTTTTAAATTTATTTTCTAAATCATTTTCCAAAAAAAATGAAATGAAATGAAATAAGAGAAATTCCTTATGCAATCGTTCCATGGGTAGAAGTGCATCTTTGAATGATGAAGTGTAATATCTCAAATTTGTTTGTGCACTACAAATTTGAGATGATACTCTACGATATCGGGGCACTTTGACCCAATCAGGCGCAGTTTGTTTTCAAATAAAGTGAATAAGTGGAGTCAACCAAATGTCGAAGCATTTCAGTATATTACGTGAAGTATTGAGTCAGGATCCACTCAATGTTTCATGCAAGTTACTCAGAGTAACGACAATTGGTTGCCTCACGTCATCATTTTCGCAAAAAGGGGCATTGGTATTTCAGATCTTGCCGTGCCTCTAAAGAATAAAAATCATTTTGAAAAAATATCATTCTTGCATCTTGCATCATCCAAAAATGCATTGGAGTTTCGTATTTCATCTTGCATCAAAAACAAACAAAAAAATCTCCTTTAGAATAATTACACTTTTCAAGTGGTCATTTTTCATGCATTTGCTTATCATGATTTGTTCATTCATACATTGCATAAACCAAATAAAAAAGTTGTGATGAGAGACGAGACGCTTTTGCAAAATAATCTGTTGAAAAAGTTTACCCTTACTTATTTGCAAACTCAAGATGTTCCAAGGCACTCAGTTTTTCAAATCAATAGTTCATTTGCATCTTCTTCAAAAAAGGCATTGCATCTCATCCATTCCATGATAAAAGACTGAAACAGTTCATCAAAAAAATTTTCCATCATGTTTTAACCAATGTTAACTCTCTACGAAGCATTCTTCTAGTGGGCGTGCATGCCATGTGCAGTTTCTCTTGTTTGAGTCTGTCAGTTTCCTTCCCTTATCATCATTCTCCATCCAAGTTTGATCCCGCCCCATCCACCCATAAAGTACATACTCTCCCCGCATTAGTACACACTTGACTTTTGGTTCAAATCCTCCATACAAGAGGGCAATTTTGTAATCACTTAATTACCTTGTTACGATTGTTTTTCTTTGGTGCAAGTCTAAAAATATGCATGCATTTGTTCAGTCATTCGTTCTTGTGCTTATGTCGTGTGCTCTGCTAAACAGAAGGAATGGCAAGTTGGATTTATTCTCTAGCAAGAAACATGGCAACAAATCAAGACGAATCAAATCAGGGTGATCCAGGCCAGGTTCAGGGTAATCAGGGTCAACACAATCAAGGAAACCTAGAGATTGAGAATTCTGGCAATTCGGGCCCAGATGATCTTGTTATGGAAGTTCTCAAACAGCTAGTCCAAGAGAATCAGGTATTAGTCCAAGAGAATCGGGCATTAAATGCTAGAGTCGAGGCGATGGGAATGCAAATGACTGAAATGATGGATATCCTGCAAGCCTTGAAAAACGGGATCACTACTGAAGCTGCTGCTGTTGTAAACCCTGGTGGGACTGCAACCATCCTTCCTACTTCGGGACCCGCTGAAACTGTGACTGCTATTCCTCCTCCGGGATCCGGGGTCAATCATCCTGCTCATGCCGCTCAATACGAGGGTTATCATCTCAATGTGGGTAGTGGTCCTCAGGGTCACCCGGCTGTAGCTCCTCAAGCAAGAGACAAGTACCAAGGGTCAGAAGAGCGGCCGAAAGCAATTGAAGAAGCCATGGAGGTACACGATTCAGGTCTGGCCCTTAATATGATTCCCTCTCCCATATTCAAGGTGCCTAACATTGGTAAGTTCGAAGGAATGACTTGTCCTGTTAATCATGCGGCCGCATACTGTACAGAAATGTTCCCACTCACAAAAGATGACAAGTTGTTGACCTACTACTTCCGAGAAAGTTTGGCTGGGGAAGCTTTAAGCTGGTACATGCAAGAACATACTCACACTAGGTGTTGGAGAGAGTTAGCTAATGCTTTCCTGGAACGGTTCAACTACAATATTGGCAAAGCTCCCAACAAGGCACATTTGCAAAATATGGCACAAAGAAACAAAGAAACATTCAGAGAGTACGCCCTGCGGTGGAGACATTTGGCAGCACAGGCGAAACCGTCTCTTCTTGAGAAGGAGATGGTCGGCATATTCATGAACACTCTACCGCCACTGTATTATGACAAGTTAGTTGAGAGTGCCTCTTCAAGCTTCAAAGACTTGGTCCTTGCTGGGGAAAGTTTGGAGAATGGAGCGAAGAAAGGAAAAACTGCCTACAGTTCAACCGAAGCTACTCCCATAGCAGGATCCGGGGATGTCTCCTATAGTCCCGAAATCGTCCCTCAAGTCCTGCACTCCTCCACTCAAATCAGAAAAAGCCAGAAAACACAAAATTATGTGAGAAGGAAGCCTGAGGATTTCGATCCAATTCCAATGTCCTACTCGGACCTGTTTGACCATCTTGTCAGTCATGACCTAATTTCCATCCGCTCCATGAAACCCGTTCAGCCTCCTTTCCCGAGAAGCTATGACCCAAAAGCTACGTGCAAATTTCATGCAGGGGGAGTGGGACATTCTGTGGAAGATTGTAAAGCATTGAAACATGCGGTCCAGGATCTAATCGACTCCAAACATTTGAATTTCAATGACAGCAATGTTAATAGCTTGACTGTGAAGGAGAGTGGAGAAACCAGTGCTGTGGCGGGCAAAAGAAGGTCACCACATTACAACCCCATCCCCGTGTCATACGCCGACCTATGCAACTATCTAATCAGTCATGGATGGATCACTCCTCGCAAGATGAGATCAGTTCAACCTCCATTCCCAAGCGGGTATAATCCAGAAGCCACTTGCGAGCTCCATGCTGGGGCAATTGGGCATTCTGCTGAAAATTGCTATCTTTTGAAAAGTTTGGTTCAGGGCTTCATTGATTCCAAGCAGTTAACTTTTGAGAAAGGGGGAAGGATCAAGTTCTCAGGGTCTGTGGACTATTAAGCAAGGATAGCAGTTGTTGAAGAGGGTTGAAGTGGTGAAAGCGGCATCATCAAAACATTTGTGTCTTTGTCATGCATTTCATAGCATTTATGAGTGATTGTTGATTTTCATGTAGTTTTTCAGTTCAAAACAATTTTCTGTAATGCAATCCTTTGGCTCTGCCCAAGGCCTTAGGATATTTCGATAAGGGCACACATGTTTCCTTTTAGTATCATCATCAATAAAATGTTATTTTGAATTCCTCAATAAAATTTCTTTCTTTCATTTTGTCATGTGTCTGTTATTTGCTTTTCAATTCCTCCCAACGCGGATCAAAAATAATAATAAATGAAAATAATCTTTGAAAACAACGACGCCAATGGTTCATATTGTGACTCTGATTACCCGATGGACCAAACTGAGAGAGAGGCTGAAGACAACTGGGATGTTTCTTCGGAGTTAATAAGTGAAGAATTGGCTAAGGCTGTAGAAATTCATGATGCCACAACTAGGTTGGGCAATGAAGTCAAAGCACAAGTTCAAGCAAAGTGGAGCAATGCTGAGGAAACCAAACAAATGTTACAAGCGAACCTCTTTCGCGACCAAACCCTTTTCCTACCTCAGATCAACCAACTTTCCCATTTCCCATTACAAGTACCCCATCACAAAAAAATTTCATAACCAAATGCCTGCCATCGCCACCATCCTCACTACCAGTGGCCCTTCTACAAAATCAACCCATCTCATTTGCTCCTCCCTATGAACCTCCTGTCACCCCAGTTAATACCAAAACCCAATCAAGCATCCTCCAACCGCTGCAGGGGTTTCATTGCCATTATCTCTCCAATCACCCCAGACAAGGATCACTTCAAATATCCAAAAATAGTGTATCACTTTTATCAGCTCACTCAACTCAAAAGCAAAAAAGGAAAAAATCAGAAAAAATGAAACAAAAAAGAACAGATTCAAAAAAATGAAAATCCCAAAAATGAAAAAACAAGGGAAAAAGAGACGAAAGAAATATAAGTTGTGAGCTGATACATTTGGCCATAAAGCGTAAGAGATCCTTGTCTCAATGAACCTTTCTACACCTTGTTGTGTATGACCATCCTTTCTTCCATAAACCTTCAAACACTTCATCATTCCTATACATCTCTCCTTTCACAAAACCGCAAACACTACCTCGACTTCGTCATCCTGCCCTCCACAAACCCTCAGTCCTTCCTCAGACTCCACCATCAGATTTGCAATCAAGCTGTTGTGCAAGAATAAGAGAACAAAGTGGTCCGTCCTCATGAGGAATCAAGTGACATGATCAATTTGAGCAAAGGAGAGGATTGACGCCATGATAAAGAGCTATGACTCAACAAGTTTGTGTAAATCACCCTTCTGACATAAGACACTTGCCATTATAACAATGTCTGTAATTACCAAAGTTCGGTCTGTTGCGCAGCTTTCCAAGCTAAGGTAGTCACAAATGACAGTATGAAGACTCCAGGTCAAGCATCATGATCCCTCCCTACGCCACCCTAAAAATGGGGCAGTTAGAGACAATCAACAAAGGATATCAAGGACGATGATGACCTTCATGGAAATCAGGCTTCGTTTTACACTCTAACAGGGGCAAACCCCATATGATGGAAGTAATACTTTCATTGAGCCTTATCAAACCAAAGTACATTTGTCTTATGTCAGAAGAAGAATAAGAGAAAGCTCAAACCGAAGAAAGCTCATCTTCAACAATTTCAAAGAAGACTCAATGCTCAAAAAGATCATGAACCTCCAAAGGGATTCCCATGGAGATGAACCCAGTATCATGAAGACGAAGAACTTATTCTCCGGAGGGGCCTTTAATTCTCGCAAAATGGGATGCAAGAAAAGAAAATCCCAGTTTCCAGTAAATTCAGATGCAGTCAGAAAGGAGTATGCCTAAAGAAATAAATGAAAAAAAGAGAAAGATGAGCCAAGTAAGAATCAGCTCGCTAGGTTGAAAACCCGCAAAGGGCGGCCTAGGCAAAACCAGAGCGACCCGGTGGATTGAAAACCTGAAAAGGGCGATCCAGGCAAAAATTAGGGTCAGAAAACTTGGACTTGAAATGAAAAAGGCAATCAGCACTCCCAAAAGTTTGGATAAAGGGGTGATCAAGGTCATGAGTATGGACGATTGGCATCGTTACTTCAAAAGAAAAAACACAAGATCTGCTTCCCCTTTTTCTTGTATTTTTCCAGTTTAAAAATTTTTCAATGTACTTTCAATTGGCGTGACCTTCTGCACGTCCAGTTTCCATAACAATAAGAATTCAACTTTTTCTTCCATGTGTTTGCTTTTCGTGTCTTTTATCTTCACTTATTCTGTCTCTTTATTTTAAAATAAATGTTTTTATGATTGATGATACTGAATTGTGAAACCTGTGCATGAGTCAAAAAGCATTACAATCATTGCGAAATTTCTGAAAATCACAGAAAAGAGGGGATCCCTCAAATAAATGAATTGGCAAAAAAACAAACGCGGGCACAATCACTTCAAATGGCAAGCAAACTTATGCGCGGCTCTGGCATTGCTATTACCCTAGATGGTCCTCATGTCTCAGGCCCAAAGGAAAAGATTTGCACCAAAGATTAAAACAAGGTTTAGTGATCTCCAAGTAAGGCTTCTTTCATGCCAAAAGTCAAGACATTCATAGAGAACCAAAGATTTGCACTGAGAACACCACTCAGATCCAAAAGTTGGGGCATTCTCTTCACCACCCACCCACCCTGGTCTTGGGAAAGTTTGTTCATTGTCCATCCCATTCATATACCACCCTCAGTTCATAACCAGTACCATAACTTCATCCCCTTTCACAAACCCACTCAAAGAACCCATTTGAAATTGTCATTCTAAAGTGGGGCATTTCCATAACTGTTCACTCCCGCTCAAATGAGCAGAGTTCTCCCTAAAGTCATTCACATCCATAAATTCCTGTCGGGGCAGCCTCTCAACTCACTGTCCTAAACCAATCCCAAGTTAACTGACTCACTCGTCCACATCTGCACTCTTATGCATACTTACTAGTCAATGCTTCAGAGAGAGAGAATACAAATTGATCATGTGGTGTTTAAAGTTCAGTCATCATGGAAATGGAAAGGAAAATAAGCGAGCACCAGAGTTTGAATCAAATCTAGTTTTTCCAAAGAATGGTCCATAGCCATCTCAATTCCTTGCATTCAAAGTCTCGCGTCTCATCATCATAAAAATGTTTACAAAAATGTTTAAATACTCCAATCATTCATCCTCCTCATGCATGTAGGCATTTCATGTTATTCAAAGCATTACATTCGCATCATCCACATTCATCACAATAAAAGCAAAAGAACACAGACATTCCATAGCATTTATCATCATCACATCAAACATCAAATCAGTTTTCAAAACAAAAAGAGGCATTCTTAATAAATAGTCATAGTCGTCACGATAGGACGCTTGAATTGATCACTCAAGAATCCTAAAGTCCCTATGCTAAAAGAAAATTAAAAACATTCATTGCATCACGTGCATTCGCATAACCTGCCTTTGCATAACATACATTTGCATTACATTTGCATATGCACCTCTTGTGCATTCATCGAAAAAAGAATAAAGAGCATTTCATGAATATCCATGTCTTTGCTAAATTTTTCTGCATCCAAATAAGTTGCTATCTGCTAGTAACAGCTCAAGTCGCCGATGGTCGATCCTACGAAACTCGTGTTCGTTCGATCACCACTAAGGTAAGAAAAAAACTTGCATTCATGCACCATTCCTTGCATCAACTAACGTATGCAGGTCCCCTGGATCGGTGTGAAAGCATTGACCCTGAAGAAGACTAATTGGATTTTCGAATCCCCCTTTGGACCCACGTGTCCCCCAGAAGATTGACTTCACTTCGTATTCGAGCTGCGAGTAAGTCCCCCTGACCTCAATAGGTCCAGTCGAAAAGGATAGCTGTGTTGGCCTAAAACATGGCGCAGTCCTAGGGAAATATCGAGATCTAGACTTGATATAGTACCCTCCCCCGGTCGCTCGAAAGACCACCCCTTTGAGCCCACGTGCTCCCCAGGCCCAAGTGCAAACTCGGATCGTTCGCGATTCGTTAAAAGGCTTTAGGCAGCCTCCTTCGCCGACTTAATGAGGGCCGGCACCTTTTTTTTGTTTTTTTGTTTTTTGCTTTCTTTACTGCTTTCGCTGGCTTATTGAGGGTTGGCACCAATTGATTCCAAAAAGAAAAAAAATCTTTTCATCGCATTTGTATCATATTTCAAAAAGGAACAAAAAAAGAGAAAAAAAGAAAAAGGAAAATTCTGGTTTCTCTAAGTAGACAAAATTGGTATAATTTCTGAATTCTTTATTTCTATTTTGCCTCGGAATATGTTTCGGCCAATTCATATTCCTTGTTAAAATCCAAATAAAGAGGGGCAGCTGTCATACCCTAATTTTGTCCGCCTAGGTCAAAACCCTAATTCTCAACAAAAAAATAAATAAATTGAGAAGTGTGGTTTTATTTTGAAGAGTGAAGAGCATTGTGCATGCATTTTTGGGTTTTTAAAAGTCATTCTAGGGCTTTTAAATTCATTGTTAGAGTGGAAATGCATTTGTTGTAAAAAAACAATGTTTTTAGGGCAAAAGGGTATTTTGGTCATTTCCAAAATTAAGCAATTTCTCACCAAAAATCATTGTTCAATCTCAGAGGAATTTATTTGGATCTAGATGATTTGGGTTATGAATTTTTGTGCGCATGCATGCATGATTCTTGGCATAAAATTCAAATTTTAAGCAAAAGGGCAAAATGGGAATTTCCATCAAGGTGAGGTCTCAAATCAATTTTGGGAAGGGCGATATCATGGAATTTTGGGCCCAATCATGGATTCCTAGGATATGGCCCAAAGTGGCATGATTTTTATGGAATTATCTAGAAAAGAATAATCAAAAATGGTGAAAATAAGGAAGTGTCCCCAATAAGACAAAATGTACTATTTTTCTTGACAAGCTTGCAAAACTTGGGCACCAAGGCCTCTTTGCTCCGAATTTTCCAGCTCATTTTCACCTCATTTTGTGTTTCCTCATGCCCTTGATCCATGTGAGTTGTATTCCTAGCCATTGATTAAAATTCTAGATCAAATCCTAGGCTACAACTTTGTGTAGAATGACCTAGGTGCCCTCAACAATTTTTGTGCAACAAAAACTCATAATTTTTGTGTATGACCAGCTATTCCTCACTCATTTGTGTTTTCTCCTTGTCCCTAATCCATGTGCATTGCAATCTTGGCCTTTGATTCAAATTCTAGCTCAAATCTCAATGGTTTGCAAAAGCACAATGTCCTAAATACCCTTAAACCTAGTTGCTCTCTATATATACCTTAGAAACCTCACCTCAAAAAGAACTTTTGGCCTCACAATTCATTCACAAAACCCTAGCACTCAAACCTCTCCTCTCCTCTCTTCCCTTGGCCGAAATCACCCCCTCCTTCCCTCACCTCATTTCTTCACTTTTTCACTTCAAATCAACATTCTAGTCCTAAATCCTTCATCATCCTTGCATTCTCTTCAAAGATCCATCTTCAAATCTCAAGAATCAAGCTCAAGATTGAAGATTAGAGGGTTGATTCAAGTGGTTTAGTGTTCATTCACCTTATCTCTTTTGCTATTCTAGCTTGGAGTTGAGGTATACTCTCACTCTTAACATCATCCAAATTTTAGCTTAAAAAAAATGTAGATCATCAATCTACTTTTGCATATCGAGCATTTCTTTGCATTTTAGTGCTCTATTCTTTTGATGAAATGTTGATATAATTGTTGTTGTTGAATGAGAGATGTGTTTCAAGCATTTTGACAAACACTTTGGGAGGTTTGGATGCTTGAAATGCATCTCTCTCTTGGAATAAATTTTGTGTTGGTGCTATTTTCATTTTGTGCTTACATTTCATGAATAAAATTGTGATTTATGTTTGTTTTCACTATAATTTTGCATTTTGTTGAATAAAATGATTTGATGCTTCGCAAATCATGATTAGAATTAGGGTGTTAATTTTCTTGTGAAATGGGTTCGCAATATTGGGTAAAATGATTCTTCAAGTTGTTTTGGTTTGGTTGTTATGTACTTTGCTTGCAAAATTACTCTATGTTGATGATTGGCAAGAGGACTCACACTTGTGCCTCGTGCACTTCACTTTAAGTGTTGAGGATTGCCTAAGATGATTCAACACAACCTTGTGCTTTGATTGTAAACTTTGGTTTGCTTGTTAGTAACTTGTTTGCAAAATTATTCTGTGTTGATGATTGGCAAGAGGACTCTCGCTTGTGCCTTAGGCACTTCATTTTAAGTGATGAGGATTGCCTAAGATGATTCAATTTTCTTTGTGCAATTCTTGCTTGTAAATGCAAATGCTAGTTTTCTAACTTGATTAATCAATTTTGGTTACAAAAATGACTTGTTAATGCCCTCTTTTGGTCACTTTTGGTCTTGCAAATGTGATGTTCTTTCTAGGTCAATGTTATGCTTTAATGTTGATGATTTGGTAAAAGGACTAGACACTTATGCACTTGTGCATTGTCTCAAGCGTCAAGGATTACCAAAAGGGATTCAACCTTGTGCTTTATCTTGTGTTGACACTTAATTGAATTAAACCTTTGCATTATCTATTTGTGTGCCTATTCTTGCAATCTATTTGGTTAATGTTGATCTTACATATGCATGCCATTAGATGTTGATGACTAAGTGTCATTCTTGCGCTCAAATGTTGTAATCGGTGATGTTTATGCTTATGCTTGCATTGTTGATTGTTTTGCTTGCAATTTGTTAAATGTTGCACTTTGGTTCTTGATTTGGAAATTGATTGAATGTTCTACTTTCTTTTCCTTTTGGATGCCACGCCATCCCAACAAACCTTTTGTGACCAATGTCACCCTCAAACTCCCTTCTCCTTTCCTCAAATCAATCATTTTCTAAAGCTTTTCCAAACTCAATCTTTTCTCAAATTGTTTTCATAAGACAATCAAATTCTTTCTAAGATCAACAATAAACCTTTTTGAAAACTCATAAGGAGGCAAGTCGGACGTACGGCCGGTGTTGTCTAGCGTCCTAAGATCGGAGCTGTACAGCTCAAACATCTTGGGATACTTATGAGAATCAAAACAAGTAATTAACAACTTGAACCCTATTTCAAAAATGAGTAAGGAATCGAGTCGGATGTACATCCGGTATTGGTTAGCGTCTTAGGGTTAGCGAGCTGTACAGTTCGTGCGAGCCTAAGATACTTGCTCAAATAAAAGCAACCAACCTCGCAACAAATCTTTTTCTTCCTTAATAAAAAAAAAAACATTTTTAATAAGTAGGGGGCACGTCGTCTGTACAGGCGGGGTTGTCTTTGTTCTAGGTCTAGTGGACTGTACAGTCTAGGACCGAAAACCCCTACAATAAAAAACACACCAACACAAAGTTTCTCAACTCACGAGAACTACGTAAGCTTTGAATTCTCCATCGCACCGGGAGATACGTAGGAGCGGGTCACATCCCGTCAAGCACACTTTTAAAAAAATAATAAAAAGATTCTTCTTTTCTCCCGTTTTCAAAAACCTTTTCTCAAATAAAAAAGAAGTAGAACGAATTGTTTCAAATCAACTCTGTCAAAACCGCACATCAAGTTAAAGGTTCCCTTTCGGTAGAAAGGAGGTGTGGGGTGCTAATACCTTCCCCACACCTAACCGACCCCCGAACCTACATCTCTAGTTCTCAAAGGACCACCCGCCTTAAAAAGGACCCTTTTTCAATGTTTTGGTCCCTAAATAAAAAATGTTGATGGCGGCTTCACAAATTTTCACGTTGTACGATGAAAGGTCCAATCCGGATTTTTCGGGGTGCAACAACTGTACAGTTGAAGGAAGGCTTAAAAGAATTGATTTGGACTACCTATACCAACAAGATGCATCTTCTTTTCGGGAGTCCTTCCCATAGGAACTCCACAGTTAAGCGTGCTTGGCTTGGAGTAGTAGTGGGATGGGTGACCTTCTGGGAAGTTTCCTAGAAAGTATGCAAGTGAGGACAACGCATGCTGAAAAGACTTGTGGTGGTTTGTGGGGGCAGTCGACAGTTCTCAAAGCAGTCTGGGATGTTACACATATTGAGAGGAAGTCTACGACCTCCAGCTGAAATGGCGTAAACGAGGGATAGACTCTCATCCTAGAAATTACACATTGATACATCATGAGCTTTCAACCGTCTGGAGCCCGACAAACCCTACCATCGGGATCAACTCCCTACATCCTCCAATCATCTCCAAGCAATGTCTTAATTTTCTGAGGAAATTTACACTCGAGGGGCATAAATACTCCTGGTAAACCGAATAGACCATGCAACCCAATCATAATTAACTCCATCCATCTTTACTACCTCAAGAGAAAACTAAGAGAGATTCCTCTGACGCCAAAGGCTCATCGTCTCCCTCTGGCCGTCCGCCAATCGGAAAGCCAGCCTCCCTCAAAGCATGAATGGGACCTCAGTACGGACCATAGTGTTGAAATAACATTCTCCTTTATGTTTTGATGAAACAAACTTAAATTTGAGGTAAGTTTTCTGATTATGTGTGATCTAATATGTTTATCTAGTGCAAAGTACAGGCCCTAAAATAGCAAAATAATCAATTACCTAAGAATCAACAAGTATAAAAATCAAAGGTAGAATTGATATGAAAAGGTACAGAACTGAGAAGGTTTGACCAAGATAAACAGAAGGTTTTACCAAATCAACAAAAGGTTGGCAAAAAGTCAATCGAAGGTTTGACCAAAAAGTCAACAGAAGGTTTGACCAAGCCATCACATATGCAAGACCAAAGTAAAGAAGGTTCATCTCATGGGACCCAAGAAGACATGAATGTGGATCCAACTCAGGGGGAGTTTGATATAAATGAACCACCACAAGACATACTCCACACCAACTCTCCTAACCAAAACACTCTCTCTCCAATCTCTCAAGCAATGCATGAGATAGTTCAAGAAATTGAAGATCAATCTTCTCCAGTGAATCTCCCTCCTGTTCAACAAACAAATTTTGAAGTTCTTTCCTCTGTTGCTCTCATAGAGATGCTTCATACCTCTGTGCAACAAAGTGCTTCTCCCTCCACTCCAAACAGAGAAGTTCAAGGCTCCACTGGACATTTCATCAATCCATTCTCCCAGTGGCGTGACATCCTAAATCCCTCTCCTGGTAAAACTGGAAACACATTTGCTTCTGAGAACATCAACAGCTTTTTGCAAACTCCTGTTTATGATTCTTTTCTACCCAGAATTTCTGAAGCTTCTGATCCATCAAAGCTGCCTTCTAGTATGCCCATTCAATTTGGATCTATTGGATCCTTTTACCAAACCATGAATGCTCCACTTTCATCATCTGACAAAGCACCCTTAAGCAGCAAGCCTTCAGTGAATAAAGATGATTCCTTCACTTCTGGGGATAAGAAGGAAGTTATGGCTGCTATGAGAAATATGAGGGCTCAACATGATAAGCAGATGAAAAAGATGAGAGTCCAGCAAAACAACCTCCTCAAAAGCATTGGGATTCTGCAGCAGGAACACAAAATTCAAGCTCAGAGGAATTATGCCTATCAGGAATGGGTTATGAGAAATGTGATCACATTTGTCATGCCTGAACTCAGTCCACCAGAATCCCCCCACCACAACCCTTCCAAGACATCCCATAGCCAGCAGCCTCTTGATAACTCTATTTTATATAGAGCTATTTATACTCTTAAATACAAACTGTTGTAAGAAACTCAGTAAGTAAGTTATGTTAAGTAAAGAAATACAAAAGAAAAACATAAATTTAGGATGAAGAAGAGTTTGGATGCATCATCACTATTTCTCATGACTTGTGGTATTTTTAATGTGTTTGTTCAATTGTTGCTGCAATCGTTGCCCTTGCAATGGTTGCTCCTGCTTTGATCATTCCAGCAGAAGGTAGACGCATTGCATCTGCAATACAAAGAGCACCCATTGCACCAGCAATCATTGCCCCAACAATGCTCACAACATAAGATGCCCCGCATTCTGATGATGATGTCAGCAAGTCAAGTTGCAAGTGCAAGTTGCCCAAGTGGAAGGATGTGGCACCAAGTTCAAGTCATCATAGGCAACAAGTGGGAACTTTTAGGGACACTTGTCCAAACACCATTGGACCCCTTCTTCTTAGTTGGTGAATGATCAAATCACACTTTTGAAGACAAGTGGAAGAAGAAGCCCTAAAAACCACCTTGGTGACCAAGACAACTTCACTTCATGGAGCCTATAAATACATCTCCTCTTCCTCATTCGAAATCATCTCACAATTTCCATCTCAAGTTCACTAGATAGTTTCATTTTATTTTGTGAATTAGAGTTACATGTACTTAGCTATTTTCGAAGGAAGGAAAGAAAGTGACAACTTCTCTCTTCTCTTCTCTTTCAATTCTTGTTGTTGTTTCTATTGCTGAGAGGTGATTGCCCCAACATTGCTAGATAGATTATGCAAAGGATCTCCAATTGTGTAATGTTTATCTCATCTTTGTTCCTTTGTATTTTCTTTCTTATAAACATGTTTCATTCTGTTTATATGTGTCTAGTTATGTCAAGCATGGGCTAAATACCCTTGGTTGGGATGCCTTATCTTTGTAATGTACCTTTGAAGAGTTATTATGTTATGTTGATGTTTGCAATTTAGTTCTTGTGCTATAATTCTTTCAAACTTATTTTGAGGTTGATCACTTAGAATAAGTAGGGTCATAAATACAGACATGGTTTATGATTTGAACTCGAGAACTAATATGGATAAGTGTTTTAGTAAAAGGTAACTTTGTTAAAACCATGCTAAAACCTAGACATAGGATAGCATAGTCCAAAGGGTGAATCTGTGGGAGCTTAATTAGACAAGGGTGAACTTATTTAGAGCTTAGACATAAGACTTGTAATTAAACCCTGAAGATAGTTGTTGAAAGGCACAATTCTATTGCTACAACATCCATTGCAAGAGCATCACATACATTTAATGATTTCAAAAGTAAATTACTTAGAAGAGTGCATTCCAACCATTTTCTCAATTGTATCACAACACATTTTATCTTGCTTTAATTTAAATTCTGTTTATTCACACACAATCATATCAACTTCATTTTCTTTTTGATTTTCTTTATCACTAAGTATTGCCACCATTTTAAACTCTTACAAATTAATCAAATCCCTGTGGGTACGATCTCTTCTTATCATTATATTACTTGTTTTTAGACTGTGTATACTTGCACACATTTCAACACAACAAGTTTTTGGCGCCGTTACCAGGGATTGCCATTAATTTTTATAGTTTAAATTAATAGTAATTTAGTGATCAATTTTACTCTGGTTGTTTGTTCCTTGTGGTACAGCAATTATTGCACCAGGAATCATTACACCTGCGATCATTGTCCCTGCAACCATTGCCTCTGCAGTAGTTGCTACAGCATATGCCCAGGTTCAACTCACCAGAATTTCAGTTGGATCCTGAAATAGGGAGGAGATTAAGAAGGTCGTGTAGACTTCAAACACAGAGGTAGAGCTAGACAAGCAATGTCTGATCCAGGAGCAGAAGGTTCTCATCATGGTACTGGCAGAGGTTCAGGAAGAGGCAGAGGATCTGCTCATGGCTCACACCATGATCCTGATAATGATTACAGGAACCAGTTCATCAACATGGGTCCAATAGGTATGGTAAATGATAGGGACAGACCAATGAGGGACTATGCTGTGTTTGATCATCAAAATATGCAAATCAGCATAGTCAGACCTCAAATAAATGCAACACATTTTGAATTTAAACCTATGATGTTTCAAATGCTTCAAATAATGGGTCAGTTTAGTGGTTCTCCACATGAGGATCCTCATTTACATCTAAGGCAATTTTTAGAAATATGTAGCAAATTTCATCATTCCTGGTGTTTCAGAAAATGCTTTCAGATTAAAACTTTTTCCTTATTCTCTCAAGGATAAAGCAAAGGCCTGGTTAAATTCCCTAGAGCCTAACTCTATCACTGAATGGAATGAACTAGCTGAAAAAAATTTAGCAAAATATTTCCCACCAAGTAAAAATGCCAGGATGAGAAATGATATCACTGTCTTAGACAAAAAGAAGGTGAATCACTGTTTGAAGCATGGGAAAGATGGAAGGAACTTTTGAGAAAATGTCCTCATCATGGTATCCCTATCATAATACAAATGGAAACATTCTACAATGGTTTGGAACCCCAAACCAGACTCATGTTAGATGCATCATCTGGAGGAGTGTTATTGAACTTGTCATACAATGAAGCTTCTGAGTTGATAGAAAAAATGACAACCAACAACTATAGTTGGCCCACAGAGAGGGTCAGTACTCAAAAGAAGGCAGCTAGGGTCCATGAAATCCGTGAAGTATCAACTCTGGAAGCTCAAGTAGCATCACTCACTAACATGATAAAGAATCTCAATACCAACAATGCACCAACATCCATTGCTGGTGCAATGCCAGACACTGCTGTTGCAATAGAACAAGCACCTCCAGGCACAACTAGTTGTGTATACTGTGGAGGTGGACACTTGTATGAGGAATGTCCAAGCAACCCTGTCTCTGTTAACTATGTGGGATACAACAAAAACAACAATCCTTATTCTAACACCTACAACCCAGACTGGAGAAATCACCCAAATTTTAAAACGAGCAACAACAATGCACCAGCATCCAATGTTGCAGCACCAACAACTCCACCAGGCTTTCAATCTCAGAATTACCAGAACTATCAAAAAGCTCCTGCACCAGCAAATGATAACTCCTTGGAGACAATGTTCAAGGCATATATGAGTAAAACTGATGCTTTCATCAGTGAAACTAGAACTGCAAGGCAAGCTCATGATGCTTCACTAAAGAACTTGGAGAATCAAGTGGGGCAGCTATCTACAACATTGTATCAGAGGCCTAATGGTTCATTACCATCCACTATAGAAGGCTCAACCTCACAGAAGCATGGAAAGGAGCAAGTCATAGCCATTTCTCTAAGAAATGGGAAAGATCTCTCAGAGCCATATGCAACAGAAGGTGTAGAAAAGGAAGAAAAAGGAAAAAAATTAAAAAAATTAAAAAAATAGAAAAGAAAAGAACTCCTCTGATGCAGGAGCAACAGATGCAGGAGCATCAAAAGTTGCAACATCAGAAACTACTTACACACCAGCAAGGTTAGTCCCAGAATATCCTTCTCCTCCTTATCCACAAAGATTGAAGAAGACACATGAGGAGAAACAATTTAGCAAGTTCCTTGAGGTGCTCAAACAATTACACATCAATTTACCCCTTGTTGAAGCACTCCAACAAATGCCCAACTATACAAAGTTCATGAATGATGTGCTCACAAAGAGAAGAAGATTGGGGGAATTTGAGACAGTTGCCATGTCAAAGGAGTGCAACATGATCATGCAGAACAAAATACCCAGGAAGTTAAAGGATCCTGGCAGTTTCACAATACCTTTTTCAATTCGAAAATTTTACACTGGTCGTGCATTACGTGATTTAGGAGCAAGTATAAACTCGATGCCTAAATCCATATTCACACAACTAGGTATTGGAACTGCCAGACCTACAATTGTGACCCTTCAATTGGCAGATAGATCAATTGCTTACCCTGAAGGGATCATAGAAGATGTTTTAATAAAGGTTGACAAATTTGTGTTTCCTGCAGATTTTGTTATTCTTGATTTTGATGCAGATAAAGATGTACAGTTATTCTTGGGAGACCATTCCTGGCTACTGGCAAAACACTCATTGATGTGCAAAACAGACAACTAACCATGAGAGCCAATGATCAAGAGGTCAAATTCAACATTTTGAATGCTCTCAAATACCAAAATGATGATGTTGAAGAATGCTTTCTCATTGTCTCTCTAGATCAAAGAATACAGCAACACTTCCACAAAAAGCAGGATCACTTGACCAATGCTCTAGCATCCATTGTTGGAGCAATACCAGAAAAAGAAGACAGTATGGAGAGTGAAGATATGCAAGAAGAAGTTGCTGTAAAAGAGGTCTGGGCAAGAAAATATGAGTCCTCGGAGCTTGACAACTCAAATCTCAAGAGAAATGTTCCTTCAATTGATGAACCTCCTCAATTAGAGCTTAAAGAATTGCCCTGTCACCTAAAATATGCTTTCTAAGGGGAAAATAATACACTTCCAGTGATCATTGCCTCTGACTTGTCACAACGGCAGGAGCATGATCATATTACTACCCTGAGGAAGCATAAGAAGGCAATAGGCTGGCAAATGTCAGACACCAAAGGAATCAGTCCTTCCATCTGCATGCACAGACTAGTTTTGGATGAAAATTCCAAAAACAGCATTGAAGGCCAAAGGAGACTGAATCCAATCATGTAAGAGGTGGTAAAGAAGAAGATAATCAAATGGCTAGATGCTGGCATAATCTACCCAATTTCAGATAGTGCATGGGTAAGCCCTGTGCAATGTGTACCAAAGAAGGGTGGAGTAACAGTGGTAGCCAATGAAAAGAATGAACTGATACCCACAAGAACTGTCACAGGTTGGAGAATATGCATGCATTACAGAAAACTTAACAAGGCCACTAAAAATGGTCATTTTCCATTACCCTTCATTGACCAAATGCTGGACAGATTAGCAGGCAAAGAATTCTATTGTTTTTAGATGGATACTCATGCTATAATCAAATAGCTATAGTTCCTGAAGACCAAGAGAAGACAACTTTTACATGTCCTTATGGCACCTTTGCATTTAGACGAATTCCATTTGGACTATGTAATGCTCTAGCAACATTCCAAAGGTGCATGATGGCAATATTTTCAGACTTCATTGAACATTCAATGGAGGTCTTCATGTATGACTTCTCAGTGTTTGGGGAGACTTTTCAACTATGTTTATCAAACGTAGAAGGAATTCTCAACAGATGTGAGGAGACTAACCTAGTTCTAAACTGGGAGAAATGTCATTTCATGGTCCAATAAGGCATTGTACTTGGCCATAGAGTTTCAAAGAAAGGTCTTGAAGTTGACAAAGCAAAGATAGAGGTGATTGAAAAACTGCCTCCTCCAACTACTGTCAAGGGTATCAGAAGCTTTTTAGGTCATGCAGGATTCCATAGAAGATTTATCAAGGATTTCTCAAAGATTTCAAAGCCATCATGTCAAATCTTGCAACATGATGTGCCATTTCACTTTGATGAGTCTTGCATGGAAGCATTCCAGACACTAAAGAAGGCATTGGTAACAGCACCAGTGATAGTCACACCAGATTGGAACAGGCCAGTTGAATTGATGAGTGATGCTAGTGATTTTTCTGTAGGAGCGGTCCTAGGGCAAAGGTATGAAAAAGTTTTTCATTCCATTTATTATGCTAGCAAAACACTTATTGAGGCGTAATTAAATTATACTGTGACTGAGAAAGAACTGTTAGTTGTAGTCTTTGCATTTGATAAATTTAGATCATACTTAGTTGGCACCAAGGTAATTGTTTATACAGATCATTCTGCCATCAAGTATCTAATTTCAAAAAAAGATGCAAAGTCTAGGTTAATTAGATGGGTTCTCCTCCTTCAAGAATTTGAACTTGAAATTCATGATAAAAAGCGGGTGGAGAACCAAGTTGCTGATCACTTGTCTAGACTTGAAAATGAAAGTGCAGGTACCATAGAGGGAGAAATAAAAGAGAATTTTCCAGATGAGAAGCTGTTAGCAATTTCTGCAACAACACCAATTGCAGGTGCATTCGTTGCAGGAGCAATTGATGCTGCTACACCATGGTTTGCTGACATAGTAAATTTTCTTGCAAGCAAAGTTGTACCTGTCAACATGACCTATCAACAAAGGAAAAGATTCTTCCATATAGTCAAACAATACTATTGGGATGATCCTTTCCTTTACAAAGAATGTCCAGACCATATCATTAGAAGATGCCTAGCAGAGGATGAACAACAAGCAGTGCTCCTGCAATGTCATTCTGCCCCCTATGGTGGAGACTTTGGTAGCACAAGAACTACAGTTAAAGTATTGCAATCAGGTTACTATTGGCCATCACTATTCAAAGATGCATACCACTTGGTGAAAAATTGTGATAGATGTCAAAGGACTGGAAACATTTCCAATAAGCATGAAATGCCACTCACCAATATCTTAGAAGTTGAACTCTTTGATGTTTGGGGAATGGATTTCATGGGATAATTTCCTGCATCCTTTGGCAATCTATACATCTTGGTGGTTGTGGATTATGTTTCTAAGTGGGTAGAAGCTGTAGCTTTGCCAAACAATGATGTCAAATCTATGAGTAAGTTTCTGCAAAGAAACATCTTCACTAGGTTTTGTACTCCAAGGGCAATTATCAGTGATGAAGGCTCCCACTTCTGCAATAAGCTCATTGAAAACCTTCTGGCCAAATATGGGGTAAAACATAAAATAGCTACTGCTTATCACCCACAAACAAGTGGACATGCAAAGTTATGCAACGGGGAAGTCAAAAGAATACTTGAGAAAATGGTTGGACCCACAAGGAAAGAATGGTCATTGCACTTAGATGATTCCTTGTGGGCATATAGAACTGCATTCAAAATACCCCTAGGAATGTCACCCTATAGGCTAGTGTATGGAAATGCATGTCATTTACTTGTAGAATTGGAACATAAATCATACTGGGCAATTAAAAAGCTCAATCTCAATCATGATCAAGCAGGTGCATCTAGGCTTCTACAGCTCAATGAACTTGAAAAACAAAGCACTTTGCCTATGAGAATGCAGAGATTTATAAGGCCAAGCCAAAGGCATGGCATGACAAGAGAATTCAGAAAAGGGACTTGATTCAGAAAACGCCCCTGCAACTAATCAGTAAATGAGCAAAATTCTGGGGAATGGAATGTCTAGCAGAGCGTGAATTCAGACTCTCTGATGCAACACCTTCATTCATCTCAAATGTGCACAACTTGGGATGGGAATCATTCCTCATGACACAGAGATTCCTACTACATTCTAATTGTTCATGAGTTTTATGCTAGTATTCTTGAGCAAAAGTCTGGTAAGCCTCTCTATTACTCCACTGTTAGAGGAAAAAGGGTGAATTTTGATTCCATAGCCATCAATGATGAGTATTTGCTAGGATACATTGGCACTGAATTTGAAAAACGTGTAGAAAATGCTGATAAGAAAGAGATGAATAGGGTTAAGTCTAGAATTGATGAGAATGATGTTGTCTGGGAGAGATGCACAGCAACAGAGTATAATATGAAGAGTAGGTACCTTAGGCCTGAAGCACATGCATGACACTTGTTCATTGCATGCTCACTTTTTCCGACATCACACACTTCCTCCATCAAAAAGGAAAAAATGTTGGTTATTGATTCAATTTTAACTGAACAAAACATAGACATAGGAAGAAAAATTTCCAAAAACATTTTGACATGCAAAAACAAAGATTCTGGCTTTTTATTCTTCCCATGTTTGATCACAAAATTGTGCATTAAGGCTGAGGTAACAAGTGATAACAATGAGTTGAGAAAATTTCCACCTGATGCCTTTGCTGCAAATTTCAAAGAAAGAACCAAGGTGCAGAGAGAAGGTGCCAGCAGCTCATTGTAGGAGCAATTCATGCTCTAGCAACGAGATGTGTGGAAATTCCAAAAAGAACAACTAGTTTGGCAGAATGCGATGTTTCAACATCTGACAAATGGCCAGTGCAACATGCCAACTCCAATATTTCCTGATTACCCTAAGAGGAGAAAATGAGGGAGAAGAATCAGAAGAGAAGGAAGAAAGTGAGAGGCCTAAAAGAGGTAAGGTGGTTAAAAAGCAACAACCACAGAAGAAAGGCAAGGGAAAGAAGAAAGTAGTGGAAGAGAAGGAACCAATCCTAAGTTCTGAGGATTTGGTTGAAACTAGTGAAGAGGAGGAGGCTTGGAGGCCAGTAAAGGAAATTGAGAAAGATGTGGATGAAGATGAGTCAGAGACAAGAAGTGAGGAGGAAGAGGAAGAAGAAGATGTGATTATGGAAGATGCCCCAAGGCAAAAATACACTGCACCTACCAAACAAGCAACCACATCAGAAACCACCAACCAACCTCAATCACCACCCCTACACAGTAGTTCCAACAAATCCCCATCCCCATCACCACTACCAACAACCCCTCCACAAGAAAAATCACCTCAATAACAATCACCATCCCACCACTCACCTACCCAAACACAAACCACAAACTCACCCACCCAACAAACAAACCCCCCCCCCCCCCCCCCCCCCACAGAACCAATTAAAGAACCTGAAAATCCCCCACTTATCGAAACACAAAATCTTGAGCAACCTGTAACCAAAGTAACATCTGAGCAAGTTGTAATTGTTGCAGCATCTGTCACTAACATTGAGAATGCAGGTACAAAAAGAAAACTGGATGACATTCAGGAGGCAAATGAGGAAGAGGAATCAGAAGAAGGAGATGAGGAACCTGAAGAAGAAGAAGAAGAAGAAGAAGAAGAAGAAGAGGAAGATCCCAAGAGAGACCAACAAAAGAAGCCAATTGGAGCACCTGCATCAGATGCCCCTGCAACTGATGCACCTGCAATGAAGACTGCAACAATTGCACCAGCAATGCAGCTTGCCAGCAATGCACCTACAGTACAGAAAGCAACAAATGCCCCTGCAATGACATTTGCACCAGAAGCAGGAGCATCCAAACCAGCAATTACAGTTGATTTTGCTGAAGCAAAAGCTGCAACACAACTGGTGAGACAAACTTTGGCCGCTCTCAAAGAAGAAGAATTAGCAGAAGCAAGCTGCCACCAAAGCACCAAGTCCACCTCCCACAGTTGTTGCTGAAACACAGATTGCTGATGCACCAGCAAAGGATGTGTCATACCCTAATTTTGTCCGCCTAGTTTCAAAACCCTAATATTCAGCAAAAATAAATAATTTTGTGAGTGATGCATTATTTGAGAAAGGGTTTAGGGTATTTACCCAAGCATTCTAAGGTTTTCAAAATCATTTTTGAGAAATTAAGGAATTTTGGGGCATTTAAAAGGGGCATTGTTTGGTCAATTTCAATTTAATAAATTTTTGCTAGTTGAAAATCCAATTAATTAATTTTTGGGAATTTATTTAATGAAATTGTATTATTTTGAACAAAAAAATAAAAAATAAAGAGAATCATTTTTCAAATTGTGCGCATATTTTATATGTGTAGTAAAAAAAAATCAAGTTCAAATTAATTCAAGAAAGCATTTCAAAAAATAGTACAAGGAATATTCCCAAAAATTATATGATAGGATTTTTGTTGGCAATTTTGGTCATCTCTCATTTTCAAAAAAGGCATATTCTTCAAGATACCTTGTATATGGCTCAAAATGGTTAGATTTATGTATAATTATCTTGAAAGGAATAATCAAAATTGAGAGGATAATTGGAAGGTTCATGGATAGTACAATAGTACAATTGCCAACTTGCAAAACTTGGGCACCACTCTCATTGCTTGGCTGAATATCTACCCCTTCATTTCCCTCTCATTTTGCATTTTTTTGCCCCTCATCAAAGTGTGTTTCAATCCTCACCCTTGATTCAAAATTAAAAGGCAATCCTAGAATGAGATGAGGTACACAATGACCTAAATGCCCCTAAACCTAATTGCACATTATATATACCCTCATATCCTCACCTCTCACAAGGTTTTTGGCTCACAATTCACACTCAAAAACCTAGCCTCTCCTCTTCTCCCTTCTTGGCCGAATACCCCTCTTCATTCCCTCACCTCATTTCTTCACTTTTTCACTTCAAATCAACATTCTAGTCCTAAATCCTTCATCATCCTTGCATTCTCTTCAAAGATCCATCTTCAAATCTCAAGAATCAAGCTCAAGATTGAAGATTAGAGGGTTGATTCAAGTGGTTTAGTGTTCATTCACCTTATTTCTTTCGCTATTCTAGCTTGGAGTTGAGGTATACTCTCAATCTTAGCATCATCAAAATTTTAGCATCAAAAATGTAGATCATCAATCTATTTTTGCATATCAAGCATTTCTTTGCATTTTAGTGCTCTATTTTATGTTGAAATGTTGATATAATTGTTGTTGTTGAATGAGAGATGTGTTTCAAGCATTTTGACAAACACTTTGGGAGGTTTGGATGCTTGAAATGCATCTCTCTCTTGGAATAAATTGTGTGTTTGTGCTATTTTCATTTTGTTCTTGCATTTTCATGAATAAAATTGTGATTTGGGCTTATGTTTCATTTCGCATATTGTAGAAAAATTAGAGTTTGTGTGATTTTAGTGCATTCCTTTGCTTAATCATGTGAATCCTTGCCAAAAAGTTTGATCTATGTCATTTGCTTGCATGATTTTGTTGCTTTCAAAGAATAAAATGAGGTTTTAGCTCTATGTTGGCGTCGCATTTCATGAGATAATTAGGGTTTGTGCTTGTTTTTGTTGCTTGCTTTGAAAATCATGTTTGTGTTGATGATTTGGTAAGAGGATTTGACACTTATGCACTTGTGCATATCCCAAGTGTTAAAGATTACCTAAAGGGATTCAACACCTTAATTGCATATGCTTGCTAAATAAAATGTCAAATTGATTTTTCATGGCTTGCTAATGATCTTACTTGAGGCAAATGCCCTTTCCAACTTATTCCTTTCATGTGGTTGATTGTAGAAATATGCTAAATGTTGATGCCATCAAAATGATACCACATTGTTGCTTATGTCAAATGTTGATGTGAAATCCCTAGGGTTTTGCAAGTGATTCATTAAATGTTTGAATTCACTTGTGCTTTGTAACTTCCTTGCCTACTCACATGTTGTGTCATAAATGCCTAGTTAGGTTCATTTCTTGCCTATTCATGCATCTTCAATAAGATGTTCAATTTAGGTTCATTCACTTGCCTATTCATGCATTTTGCAAAAATGTTCAATTTAGGTTCATCTTGCCTAGCATCTTCAATAAGATGTGCAATCTAGGTTCATTCTCTTGCCTATTCATGCATTTTTGCCAAAATGTTCAACTTGGGTTCATTCTTTGCCTATCTATGTATTGTGACATGATATGTGTAGTCTAGTTTCATCTTTGCCTATTCATGCATTGTGTATTCAAATGTTGTAATGAGATGTTTTCAACATGAAAGGGTAAGTTGCAAATTGTGTCTATGTTGTTGCTTGCTTGATAACATGATCTCAATGAATGTGCTATGCTTGCATCTATGAACTTTCTTGCATTCATTGTTTTCTTTTCTAAACAACTTGACATGAAAATGGTTACTAGTTTAGATCATTGCATGAATTGTAGTTTAGCAATTTGCATTTTGGTTATTGACTTGGAACTTGATTGAAAATGTTCTACTAGTTTTCCAAAACTCTTTTCCGAAATCAAATTGCTTTCAAACTTCTTTTCTAAACTATGTCTTTAACAAATCAAAACCAATTTCTTTTCCAAGCTTAAACCCTAAGTTTTTCATAAACAAAGTCATTAGTGGCCACTCGAAGCCTTTGCTTGTTTGATCACTAATGAGGAGTTATTAGTGGTAGTCACTCGAAGCCTTTGCTTGTTTGATTATCATGAAAGCTCCCACACCTCAAACACATGCAAACCCAATTCAATTCCAAAAACAACACGAGTCATTAGTGGTAATTGTCCTAAGCCTTTGCTAGATGATTATCACCGATGCTCGCCTCATTTGCAAAAAGATAAAATAAAAACGTTGTTACTTATAATCACTCGAAGCCATTGCTTGTTTGATTATCGGTTTCAACTCATTTTCTTTCGAGTTAGTAATGAAAACCACTCGAAGCCATTGCTTGCTTGGTATTAGTGAACAATCGAGTCTTATTTCAAAAAACACCTAAAAACTAAAAAGCTAAAAACAAAAGGGCCTTTTCAAAACAAGACTAGAACTACGTAGCTTTGAATTCCTCATCGCACCGGAGGATACGTAGGAGCAGGTTCACCTCCCGTCAAGCACCCTTTTAAAAAAATAATAATAACAAAAAGATTATTCTTTCCCCAGTTTTCAAAAACATTTTCTTAAATAAAAAAAAAAGAAAAAAAGAAGTAGAACAAAGTGTTTCAAATCAACAGTCAAAAACCACACACTAAATTAAAGGTTCCCTTTCGGTAGAAAGGATGTGTGGGGTGCTAATACCTTCCCCACACATAACCGACCCCCGAACCTATATCTCTCGTTTTCAAAAGACCAATCGCCTAAAAGGATTTTTCCAATGTTTTTTCCTAAATTAAAATATTGGTGGAGGCTTCATTGTTTTTCCCGTTGTACGAAGAAGGATCCAAACCGGATTTTTCGGGGTGCAACAGGATGCAAGAGCATCCAACCTAGAGGAGCCAAAAAGAAAGAAGCAGAAAAAGACCAAGGTTGCTCCAGTTAGAGCAAGCAGCAGGCTAAGGAGTGGTACTCTTAAGCAGTAAAAAGTTCCATTTTAATGCTGTTTATGTTTTGTGGACATATGTTTAATGTTTTTTATTAACTTTTGTTGATGCAGCTGCATTATCTCCTCTCCCATTCTCTTTTTGCAGTGAAGACACTGCTGATGCTTAAGTTTGGCCGGGGGGGGGGGGGAGGGGGGGGGGGGGGGGGGATAACTAATATTTTGTGAACATATGCTATATGCTATATGTGTGTGTTTTATGTAGTACTATATGTGTGTGTTAGTTAATATTTATGTGCTAGTTGGTATTAGTTTACAATCAGTTTTTAAACATTTTGGGTAGTATTTTGAGAAGCATAATCAGCTAAAAACCCTTTTTCAAAAAGAACAAGTGCATTTACTTAATTCACTGAACCTAAGAAAGGAACTTAGTTAACTAGGAAATAAATGGATGCCAAGGGTAGCTCTAGTGAACCAAGATCAAATGCTAAATTTCTAGTAAAAATCTAGAATAGCATAAAGAAATAAGTTTGGGGGTGCAACAATGAAAATTAAGGCTAAGTAATTCAATTGTAGGAGAGTTAGTGCAAAGGTTTACAATTTTCTACAAAGTGTAATATCATGTAATAACTACATTGATTCAAATCAAATAAGTTGTATCCGTTCCAAAAATTGCATGAGAAAGAAAAGAAAAAAGAAGAAAAGAGTCAAATAAAAAGAGGAAATAAAATATGCAAAAAGGGAACAGCGAAGAGGACAATGTTGCTAAAATTTCTATAGTAGAAAGCTAGAGCAACAATGCTACAGCAATCACTGCTCCTGCAATACAAAGAACACATTGCTCCTGCACTGACCAAAATTGAATTTACTTGCAAAGACCATTTGTTGTGCTTTGAAGCCCCCCCAAAACTTGAATAAATTGTTAGCCTATTCTCTATTTTGAATAAATCTTCAGTTTGATCAAAAGCAAACTTTTTCTATCCAAAAGCTAAATGGACTTTTCGAAATTAGCTAGGAACCAATCTGAAGTTCAATGAAGTCACACACTCACACAAAAGAGCTACAATAATTTTGAATGTTAGAAAAACCAATGGTTTACAAGCTTTGTGGGAAACTAAAGAAATTAAGTTCCTAAAAATGCACTCATTGAAAACATGTTTTAAAGAGGGCCTAGCTGATCTGTTCTTCTGAGCATTAAAACCTAGTATTCTAGTATTTTAATCTTTTTCAAGTGTCATTACTTGAGGGCAAGCAATGGTTTAAGTTTGGGGGTGTGATAACTCTATTTTATATAGAGTTATTTCTACTCTTAAATACAAACTATTGTAAGAAACTCAGTAAGTTGAGTTAACTAAAGAAATACAAAAGAAAAACATAAATTTAGGATGAAGAAGAGTTTGGATGCATCATCACTATTTCTCATGACTTGTGATATTTTTAATGTGTTTGTTCAATTGCTGTTGCAATCGTTGCCCCTGCAATAGGCACAACAATCATTGCCCCAACAATGGTTTCTCCTGCTATGATCATTCCAGCAGAAGGTAGACGCATTGCATCTACAATACAAAGAGCACCCATTGCACCAGCAATCATTGCCCCAACAATGCTCACAACACAAGATGCCCTAGCTTTCTGATGATGATGTCAGCAAGTCAAGTTGCAAGTGCAAGTTGCCCAAGTGGAAGGATGTGGCACCAAGTTCAAGTCATCATAGGCAACAAGTGGGAACTTTTAGGGACACTTGTCCAAACACCATTGGACCCCTTCTTCTTAGTTGGTGAATGATCAAATCACACTTTTGAAGACAAGTGGAAGAAGAAGCCCTAAAAACCACCTTGGTGACCAAGACAACTTCACTTCATGGAGCCTATAAATACATCTCCTCTTCCTCATTCGAAATCATCTCACAATTTCCATCTCAAGTTCACTAGATAGTTTCATTTTATTTTGTGAATTAGAGTTACATGTACTTAGCTATTTTCGAAGGAAGGAAAGAAAGTGACAACTTCTCTCTTCTCTTCTCTTTCAATTCTTGTTGTTGTTTCTATTGCTGAGAGGTGATTGCCCCAACATTGCTAGATAGATTATGCAAAGGATCTCCAATTGTGTAATGTTTATCTCATCTTTGTTCCTTTGTATTTTCTTTCTTATAAACATGTTTCATTCTGTTTATATGTGTCTAGTTATGTCAAGCATGGGCTAAATACCCTTGGTTGGGATGCCTTATCTTTGTAATGTACCTTTGAAGAGTTATTATGTTATGTTGATGTTTGCAATTTAGTTCTTGTGCTATAATTCTTTCAAACTTATTTTGAGGTTGACCACTTATAATAAGTACAGACATGGTTTATGATTTGAACTCAAGAACTAATATGGATAAGTGTTTTAGTAAAAGGAAACTTTGTTAAAATCATGCTAAAACCTAGACATAGGATAGCATAGTCCATAGGGTGAATCTGTGGGAGCTTAATTATACAAGGGTGAATTTATTTAGAGCTTAGACATAAGACTTGTAATGAAACCCTGAAGATAGTTGCTGAAAGGCACAATTCTATTGCTACAACATCCATTGCAGGAGCATCACATATACACATATTGCTTTCAAAAGTAAATTACTTAGAAGAGTTTCCAGCCATTTCTCTCAATTGAATCACAACACATTTTATCTTGCTTTAATTTAAATTCTATATATTCCCACACAATCATATCAACTTCATTTTATTTTTGATTTTCTTTATCACTAAGTATTGCTACCATTTTAAACTCTTAAAAATTAATCTAATTCTGTGGGTACGATCTCTTCTTATCATTACATTACTTGTTTTTAGACTGTGTATACTTGCACACATTTCAACACAACACCTCCTCCAACTCTTCTGATGACTCCTCCCCAATCAAGCAGCAACATAATTTCTTGCCTTCCTCCTTTTTGTTGTTGACAAAAGGGGGAGAATAGAGATTAAGTTTTAGCTACTTAGTTTTTAGTCATATTTTTGGGGTTTTGTGAGATACTAGTTATCCAAGGATATTTTGCTATGTATCTCGTGAAAATGTCACATAAACATGTTTTCTAATTTTATGCATTTTCTGTTTTGGTTTGTAATGATAATTATCAAACAATGTTGCGCATAATGTTTGCTTCAAATGATCAATGATAATTAACCTTTTGCTATATGTGTTATTTAGATGGTTTAATTGTCTTTGCTCAAATTGATAACATGCTCAAAGTTCCTTTAAAAGAAAAACAGAAAACCTAAAACTTGTTTATGTTTGTCATTACCAAAAAGGGGGAAATTGTTGAAATAAAAATCTTTTTTATGTTTTGATGAAACAAACTTAAGTTTAAGTTAAGTTTTCTGATTATGTGTGATCTAACATGTTTATCTAGTGCAAAGTACATGCCCTAAAATAGCAAAATATTCAACTACCTAAGAATCAACAAGTATAAAAATCAAAGGTAGAACTGATATGAGAAGGTACAAAATTGAGAAGGTTTGACCAAATATACAGAAGGTTGACTAAAAGTCAACAGAAGGTTTGATTAAAAAGTCAACATAAAGTTTGACCAAGCCATCACATATGCAACACCAAAGTAAAGAAGGTTCACAAATGAGAAGGTTCAACAGTTGAGAAGGTACTTGTTAAGAAGGTTCAAGAACAACAACCTACTCAATCTGGAAAAATTCAACAACTCAAGAACGATCCTTCTCATTAATGAGCCGAAGCATTAAATGAAGAATGATGCATTAAATGTGTTGAGAAGGTTTTAAAAGCAAGAGAGGAAATCAATGATTCTTCCTAGGAGCATCAAAGTTTGTTTGTTTAAGGAATAATCATATGAGAAGGTTCATTAGCTGTCAAAAGCAGAAAGAAAGTACTGTGCCAGATTGAGAACGTTCAGAATATGCATAGAAGGTACAGTGTGCAGAATGAGAAGGTTAAGAATCTGCTAACAAAGCAATTCTCATCATGACAACTCTACAAGCCCAAAACTGATTTCAAACGGCTCTCTTCAACATTCTAACAGCTATAATCATCATCTAGGGCTATTTATGGGATTCGAAGATTACAAGTGTGAGATTTAATTTGAACCTACTCAAAGCTCAAGCTTCTCAAAGTAATCCAACATTCTCATCCCACACTCTAAGCTACTCAAGTTCATAATCTGGGATCTATTTGTTGAGTGTGCGACTGCTTGATACTCTATATTGTAAAGACTTATTGTAGTTTATTTACAAGCTCTTCATCATCCCAACCCCCCCCCCCCCCCCCCCCCCCAAAAAAAACCCTTATTGTAAACTGTGTCTTGTGAACATTCCATCAAACTACCTAGAAAGTGAGGTAAGTGTTGGTGTGAACAAATAGAGGAACCTTTAGGAAACTAGGAGAAAGTTTTCTAGCAGGTAATTATTGCTTGGTGAAGCTGTGCAAGAGAGAAATTGTCTTTTGTGTAGTGATCAAAAGAAAGTGGTGTTGTAAGTCTTTTGTGGTTGAGCAAAAGCAAGTGTAATAGCTATTTGGAGAATAGTGGAAATACTCACTTGGAAGTGAGGATAGGACGTAGTCTGAATTGGGTGAACCTCTATAACTCCTATGTGTTCTTTAGCTACTTTCCATACTATTTGATTAATTGCTTTACACCTGAGATTGTTTTTAAAACCAAGAGAAGGTTAATTACATCAGCCTTCTCAAGACAGTTTTCAAACTAATACTATAATCTTACTTCAACTCATATCTGTGTGAAAACAACTTCTCTTGCATAGGCTAAAGTTATCTTGAATCATTGTTATTATTCATCATCAAATTATATATGTGTTAGTTGTGTTTAGTGTAACACCCCGAATTTTAAGGGCTTTATTATGCGAACTCAACTCCTAATATGAAATAAGTTTTTTTTTTGAAAAGTACTCGTCATGCTTTCTAAAACAGAGTATTTTTTTTTCATTTAAAACTCTTTTCAAAACAATCAGAGTAGTGCAGCATTTTCCGAAACATGATATCTCTCTTAACATGATACAAGAATTAGAACTAAAATACAACATGTATAGATTTACTTCCCTGCACCAAAATGGTACCTGTTTTCAAAAAAAGTACAACACAAGGACAAAATCTGTTTGAGATAAAGACATAGTCAATCTAAGACTAACCACTATCTCTACTGATACATACACAAATGCCTATACAAAGGACTGCTAAAGGACCATACACTTGAGAAATTTCCCAAAACGACGACAAAAGAAGACCCCTACGCTGATCAAGCATTCTATACTCAACTTCCAATTTGGAATCTCGATGAGCCCACCTGAACTCCACTATGGAAGGAGACCAATCACTGCAACTTTGTCTCTGAAAACTAAACAACGGTCCTCCAATAACTGGGTTGACATCCATTACATTGGAGAACCACGGGCAAGGGTCATCTTCTAGAAATTGCACATATATAGATATAAACTGACTCACACATAAATAATCAACTCACATATGCATAATATTAACAAGTTTCAAACAACTCATAACCAACAAGACATCACACCACTCCATATATACTAATGCAATGCCTATATGCCAATGCATATGATTCCGGAATATCACCTCCCCCGTAGGGGTTTGTGAGGTCCAATAAAGAACAACACCACCATAGTCCCGCAAGACTTGTGAGATCCAATGAAGGAAAACACCACCATTTGTGAGGTCCAGTAAAGAACAACACCACCATTGTGAGGTCCAATGAAGAACAACACCGCCTATGTATGCATGACTATACATCAACACCTCATGCATAATTTTACCACACCAAGCATTATTCAACCAACCATCACATGGATTAAGAATAATGATTTAACACCAGCACCAAAACAACACATTAGCAACGGATATATCAGTCAGTACACACCACCACAACATTCAAAATTTAAGTAGTACATATAAAGAAAGGAAAGAGACCTTACCGACTTTTTCTTCCGATTCAACAACGTACAACTTTGTATGTATCTCTCGCCCCACACTAATCATTCCAATATATTCCTCAAGTCACCACCAACAAATTTCCTTTTAAAGTCTCTCTCAACGTCTCATTCTAACCTCCCTAACTTATTTTCCTTTCTCACTTCTCGAAATATATCTCTAATTAGATTGAAAAGTCATAATTTTCTAAAATATTCATTCATCATAATGTTAGTCTCTCAACATACTCCTATCATTTTGCAAGGATTTTTCTTTTTGTTTTTCATTCCTTAGGTCACACTCTAACCCTTTTCCAAAATCTAGTTCAAGTGTCACGCTCACTTTTATAAATAAGAAAGACTTCAAATTTATTTTTCAAAAACGATTTTCTTAGTCACAAAAACGATCACGCCTACATATATCTTTTCTCGCCCTCACTTCGACGTCGCCCTTGTTTCCTACCAAACATCTCAAACAAAAATCATCCACATCATATGTACACATCCACGACAAAGAACAAGCACACAAATAAGCCTACAAAGGCCACAACACACAATGTCCTCATAAGGACCAAACCACTTAAGCTCACAACAACAACAACAACAAAACCAACAAACAATTACCGACCACAACTACAACATACAAAAGTAATTAGAAGAAGCCCTTACCTTAGGCGCTTTCCTTCCTAGCGTATATGTCACTTGGTCGTACCCACGACCCCTACAACTCGATCTTTCCATCTATGTGCCCACGTTCCATATTGCTAGCGCCACCAAAGTGACAACTGATCATTTCGAGAATAACGAGTCACAACGTGCTAACAACTACTATACATCTACGTTTAGCTAACTACTCCATGTCAACTAATAATATTTAGTTTTAAAACATCTCACTTCTCAACCTCATTTTAAAACCCAAAATTCCCAACAATCTTGTAGTTATTGAAATCAACTATTCTTTCTAACACTTTAAAACAATAATCAATAACTCCAAAATATATCATTTTCGAAATTGCGTTCTCCATAAATATTTTTTTCCATGTTCAATTAGATCTCAAAGAACTATTCACACCTTAGAGACTCAGTACTAATCCTTTGCTCATACTTAACTAATTTAACCTACTTAAATTTCTACCTTATCTCTCATAGCATCAAAAGCAAGCACTTACAATTTCATCATAAACAAGACCCACCACACTTAAAATCTACGATCAATTAATTTCTTAATAAAATTATCTTAAGGATATATGATTCAACTAAATCAAATCAATGGCCTATGTCATCACTAGCATACATCCCATCTTAAAACTATAGATTACACCACCATATTGGGATTCCAAAAATACCGTAAAGTCAAATCTCAATCTATTTAACCAGTTTCAAGTTCAGCATAACAACTAAAAGTAGTAGTGATTTCACTTCCTATAAATCTAAGCTACAATTAAATAATTAAGCCTACTACTAGAAATTATATTAGTCACCTCATCTTCAAGCACATACAATTAAACAAATTGAAATCTTGATCCTCCAAATCCATTCTAGCGGTTTCCAATTCACCCTCTTAGTCCAACTAAGATTCATACTAAATTCATCCTTGAACAATTTCCTTTCAATCACATTCTTTTGCATAAACCTGATGAATAGTTGTTATGAACTCTAAAACATAGCTTCAAATTTAAAATCAAATCCAAATAAACTACCTTAATATGCTTGGAAGCATTATTTCAATTTCTTAAAACTCACTATATCCCCTCTATTATTTCAAAGCTTGGGCAACACCTCATTTCTTTTCCAAACATCCCAATACTTATATTTAAAACTACTAATTTATATACTTAATCACATTCATTACTTTTTCAAGAATTTAGGTTTGTCAAGAAAAATGAGATTTTCCTTTGATCATGTTCAGCTCAACAACATGAATAAATTTCAAGTTTCTTTAACAAATAATCCCAAATTAATTTCAGGACTACATGAGAAATCAATCATTCCAATATACTTTCACAAATCTGACCTAGGTTTTAAAAGAATTTGGGAACATTGATAATTTTTCTCATTAGCAAAGTCTTCACACATTTGAAGCATTAAACAAGAAGGAAATAAAAAGTATCTACTACATCCATTTCTTCTAGACTACGTTTTCAGTGGGAAAGAAGTATAGAAAGATTAGTTCCAACTTACCCACAAGCCAAGAGATGCCTATAAACCAAGAGGAGAACTAGAAACAAGGAAGGTTGGAGGAGGAAAAGTGATCACACAAAAGAATTAAGGAGAATCTTGGAGCCTAACTTGAGCTTCTTCTCCACACCATGAGCTTGAATGAAAAATAAAAAGAGATTGATGTGTGTGGGTGTGTGTGTCTCGGCCAAGCATTAAGAGAGAGAGAGAAATTAATTTCTTTTTTTTTTTCTTTTCAAAAAGGCATTTTACTTGGCTATGAAAGCTCAAGGTAAAAATATCTTTATTACCATGGAGAAGGTGACACCTAGCACCCAAATTAAACTAATTAATATTAATCATCAAGTCTAACCATCTAATCCATCAACATCTTTCACTAATCCATTATCATCTCTTACACACTTTTAACTTAAAACAAAATAGTCATATCACATGCTCTTTGAAAATTATCTACCCCGATATATTTAAGTGACTGATGAATCCCAGTTCAACAGATCAATTCCTGTAACAACATGTATATACTCACGATAAAGTGACTAATTTTTATTCGAAAAGAATAAATATTTTTTTCTTCCTAAAAATAGTATTTTCACCTCTTTGAGACACATCCCACTCAGAGAAACCCGAGTTAAACTTTCGTTGAATTCTGAGTTCATTTGAAAATTAAACAACAGGTAAAATTTACCCGGTTATGCAAAACGCGGTAAAATTCATTTTCTAAAATTTCAACGAAAATGTTACCAACACTTAACATTATTTAAACCTTAAAAACACACTCAAATTGATTTCTTTTCATGGAAAATCAAAAACCATGTCCATTACAAGAACTGTAAAAAGACAAAAGTAAAAACAGTATAATTTACTATACTACCCGGGTCTTACATTACTCCCCTCGTAAAATAGTTTCGTCCTCGAAACTAAGAGCAAGGAAACAACTCCAAAGATTGTTCCATATCGCGTGTGCAGTAATTCGGTTCCAAATCACCTTGATTAAAGAAGTTTCCTTGTTCGTTATTGGCTTAATCTTCCTATCCTCAACTTTTTCTAGACACACCTCGAATGATAAATCATATATCTAGTCCAATCACACATGCAGATTAGAATGTATCACCAAAAATAAACATATGCCGATTAGAAACATACTTTTCCTTAATTAATTCAGAAGAACAACCAATAGACACCCCAACATTTATTTACTCCTAGTAGATGTTTACAAAACAACATCCTAAGCACTAACTATTTTAGCATCACCGGTCAAGCCATAGTTCCACAAGTCAACCAAATTATTCCAATTCTCTTTATATGTATTTATGTGCTTATCTCTTTACACCTTGAGTGTACAATCAACTTTACCATTTCTACTCAATCACTAGTCATTGTAAATACTCATCTAAGACTTCTAGCTCTAACAATCATCATGTAACCAAAAGATACATATTTTTCGTACACCCTCCAATCCTCTAGGAGGGAATTACACGAATTCATGCTACCCAGCTCCTAGGGCATTTCCAACACTAAAGTGTTTATTCATTTATACACACATTCAAAAAATCCATCATAAGCTGCACGAGTCCTTAAATGTCTGACTATTCAAGTAATTGAAGTTTTTCCCACTTATAACGAGTAATCAAAAGGATCTAACCCACAACTTATCATCTTGTGATTGAAACTAAAACAATTATGTCTACTAGCTTGAATTGTACAATTGAACAAATACTAATCCATTAGATTCAGCACAACCCAGAGATATCAATACACTTTGCCTATTCTAGTCAATTGTAGTTTCTCTACTTTTGGTAAGTCATTGAGCGGGCCAAGCTAATGACTCATTTTCTAGTAGCGAAAACTACACTGATTGTATAGACCACTCCTAATTAACTTGTCTAACTATTGTTGACTCCTAACTACTAAAAATTCTCTAATCAGAAGCTCCTCATTTTACCCCTCGATTCCCATTCGAGCGGTCTCCTATTCCATCACAAATATCAACTCTTAGATGCTTTTCATGCAGGGTTCTGAATATGACTATGCTCGAGTTCATAATCATAATCACAACTTAATTGCTTAAAGCCCTCTAATTCCTTGTCACATTTTCACGATTCTAATTTAAATCGATCACAATCTCTTGTCTACACTAGTTGCCTTGCTATGTTCCACAAAACCCCTCGGCATTATCCCACTTTACGCCACACACTCAAACATATAAGCACTCAAAACACAACCAATACAAGAAGAAACAATAACAAATTCAACCTTGATTAAGATTAGGTGCCCTCTAATGGCATCAGTCAACTACAAAAATCATAATGATATCATAAGTTTCCCCACAAGAAGTTCTTTGTATTCTTTGGAAATTCAAGTCATGGCATTGGTCTCCCCAGGCTACGAGTTAAAACAATGTCGACCATAAAACCCTACCTGATACCTAGTCCCACATTTATATTCCCCTTCTGAACTGACATACAACAATGTGAAGTATCACTCCAGTAGGAGATACTACAGACCATCATCAAATGGTTAACATACAGCTAACACATAGAAAAATTACACCTGACAACTCCTGACACTTGATCAGCGATAGCTGCCCAACCTCACAGTCCGGCTAGGACGAACAGCTCTGATACCACAATGTAACACCCCGAATTTTAAGGGCTTTATTATGCGAACTCAACTCCTAATATGAAATAAGTTTTTTTTTTTGAAAAGTACTCGTCATGCTTTCTAAAACAGAGTATTTTTTTTTCATTTAAAACTCTTTTCAAAACAATCAGAGTAGTGCAGCATTTTCCGAAACATGATATCTCTCTTAACATGATACAAGAATTAGAACTAAAATACAACATGTATAGATTTACTTCCCTGCACCAAAATGGTACCTGTTTTCAAAAAAAGTACAACACAAGGACAAAATCTGTTTGAGATAAAGACATAGTCAATCTAAGACTAACCACTATCTCTACTGATACATACACAAATGCCTATACAAAGGACTGCTAAAGGACCATACACTTGAGAAATTTCCCAAAACGACGACAAAAGAAGACCCCTACGCTGATCAAGCATTCTATACTCAACTTCCAATTTGGAATCTCGATGAGCCCACCTGAACTCCACTATGGAAGGAGACCAATCACTGCAACTTTGTCTCTGAAAACTAAACAACGGTCCTCCAATAACTGGGTTGACATCCATTACATTGGAGAACCACGGGCAAGGGTCATCTTCTAGAAATTGCACATATATAGATATAAACTGACTCACACATAAATAATCAACTCACATATGCATAATATTAACAAGTTTCAAACAACTCATAACCAACAAGACATCACACCACTCCATATATACTAATGCAATGCCTATATGCCAATGCATATGATTCCGGAATATCACCTCCCCCGTAGGGGTTTGTGAGGTCCAATAAAGAACAACACCACCATAGTCCCGCAAGACTTGTGAGATCCAATGAAGGAAAACACCACCATTTGTGAGGTCCAGTAAAGAACAACACCACCATTGTGAGGTCCAATGAAGAACAACACCGCCTATGTATGCATGACTATACATCAACACCTCATGCATAATTTTACCACACCAAGCATTATTCAACCAACCATCACATGGATTAAGAATAATGATTTAACACCAGCACCAAAACAACACATTAGCAACGGATATATCAGTCAGTACACACCACCACAACATTCAAAATTTAAGTAGTACATATAAAGAAAGGAAAGAGACCTTACCGACTTTTTCTTCCGATTCAACAACGTACAACTTTGTATGTATCTCTCGCCCCACACTAATCATACCAATATATTCCTCAAGTCACCACCAACAAATTTCCTTTTAAAGTCTCTCTCAACGTCTCATTCTAACCTCCCTAACTTATTTTCCTTTCTCACTTCTCGAAATATATCTCTAATTAGATTGAAAAGTCATAATTTTCTAAAATATTCATTCATCATAATGTTAGTCTCTCAACATACTCCTATCATTTTGCAAGGATTTTTCTTTTTGTTTTTCATTCCTTAGGTCACACTCTAACCCTTTTCCAAAATCTAGTTCAAGTGTCACGCTCACTTTTATAAATAAGAAAGACTTCAAATTTATTTTTCAAAAACGATTTTCTTAGTCACAAAAACGATCACGCCTACATATATCTTTTCTCGCCCTCACTTCGACGTCGCCCTTGTTTCCTACCAAACATCTCAAACAAAAATCATCCACATCATATGTACACATCCACGACAAAGAACAAGCACACAAATAAGCCTACAAAGGCCACAACACACAATGTCCTCATAAGGACCAAACCACTTAAGCTCACAACAACAACAACAACAACAAAACCAACAAACAATTACCGACCACAACTACAACATACAAAAGTAATTAGAAGAAGCCCTTACCTTAGGCGCTTTCCTTCCTAGCGTATATGTCACTTGGTCGTACCCACGACCCCTACAACTCGATCTTTCCATCTATGTGCCCACGTTCCATATTGCTAGCGCCACCAAAGTGACAACTGATCATTTCGAGAATAACGAGTCACAACGTGCTAACAACTACTATACATCTACGTTTAGCTAACTACTCCATGTCAACTAATAATATTTAGTTTTAAAACATCTCACTTCTCAACCTCATTTTAAAACCCAAAATTCCCAACAATCTTGTAGTTATTGAAATCAACTATTCTTTCTAACACTTTAAAACAATAATCAATAACTCCAAAATATATCATTTTCGAAATTGCGTTCTCCATAAATATTTTTTTCCATGTTCAATTAGATCTCAAAGAACTATTCACACCTTAGAGACTCAGTACTAATCCTTTGCTCATACTTAACTAATTTAACCTACTTAAATTTCTACCTTATCTCTCATAGCATCAAAAGCAAGCACTTACAATTTCATCATAAACAAGACCCACCACACTTAAAATCTACGATCAATTAATTTCTTAATAAAATTATCTTAAGGATATATGATTCAACTAAATCAAATCAATGGCCTATGTCATCACTAGCATACATCCCATCTTAAAACTATAGATTACACCACCATATTGGGATTCCAAAAATACCGTAAAGTCAAATCTCAATCTATTTAACCAGTTTCAAGTTCAGCATAACAACTAAAAGTAGTAGTGATTTCACTTCCTATAAATCTAAGCTACAATTAAATAATTAAGCCTACTACTAGAAATTATATTAGTCACCTCATCTTCAAGCACATACAATTAAACAAATTGAAATCTTGATCCTCCAAATCCATTCTAGCGGTTTCCAATTCACCCTCTTAGTCCAACTAAGATTCATACTAAATTCATCCTTGAACAATTTCCTTTCAATCACATTCTTTTGCATAAACCTGATGAATAGTTGTTATGAACTCTAAAACATAGCTTCAAATTTAAAATCAAATCCAAATAAACTACCTTAATATGCTTGGAAGCATTATTTCAATTTCTTAAAACTCACTATATCCCCTCTATTATTTCAAAGCTTGGGCAACACCTCATTTCTTTTCCAAACATCCCAATACTTATATTTAAAACTACTAATTTATATACTTAATCACATTCATTACTTTTTCAAGAATTTAGGTTTGTCAAGAAAAATGAGATTTTCCTTTGATCATGTTCAGCTCAACAACATGAATAAATTTCAAGTTTCTTTAACAAATAATCCCAAATTAATTTCAGGACTACATGAGAAATCAATCATTCCAATATACTTTCACAAATCTGACCTAGGTTTTAAAAGAATTTGGGAACATTGATAATTTTTCTCATTAGCAAAGTCTTCACACATTTGAAGCATTAAACAAGAAGGAAATAAAAAGTATCTACTACATCCATTTCTTCTAGACTACGTTTTCAGTGGGAAAGAAGTATAGAAAGATTAGTTCCAACTTACCCACAAGCCAAGAGATGCCTATAAACCAAGAGGAGAACTAGAAACAAGGAAGGTTGGAGGAGGAAAAGTGATCACACAAAAGAATTAAGGAGAATCTTGGAGCCTAACTTGAGCTTCTTCTCCACACCATGAGCTTGAATGAAAAATAAAAAGAGATTGATGTGTGTGGGTGTGTGTGTCTCGGCCAAGCATTAAGAGAGAGAGAGAAATTAATTTCTTTTTTTTTTCTTTTCAAAAAGGCATTTTACTTGGCTATGAAAGCTCAAGGTAAAAATATCTTTATTACCATGGAGAAGGTGACACCTAGCACCCAAATTAAACTAATTAATATTAATCATCAAGTCTAACCATCTAATCCATCAACATCTTTCACTAATCCATTATCATCTCTTACACACTTTTAACTTAAAACAAAATAGTCATATCACATGCTCTTTGAAAATTATCTACCCCGATATATTTAAGTGACTGATGAATCCCAGTTCAACAGATCAATTCCTGTAACAACATGTATATACTCACGATAAAGTGACTAATTTTTATTCGAAAAGAATAAATATTTTTTTCTTCCTAAAAATAGTATTTTCACCTCTTTGAGACACATCCCACTCAGAGAAACCCGAGTTAAACTTTCGTTGAATTCTGAGTTCATTTGAAAATTAAACAACAGGTAAAATTTACCCGGTTATGCAAAACGCGGTAAAATTCATTTTCTAAAATTTCAACGAAAATGTTACCAACACTTAACATTATTTAAACCTTAAAAACACACTCAAATTGATTTCTTTTCATGGAAAATCAAAAACCATGTCCATTACAAGAACTGTAAAAAGACAAAAGTAAAAACAGTATAATTTACTATACTACCCGGGTCTTACATTTAGAACTAACTTCAACCTTCTCATCTCCAAGTTAATCTTGAGAACAATCTGTTAAGAAGGTTTCAGGTCTCAAATTTAAAAAAAAAAAAAGGTACACAAATCAACCCTCCTTCTTCTGTAACTTAGTCACTTCACATAGACCCAAGCTATCTTCTTTGTCCTCGACATCAATCAGAACCTCACTAACGAACCAGACTCGAATAGAAATATAACTCGCCTACCCACTACTCAAAACCCAAGCAATTTATGGTACAAAAAATGAAAATCCCTATTTTGATAAACCATTTTCACTATCTTGATGCAAACTACTAAGAAAAATTCTAAGACAAAAATCCCAAAAACACAAAGCAATACGAGAGTATTGGAAAGGCAGAAATTGAAAGTAGCACCTGGACAGGCTAATAGCGGGCGAAGCGTACAGGGCGCCAAATGAGGCGTGAAACAAGCAAAAAGGGGCAAGAAGTGTATGTCTCGGGCACTCCAGGCGCAGACAGGTGCGAAACAAGCAAAAAATGGGCGAGACAGGTATGTCTTGGGCACTCCAGTAACAGGAAGGCGCGAAACAAGCGAAAAAGGGCTGAGACGAGTGTATCTTGGGAAATTCAGGCGCAGGCAGGCGCGAATAGTTGGGAAAGGACCGAGACAAGTAGATCTCAGGTCTACTGAGCGTCGAACGAGGCGCGATGAGCTGCTGAGGACCGAGACATAGTAGTCTCGAGTTTGGGCGCTGAACGAGACGCGAATGGCTGAGAAGGACCAAGACTAGTATGTCTCTGGTAAGGGCGCTGAACCATGCGTGTTGACTGGAAAGGAACTGAGACAAATGTGTCTCGGGTGTCAGGTGCAAGGGAGGGCGTTGTTTCTCTATCTGTTGTTTTCTCTTTGGATCTCACCTCTCTATTATTTGAGGAGAAGGTTAGGTTATGCAAAGGGCAAAAATGTTGGAAGCTCACATACTTATAATGGGCAAGAAGTTATTAATATTTTTTTTACTTCCCAAGTCATAGGCAGAAACACAACTACCAAGCGGTAAGAAGACGCAATACGACCTGCCAAGGATAACAAGCTGGCAGGGACGATGTCAGGAAGGACTCTACAAGCCAAGACCATCATCCTGAATAATCTCGGCTTGGGGGAAATGTTGTCTTAAAAACAAAGTGCAAGTACACACTGTCCAACAAGTAGTAAAGTAGAAATACGATTCGTTCCCACGAGGAACAATGCTCAAAATGTGTTTAATTTGATTAACAAATTAGTGTTGGTAACAAAAGTAAAGACACAAATGTTTGGGATCATTCACAACAGTAAATAGTAAATGGTGATAAAATCAGCGATGAGAACAAGTTGAGATGCTTCACTTCAGTAAATTCATTAAAATGCATTAATGCTATGTTTGATGCTGCAGCATTAGGTGCTGTCGCAATAGGTGTATTTTGTCAAATACTTCATACTAGTGTTTCCTTACAAGAGCTTATGTGTAAGCCCTAAATAAGTCCACCTTAGACTGCTAGGGCACCCACAGTATTCACCTTATGAATTTTGCCCTCCTATGTCTAGGGTTTAAGCAAGGAACATTAAAATGTCTTTTAATGAACATGATTCATATTATCTTGTGAGTTCAATTTACAAACCATTTCTAAATTCATAAATGCTACTTGAGATTAGTTGGCCATTCCTAATCTAAGATGGAAGTATTATAATGCATAAGAAAAAATGCTAAACATCAAACATACTTCATTAAATGCATTAAAACTTCATTCATCAGACTAAGCATCTCAACTATGAGTATTTAGCTCATATTGAGCAAACAACACAAGAAAACTAACTTAAACATAAATGCTAAAGTCATACTAAAATTACAAGGTAAGAAATTATACTAAGAGGGGAGAACCGAAGGTGAGCTCCAAGATATGAGTCATGGAGGTACAAGATCAGCTTCTCAAAGTAGAAATCTTCCAAGTAGAATCAGCTTCTGTGATTGTTGCAGCAATGATCTCAACAATGGTGTTTTTGTTTGGTAATTTGAGGTGCTTGGTACAAAAATGGAGGAAAGCTATTTCTATACTTTCTCCTTTCGGCCAAGTCTGCTTAATGAGGAAGAGAGGCAGCCTTTTATAGTGCAAGGGCACATGATCCTAGGAAAACCCTAATTTGGAGGCGCCCCTTGTCTTGTTGTGTGCCTAAAGGTACATGTGCCCAAAATAAAGTGGCATCTTGCAATATTCCAGCACTAACTCTCATGCGCAGGTACTGTCCTTTCTTCCAGCTCGCGCTTCCCTTGAATTTAGCGCCTTTCTTCTTTCTCTCTCATCTGACGCATTTTGGGAGATGCTGTGACATCTAATGCTGCAACAATGAAACACACGCATCAAAACACAAATGAGGCACCTAAGTGCCAATTAACACAAATCTAGGAATTCACCTTATACTCTTCTAAAACAAAATAATTACAACATAATTAACTAATTTATTTAAGAACTTGCAATAATCTAAGCTTAGGAATGCCTTAATAACTATCATAAATGAGAGTTATCAGGCAACTATTCTGGACTGGGCCAAGAGGCCCGCCCACTCATCAATTAGACATGGGTATGGCCAATCACATTGATCCATATCCACAATCAATTAACCCGTTTATGGCTTTCATGCCTTAACGGCTCAGATTCACCCTGTTGATCCAACGGCCTAAAGCCGGCACAGATCCCTATAAATACTGGCTCACATTGCCAAAAATAGGTACATTGCCATTCCTAGATATACTACTCTCCTATTCTCAATATTGACTGGAGCGTCAGAGTCGCATCACAAGTGCCCCACCCGGGATCACTTTGATACACCATATATATGGACGGCAGGAGACCTACCATGCTGCAGTCTCTACAACACTGCAAGGTGCAGAACAATACTATTTTGTAGTACTCAAGAAGATTATAAACTCAAATAACATTATAGGAATAAAACTAAAAATGTCCTAGTGCATATATTTGATTACACAGATAAGTGACGAACATAAGTATCATTAGATGGGGTAGTGACCCTAGTATTAAGATGCATCAATAGAATATTCGGCTACGCTATGTAGTTATGGTGACTAGACCGTCATGGACTTTTGCGCTCTGTACACCGCAAGGTGAACTACCTTTCAACTTTACATGAAGACCTCCGTCCAATATAAGAAGAAGCCCGACTAAGCCCATCCGAAGGAGAAAGCAAGTAAACCGCCCTCAATAACCGCTTGGGAGGGAGGTGGATTCTATATATAGGAGGACTAGAGAATATAGAAAAGACAAACACATTTTTGTACAAAAACACTAGAATAGAACATGCAAAGATAGAGAAAAAAAACTATCTGGCTACTACTGTAATGACCCGACTTGATCATTAAAATTCTGTTCAAGTGCATTGGCACCCACCGTGGGGCCGCGGTAAAACTTTCTCGGCCACACTTATTATCGGACGAACAACCATGTCGTCAAGTTCATTACCAACTTCCCCATTTCCAATTCCGCCATTTCACTTAGGGTGTGTTTGTTTGGGGTGAAAGAGGGAAGAGAGAGTAAGGGAAGAAAGAGTGATTTTAGGATGTTTGGTTAAGGAGAGAAATAGGAAAGAGTGATTTTAGGATGTTTGGTTAAGGAGAGAAATAGGAAAGAGAGAGGGATGAAAGATTAGTTTAGTGCTTTTTATAATCTCTCCACAAGTGGAGAGAAAGGGGCTCTTTCTCTCTTCCCTGACTCTCTCTTCCCTCACTCTTTCTTCCCTTACTCTTCCCTCACTCTCTCCTCCCTCTTTCTCTCCTAATCCAAACACACCCTTAGTTTATCCGATATGATCATCATCAACAACTTCGTCCAATGGATAAGGACCGTGATAAAATGGCTGCACTGGAGAAATACTCAAACTCACTCAACTGATGACACGAACACCACTCAGAAGAGGGTTTCGTGATGATAAGTTTCTTGTTCCGCATATAGTATCAATCATGACGCAAAAGGCTAATTATGGAGGTCGATGCATTCCATCTCAGAAATATCATCCAGAAGAAGATCATCATATAGAATAGACTTCTTGTCATCAAAGAAAGAAAAACGAAGTAGCACTACAACAGAATTGTTTAAAAAGAGCGCAACATTAGTAGCGCTTTATAGGTGAGCGCTCCTTATTCCCAGCACGCACGTCCAATGAGTAGCGCTTTGTAGACGAGCGCTCCCTATAGCTAAACACGGAGGTTCAATAAGTAGCGCTTTGTATGTGAGCGCTCCTTATGGTTAAACGCAAACGTTCAATAAGTAGCGCTTGGTACGCGAGCGCTCCCTATGACTAAACACGGAGGTTGAATAAGTACTAAACACGGAGGTTGAATAAGTAGCGCTTTATTAGTGAGCGCTCCCTTTGATCAAAACGCGTCGTCCAATGAGGAGCGCTGGTTATGCGAGCGCTCCCTATGGCTTTTTTCTAATTAATTTCCTCACGCTTCCTTCAGTACTCTCAGTCTCTTTTGGTCTCTCTCTCAACGTTAACGTTCTTGAAACCCTTACTCAGTACTCAAACAAGTAGAAGCCCTTCTCACTCTCACGCAAACCCTTCACGCTAACCCTAAATCTCTGCCGTGACCGTCGTGTGCTTCCACCATATCGCTTAACTCTGCCGTTTAGCCCCCAAATCTCTGCCGTGACCGGCGTTCTGTGACTGTTGCTGGTTTCTTCATCGTTTTGTGACTATTGCTGGTTTCTTCGTCGTTGTTGAAGTTGGTCCGGGTTTCTTCGCCGTAGTTGAAGCTGGCCCTTTGGTGCGTTTCATTTTCTTTCTACGTTTGAGGTTAGTTTCCTCTGTGTTTTTGTTTTCCTTGCTGCGTTCTTTGTTTCCTAAACATATGCCTATAATATCTCCCAAGACTATGCCTATAAACTCTCCTTTGACAGCTTGGTCAAAGGTACAGCAAATCAACATTAATGGTGCAGCAAAGCATTAATGGACAATGATTCCATATAAAAGGAAATAAAAACATATAATACAATTTCCTATTAATGGTGCAGCAAAACATATAATATTGATTTTGGGTTTATATTCTGAACAATAGTAATATAAAACATTCGATTTCATTTTTTGCTTCATTAGTTTGTCTTTTACATTCATAAAGGTAAGATTCTTTGATGGTTAACTAGTATTATTTTTTGCATTTGTAATTATAGTGAAATCGGAAGCTGAAGAGGAATGAGTTCGTTGTGGCAGAGATTTAACTAAAAGTGTATGAAGTAAAGGTCCAGCTTGTGTTACACTTTTAGTAGCTTACTTTTTTGAGGTAAAGCTTTTCCGCAAACCAGGTTTTGAATCACTTGTGAAGAATCATTATTATCTCTTGAAGCACCATTAATACTATGTTTCTTCATTTTGTTTTGATGATTTGGTTCATTTGATAAGGATAAATCACATGAACCATTTGAGAATGGTACTATAGATTTAGAACATGTATCTGATATGATATCAAAGAGGCATATAAGTAAAACACAAACACACAGAAACGAGAGAAGGAGAGGAAGAGTATTTCGCTTGCTATTTCATTTACTGAATTGATGTACATAGCATGCATTTCAATCCTTTATATAGGCAACAATTTAGAAGAGTATGCTTAATGATTAAGCAAAATAGAAAGTCGGTTCTGGTGCACTTGATTGATGGCGGTGCCTACAATTTTGTTTTGGTCCAATCATATCATTCCTTAACATGTAAGAATAATGGCTTCTAACATTCACCAGGTGTAGTTAGCCGGTGGTTAATAAAAAATCCAGCTTGTATATAGCTTCTGAAACCTTCTAGCTAGTGGTTCTCAAATAATCTAGTATGCCTTGATTTAATTCTAACATGATATAGTGTTGCTCTTTACTGATGAGGTAGATGGTTGAAAATTTCTTATGAGTAATTGAAGTTGGTCTCTTGCTTCATCTCTCTCTTGACAAACTCTCTTTAATAGCTTGTATAAGCGATAAACTGTTTATTCATGTTTCTTTATCTCTTCACTGGCTTCCATTCTAGCTGATATTAGTTCAAGCCTTGTGCATATAAGCTTGTGCTTGATCTCCTCAATGCTCTGTTAGATAAAGACAAAGTTCATGGGAATTCAATTAATTTTCTAGGAAAATAGTCTCCCATTTTTGTCATTTTGTTTCTTTTTGTTTCCAAATCTCAATTAGTGTGAATATATTATCTTACTAGTAATTGTGGTATTCACTTACATTGCAACTGCTCTCAGTCTCCCTTATTATTATTGTTATTACCATCATGAAATGTTTCACATTAAAAAAGTGTGTCACTGTAAAGAGGTGGGATAACTGATAACATCAATTTAACTTGAATTTTGGAACTGAGGTGTTACCTGAAATGAATTAATGTGAAGAGTTGGGGTAGAGGGGAATGAATGAAGTTAATTTTAAGAAAGTTATTTTTTGGCACAGGCTCTCGTTCATCTCTCTCGTGCACTCTCTCTGGTTCATCTCTCTGCGCTCTCTCTAGTTCATCTCTCTGCGTTCAGGTACTTTTCTTGTTGAATGTGAGTTTGTAATGAAAATTCTGCACTTGAAATTGATGGATTGGTTGACTTATAGTTGAAATTGCATGGAAAATTGGATTTAATGGCATGCTAATTAATGTTTAGTTTATGCACAATTAGTAAATATGTGGCTAATTGGAATTTGATTGAAATGCAAGGTTCCAATTGTTAAGAGCTAATAGGATAGTCTCCAATGCTTTTTGCATAATTAGTAAATACTGTGATTTTCTTTTGAGCTCAATCTATGATAAAAGAACATAACATCATATTAGTAATGACCTTATCCAAGGTCCAATATCTTAGGTTCAAAAAATTGTACTTTGTGCGTTTTTCACCTATAACATATTTAAGTTCTCTTATCAGGATTTTATTATCAATTTTGGTTAAATATGGATCGAAAGTGGATGTCTGCAAATCGTCTGTCGAAGGAATATGTCGATGGAGTAGAATATTTTGTTAACTTTGCTGTTCGACGATTGGGAACCTCTAGTAATATCAAATGTCCTTGTTTACGATGTTGTTATGTAAACCCAGTTACTACAGTTGAGTTGGAAGGACATTTAAAGGCCTACGGAATCGATCAAAGTTATACTTGTTGGACAATGCACGGCGAGGAAAAAGGCGAATCCTCAAATATGAATAATAGTACTGAGAGATGTGCGCCGGTTGACACCGAAAAATATTCATTTGATGGCAACCAATTTGAAGAGATGACAAAAGCGGTTGAAGATGATCTTAATGATTGTCCTCAAAGGTTTGAGAAGTTGATAACCGATGCGGAGACACCGTTGTATGCGGGTTGTACCGAGTTCACAAAATTATTGGCTGTGATAAAGTTGTTTAACTTGAAAACTTGCCACGGATGGACAGATAAGAGCTTTACGGAATTACTCGCATTGTTGAAAAATATGTTGCCGAAGGATAATGTGCTCCCTTCTCGAATGTATGATTGCATATTATTTCGGAATGAACATGCATTGTTAAAGTCGTGCCCTAAGTGTAATGCTTCGCGGTATAAGAAGAAAGAATCTTGCGCCAGAAAAGGTGTTGTGGTATTTTCCTATAATTCCTAGATTTAGGCGCATGTACCGTAGTTCAGAAGATGCAAAACACTTGACTTGGCATGAGGATGAAAGGATTAAAGATGGCTTGCTACGACATCCGGCAGATTCTCCGCAATGGAAAAAAATTGATAGTCATTATCCTGATTTCGGGGAGGAACCAAGAAACCTTCGACTTGCATTGTCTGCTGATGGATTTAACCCGCACGGTATCCAGAGTAGCTCCCACAGTACATGGCCCGTGATTTTAGCGATTTATAACTTACCTCCATGGCTTTGTATGAAACGCTACCAAAGGAAGATCTCGACCTTTCCCTTCTACTGCTGGAAAGGGTGACAAAGTTAGTGGGAATGTTGGCGAACCCAACCTTCCCCTTCTATTGCTGGCAAGACAAAAGTGTCTCGGCCAATTGCTAGCGGGAATGAGATTGAATCCCAACATTCCCCTTCTATTGTTGGAAAGACAAGAGTGTCTCGGCAAATAGCTAGTGGGAATAGGATTGCTGACAGATCTTGTAATAATCCCATGGAGTTCATCACTTTTTTAAAAATCTATGCGTCAAACCACATGGGTAGTGCAACCATAATACAGTCATTGATGGATAAAGAAGTTTTTGGAGATGAGCAAACACTCACTTTCAATCAAGAGGAACTCGAAGTGGTATTTGAGCACGAGGAGGCAAGTGCGACTACTATTAGAGCATATATCAGGTACATATCTATCTTATCATTTCACCTATTGATGTTATTATTATTATTATTATTATTATTATAATTTGTATACATTTTAATTAAAGGTATTTGTACCATGAGATATTGGTCCCGAAGAATCAAACAAAAAGATTTGTGTTCTTATGCCCCCAAAGTACTTTTCTACTTAATCTCCCCCTAGATCCTAAGAAAATGACAAAAGAACAAATAAAAACAAGCAAGGAACAAATGAAAAGGAGCAAGGAAGAGGTTACAGCCAGTATCAGTCAGCGCTTGGCACTAGCACGTGAATCAAGTTGTGATAGTTTGTTTTTGGCACCCATCAACTTAGGGTGAGTAATGAAATCTATATATATCAATTGTATATAATATGTATTTGTGATATATTTGCCATTAATTTGATTGTTCAAAAATTTTCTAGGGTCCATTGGATATTGTTGGCGGTTGATCCCAAAAGAGATGTGATTTTCTATTTGGATTCACTGTTAGGTCATTACAACTACTACACCAAGTTGGTGGGAGTATTTACTAGGTGTGTATTTAAATACCTTGCATATTTCATAGTTTAAATTATGTGTGTATTTCGATTAATATAGTTATTTAAATGATGTTGTTTCAGTGCTTTGGCATCTTATTGGGGATTGAGTGATTCCAGGACTGCGTACAGAAAATCATCATCTTCTACAAAATGGATAGCAATAAGGGTAAGTTTATAATCAATATTCTTATGCATATGTAATTAATTAAATTTAATAACCAAGTCATATTTTGTTTTATAGGGTCCACTCCAACCAAACAACATTGATTGCGGGTACTATGTAATGAAATTTATGAAGGACATCATCAATCACAACGAAATGGAAATCCCAATCAATGTATATATAATTTGATAGTTTGTTTTTTGATAAGTAATTCAATATTTGTTTGATATTGATATAATTCTTAGTTCATTTTATTTTACTTTTTCAGTATTTTTCTGGATATGTGTCTGGAGTTCCTTTTTCTGATGAGCAACTTACTGAGCTCAAAGGAGAGTGGTGTCATCATGTTGCCGGTGTTATTCATGAAAATCGAAATTGATGTAATTTTTTTGGATATCCTATTTTTGTAGTACCTCATATTGGATATCTTGTAATTTTTGTTGTTATGTTGACATTCATGTTTTGGTACATGATGATTTATGTAATTTTGGTTGGCATATATGTGTGTATATTGGATTTATTAATTAGTTGGAATTTGATTTGAAATTGGTTTTTGATTTGGAAATTTCATTTGGAAGTTTGTTGTTGGTTGATGAATATGAGCAGGGAGCAAAGAATTGGTAATAGAGAAGAAACAGAAAAAAAATTCTTTAAAAAAAAAAATTAGGCATAGGTAGCGCTTTCTGTAAGCGCTACTTATGGTAATAGAGAAGAAACAGAATTAAAAAAAAAATTAGGCATAAGGAGCGCTTTCTGTAAAAAGCGCTACTTATGGTCTAAGCGCATCTAGGAATGGGGAGCGTTTGAACAAAAAAGTGCTACTCTTGGTCTATACGCCCCTACAAATGTTGCCACTATCCATTTACCCCCCCCCCCCCCCCCCCCCCCCCCCAATTTGAGGGGGGTAACTGGATTATTTTATATTTTGCAGGGTGTTTTTGGAAGCGGGGGGGTGAATGGATATCAGGTAATTTTGCAGGGGGGTGAAAAGTAATAGGAACATATTTATTCTATTATATATTTTAGATAAGCTGATAAAAAATAATATGATATATATATATATATATATATAGTATGTTAATGACAAAACTATCATTGTGAGAATCATATTTTATTTGTTGAAAAATTAAATTAATTTTTTATTTTTATACTTTTTAAAATGAATTTATTTGTATCACTTATTTTAATTTTTCAAATTTCAATAGATTTTTTAATTTTAGATTATACAAACCTTATCATAAAATCATACACTATTTTTTAAATTAAGTTCTAATATTTATAATTTAGAATCATTTTTTATTTATGTTTTTTAATATATATTTATTTTTTGATAGATTTCAGATTTTATATTTTTTTAAAATAAATATTAAAAGGGTACATTAATATATATTTTTTATATTTTGTGTTTCTTGTGTTTTTTTTCCTTCTTTTTCTTGGGTCTTTAAATGTATTAGAGTTCACTTTGATTGAAGAATACATTTTGAAACACACGCTCTGCTAGGGTTAGAGCCCCAGGCGCCAGAATGCACGGAATCCCGTGCCCAGGCCTGCAACTTGTCCCACACGGAGCCCCACAAGGAGACCATCAGCGTAGGCGCGCAGAGCTACCACCAGACTTGCAGATCGTGCTAGCCAATGAATGCTCGCCAGCGGAACCAGAAGCGACAGGCGTCATGACCATCACGTCAGCAGCGCCTGAACGGACCAACGCGGGCGTGACGCGTATCACGCAGAGCGGCGCAGAGCAGCAGCGACTGTCCCCGTTTGGGACCCACTCGTAAGGCAATTTTGGAGGACCCAATGCATTTGGAGGCAGATTTTGCAGCAAAAAAGGGGCCTATTGTACAAGGTGGGCCCACAGGTAACCCTAAACCTTCTAATTCTGGTTCTGTAAAATCTTTTTTAGATGCTGTAAAGAATAATAAGCCGACTTCTGGTCCTGCTCTCAGGTCCTGCTATGAGTCAATTACCAAAGCCGCCATGTCTCAAAGGGGAAGTTCTTGCAATAAAAATCTCAGAGGATGAATATCAAGCAGGGGTTGCTGATTGCAGAAATATTTTAATTGGGAGACTTATTTTGTCCAAGGGGGATAAGCCTTATAAGGTCAATGATTTACAGCCAAAGATCGCTAAAATTTGGAATCTCACAGCTGATTGGTCCATGGTTTCTCTTGGAAAGGGCTTTTACGAATTCTACTTTTCTTCTGTCATTGATCTTCGTAGTGTTCTGTCTTAGGGGTCTTGTAATTTGCACCCGGGTGTGTTACGTCTCTCGGCTTGGACGCCAGATTTTGACCCTTACTCCGCCAAACAATCAACTGCTCATTGTTGGGTCCGATTACATGGTCTCTCTTGTGAGTACTGGAGGCCGAAAAATTTGTTTGAAATTAGTGGGAGTCTTGGCGTCCCCATTGCTCTGGATGAAGCCACTACTAAGCGATCCTTTGGTCATTTTGCTAGAGTTCTGATAGATATCGACTTAAATATGCCTCTCCGTGATCAATTGTTAGTTGAAAGAGAGGGCTATGCATTTCTTATTGGTGTTGAATATGAACATGTGCCTTCGTTCTGCAAATTATGCAATTGCCTTGGTCACTCGATTCGAAACTGCAGGTATGGAAATACAAGGCAACAGGTTGTCAAAAAAGCTGATGATGTTTTGCAAAAAATAGAGTGAGGAAGGAGGTCCCACAGAAAAACCCCTCACGCCCTTTGCCCCAGTATGTTCCCTAAGACTGATAAAGGAAAATCAATTGTTGTGAATGATAATGAAACTATTGCCGCCGTAGTGGCGCCTCAGTCTACGGCGGTACAGACCCCAGATATTGTTATATCAGCAGAGAAAGATAATGATTGTAACCGATTTTGGGGTATCAACAACATTATTTTGACTCCACAGGAGATAGAAGCGGACCCAAATCCTTTGTTGGGTAGAGTGACAGACACGACTATGGTAGGTAATGGAAAACCGGTTATGGGGTTTACAGAACTTCTTAAAGCGCAAGAAGTGATTAGAGGTGTTCCTAGTGAGGAAACCAATTCGGTCCAAATTATCCCAGACTCACTTGATTCAGACAAGGGTGGAAATCAGGTTCTAGATAACTCTACGCAGATGGAAGCTACTTCTGATACCATTAGTGGTTGTAAAACGGATACTCCTATTGTTCACTCAAATGCAAACGTTGTTCATGATATGCATATTGCTAGTCGTTTGTGGGGTGACTCGGGTGGCGAGTCTGAAGATGAGCAAATTTCTGAAACAGGCGAATCCAAGGACAAGTCATCCAAGTATTTGGTGGATTCCAACAGCGATAATTTTACAGAGGTTATGTCTAAATCCTAAAAAAAAATTGCGCAAGAAGCAACTGCAAATTCCAAAGAAATGAAGCTATATGACCCGATCAAAGGGTGATCTCCAACACTCTTCTCAATGTTAAAAGTCCTTTATTGGAACGTCAGGGGCATTGGTAACCCTGATACCAGAGTAGTTTTACAAAAGTTTTGCAAAATGCATAAGCCTGATTTTTTGTTTATTTCTGAACCTTGGGTTGGAATTGATCAGATTCCCGCTAATTTTTTTTCTAATTTGCATTTGAAGTTGTTTGCAGAGAATAATAGAGGATCGTTGTCCTCCAATCTTTGGTGTTTTTGTACAGATGCTTATACTCCTGCAGTTATTTCTTCTACTAGCCAGCAGGTGGCTTTCTCTATAGTTGTGGAAAATCAGACTCTTTTCTTCTCTGCTGTGTATGCAGCGTCCGATAATCACATTGCAAGGCGGCAACTTTGGAGCGATTTGACTAACTTGCAACGGGATCACCCTGCTCCATGGGGTTTTATTGGTGATTTTAATGCAGTTTTGGGTGCTCATGAACACAGAGGTCACGGGCTTCCTTTAGCTATTTCTTGTGATGAATTCTCAGCTTGGACCGATTCGAATCATTTGATCCATCTTCCTACGCGGGGGTCTCAATTTACTTGGTCTAATGATAGACTTGGAAATCATTATAAAGAGAAGAGACTCAATTTACTTGGTCTAATGATAGACTTGGGATAGTGTTGATTGTTGCACTCTCACTAGAAGTAAGTCAGATCATTTCCCGTTTTTCCTCCTTATGATAAAAGAGTCTCTACAGAAACATTCTTCTTTTAAGTTTATGAAAATGTGGGCTCAACATCCTGACTGTAAGAGGCTTGTCTCAGAGGTTTGGCAAAGTCCTGTTGCTGGCTGCCACATGCATATCTTATCACAGAAGTTGAAAAACTTGAAAGCCAAGCTGAAGGACTGGAATACTAATGTTTTTGGTAACGTTTTCACTAATGTCAATGAGGCTTTAGCCATACTTGATAATATCCAGGGTCAGATTAATAATCTTGGTGGTTCCGATGACTTATTCTCCCTTGAGAAGGAGGCTCAAACTAATTTGCAATATGCGCTAAACTATGAAGAAGCATATTGGAAGGAGAAATCTAGAGTTAACTGGCACAACTTTGGGGATAGAATCACTGCATTTTTTCATAAAATGACAAAAATTAGAAATGCTACCAAGAGGATCTCTATTATGAAGGATGGTGATAATATTCTTACCAATGCTGCTGACATTGAGAACCATATTTTGAATTACTATCAGAACTTATTTTCGGTGAACAACGATTGTCGTTCCAATGATCTTATTCGGGACGTTATTCCTGCTTTAGTTTCAGATCAGGATAATATTATGCTTACTAATTTACCTTCTCTGGATGAAGTTAGAACTGCAGTTTTTTCTCTCAATGGTGATGGTGCCCCTAGTCCAGATGGTTTTGGCGGTTTCTTCTTTCAGCACTACTGGGATATTGTCGCTCAAGATGTTTATAATGTCGTGCTGCAATTTTTTCAGCAAGGTTGGTTGCTTCCTAACTTTAACTCTAATATTGTTGCACTGATTCCAAAAGTTGATGGAGCGGATAGAATAGAGCATTATAGACCTATAGCTCTAGCTAGTTTTAAATTTAAAATTATCACTAAAGTTATAGCTGACAGACTTGCTCAACTCGTTCCTGCCATTATTTCTGATCATCAAAGGGGATTTTTGAAAGGTAGAAACATCTCTGATTGCATCTGCACAGCCTCCGAATCTATCAATCTGCTACAGAAAAAGTCTTTTGGAGGCCAATTAGCCTTGAAAATTGACATTAAAAAAGCTTTTGATACTATCGATTGGAATTTCTTGCTTCAAGTTCTGACTGCTTTTGGCTTTAATGAGAAGTTTTGTTCTTGGATTAATATTGTTCTTCACTCAGCTAAGCTCTCTTTTTCTGTTAATGGCTCTGCTGTTGTTTTATTTGGTTGCAAAAGGGGAGTTAGACAAGGAGACCCATTGTCCCCTCTTCTATTCTACTTGGCTGAAGATGTTCTTAGTCGAGGCATTTCCAAACTTGTGGCAGATGGTAAGCTTCAGCTCATGGTTGGCCCGCGAGATTTCCGTGTGCCAAGTCATGTGTTATATGCTGATGATATTATGATATTTTGTAGAGCTACTAAAAAGAGTATTTCTAGCTTGATGGATCTCTTTTCCTCTTATGAACAAGTTTCAGGACAGGTTATCAGTAAAGAGAAGTCTAAATTTTTCACTGGCAGCATATCTTCCTCTCGTATCAACGCCATCTCAGCTTTGCTAGGATTCTCTAAAGGATCTCTCCCTTTTACTTATCTCGGTGTTCCTTTATTCGAAGGAAAGCCCCGACGTATTCATCTGTTGCCTATTGCGGATAGAATTAAGGCTAAACTATCCTCCTGGAAAGGATCATTATTATCTATTATGGGTAGAGTTCAACTGGTAAATTCTGTCATTCTGAGCATGTTGGTCTATAGCTTTCGCATTTATGCCTGGCCTGTTAATCTCCTGAATACTGTTGACACATGGATTAGAAATTTTGTGTGGTCAGGCGATGCTACTACTAGAAAATTTTTTACTGTTGCTTGGCATAAGGTGTGCAAACCCTTTCAAGAAGGTGGTCTGGGTCTTAGATCCATCAAAACAATTAATAGGGCTGGTATGTTAAAGCTTGGCTGGAATTTCATCTCTACCAACTTACAATGGGCTCTCCTTTTGAAAGCTAGGGTCTATAAAAATAATAAGCCGGTGAACTATCACGTCTCCTCTTCTATTTGGCTTGGTTTTAAGTCCTCCATCTCTGTGATTCTCGAGCACTCAACTTGGAAGCTTGGAAATGGTGTTAGAATTAATTTTTGGACGGACTCTTGGCTCTCTAGACCCATTGTGGATATCATTGGTATTCCTCCTAATGTACACAAGGACCTCAAAGCTACTGTTAGTGATTTTATAGTAAACGGAAGATGGTATATTGTTGCGTCAAAATATGATAGTGCAAGTGTACACTGTCAACAAGTAATATAGAATAAGTAAAGTTTGTTCCCACGAGGATTAGCACTTAAACAATGCTTAATTTGATCAACAAATTAGTGATGGTAAAAATAAAGTAAAGACACAAATATTTGGTAGCATTCAAAACAATAAAAGGTAAAAGGGTAATAAAGATCAGATAATTGGAACAAGTTGAGATGCATTCACTTTCAGGAACTTCATTAAAATGCAATTAATGGTATGTTAAGTGCTGCAGCATTAGGTGCTGCAGCAATGGATATATTTTCTCAAATACTTCTCACTAGGGTTTCGTCCCAAAAGTTTATCTCTAGACCTTAAAAGATTACGCCCTAGGCTGCTTAGGCACCCACAGTATTCACCTTATGGCTTATGCCCTCCTATCTCTAGGGTGCCCTCCTATCTCTAGGGTTTAAGCAAGGAACACTAAAATCTTTTTTAATGTAACAAACCATATTATCTTGTGAGGTAAATTTACAAACCATCTTTGAATTCATAAATGCTACTTAGATTAGACGGCCAATCCTAATCTAAGATGGAAATATTAAAGCACACAAGATAAAATACTCAACACTTAAACATACTTCATTAATAGCACAATAAATCCATTACATCAAGTTCAGCATCCCAACTATAAGAAGTTAGCTCATGTTGAGCTTTAACAACAAAGAAAACAACTTAAACATAAAAGAAGAAGTCATACTACAATCTCAATGAGAGAGTTTACACTACTAATTGTTGAACCAAGAGAGTAGCTCCAAAGATGATCAATGAAGCACACTCCAGCTCTTCAACGTAGATTCCTCCAAGAAATGAAGTTCCAGTGTTGCTGCAGCAACAACAATTCCAGCAATTGATCTTTGAGTGAGAATGCACGAAATGGTGGCTATCTCTATACCAACCTTTTCGGCTTGCCCTAATTGAGGAAGAAGGGTCCTATTTATAGATGAGGCTCATGATCCTAGGTAACCCTAATTTGGGAGGCGCCAATTGTCCTTTGATAAGCCCAAAAAGTCCTTTTTACCCAAACTTTTAGGTCATCAGCGAATATTCCCTTGTTAGCACGCACACCCACGTCTGGTGATGACTGACACCTGTCCTTTCCTCGTTTTCCGTGTTTCCTTCAGCATTCTCTCTCATGTTGCGCAATTTTGCATTGCTGCCACATTAGGTGCTGCAGCAATTAGGCAAACACATCAAACCCACAATTGGGCACCAAAGTGCCAAATATAACCAATTAAAGCATGCACCTTAGACTAACTCTAAACTACCATATTTACAACAATAATCACAATATTGCTTGAGAATTAACAATGATTTAAGCTTGAAATAAGAGGTAATAACCATCATAAATGATTGTTATCATATATCCCCACCGATTTCATTTCTCACTTCCCCCAAATTTACCTTGAGATTCAAAAAATTGTTATCCCAAATATCCCGGTGGATGATCAATTGATGTGGGATTGGTCTAATTCAGGAGATCTGAATTTTAGGGACTCCTACCTCTTTCACGCTCCCGTTGGGCAGGTTGTTCCCTAGACTAAGACAGTTTGGAAGAATTTTATTCCGCCTTCAAAGTCATTTATTCTTTGGAGGGCTATTCATAATAAAATGCCAACGGATGACCAACTTTGGAATAGAGGTTGCACTGTGGTTTCTGTTTGCAGCATTTGTGGTAGTGATTCAGAGACTTCTCACCACCTTTTCTTGGCTTGCCCATTTGCCAAACACATTTGGGATTGGCTCGGAGGCATTCTGAGCATCAATATTGACATTGCTTCTTTCCAGAGCATTTTATCGTTGACTTCCCATGGTTGGAGTCCTCAATTGAATGACATTGTCTCTGCTGCTATTGTTAACATTTTTTGGGTTATTTGGTATTGCAGGAACCAGACTAGATTTGATAATCACGTGATCCCCTTACATACTGCTATCAATTTAACTATCTCCAATGTGAATTTAGCAGGAAATGCCTCTAAAGCTACAATGTCGTCTTCCTCTGCTGCTGAATTTATGATTATAAAAACCTTTAATGTCAATGGTAATTTCAGGAATTCGTCAACCATCAAAGAAGTAATTTGGACCCCACCTGCTCCTTACATGATTAAGTGCAATACAGATGGAGCTGCTAAAGGGAGCCCTGGCACAGCTGCTTGTGGTGGTATTTTTAGAGACAGGGGTGCTGCTGTCCTTGGGTGTTTCTCTGCTCCGATAGGTAACAGTTATGCCCTTCATGCTGAACTTACTGGAGCTATGTTGGATATTGAGATTGCGTTTGATAAAGGCTGGATGTCTTTGTGGCTAGAATGTGATTCTCAACTAGTTGTCTCGGCCTTTAAGGATTGTACTGTTGTTCCTTGGAAACTCCGAAACAGATGGAACAATTGTTTATACTTGACTAGACAGATAAACTTCGTTTGTACCCACATTTACAGGGAAGGTAATGCTTGTGCTGACAAGCTTGCAGGTCATGGAACTAATTCAAGTGGCTTTACCTGGTGGATTCTCATCCCGAGCTTCATTGCAGAGGACTTTTTCAGGAATAGGTTAGGTTTGCCTAACTACAGGTTTTGTTAGTTCTGTTGTCCCCCGATGGGCTGGGTTCGCCTTTTGCCTCCTATTATTGGTGTGCTGCAGATGATTGTTAGCGACTCTGGTGCCGACCTGGTTGGGATGAGAGTCGTTATAGTGATGCTTCTGCACATCTTTGTAGGATTGCTCTTATTTTTTTCCAGTTATAATAATGTTTATGCTCATGGGTTTTGGTCTAGTCCCCCCATGTTTTCTGTACTTTTTCCCTTTTTTATAAATAAAATTTAGGGGGAGTACTCTTTCCTTCCTGGTGCTTTTTCCTAAGGAGGGTTTTGCATCAGAAAAGAAGGTTTTAACGAGGCTCCATATCCCTTTCTTTTGAAAAAAAAATGTATTAACTATTTTTTGATTAATTATATCTTGTAAAGTTGTTATCTGGAAATATCTTTCTTCACAATTCAAGGATGTTGTTACCAGATCAAAACCCAATGAGGATATAAATGGAGGTGATTATGATATTGTCATTGGATCCGATCTGAGACATCTAATTTGACATGCATATTGCATAATCATGTAGTTTTTGTTTCTAGACGATTGTAACCAGTACCTAAACGAGTACCTGTTGAAAAAAAACCCTTGTTTGTCTTATTATTTAAATAAATATTTCCATATTATTGTATGCTCTCTATACTTTCTAATTTTCTTGATCATGAGAACAAACATCTTATAAGGAACTTGTTACATCATTACTAAGCTGTAAATTGTATATTAATACATTGTTAATACCAAATTTATCCCAAGTTCAGTTCGTCAATTCTTGAATCAAAGAAACCAGGTTAGTGTAAGATGACTCGTTTTCCATCAAGGCCACTCTACACTTGTCACTCATCTCCTTCACCTTTTCCTTAATCTCATCATCACTGTCGTTCATCAGAGACCTAACACCATTCTCAACTTCTTTCGCCCGCACCAGATCGCCACCCACCCTATAGTCCACCCTAATCTCCACCGCTAATCCGAGCTCCTTAGCCATCTCAAACGCATTCATTTGTTGCTCCGCGTACACTGGCCACGTGGCAACCGGCACACCATACGACAAACTCTCTAAAATTGAGTTCTAACGACAATGCGACACGAACCCACCCACTGCCTTGTGAGCCAGCACCTTCGCTTGGGGGACCCATCCACATACCAAACCAATCCCAATCGTTCGTTCCAAAAACCCATCCGGGAGCACGTCATTATGATCCGCGTAATCACTTGGGTGTGGCAAAAACTCTGTTGGGAGGGCAGAACCACACGAACCTGGCCAGTTAATTTCCCCGACGTAGATTTTAAAGTCGGTAGAAACTGCGCACTAATGACATGGAAACCAAAAAAAACAACCTAAAAGGGAGATAAAATAGAACGGAGGTAAATAGGACCAAAAAAGATACCAAATTTTTATTTTATAAAAGAACTCTATTATAAATTTTAGGTATTGTTATATTAGTTTCATCCCCAAGCATGTATACCTCTTTTTGGTCTCTACACATGGAAATAGTATTTTTTTCTGGGTGAAATATATTTCAAATATCATTGTATTTTATGATTTTTCAAATTTAGTCTCTATATAATTTTAGTCCCTGGCTACTTATTACAAATTTGCATTTATTAATCCCAATGCATTACGATTCAAATTAAGTGAAATGATACAGAAACTAAAAAGAATTACAAAAATCATTGTCATTATAAATTAGGTGATTATTTGTAGAATTAAATAGCTCTGTCTCTCTCCAATCCCAAATATGAATTCAATTCAGCACCATGACCATATTCCAACACCATCATCATCCATTTACCAGCAAAGGAAAAACTTCTTCACTAAGTTTATAAAGTTAGACTTTCTCTAAATAGTTAAACATATTCAAAGTTGAAATTTCAAAGGTTTTAAAAGACACAACACAGAAGAACACTCATCAGTATCACTCTCACTCACACCATTCATATTTCATCATGGTTTCCTCCCGTTCTTTCATCATAATACTAATAGGCATATGCATTTCTCTTCTCCTTTGTTCCTTGCTAGCACTACTAATCATTTTCATCCAATCACACACTCACTCGAATCACTCCCCGAAGCTCTCCCCCACCCCGAACCTCTTCCCAAAGCTCCATGTCGAATCTGCCACCATCTCACTCAATTTCACCGGCCCAAATCTAACCGTTAGAGGGGACATCACCATCTACTTCCCAAACCCAAACGACATGGTTGACATTTCCTACGACAACATTTCTGTTTCTCGCCTCAACCGACCTCGGAATACAAATCGGAGAAGGAGCCATGGCAGGGATGTTTTCAAATAGCCTAATCCATTTTAACGCCGGAACACTCAAGTAAGGGTTTCAAATTGCGGTTGCGGTCGCGTGCGGTTGCGGTTGCGGCTATTGCGGTTGCGCCTATTTGCGATCGTTGCGATGCATATTGCGGTCGATGCGGCGTGAAATAACTTTATATCCGCACAAAAGTTTTAAAAAAATCCTATAATATTTGTAATTCTTTTATTTATAGGTTTTTTATAAACTTTCATTCGTTTTTAAGACATTAGATCATTAATTGTAGTGAAACGAACATGATCTAAATAATAAACTTTCTAAAATCTATTATTTAAGCAAATATATCATTGCATAAAGAATTAAGAACTTCATGATATGTAATATATAACGTATAATATAAATCAAGTCACAAATGGTTTTAATTTAAACGAAACCAGAGTCAAATTGAGATTACACTTCATACAATCTGATTGTAAAAAGCAATGTCATATTGTCACCACCAATTAAAGATGTATTTTCATTGCAAAACAATGATAAAATCCCTAATCAACATCTTAAAGTTTAAATAATATTAAACTCCACTTATTTCCTTTTCAAAATATTTACTTGTTTATTTTACAATTTATCTGCCTTTAATTTCTCAACAAATTTATTTACCTTTTTATTAGTCTTTGACTTTTCAAACTCTTTTAGTAGATCAAAACAAAGTAAAACAAATAAAATACTAGTAACATATATGGAACGTTCCAGAGATAGATTCACATTTACACTTTGATTTTTTTCCTTTCCATTTTACTAATTGTACAGATTGCTTCTCTGTGTGAGTACCATCGCCAATTCCATCGCTTAACTCTTCTCTTTCTCTTCTCGTTTCCTTTTCTATGTAACCTTTCAATTTCATCTCTCACTCTCATCTCCATCGCTCAATTCTTCTATCACTCTCATCTTCTTTCACTTCGTTTTTGATGCAACAAGAAGAAACAGTATGCGATTGCAGAGCAATCTATTTTTGCTGTAAACACACTAGTTTCGCCTTGGATGAATTTGGTAAGAGAGATGTGGTGAGTTGCAATCAGGTGCGGTGATATTGTTCTGCCACAAGGTCTTGTTGCGGGTGGGATGTGGTTACGATGCGGTCAAACCTATGAATAGAAATCACACTGCAAATGCGGCCTGATGCCGATGCGGAGAGAACCGCAACAGCAATATTGCGGCCGCAACGGCTGTTGCGGTCCGCAATTTGAAACCCTAACAACACCATTGATATCGGCCGTGCTGCTGGATCGGGGTTAGTTAAATTTATCGTTGGTTTGTCAGCTTCGCTAAGCTTCATGAATGACCCCAAAGGTTATCACTTGGACGTTTTTTGCTACCCTTTAAGCTCTCATGTTTCATCCAATGCTACCAAAAATGCTACTACTGTTTTATTGACTGGTTTATCCTGCTAAACTAAGCTGGAACCGGTACTGTTGTTTGAGAAGTTGCAGGATAAGCCGTTGGTACCATTGGTGTTAGATCCGATTCTTGCGCTTATTTGTTTTTAAAGTTTAGGTTTTCTATTTTAGGTTTCTTCAAAATTCAAATCCATGTGGTGTTCAATGTACTAGTATATTTTAACTTTAATTGACTGCTTTACAGAGTAAAAATTTTAATTGTAGTAAGTGTGCTGACATGGATTGAATCTCTTTTGATTGTGTAACTTTCAGTTGCCGCAGGGTCATGTAATTTCTTGCCTCGTCTTCTGCACACTCATGTGCTTTAGTTTGCCTTCTTTGATTTTACAATATAGGAGTAATAATTTATTTGCTTATATTTCAAAAAATATTTAGAATTCATAGTTTTTTTTGACGGGTAGAATTCATAGTTATGCTAGCCGTGATTATATATAATTTTTAATAACTGAAATATAATCAAGGCGACTAAATACTTATTTTAGATTTGAGATTTTTGGACCAACTAATTTCTTTTTAAAATAATTTTCATATTCTATTTAAAAATATCAAATTGTTCTATGATAACCATATTTATTACATTTTTATTATTAATTTAGTAAATATAAAATCGTTTTGTATTGAAATCGAGTCTATCCGTTATAGATTAGTTCCAGATGTGAGTCTAATCAGAAGATTAAACACTTACTGCGAGTTTATTCACTTTAAGTTATCTGTTAAATGCTACTTCTTTCCACTTGCCAAATAGTGCTTAGGTTCATTTCTATTTTAATACATACTATTTTTTGGGTAACCATGTTTTGGGTGTGCAGTTTCCACGGCTTTACCAATGACTAATCTATGCTGGGGACCTGCCTGGCCACGAGTACCTGGCTTTGCCGGCCCGTGTGGTTCTCCCATCCCAATAGAGTTTTTGTCACACCCAATGTGAACACCCAATTTTAACCGGTATTTTCTTCCGTTTTTCATACAAATCCCAAAAAAATATCATTTTTATGCATTTTGCGCTTTTAATCGATTTGTGTGTCGTTTTGGACTAATTGATGATTTTTGCATTTTTACTATTATCAAAAAATCTGTTTTAACATTATTTTTTTATTATTATTATTATTTACACATTAAAAAATTTTAAAAATATAGAAAACGAAAATTACAAAAAATAATATTTAAAAAAGGGGCATCTTCTATTCTAGGCTAAATGTTATAGTCTCTTTTATCAATATTTTTTTCTTTTTCATCAAAGAAGTTGCTGCACCTGCTCTTATGAGCCATGCCTGCAAACATCAAACAAGAAAATAAAAAAGGTCAATAGTAGAATAAGAAAAAGCGAGAGATGCAGAATCATGGTTTAAGAAGTTGAGAGGGATGTTTCAAGAACTATAGGCTGGCAATGACAAACAGATAAATCAGAATCCTCTATAAAAGAGGCAAAACAAAAATCAGAAGAGGGAGGAGGGGAGGAAGCAGAAGATCAGAAACAAAATAAAGAGAGTGTAGAGAAGAAACACAAAAAAATGAGAGTATAGAAAATAGTAGAGCCTTTCTCTCACCACCATCTTCTCCAACCACGTTTTTCTCAACCACCACCCACATTTTCGTTAATCACCACCACAACCACCATCTTCTCTTCGGCCTCACCCTCTCTCTCACCACCATCTCACGTCCTCTCTTCCCCCACCACCGTGAACCACCACACTACCACCACCGGCGTCGTCACCGGCAATGAATACCGTACCATGACCTCCTCTTCTCTCTCGATCCCGTTCTCTCTCTAGATATCTCTCTCTCCTTTGAATGTTGTTGTGCGGCTGAAGAGTGATGAGAAAGACTAGGGTTTCAATTCCCATCTCACTTTACCTTTTACTAGCAGAAGACGGGCATTCCCGTGCCCATCTTTTGCTTTTGATTACAGCGTATATATATGTTTCTTTTGTTAACTGCTCTTCCATGTGTGTTTCAAAGGGTATAATAGGAAAGTGAAAAATAGACACCAAAGAATTCAGTTTTTTTAAGGAACTCTCTTTATATATTATCCCTTTATATATAGGTATAGATTAAGTATAGATATATTAAGTATAGATGTCAATTTATTTTATTTATTTATTTAATAGTTAAACAAAAAAAAAGGTTTTTTTTTAACCCTCCTCTTTCATCCATCGTGAATCCCATTCCCTGATCCCCTTTTGTTTGTTTTAATTTTATCATTTTTTTTTCTTTAATAAATAATTAGTTTTTTTTGAAGCATTAATAAATAATTAGTTGTTTATATGCAAACTAGTTTTTCTTTACGTGCACTCCTATGTCTGCTCTCGCACCCCCTCTCCTCACTCAGGTTGTAGACTTTGTTTTCAGTTTTTGGGCTTTCATTTTTTGGGCTTTGCTATTTGCATATTTTTTACTTCTCCGAAGCACTTCTTTTCAAAAAAATATTTTCTCATTAAAAATACAAAAATATGGAATCGATTGAGATGTGACATCTTGTTGATTCCGGTTTAAGAGACTTTAGCTGTACAGCTTTGCTCTTAAACCTCTTCAAAAAAATTAAAATCATTAAATCAAACAAACCTTTTCTCAGAAGAACTACGTACTCTTTGATTCTCCGCACACGGAGATACGTAGGAGCGGGGCTTCCCCGTCAAGCGAAATTAATCTTTTCTTAATAAATGATCAATCTTTTTTTCTTTAACACCTATTTTCATAAAAAAAAATCATAAAATGGTTTTTGATTGAGGTGTACACCTTGTCAAATTCCGGTTTAAGAGACTTTAGCTGTACAGCTTTGATCTTAAACCCCTTCAAAAATAAAATCAACCAACAAACAAACTTTTTCAGGAAGAACTACGTGACTGTTGAGTTCCTCATTGCACCGGAGGACACGTAGTAGCGGGGCTTCCCCGTCAAGTCAAAAAACTAAATTTTCTATTTTTGTTCCTTATTTATTTCTTTATAAGCTAAAAATTATTTATTTTTGGGGTAAACGAATTTTCTAAACTTATCGATATGTTGCACAATCAAATTTAGGGTAACTGTCTTAGGACAGATGTTTTAGGGGTGCTGTGGAATTAAGTTTTCGCCCTTCCCTATACATAACCGATTCCCGAATCCAACCTAGTTTACGCAGACCAATAATCTTAAAGTTAGGTTTTTCCCAATTTTCCTATTAAATAAATTGGGTGGCGACTCCTAAAATCCAACATTTTTGAGCCGTCTGCGTCGAGATCCCGGTCACGACACCCAAGATTCGAACCCGAGACCAATTGGGGTGGGATTCAAGTCCAGTTACCACTTGGTCCAACCCTTGTTGGTTATACATACTATGACCCTATTTGACAATGTCATAAAAGTAGTTTTTAGCGGATAGCTTATAACGGTTAAACTCGTGGTAAACTTTTCAATAGTTCATAACATATTTTCAGATGCTACTATAGTGTTGAAGTTTGTAGCTTATGGTGTTTCATGTTTTGTCTCATTTTTACCCTTATTAATTTAACTAAATCTTCTCATTAATCCTTTATTAAATGAATATTCCCTCTCAATTTTTAGAATTAATTACAAATGTCTATTTATGTCATTTTATACCGCCTCCTCCCAAAATATAAGGTCCTTTTTTCATTTTTACTTGTCCCAAAATATAAGGCCCCTTACAACTTTTTAGATACATTTATTACTCTTTTTCCAAACATATCATTATTAATAGTACTAAATTGTGTTTATATATAAAAAGTTAACATTAAATGTTAGGGGACCCGTCCACGTACAGGATCACACCTCTTTCTCGGGCACCAGAGTTAGCTTTGCTATGAAATCAACTAGAACTTGAGATTTTATCGGTCCTCTGGATTCGAACTTGCTGTCGAACTCTGAAAGTTCAACAGACCATGCTACCACTTGCCCTGAGAGCTTGAGCTTTTGTAGAATTTTTCTGATCTAAAAGTCTGTTTTGACTATTACCGGGTGTGATTGAAAATAAGGCCGCAGTCGGCGGGCGGCTATGACGATAGCTAGAGGAAACTTCTCAACCTTCTAGTATCCGACTTCAGCCCCATGGAGGACTTTGCTTGTAAAATTGATCGGGAACAGCTCTTTATCCCTTTCTTCTATTAGCACGACGGGGGTATCAGCCCCATGGAGGACTTTGTATCTTTGTATATAATAGATTGGCAACCAGATAGAGTAGTTGGGGAGCCCCGTCTGTTGAACGAGTGAGCAATTGGGGTGATGCTAGGACTTCTTCTAGCTCAATAAAAGCCTTCTCACACTCCTCAGTCCACACGAACTTGGTTGCATTCTTCAGCACTTTGCAGAATGGGAGGGACCGATCGACCGACATCGCCATAAACCTTGATAGGGCTGCAAATCTTCTTTCAAGCCTATGCATTTCTTTTATGAAAATTGGACTTCTCATCTCAATCACTGATCGACATTTGTCTGGGTTGGCTTCCTGTGAGCCTATTGCAACTGCCATTTTTTACATTCTAAAATGTTCAACACCTGCAAAACTATCGGAGCTATCATATTTAACATTTTTAAGCTACTGGAGTTGTCATTTTTACTTTGATTGTATCTTATTACAGTTTACAAATGATTCAACAGCATACCACACAAATGCCATATTTAGCATTCTAAAATGTGCAGTAAGTGTAATGTCGAAACTTTGTTGTTTGAAGAGGAAAGTCGACATGGAATCGGTATGTGCATAAGTGATGAAAACAGTAGTTTTATGGAAGCAAAGTGTTCTGGACTGGGCCGAGGGCCCAATCCACTTGGAGACAGACTGAGAACGGCCCAGAATGCTAGCCAGATGATCAACGACCAAACTCGCATGATCAACGGTTGAGATCAACCCGCACAGATCCAACGGCCAATGATGGCCTTCTGACGCTATATATAGAGGTCCACCCCTCGCTGATAAGTACACTTATGACCCATGTCGTTACTCTGCTCACACTCTTACTCCATTGACTTGGGCATTAGAGTGCTTTGCGGGTACAACCCGGGCTGAGCTTTGCTTCCGACCTACAAATCAACAGAACGACCAGACACCACAACCGGCCCATCTGCTCGATCCTGAGGTACGACTCAGAAAGACTATGTGGTTTGTAGGATTTCGGAACCTCGGGAAGCAGAAGCATTGGGTGTTTGACAAGCTTTGAACTGGTTGAAAGATTTGGGTTGGAGTCAGTGTAGATGGATTGTGTCTCAGTGGTGAACGCGGTAGCTAAACCAACATCTAACAACTCAAATTTTGGTGTTATTATTTTCCTTTGTATCAATTTTATTTCTCAATTTTCAAGCTATAGGATTAACTACGTTCGGAGGCAAGCGAATCTTGTTGCTCATACACTTGCAAGGACATCAAGATTCTATACTAGCTCCAAAGTTCATTGCATTGCTCCTTTATGTGTAACCAACATTATTACTAGTGAAATGGCATAAGTTTGTCTTGGTAAAAAAAAAAGTGCGGTAAGTAAGCAAACAAGTTAGTACTTACTGCGTGCAAATTTATTAAGTATTTATTAAGTATAAAATTTCATAGGGCAGAAAAAGCACCGCTGCATACATCAAGTAGTTTCACTTTCACAAATTTGATGGTTAATTTGAAACTTGAAGAATACTGCGTGCAAATTTGATGGTTAATAGTACTTAATACCACACTACGGACCACACAATCCTTAACGCAAACTGTCGCAACAGCTGAAATCATGAAAACCTTAATAATGCGACGACCGCAATCCTCCTTGACCGCAATCCTTAATCGTAAGGACCGAAATCGTGAAAACTTTAACGCTATTTAGAACCTTAATCTCACTTATTCCAAAATATTAAATAACAATTTTGAGGCCATCAATAAGGAATGACTGGTCGTTCTTGTAGTAATAATAGCAAAATACAGATGAATTCATAGTAGCAATGCTACTTACTGCAACGTTATACATATACTAAACTGTATACTCTCTTTAACTTGAGACTATTTCATCTAATCTCGGATAAATTCTCAAATAATATTATGTGGGTTGATCAAGCATGTAATATATATGTTCTGGACGAACACATACAAGTACACAAAAAACAAATATTACAATAAAATACAGAAAATAAAAGGGGGTGGTGATGGAGTGACAGAAAATTTATAATGCTGAGATACAATGAAGTTTGTAGGCAACATCCAAAACACGTTGATGACTTAAAGCTTAAGCAGCAGGTGACTTGTCCCACTTGAGTGGCTTGACAACCTCCCATGTGAAATCAGCATCATCTCTACCAAAATGACCATAAGCAGCAGTCTTCAAGAACCTGCTATTTCCACCTCTCTTAAGATCAAGGTTGATAGAAATCATACCAGGCCTGAAATCAAAGCTCTCCTTAACAATCTTAAGGATTTCCTTATCAGGGATCTTTCCAGTACCATAAGAATCAACAAACACAGACAAAGGTTCAGGCACACCAATAGCATAAGACACTTGAACAATGCACCTCCTAGCAAGTCCACTAGCAACTATACTCTTTGCTGCTTGTCTCACAATGTAAGCTCCACTCCTATCAACTTTTGTTGGGTCTTTTCCTGAGAAAGCACCACCACCATGTGCACCCCATCCTCCATAAGTATCAATGATAATCTTTCTACCAGTTAAACCAGCATCACCATGAGGACCACCAATGACAAAACGGCCAGAAGGGTTCAAATGGAAAATGGTCTTCTCATCAAGGTACTTCTCAGGGATCACAGGCTTGATCACGTGCTCCTTCAAATCAGCTGCGATTTCATCATTTGTAACAGTCTCGTCATGCTGTGTTGAGATGAGCACAGTGTGGACACGAATTGGAACCATGGCACCTTTGTCATTGTAATACTCAACAGTGACTTGGGTTTTCCCATCAGGTCTAAGCCATGGGCATGTTCCATTCTTGCGAACCTCGGTTAACTTAGCACCGAGTTTGGTTGCAAGAACGTGACTCAATGGCATGAACTCAGGGGTTTCATCAGTAGCATAACCAAACATGTGACCTTGATCACCAGCACCAATTTCCTCAGGGCTCTTTTGGAAATGACCATGGACACCTTGAGCAATATCAGGACTCTGTTGTTCAATGTTGACAAGGACTTTGCAGTTGTCAGCATCAAGACCAACATCATCAGAAACAAATCCAATGTTCCTACATGTGGTGCGGACAATTTTCTCGTAGTCCACATTGGCTTTGGTTGTGATCTCACCAAAGACCATAACCATGTTGGTTTTAGTGCAGGTTTCACATGCAACCTTGCTGTCTGGGTCTTGTTCAAGACAAGCATCGAGAACAGCATCAGAGATCTGGTCACATAGCTTGTCTGGGTGTCCCTCGTTCACTGATTCGGATGTGAATAGGAATGTCTCTGTCTCTGTGGCCATCTTTAATTAATACCTTCAAAATAACAACATCAATAATAACAAATTAGCAGTCCTTTATATCCAACCATAGTTTCCTATTTTCATTTCTAATCATCAAGTAAATTTGTGCAAAACAACTATAGCAAATTTGGACTCATTTTTACTTGTGCCCTGTTTTCATTTCTAGCGAATATTAATAAATTTGTTGAAAACAACAACAACAACAACAACAAATTAAAAGATATATTACTTTCAACAACAACAAATTAAAAGATATTGAAGGAAAAACAGATTCAGTAATTGACAAAAGGAAAAGCACCACCACATGCTCCAAGGCTCAAATTTTAACACAACCCAAGTCCAATTTCAAACTACGCCTCAAAATTAAACTACAAGAACCCTAAAATCAATAAATTCTACCTCATCAAAGTTCAAAGTTTATTTATTCACAGCACAAAGGACCCAAAAAATACAAAATTCACTCAAAAGTAAAACCACCGACAGCAAGTAGAGTTTCCCCAAGATCTAAAAGAACAAAGCAAATTCCCTAATAATTGGAGAAATTAGGCCAAAATGCAGATCAGATTCCAACAGAAGAAACTAAACCTAATTCATATAAACAAGATCCAAACCGAAACCCTTCAGAATTCAGATCTATAGAAAAAGAAACGAAGAATATGAACACAAGAGAATAGAATAGTACCTACGAGAGAGAGAGAGAGAGAGAGAGAAAGGCTATTTGCTTGAACAGAAGGAACCCTTTTTGCTATGGTCCGTTAGAATCTGCTCAAGCGGTGTGCGAGTCCAAAGAGAAGACTATGGTGTGAATATATAGGCACAGAGATATTACGGGGTTGTTGAAAATGGACTTGATTTTAAAGACTGAAAAGCCCCTATGATGCAAGATCCGGGTTAGATTCATTTTTTATTCACCAAACTTCCTATCATGTCTGCTTTGAATATGAACGGCTGAGATTAGATCTGTTGATGAATCTTAACCGTGTGTTGATCGTGGTTGGCGTCGGTGGTTGAGATAAAGAGTATCATGCCCACCACACTGCAATTCCAGACTCTCTCACGCGTTTTTCTATTGTGTTGTGGTGGACCCCATATACCTACTCACTCTTCAATTCCAACCTTGATACATTTAATGTTAGTATGATCGGTGCTATGATTTTGTTGAATTGTTTTTGACTCATCATAAATCCTCCTTTCTGTTCTCTTAGGGATTTGAAGGAAAATGTATGACAATCTATTTGTGAGGTTTGAAGTTTATATAAGATTAAGTACTATATAGTTTTGAGATTCCACTTAAGTAAAATTATAGAGTTGTTCTTGGTTATACTTGATAACTCAATTGAAATTCAACAATCAAGTGATTTCAATTGAAAGATAAAACATTAAGCACTTAGAAAACTTTGTAGTTTTTGAAAACTATCTTTTAGTTGTCTTAAAGAGATTATCTTACCAATTGTTGTTATGTAAAACTAAGCATTCATTGTGTCAAATATCTCTACAACAAATCAAAGCTTTCATAAAACAAAATCATTTTCATATCTCATTAAACAACTCAAAAGATTTAACATTGAAAATCATTTTAAAAGCCAAGAACAATACTACTACTTTACAAAAGCTTTAGCCTTAGCTCTAGCTAAAGGTTTAGCTACTCGTCATATTACCAAGAAAACAACTCTTAGATACTAAATATATGTTACACTTCTGAAGCTAGAGGGTGATGCCCCATGACTTGCCAAAGCCCCCTTTATATAGGCTTGAAAGGTGAGAACACTTGAATACTTCAAGACAGTTTTTGACACTCTCATTAATTGCAAGATAAGTCGTCCTTCCTGTTGAAATCTTGATTAGGGCCCTGAAGATAAAATGTGGGTCATTAAGTCAGCATTCGAGATCATGTTTTATCTTCCCAATTGGATTTTCCATGTGGAAGTTAGGGGCGAAATACTTCTCTTGGGTCAAAAACTCATTTCAATTTTGACAGCTTCTCATGCCTAACTTCTTTGATTAATTGCACCATGAATTCGAAGTCTAATACATTTGGGCGCTCAGGATAAAATGAGGGGCATTAAGTCTTCTTTCTAGATCATGTTCTATCTTTCAAATTGGAGTTTTGTGTGAGTTATGGTAAATATAATTCCACAATGTGTGCTGTGTAGTCTGAAATCTGGAGCATTGTCATAATGATCAAGTTGCATGTTATTTTCACCCTTGAATCCAATCTTTTCAGCACTTTGTTCCTGAATCAAAGTGGTAGATACATGAGTTAGCTAACCACTACAACTGGAATTGGATCAATTGGACTTGTATTGCTTGAGATATGGGTCAAATACGAAAATGTGTTATGGGTCAAAACTCAACCAAACTTTGGACAAAATTGTTGTCTAGTATTATTGAGGTTCATTGGACTTCAAACTAGCAACATTGGTTTCCTACACCCATTTATATCTTTAGTACATTGTCTTATGTGTCCAAGAACATGAATATCACAATTTTTGAATGAGTGTAACTTAGGTTATGGCCCTAACATCAAACAATACACATACTAATCATGTCCAATCATGCATATGCCTTCTATTAGTATAGAAAATTGGATATTAATAGTTAAATTAGATAATACCTAATTATGCATAAATAAGACACAAATACTATAATTCCATAACTAAATAGCACATAAAGCTAATATAACATATGCATGTTTATTCACTAATCACACCCCCCAACTAGCATATTACTAGTCCCTAGTGATAAAAGCGTTACAAAAACTTTAGTTTTTCTGTTCATTTCATATTACCAATCACTCCTTCTAACATATTCAACTCAACAAATTATCACTATTATCTAGACAAGTGGTTTAATAATCCTCCTCTTTTGTGCTCAAGTAAAGTGACAAAAAATTATTATCATAAAAATACCACCTCAATGTTTTGCTAAGGCTAACAACTTTTAAAATTGGGCTTTTTATTAACACTTGTAATTCTTTTTTTTTTTTTGTGTTTTGGGAAAATTAGAAGATAGTCTGTTCCCTTAAGATTTTCTCCTAACCCATGTAGCGAGCTTTAGGCGATAAATCCCAGACCAGTTGGCCTTAGGTATTAGGTGTTTGATCACCCCTCGGGCTTAATTGCTCGAGTAAAGGAGTCTACGAAACCAAACAATTAAACCAACTTATTATTATTATTATTATTATTATTATTTGGAAATTATATAAGTTAGAAGTTGGTCTGATTTCCTTAAGATTTTCTCATAACTCATGTAGCAAGCTTTGGGCCAATAAATCCCAGACCAGTTGGCCTTAGGTATTAGGTGTTTGATCACCCCTCGGGCTTAATTGCTCGAGTTAAGGAGTCTACGAAATCAAACTTCCTTCAAACCCTTGAGCTTAAGTATTAAGTATTATACACACGCACGTATATATATCCTTTTTTTTTGCCCAATAATATAGCTGTAACCTTTTGCAAAACAACGAAATTAATAAAATTAGTCTATTTGCAACCCACAATCATTTGTCACTGTGTGTGTGTGAGATAAGGATGACTAAGAAACAACTACTAGACAATACATGAATATAATAGATATGACATATGTCAAGTTTGTTTAATTGCACATGTTGAAGTTGAGTGATTCAGGTAAGCATAAAAATTTTCATTTTTGATGCGTCTCAAGGGTAGTTGTTTTACCCCTTACTCTGCCATCATTTTTTTTATTAGTACTCTAAATATTATTTTTTTCTACCAAAAAATGAATTTTAACAAAACAAAATGGATATCTACTAATCCTCTCCCCCCAACATAACTTACACATTGTCCCCAATGTTTCAAAGTAGGAGTTGCAAAAATTAGAAGATATTACCTGACACCATAGAAAACCGAAGAAAATAAACCTGAAACACAAACAAAAATCTGCACATGATTAAAGTGACAACCGTAGTTGTGATTGTGGCTCACATCTTCCTCTGGTTTTACGTCCAGAAACGGCTTAAACGCCTTCTATGAATCGAGGATAAGCTTCCCATCCAATTTTTAAAAAAATTGGAAAATAGGGTCTTTTAAAGTCAGATTCTCAAGACTAAATGTAGATTCTCTTCGAAATTGCCCCCACAAATCGATAATTTCACCTTGCACCGTTCCACAAGAATGCGTCTCAAAAGTCAAATGAATATCATCCAAAGACTCCTTACTCAGCCCATTCTTAATGAAATCTATCTTATCATATCGATTTTTGGAAGCCCAACCAATATTTCTACAACCAGTGTTACATGTCCATCTTGCACATTTTTTGCAAACGTTCATTCTTTTAGCTCGTCGTTTTTTTGAATATGTACTTTTACCCAACCCAGCGAAACGTGGAACCATTGAATCTCGAAATTCACCACCAATTCTAACCTTTGCTTCTATTAACCAACGTAAATCAGCTGGGATTCCCTTAATCATTAGTAGCCTTAATCTTTCACATCGAGCATGGTAAATTATTATTAAGTCATTTTTAACAAAGAAAGGAAAACGTTTGCTCAAAGAAGAAATAACCACATCCATATTACCAAAGTGCATGCAAATTCTTATTACATTGACGAAAAAAAGAGCAAAGACAATACAAACAACGTTTTATTAATAAATAAATAAAAACTAATACATCAAAGAGCGATATCTACAAACCAAGTCAATGCTAGAAATAGTGCAGTAAGTATTATCATCACTTCTGGGAAGGGAATTTCATCAGCTTTGAAAAAGGCAACAATGATGTTGAAATTTGCGACAATTGTGAGGATGATGAGAAAGAAGCGGTTCATTTTGTTAGAGTGGATGAGAAAAAAAATTTGGTTTGGAAGATGTTGAAAGTGGGGGGTGGAATGAGGTTTTATAGAGAATTTTTTTTGAAAAATAGTCGTTTGTAGCCGTTGAAGGAGAGGAGAAAAAGTGATGAAAAATGATTTTTTATTAGAAATGGCCGTTTATGGCCGTTGAAAGAGATGAGGAAAAAGTGATGAAAACACTATTCATGACCGTTAAAATGAAGGAGAAAAGAGTAATTGAAAATCTTTTTGATTTTTTATTATTTACAACTCAGTTTTTGTGGGCAACTAAAATTCCGACTTTGAAAGTCACGGAGTACCGAATCCGCCATTTATACTGGGAAAACAAATATAAAAAACAGAAAAATACTATAAACAAAAATAATAGAAAAGCAAAAGAAAACAAAATAAAGCAAAATAAAGTAAAGACACAACAAAAGAAAAACAAAAACAATCAAACCATGTACAAAGGGTCAACTAAAGAGACTGACTCGATCTCTTTTGAAAAACTTTCAAGATATGCTTTTAAACGTTGACCATTAACTCTGAAAGTGTCACCATTTCTTGGACTCTCAATTTCAACAACTCCATTTGGAAAAACAGTTTTCACAATAAAAGGTCCTGTCCATTTTGATCGCAATTTACCAGGAAACAGGTGTACTCTAGAATTATATAAAAGAACTTTTTGCCCAATTTCAAAAGTTTTTCTAACAATGTGTTTGTCATGAAATACTTTCATTTTTTCTTTGTAAATTCTAGAATTTTCATACGCATCATTCTTGATTTCTTCTAATTCATTTAGCTTGAGTTTTATCACTGAACTAGCTTTATCCAAGTTGAAATTAAACATTTTGATAGCCCAAAAAGCCTTATGTTCTAATTCAACAGGTAAGTGACACAGTTTCCAAAAACAAGGCGATAAGGAGACAAACCCAGAGATGTTTTGAATGCTGTCCGGTAGGCCCACAATGCATTAGTCAATCTGAGTGACCAATCTTTTCGATTTGGATTGACTGTTTTCTCCAAGATATGTTTGATCTCCCTGTTAGCAACTTCTGCTTGTCCATTTGTATTTGGATGATATGGGGTTGACACTTTGTGATGAATACCATATTTTTTTATTAGGTTTTCAAATGGTTTATTGCAAAAATGTAAACCTCCGTCACTTATTATTGCATGAGGTATTCCAAATCTTGAAAACACATTTATTTCAAAAAATTTAAAACAATTTTATGATCATTATTTTTGCAAAGAATTGCCTCAACCCATTTTGAAACATAGCCAACTCCAACCAAAATGTATTGATATCCAAAAGAAGGCGGAAAAGGACCCATAAAATCAATTCCCCAACAATCAAAAATTTCAACAACTAAGATGGGATTTAATGGCATCATATTTCTACGAGTTACCCCACCTAGTCTTTGACACCGATCACATGATTTGCAAAATTCATATGTGTCTTTAAAAAGCGATGGCCAATAAAATCCACACTGGAAGATTTTTGCAGCGGTTTTTTTGGAAGAAAAGTGACCACCACATGCTTGAGTGGGAAAAAGAGATTATGCTTTGAATTTCATTATCAGGAACACATCTTCTTACTATTTGATCGGGACAATACTTGAAAAGATATGGGTCATCCCAAAAGAAATTTTTTACTTCCCTGAAGAATTTTTTCTTGTCCTGTGCATTCCAATGACTTGGAATTTGTCCTATAAAGAGAAAATTAGCAATATCTGCAAACCATGGCAATTGTGACACAGAAAAAAGTTGTTCATCAAGAAATGAGTCATTTATGGGACTTGTCTCAAAAGAATCATCACATGTGAGTCTAGACAAATGATCTGTCACTACATTTTCAACTCCCTTTTTATCTTTAATTGTTATGTCAAATTCTTGGAGTAAAAGAATCCACCTAATCAGCCTTGGTTTTGCATCTTTCTTTGCTAGTAAATATTTTAAAGCTGCATGATCAGTGAACACAACAATGGGTGAACCAACTAGATAAGATCTGAATTTCTCTAATGCAAATACTATGACAAGTAGTTCTTTTTCAATGGTGGAATAATTCATTTGAGCATTATTAAGAGTTTTACTTGCATAAGGTTTCTTATCTTTTCTTTGTCCTAACACAGCTCCTATAGCATAGTCACTAGCATCACACATTATTTCAAAGGGCAAAGTCCAATCAGGGGGTTGCATAATAGGCGCAGAAGTGAGCATTTCTTTGAGTTTTACAAAAGCATCTTCACAGGAATTAGTCCCTTCAAATGTGGCATCTTTTAGTAAAAGGTTGCATATTGGTCTAGAAATTGTACTAAAGTTTTTTATGAACCTTCTATAAAAGCCAGCATGTCCTAAAAATGATCTAATATCTTTTACTGATTTTGGTGTTGGCAAGTTGCCAATTAGATCAATTTTGGACCTATCAACTTCTATTCCTTTTGTTGAAACAATGTGTCCTAATACAATTTCTTCAGTCACCATAAAATGACACGTTTCCCAATTAAGAACAAGATTTTTCTTTTCACACCTATTCAAGACTTTAGCCAAATTCATAAGACAATCATTAAATGAGTTTCCAAAAACAGAGAAATCATCCATGAACACTTCAAGAAAGCGTTCCACCATGTCGCTGAAAATGCTTACCATACATCTTTGAAATGTTGCTGGTGCATTACATAGTCCAAATTGCGTCCGTCGATATGCAAAGGTACCAAAAGGACATGTAAATGTTGTTTTCTCCTGGTCCTCAAGTGCAATGGCAATCTGATTATACCCTGAATATCCATCTAGGAAGCAATAAAACTCATGTCCTGCAATTCTTTCTAAGATTTGGTCCATGAAAGGCAAAGGACAATGATCTTTTCTAGTCATTGAATTTAGTTTCCTGTAGTCAATGCACATTCTCGAACCAGTTACAGTTCTAGTTGGAATTAATTCATTATTTTCATTTTTAACTACAGTTACTCCTGACTTTTTAGGTACAACTTGAGTAGGACTAACCCATTTACTATCTGAAATAGGATAAATAATGTCATTATCTAGAAGCTTAATAACTTCATTTCTCACTACTTCTTTCATATTAGGATTTAGCCTTCGTTGCATTTGTCTAGAGGGCTTAGCATTTTCCTCTAAATAAATGTTATAGGTGCAAACTAATGGGCTAATTACTTTTATGTCAGATATAGTCCATCCTGTTGCCTGCTTATGAGCTCTTAGTACTTTTAACAATTTACATTCTTGTTCATGATTTAATTTAGAAGATATTATTACCGGGTATGTATCACTTTCACCCAAATATGCATACTTCAAATTTGATGGTAGAGGCTTCAGCTCTAACACTGGTGGTTGAACACTTGATGGACTTGGAACTTTTTCAGGTTTTGATAGTTGTTCAAATTTTGGCCTCCATTGATTAACCTTTGAACCCTGTGAAGTCTCAAACATAGAAGAAAACTCCAAATTTTCCTCATTAATCAAATCATTAGTCAATAACTTTTCCAATGGATCAGAAAATGAAGTCATGAAATGTTCAAGGGTGTATTTATCATTTACATCAATTTCATATACTTCATTATTTTCTGGTGGTTGTTTGGAAATGTTGAAAACTTTTAACTCCAAAGTCATATTTCCAAAAGAAAGATTCAAAACTCCATTTCTACAATTTATCAAAGCATTAGAAGTTGCAAGAAATGGTCTTCCTAAAATGATGGGATATTGAGATTTTGGATTTGAAACCGGATGTGTATCCAAAACAATTATTTTTTACAATTTTATATTATTCAAATTAGGTGCTTCACTTCTTATTAGTCTACCACTTCTTAAATCACGACACCAATTATGCATACAATTAACAAGCACACAATATTTATTAATTATACTAGCTTAGATGCTATTTATATACAATGCAACAAAAAAAAAGGATAAAGAAGAATGTACTACCTTTTTGAAGTCTTATCAAAGCAAGAGAATATTCACAAAGAGATGGACCGTCCTCCAAGGGATATCCCCAGCAACGGTGGCACACCCAAGTATAGGTTTGTCTCAAGTAATAAATTTCTCGGAAGTGCGACTGTCGAACCACAGGGATATTTTGAAGGAAAAGGTATGCCAATCTATTTGTGAGGTTTGAAGTTTATATAAGACTAAGTACTAGAGTTTTGGGGTTCCACTTAAGTAAAATCATAGAGTTGTTCTTGGCTATACTTGATAACTCAATTGAAATCCAACAATCAAGTGATTTCAATTGGAAGATAAAACATTAAGCACTTAGAAAACTTTGTAGCTTTTGAAAACTATCTTTTAGTTGTCTTAAAGAGATTATGTTACCAACTGTTGTTATGTAAAACTAAGCATTCATTGTGCCAAAGATGTTTACAACAAATCAAAGCTTTCACAAAACAAAATCATTTTCATATCTCATTAAACAACTCAAAAGATATAACATTGAAGATCATTTTAAAAGCCAAGAACAATACTACTACTTTACAAAAGCATTACCCTTAGCTCTAGCTAAAGGTTTAGCTACTCATATTACCAAGAAAACAACTCTTAAATACTAAATATATGTTACACTTCTGAAGCTAGAGGGTGATGCCCCATGGCTTGCCAAAGCCGCCTTTATATAGGCTTGAAAGGTGAGAACACTTGAATACTTCAAGCCAGTTTTGGACCCTCTCATTAATTGCAAGATAAGTTTTTCTTCCTGTTGAAATCTTGATTAGGGACCTAAAGATAAAATGTGGGTCATTAAGTCAGCATTCCAGATCATGTTTTATCTTCCCAATTGGATTTTCCTTGTGGAAGTTAGGGGCGAAATACTGCTCCTTGGTCAAAAGCTCATTTCAATTTTGACAGCTTCTCATGTCTAACTTCTTTGATTAATTGCACCATGAATTAAAAGTCTAATACATTTGTGCCCTGAGGATAAAATGAGGGGCATTAAGTCTTCTTTCCAGATCATGTTCTATCTTTCAAATTAGAGTTTTGTGTGAATTATGGTAAATATAATTCCACAATGTGTGCTGTGTAGTTTGAAATCTGGAGCATTGTCATAATGTTCAAGTTGCATGTCATTTTCAGCACTTTGTTCCTGAATCAAAGTGGTAGATACATGAGTTAGCTAACCACTACAACTGGAATTGCATCAATTGGACTTGTATTGCTTGAGATATGGGTCAAATACGAAAATATGTTATGGGTCAAAACTCAACCAAACTTTGGACAGAATTGTTGTCTAGTATTATTGAGGTTCATTGGACTTCAAACTAGCAAAATTGGTTTCCTTCACCCATTTATATCTTTAGTACATTGTGTTAGGTGTCCAAGAAGATCAATATCATAATTTTTGAATGAGTGTAACTTAGGTTATGGTCCAAACATCAAGCAATACACATACTAATCATGTCCAATCATGCATATGCTTTCTATTAGTATAGAAAATTGGATATTAATAGTTAAATTAGATAATACCTAATTATGGATAAATAAGACACAAATACTATAATACCATAATTAAATAGCACATAAAGTTAATATAACATATGCATGTTTACTCACTTATCACACCCCCCAACTAGCTTATTACTAGTCCCTAGTGATAAAAGCGTGACACAAACTTTAGTTTTTCTGTTCATTTCATATTACCAATCACTCCTTCTAACATATTCAACTCAACAAACTATTGTATTCCAAATCTATTCATTATCCATATTATCTAGACAAGTGGTTTAATAGTCCTCCTCTTTTGTGCTCAAGTAAAGTGACAAAAAGTTATGAGGCTCATATCATAAAAATACCACCTCAATGTTTTGCTAAGGCTAACAACTTTTAAAACTGTGCTTTTTATTAACACTTGTAATTCTTTTTTTTTTTGTGTTATGGGAAAATTAGAAGATGGTCTGATTCCCTTAAGATTTTCTCCTAACCCATGTAGCCAGCTTTGGGCCAATAAAACCCAGACTAGTTGGCCTTAGGTATTAGGTGTTTGATCACCCCTCAGGCTTAATTGCTCGAGTTAAGGAGTCTACGAAACCAAACAGTTAAACCAACTTATTATTATTATTATTATTATTTGGAAATTATATAAGTTATAAGTTGGTCTGATTTCCTTAAGATTTTCTCCCAACCCATGTAGCGAGCTTTGGGCCAACAAATCCCAGACAAGTTGGCCTTAGGTATTAGGTGTTTGATCACCCCTTAGGCTTAATTGCTCGAGTTAAGGAGTCTACGAAATCAAACTTCCTTCAAACCCTTGAGCTTAAGTATTAAGTATTATACAAACGCATATATATATATATATATATATCATTTTGTTTGCCCAATAATATAGCTGTAACCTTTTGCAAAACAACGAAATTAATAAAATTAGTCAATTTGCAACCCACAATCATTTGTCACTGTGTGTGTGTGAGATAAGGATGACTGAGAAACAACTACTAGACAATACATGAATATAATAGATATGACATATGTCAAGTTTGTTTAATTGCACATGTTGAAGTTGAGTGATTCAGGTAAGCATAAAATTTTTCATTTTTGATGCGTCTCAAGGGTAGTTGTTTTACCCCTTACTCTGCCATCATTTTTTTTATTAGTAATCTAAATATATATATTTTTAACAAAACAAAATGGATTTTAACAAAACAAAATGGATATCTACTAATCCTCTCCCCCCAACATAACTTACACATTGTCCCCAATGTTTCAAAATAGAAGTTGCAAAAATTAGAAAATAGGCAAAATTACATCAGGGGACCTTTAACTTATTTATTTGTAACAAGTTGGCCCTTTAAGTTTCTTTTGTAACAAATAGGCCCTTTAAGTTACCCGACGTTGACACCGTTGGCCCTTTTAGTAAAATGTAATATTGTTCATTACATCAAAATACACCAAAATATGTATGTTTGCATCAAAATACATAAGCTAGAGTAGTCACAATATATAAAGTAGCACTACATCAAAATATATAAGCTAGAGAAATCATTAAAAGGGCCTATTTGTTACAAAAAGACTTAAAGGTCCAACTTGTTACAAATAAATAACTTAAAGGTCCTCTAGTGTAATTTTGCCTAGAAAATATTACCTGACACCATAGAAAACTGAAGAAAATAAACCTGAAACACAAACAAAAATCTGCACATGATTAAAGTGACAACCGTAGTTGTGATTGTGGCTCACATCTTCCTCTGGTTTTACGTCCAGAAACGGGTTAAACGCCTTCTATGAATCGAGGATAAGCTTCCTATTCAATTTTCTTAAAAATTGGCAAACAGGGTCTTTTAAAGTCAGATTCCCAAGACTAAGTGTACATTCTCTTCGGAATTGCCCCCACAAATCGATAATTTCACCTTGCACCGTTCCACAAGAATGCGTCTCAAGAGTCAAATGAATATCATCAAAAGACTCCTTACTCAGCCCATTCTTAATGAAATCTATCTTATCATATCAATTTTTGGAAGCCCAACCAATATTTCTACAACCAGTGTTACATGTCCATCTTGCATATTTTCTACAAACGTTCATTCTTTTAGCTCGTTGTTTTTTTGAATATGTACTTTTACCCAACAAATATGTAACTTAGGTTATGTCCAGTATCACAATTTTTGAATGAGTGTAACTTAATGCCCCTCATTTTATCTTCAGGGACCAAATGTATTAGACTTCGAATTCATGGTGCAATTAATCAAAGAAGTTAGGCATGAGAAGCTGTCAAAATTGAAATGAGCTTTTGACCAAGGGGCAGTATTTCGCCCCTAACTTCCACATGGAAAATCCAATTGGGAAGATAAAACATGATCTGGAATGCTGACTTAATGACCCACAATTTATCTTCAGGGCCTTAATCAATATTTCAATAGGAAGGACTACTTATCTAGCAATTAATGAGAAAGTCCAAAATTGTCTTGAAGTATTCAAGTGTTCTCACCTTTCAAGCCTATATAAAGGGGGCTTTGGCAAGCCATGGGGCATCACCCTCTAGCTTTAGATGGGTAACATATATTTAGTATCTAAGAGTTGTTTTCTTTGTAGTATGAGTTGCTAAACCTTTAGCTAGAGCTAAGGGTGAAGCTTTTGTAAAGTAGTAGTTTAGTTCTTGGTTTTCAAAATGATCTTCAATGTTAAATCTTTTGAGTTGTTTAATGAGATATGAAAATGATTTTGTTTTGTGAAATATTTGATTTGTTGTAGACATATATGGCACAATGAATGCTTAGTTGTACATAACAACAATTGGTTACATAAACTCTTTAAGACAACTACAAAGATAGTTTTCAAAAGCTACAAAGTTTTCTAAGTGCTAAATGTTTTATCTTCCAATTGAAATCACTTGATTGTTGGATTTCTATTGAGTTATCAAGTTTAGCCAAGAACAACGCTATGATTTTACTTAAGTGGAACCCCAAAGCTCTAGTACTTAGTCTTATATAAACTTCAAACCTCACAAATAGATTGGCATACCTTTTCCTTCAAAATATCCCTGTGGTTCGACACTCGGACTTCCAAGAAATTTATTACTTGAGACAAACCTATACTTGGGTGTGAAACCGTAAAGTGTGATCAAGTTTTTGGCGCCGTTGCCGGGGATATCCTTTGGAGGATGGTCCATCTCTTTGTGAATATTCTCTTGCTTTAGTAAGACTTCAAAAGGTTATCTCTTCTCTATCCTTTTATTTTATTTTTAGCATTTAAGTTAGTATAATTAATAAATATTGTGTGCTTGTCAATTGTATGCATAATTGGTGTCGTGATTTAAGAAGTGGTAGACTAATAATGAGTGAAGCGCCTAATTTGAATAATAATTGTGAAAACATGGACGAAGGTGAAGTAGAAATGCCTAATTAAAATCAACAAGTTCGTTCCATGCGTGATTTCTTAGAACCTCAACGTAATACCATTCCATCATGCTTTGTTTATCCACCAAATGCTCAAAATTTTAGACTCAAGCCTGGTATGATCCAATTACTGCCTAATTTTCATGGACTTGAATCTGAAAGCCCTTATTTACATTTGAAAGAATTTGAGGAAATATGTGTCACTTTAAATGAGCCAACATGCACCCAAGAAATAATAAAGTTTAAGTTATTTCCTTTTCCCCTCAAAGCAAAGCAAAGATATGGCTTAATTCTTTAAGACCTGGATCAATCACGACATGGCAACATGTACAAACTGAGTTTTTAAAAAAGTTCTTTCCTATTCATAAAACCAACTCTTTGAAGAAGCAAATCAAAAACTTTGTCTAAAAGCCTAACGAACAATATTTTCATTGTTGGGAACGTTTTAAAGATTTGCTAAATGCTTGCCCTCACCATGGTTTTGAAAATTGGAGGACCGTAAGTTTCTTTTATGAAGGCTTAAATTCTGAAACCAAACAGTTTGTGGAAATGATGTCTAATGGAGAATTCTTGGACAAAAATCTTGATGATGCACTTGAATATTTAGACCACTTAGTTGATAAAACTCAATCTTGGTATAATGAAAACACATCAGATGGTTCAATAAGGTCTAATCTTGAAAATGTTAACAAAGGAAAATATTACCTTAATCAAGAAGATGATCTAAGTGCTAGGATTGCTAGTTTAGCTAGAAAGGTTGAAAGTATGGAACTAAAGAAATCCAAGGAAGTAATATTTGTGCCAAACAAGGATATTTGTGATGTTTGTGCCATTGAAGGACATTTAACAGGTGAATGCCCAAAAATTCCTATCTTCAAGGAGATGTATGAAGAACAAGCAAATGCAATATCTAATTTCAAAAAACCATTTCCATCTCCTTTTTCTGAGACATATAATCCAAATTGGAGAAACCATCCTAATTTTAGTTGGAGGAATGATAACAATATTCAACCTTTACCCAACCAAAATACCTCCAACTCCAATTTCATGCCATATAGCAGACCACAAATAAAAAGCCTTGAAGAAACACTACAAACATTCATGCAAGCTCAAACAACCATAAACACCCAAACTTCACAAGCCATAAATGAAATCAAGCTCACATTATCTACCTTGACAAACTCCTTGAGAACAACCGAGAAAGGGAAGTTTCCAGCTCAACCTCAACAGAACCCAGCTGGTCAAAGCCAAATCTCTACTAAAACACCACCGGAGAATGTAAATGCTGTCACTACTCTACGAAGTGGAAAAACAATTGACAAGACAATCCCCTCAAGAGTCCAGATTCAGACTCTACTCCAAACTTACAAGATGAAGGTAATGATGAAGGTAAGGATGAAGGTAAGAATGATGATATTTCCATTCCAAGAAAAAAGCCATTACCTGCTCCTTTCCCTCAAAGATTAAACCCAATTAAGAAGTTAAACCATAATCCAGAAATATTTGAGATTCTTCAACAAGTCAAAGTTAACATTCCCCTGTTGGATGCGATCAAACAAATTCCGTCTTATGCCAAATTTTTGAAAGATTTATGTACCGTGAAAAGAAAATTAAATGTTCAAAGTAAGGCATTTTTGACGGAAAGTGTTAGTTCAATCATCCAACATGAAACTCCACCAAAATACAAGGATCCTGGTTGTCCAATTATATCTTGTGTAATTGGTAATACTAAGATAGAACATGCACTTCTTGATCTTGGTGCGAGTGTTAATCTTCTACCATTTTCTGTTTATCAACAATTGGACCTCGGAGAGCTAAAGAAGACGCCAATCACCCTTCAATTGGCAGATCGTTCAGTGAAAATTCCAATAGGGATAATTGAGGATGTACTAGTTCAAATTGATAAATTCTATTTTCCAGTAGATTTTTTTGTTTTGGATACACATCCGGTTTCAAATCCAAAATCTCAATATCCCATCATTTTAGGAAGACCATTTCTTGCAACTTCTAATGCTTTGATAAATTGTAGAAATGGAGTTTTGAATCTTTCTTTTGGAAATATGACTTTGGAGTTAAATGTTTTCAACATTTCCAAATAACCACCAGAAAATGATGAAGTATATGAAATTGATGTAAATGATAAATACACCCTTGAACATTTCATGACTTCATTTTCTGATCCATTGGAAAAATTATTGACTAATGATTTGATTAATGAGGAAAATTTGGAGTTTTCTTCTATGTTTGAGACTTCACAGGGTTCAAAGGTTAATCAATGGAGGCCAAAATTGAACAACTATCAAAATCTGAAAAAGTTCCAAGTCCATCAAGTGTTCAACCACCAGTGTTAGAGCTGAAGCCTCTACCATCAAATTTGAAGTATGCATATTTGGGTGAAAATGATACGTACCCGGTAATAATATCTTCTAAATTAAATCATGAACAAGAAGGTAAATTGTTAAAAGTACTAAGAGCTCATAAGCAGGCAACAGGATGGACTATATCTGACATAAAAGTAATTAGCCCATTAGTTTGCACCTATAACATTTATTTAGAGCAAAATGCTAAGCCCTCTAGACAAATGCAACGAAGGCTAAATCCTAATATGAAAGAAGTAGTGAGAAATGAAGTTATTAAGCTTCTAGATAATGACATTATTTATCCTATTTCAGATAGTAAATGGGTTAGTCCTACTCAAGTTGTACCTAAAAAGTCAGGAGTAACTGTAGTTAAAAATGAAAATAATGAATTAATTCCAACTAGAACTGTAACTGGTTCGAGAATGTGCATTGACTACAGGAAACTAAATTCAATGACTAGAAAAGATCATTTTCCTTTGCCTTTCATGGACCAAATCTTAGAAAGAATTGCAGGACATGAGTTTTATTGCTTCCTAGATGGATATTCAGGGTATAATCAGATTGCCATTGCACTTGAGGACCAGGAGAAAACAACATTTACATGTCCTTTTGGTACCTTTGCATATCGACGGACGCAATTTGGACTATGTAATGCACCAGCAACATTTCAAAGATGTATGGTAAGCATTTTCAGCGACATGGTGGAACGCTTTCTTGAAGTGTTCATGGATGATTTCTCTGTTTTTGGAAACTCATTTAATGATTGTCTTATGAATTTGGCTAAAGTCTTGAATAGGTGTGAAAAGAAAAATCTTGTTCTTAATTGGGAAACGTGTCATTTTATGGTGACTGAAGAAATTGTATTAGGACACATTGTCTCAACAAAAGGAATAGAAGTTGATAGGTCCAAAATTGATCTAATTGGCAACTTGCCAACACCAAAATCAGTGAAAGATATTAGATCATTTTTAGGACATGCTGGCTTTTATCGAAGGTTCATAAAAAAATTTAGTGCAATTTCTAGACCAATATGCAACCTTTTACTAAAAGATGCCACATTTGAATGGACTAATTCCTGTGAAGATGCTTTTGTAAAACTCAAAGAAATGCTCACTTCTGCGCCTATTATGCAACCCCCTGATTGGACTTTGCCCTTTGAAATAATGTGTGATGCTAGTGACTATGCTATGGGAGCTGTGTTAGGACAAAGAAAAATAAGAAACCTTATGTGATTTACTATGCAAGTAAAACTCTTAATAGTGCTCAATTGAATTATTCCACCACTGAAAAAGAATTACTTGCCGTAGTATTTGCATTAGAGAAATTCAGATCTTATCTAGTTGGTTCACCCATTGTTGTGTTCACTGATCATGCAGCTTTAAAATATTTATTGCAAAGAGAGATGCAAAACCAAGGTTGATTAGGTGGATTCTTTTACTCCAAGAATTTGACATAACAATTAAAGTTAAAAAGGGAGTTGAAAATGTAGTGGCAAATCATTTGTCTAGACTCACATGTGATGATTCTTTTGAGACAAGTCCCATAAATGACTCATTTCCTGATGAATAACTTTTTTCTGTGTCACAATTGCCATGGTTTGCAGATATTGCTAATTTTCTCTCTACACGACAAATTCCAAGTCATTGGAATGCACAAGACAAGAAAAAAATTCTTCAGGGAAATAAAAAATTTCTTTTGGGATGACCCATATCTTTTCAAGTGTTGTCCCGATCAAATAGTAAGAAGATGTGTTCCTGATAATGAAATTCAAAGCATAATCTCTTTTTACCACTCAGAAGCATGTGCTAGTCACTTTTCTTCCAAAAAAATTGCTGCAAAAATCTTGCAGTGTGGATTTTAGTCGTTGAAATTTTTGACTGTTGGGGAATTCCTTTTATGGGTTTTTTTCCACCTTCTTTTGGATATCAATACATTTTGGTTGGAGTTGACTATGATTCAAAATGGGTTGAGGCAATTCCTTGCAAAAATAATGATCATAAAATTGTTTTAAAATTTTTGAAGGAAAATGTGTTTTCAAGATTTGGAATGCCTCATGCAATAATAAGTGGCGGAGGTTTACATTTTTGTAATAAACCATTTGAAAACCTAATGAAAAAAATATGGTATTCATCACAAAGTGTCAACCCCAAATCATCCAAATACAAATGACAAGCAGAACTTGCTAACGGGGAGATTAAACAAATCTTGGAGAAAACAGTCAATCCAAATCGAAAAGATTGGTCACTCAGATTGACTGATGCATTGTGGGCCTACCGGACAGCGTTCAAAATATCTCTGGGTATGTCTCCTTATCGCCTTGTTTTTGGAAAACCATGCCACTTACCTGTTGATTTAGAACATAAGGCTTTTTAGGCTATCAAAATGTTTAATTTCAACTTGGATAAAGCTAGTTCAGTGATAAAACTCAAGCTAAATGAATTAGAAGAAATCAGGAATGATGCGTATGAAAATTCTAGAATTTACAAAGAAAAAATGAAAGTATTTCATGACAAACACATTGTTAGAAAAACTTTTGAAATTGGGCAAAAAGTTCTTTTATATAATTCTAGATTACACCTGTTTCCTGGTAAATTGCGATCAAAATGGACAGGACCTTTTATTGTGAAAACTGTTTTTCCAAATGGAGTTGTTGAAATTGAGAATCCAAGAAATAGTGACACTTTTAGAGTTAATTGTCAACGTTTAAAAGCGTACCTTGAAAGTTTTTCAAAAGAGATCGAGTCAATCTCTTTGGTTGACCCTTTGTACATGGTTTGATTGTTTTTGTTTTTGTTTTTGTTTTTCTGTTGTTGTATCTTTACTTTATTTTGTTTTCTTTTGCTTTTCTATTATTGTTGTTTTTAGTATTTTTCTGTTTTTTATCTTTGTTTTCCCGGTATAAATGGCGGATTCGGTACTCCGTGACTTTCAAAGTCGGAATTTCAGTTACCCACAAAAACTGAGTTGTAAATAAAAAAATCAAAAAGATTTTTAATTACTCTTTTCTCCTTCATTTTAACGGTCATGTATAGTATTTTCATCACTTTTCCCCCTCTCCTTCAACGGCCATAAACAGCCATTTTTAATAAATAATCATTTTTCATCACTTTTTCTCCTCTCTTTCAACAGCTATTTTTCAAAAAAAAATCTCTATAAAACCTCATTCCACTCCCCACTTTCAACATCTTCTAAACCAAAATTTTCTCATCCACTCTAACAAAATGAACCGCTTCTTTCTCATCATCCTCACCATTGTCGCAATTTTTAACATCATTGTTGCCTTTTTCAAATCTGATGAAATTCCCTTCCCAGAAGTGATGATAATACTTACTGCACTATTTCTAGCATTGGCTTGATTTGTAGATATTGTTCTTTGATGTATTAGTTTTTTTTATTAATAAAACGTTTGTATTGTCTTTGCTTTTTTTTTTTTGTGAATTTAATAAGAATTTGCATGCATTTTGGTAATATGGATGTGGTTATTTCTTCTTTGAGCAAACGTTTTCCTTTCTTTGTTAAAAACGATTTGATAAAAATTTACCATGCTCGGTGTGAAAGATTAAGGCTACTAATGATTAAGGGAATCCCAGCTGATTTACGTTGGTTGATAGAAGCAAAGGTTAGAATTGGTGGTGAATTTCGAGATTCAATGGTTCCACGTTTCGCTGGGTTGGGTAAAAGTAGATATTTAAAAAAACGACGAGCTAAAAGAATGAACGTTTGCAGAAAATGTGCAATATGGACATGTAACACTGGTTGTAGAAATATTGGTTAGGCTTCTAAAAATTGATATGATAAGATAGATTTCATTAAGAATGGACAGAGTAAGGAGTTTTTCGATGATATTCATTTGACTCTTGAGACGCATTCTTGTGGAACGGTGCAAGGTGAAATTATCGATTTGTGGGGGCAATTCCGAAGAAAATCTACACTTAATCTAGGGAATCTGACTTTAAAAGACCCTGTTTGCCAATTTTTAAGAAAATTGGATGAGAAGCTTATCCTCGATTCATAGAAGGCGTTTAAGCCGTTTCTAGACGTAAAACCAGAGGAAGATGTGAGCCACAATCACAACTACGGTTGTCACTTTAATCATGTGCAGATTTTTGTTTGTGTTTCAAGTTTATTTTCTTCAGTTTTCTATAGTGTCAGGTAATATCTTCTAATTTTTGCAACTCCTACTTTGAAACGTTGTGGACAATGTGTAAGTTAAGTTGGGGGGAGAGGATTAGTAGATATCCATTTTGTTTTGTTAAAAAAAAAAAATTAGACTACTAATAAAAAATGATGGCAGAGTAAGGGGTAAAACAACTACCCTTGAGACGCATCAAAAATGAAAATTTTTATGCTTACCTGAATCAATCAACTTCAACATGTGCAATTAAACAAACTTGACATACGTCATATCTATTATATTCATATATATTGTCTAGTAGTTGTTTCTCAGTCATCATTATCTCACACACACAGTGACAAATGATTGTGGGTTGGAAATTGACTAATTTTATTAATTTCGTTGTTTTTCAAAAGGTTACAGCTATATTATTGGGCAAAAAAATTTATATATATATATATATATATATCTATATCTGTGTGTGTGTGTGCGTCTGTATAATACTTAATACTTAAGCTCAAGGGTGATTGAACACCTAATACCTAAGGCCAACTGGTCTGGGATTTATTGGCCCAAAGCTCGCTGCATGGGTTAGGAGAAAACCTTAAGGAAATCAGACCAACTTCTAACTTATATAATTTCAAAAAATAAAAATAAAAAAAAATATAATAATACTAATAATAAGTTGGTTCAATTGTTTGGTTTCGTAGACTCCTTAACTCGAGCAATTAAGCCCGAGGGGTGATCAAACACCTAATACCTAAGGCCAACTGGTCTGGGAATTATTGGCCCAAAGCTCGCTATATGGGTTAAGAGAAAATCTTAAGGGAACCAGACCATTTTCTAATTTTCCCAAAACAAAAAAAAAAGAATTACGAGTGTTAATAAAAAGCCTAATTTTAAGAGTTGTTAGTCTTAGCAAAAGATTGAGGTGGTATTTTTATGATATGAGCCTCATAACTTTTGGCACTTTACTTGAGCACAAAAGAAGAGGACTATTAAACCACTTGTCTAGATAATAGTGGATAATTTGTTGAGTTGAATATGTTAGAAGGAGGAATTGGTAATATGAAATGATATGAAAAACTAAAGTTTGTGTCACGCTTTTATCACTAGGGACTAGTAATAAGTTAGTTGGGGGTGTGATTAGTGAGTAAACATGCATATGTTATATTAACTTTATGTGCTATTTTGTTATGGTATTATAGTATTTGTGTCTTATTTATGCATAATTAGGTATTATCTAATTTAACTATTAATATCCAATTTTATATACTAATAGAAGGCATATGGATGATTGGACATGATTAGTATGCGTATTGCTTGATGTTTGGGCAATAACCTAAGTTACACTCATTCAAAAATTGTGATATTAATGTTCTTAGACACCTAAGACAATGTACTAAATATTCAAAAATTGTGATATTGATGTAGGAAACCAATTTTGTTAGTTTGAAGTCCAATGAACCTCATAAGACTAGACAACAATTATGTCCAAAGTTTGGTTGAGTTTTGATTCATAACACATTTTTGTACTTGACCCATATCTCAAGCAATACAAGTCCAATTGATCCAATTCCAGTTGTATTGGTTAGTTAACTCATGTATCTACCACTTTGATTCAGGAACAAAGTGCTAAAAAGATTGGATTCAAGAGTGAAAATTACATGCAACTTGATCATTATGACAATGCTTCAGATTTCAAACTATACAGCACACATTGTCGAATTATATTTACCATAATTCACACAAAACTCCAATTTGAAAGATAGAACATAATTTGGAAAGAAGACTTAATGCCCCTCATTTTATCGTGAGGTCCCAAATGTATTAGACTTCGAATTCATGGTGCAATTAATGAAAGAAGTTAGGCATAAAAATCTGTCAAAATTTAAATGAGCTTTTGACAAATACTACCCATGAATTCGAAATTGGTCAGAAGCTGATTTCAATTTTGACAGCTTCTCATGCCAAACCTCTTTGATTAATTGCACAATGAATTCGAAGTCTTATGGTGACACTTGGGCCTTGAGGATAAAATGAGGGGCATTAAGTTTTTTTACCAAATCATGTTCTATCTTTCAAATTCAAGTTTTGCGTGAATTATGGTAAATATAATTACTCAATATGTGCTGTGTAGTTAGAAATCTGGAGCATTATCATAATAATCAAGTTGCACGTAATTTTCACCCTTGAATCCAATCTTTTCAACACTTTGTTCCTGAATCAAAGTGGTAGATACATGAGTTAGCTAACCAATACAACTGAAATTGGATCAATTGGACTTGTATTGCTTGAGATATTGGTCAAATACGAAAATGTGTCATGAGTCAAAACTCAACCAAACTTTGGACAGAATTGTTGTCTAGTATTATTGAGGTTCATTGAACTTCAAACTAGCAAAATTGGTTTCCTACACCCATTTATATCTTTAGTACATTGTCTTAGGTATCCAAGAAAATCAATATCACAATTTTTGAATGAGTGTAACTTAGGCTATGGTCCAAACATCAAGAAATACGCATACTAATCATGTCATCTATGAGTATAGAAAATTGAATATTAATAGTTAAATTAGATAGTACCTAATTATGCATAAATAAGACTGTAATACCATAATTAAATAGCACATAAAGTTAATATAACATATGCATGCTTACTCACAAATCACTTGTCTCACTAATCAAGTCTAAGCCAAGGGCATGTTCCATTCTTGCGAACCTCGGTTAACTTAGTACCGAGTTTGGTTGCAAGAACGTGACTCAATGGCGTGAACTCAGGGGTCTCATCAGTTGCATAACCAAACATGTGACCTGGATCACCAGCACCAATTTCCTCAGGGCTCTTTTGGAAATGACCATGGACACCTTGAGCAATATCAGGACTCTGTTGTTCAATGTTGACAAGGACTTTGCAGATGTCAGCATCAAGACCAACATCATCAGAAACAAATCCTATGTTTCTGCATGTGGTGCGGACAATTTTCTCCTAGTCCACGTTGGCTTTGGTTGTGATCTCACCAAAGACCATAACCATGTTGGTTTTGGTGCAGGTTTCACATGCAACTTTGCTGTCTGGGTCTTGTTCAAGACAAGCATCGAGAACAGCATCAGAGATCTGGTCACATAGCTTGTCTGGGTGTCCCTCGTTCACTGATTCGGATGTGAATAGGAATGTCTCTGTCTCTGTGGCCATCTTTAATTAATATCTTCAAAATAACAACAATAATAACAAATTAGCACTCCTTTACAATAATAACAAATTAGCACTCCTTTACATCCGTCCCTTGTTTCCTATTTTTCATTTCTAATCATTAAGAAAATTTGTGCAAAACAACTCCAGCAAATTTAGACTCATTTTACTTGTTTCCTGATTTCATTTCTAGCCAGTTAAGAAATATTAGTAAATTTGTGGAAAAAACAACAAATTAAAAGGTAGATTTCTTTGTTTCCAAATTTCCTATTTTAATTTCTAACCATTTAATATATACTAGTAGCGAAAACAAATTCAAGGAAAAAACAGATTCAGTAATTGACAAAAGAAAAGCACAACCTCAAGTCCAAAATTTTAACTCAACTTTCAAACTATGCCTCAAAATTAAACTACACGTACACTCAAATCAAAAAATTCAACCTCATCAAAGTTCAAATTTAGTTTATTCACAGCACAGGAACAAAAAAAAGACAAAATTCACCCAAAAGTAAAACCACCGACAGCAAGTAGAGTTTCCCCAAGATCTAAAAGAACAAAGCAAATTCCCTAATAATTGGAGAAATTAGGCCAAAATGCAGATCAGATTCCAACAGAAGAAACTAAACCTAATTCATATAAACAAGATCCAAACCGAAACCCTTCAGAATTCAGATCTATAGAAAAAGAAACGAAGAATATGAACACAAGAGAATAGAATAGTACCTACGAGAGAGAGAGAGAGAGAGAGAGAAAGGCTATTTGCTTGAACAGAAGGAACCCTTTTTGCTATGGTCCGTTAGAATCTGCTCAAGCGGTGTGCGAGTCCAAAGAGAAGACTATGGTGTGAATATATAGGCACAGAGATATTACGGGGTTGTTGAAAATGGACTTGATTTTAAAGACTGAAAAGCCCCTATGATGCAAGATCCGGGTTAGATTCATTTTTTATTCACCAAACTTCCTATCACGTCTGCTGTCAATATGAACGGTTGAGATTAGATCTGTTGATGAATCTTAACCGTGTGTTTGATCGTGGTTGGCGTCGGTAGTTGAGATAAAGAGTATCATGCCCACCACACTGCAATTACAGACTCTCACGCGTTTTTCTATTTACTACTCACTCACTCTAACCATGATACATTTATTGCTCGTATGATCGGTGCTATGATTTTGTTGAATTGTTTTTGACTAATCATCATGGCTCCTTTCTGTCTTTTTAGGGATTTGCGCGTGCTTATCACAATTACTAGTACTACTATTTTCTCTGTTTCTAATCTTTGGTACTTTTGTCATTTTATTTTTGTTCGTAAACAATGATACTTTTAAAAATCTAATGTACAATTTATCTAATTTTTTCTAATATACCCTCTATATTTATCTAGTCTTTTAGAGGCCCAACGCATGAATTAATTGTCTCAACACTATTTTATTTTAACTTCATTTATCCCAAGACAACTACAAATAGGGCATTTTAGTACTTAGCCAATGCAAATTAATGTTACCTTAATATGTGTGTAACAAGCCAAAAATACCAAAGATTAAGAACGGAAGAAGTAGTAATTAATTTGATTTTCTTTCCAACTCTAAACTATTTGTTACCTAATTTGATTTTCAAGAATTTGCTCGCAAATCCTTAGTTTTGCACTCAATTTATACCATACCATACTTGCATGATCACTCACATCAATTCCTCTGCCTTCGGGCGCATAGACAACAATGATGACTTGTGTAATTTAATTTTTTTTAAAAAAAACTACCCCTGACTTTGGGTTCTAGATCGACCACTAATCTCATATTACTTAACATTTTACAATATTTATTAAACATTAATAAAAAAATTCATATGATACCCTTGAAACATTAATCTAGTTTTCTTTTTTCAATAATTATTTATTGAGAGAGAGAGAGATAATTATGAGATTGTTTTTCTAATTTTGTGTGTTATAACCTTAAACGTCAAATAAAATGGGACAGTAGTAATTTTTATAAACTATCTAAGAGTATATGAAAATAAGTTAAAATAGCTTATAGACATATTATAAACTGTTTTCATAGGTTTTCACGTAAAGCTCACAAATGTTTATATTATTCATAGATTAATAGATTTGTGAGCTAAGGGATACCAAAGGGGTGCAACTAGGAGTTCTAAAAGCTAAGATTGCCTTATTTCTTACCACACTTATCATCTTCATCAAACTTGCTTCTGAATAATCGCATGGTTCCAATTGCTAATGTAACACCCCACTCTAAGGGCGTCACAAATCTGTTCACTAAATGCAAAACTTAAAATAATGCTTATTTCACTACAAGAAAAACAAGATTTACCGGCGGACTTTTTTCGTCAGTAATGTAACGGTACCGACAGAAAAATTCCTCTGTATAACACTCATATGTAATGTTTTTCAAAGGATTTTTTCCACCGATAATTACCGACAGAAAATCTGTCGGTAGGTGTTTGTATTATTTTTACCACAATTCCGCCGGAAATAGAGAAATTCCCTTGGTAATTAAAAAAAATTCAAAATTTCGCCGGAAACAGAAAAATCGCCAGAAAGACGGTCTTTTTAAAAAAAATTATAATTCCAATGGAAAATAAAATCCGCCAGAAAAAAATGGTTTTTTTAAATAAATTCAAAATTCCCCCGGACAATATTAAAATCCACTAGAATTTTTACTTTTTTTGGAAAAAATTAAATTTTCGTCGGAAAACACCAAAAACTGTCAGAAATATTTCGATTTTTTATAAAAAATTTAAAATAACTGGCGATAATATTTATTATTTTTTAAAAATAAATTCCAAAAACCGCAAATAAAATTCGAATCCCCCCCCCCCCCCCCAACGGCTTAGGGTTCTGACGATTTTTAATCTGTTTCCGGCAGAAATTTAAAAAATTTAAAATTTCCCTCCAATTTTCTAAATCCACCGATACGGGACATTACTGACAAATTTTATTCGGTCCCAACGAATATTCGAGTTCCGGCAGACTTTTAGACACTACTGGCGGATTTGTCAAAATTCGAATTTCTTGCATCTTCCAAAAATCCGCCGGAAAAGGACGACACCGACAGTTTTGTTTTTGATTTTTTAAAAGTCACATTTTAACGGATTATTCCACTGGTAATACAACCAGATCCGCTGGAAAATCCCCAAATTTCACCGATAATTTTACGTGGGATAAAATCCGCCGACAAATGCGTAAAAATCGGCGGACTAATTCTGCCGAAAATAAACCGCCAATAAATCTAGTTGTTCTTGTAGTGTTTTGTATTTGGTGGTAAATAGTCTCTTGGTCTCAAACAGAAATATCATAAATATCTTTTTTTAATCACATTTCTCAAAATCAATTCTAAAGAGCGAGTTTTTTTAAGTATGAAAGAAATATTAGGCATGAGGGAAAGATCACAACCAACTATATACATAACAATTTTGTCAAAAAAAAAAACTATATACATAACAATATGTCTAAAATAAACTATATACATAACAATAACAACGAGTCTCGCGTAGGCGATCAGTAGTCATAAGAACAATACCGCTAAAAGGAACTACATCTGCCATGTAGTATACTCAAAATACAAAAGTAAACTCCAGACCAAATCTAACTCCATCAGTACCACCCACAAAAACTGTACAACAAAATATGGTAGTAAAACCCAACACTAGACATCTACCCAAAACATCACTAGAAGGCTCCCCAGCAAGACGATACTCTGGAGTTGTAGCAGGATCCTCCTCATCAGTCTCATCATCACTCACCAAGTCCATCACCATGAAAGGCCTCATCATCTGTCTCTCTGGATAAGGATCCCTCCCCTTAACCCCCTCTTGGGAGGTAGGCACAAAAGAATAACCATGAAGCGGAAAGGAGGGAAACTCTAGCGGTGGAACGGATACCTCCGACGCATCATTGGGTAGAGCAATGGGTGTAGTAACTCCCTCTGAAACTTCGGTCCAAACACTAGGATAGGGTCCCCCAACACAGGTGCAGCCGCAGTGGATGTAGATGCTCCAGGTGTGAAAATGGGGTGTCGCATTCTTACACAAGGTTCGGTTCGTACGAGGTCCACGACAATGTGTAGTCTTAGTAGGAGGGCTCACCACAGGTGTCTCTGATGGCTCACTAGGCTCTGAAGATCCTCCACTCGAAGTCATGTGAGGAGCCATCCAGATGATGTCAAAAGGTAGCCAAAACTGCAAGGTAGTCCGACAGGAAGTGCATGGTACTAAGTGCACGATCAAAATCATCAAGGCCGATCTGGTTAACCTCCTTGGTGTAGATGACCAGTTGGGCATCGAGGTCCATGGTCCAGCTGATGTTACGTTCCCCGTCGGGGAACTCAAGTCGCCTCCTCCCTTTGTGTCGCATATGCACTCTCGCCATCTATGGGTCGACATGATCACAGCATACAAAGATAACAACAACATGCAAGGGTCAACTCTTTGTACACGAGTTCATCACAGGCTTGACTCACACGAGAAATACAATATCCAAAGTATACATAGTAATAGTTTAGTGTTACTTATATTCACATGTTAAACACTTAATCATGTGTATCAATCAACAATCAACTCAAAATATTACAAGCATTAAACCATATCAGCATGTGTTAGTATGTTATGCCAATGCACATGAGACTCTTTGCGCGCGTAAGCACCCATAACAATGGAGCCTAACACTAGTGGAACTCTTTTCCTGGAAGCTCTTCTTCCCCAACTATCAATATTTTCCCTTAAAAAGGGTTGGAACTCTTTTCTTGGAAGCTCTTATTCACCAACTGACTGACTTGCCATTTCACTAGTTGGGTCGGGCTGACACACGATCGCTTAGTCGTGACAAAACTCTTTTCCTTGATGAAGGATCAATGCTTCAATCTGGATATTACTAGCCTATAATTTTCAAGGATGCTCAGGAGCTGGTTAAAAAATGTGATAGTTGCCAAAGAAGTGAGAACATTTCAAATAGAAATGAAATGCCATTAACCAACATTTTAGAGGTTGAACTCTTTGATGTTTGGGGTATGGACTTCATGGGGCCTTTCCCCTTCTTTTGGCAATTCTGACATCCTTGTAGTTGTGGATTATGTATCAAAGTGGGTTGAAGCAGTTGCTTTGCCCAACAATGATGCTAAATCTGTTAGCAAGTTCTTGCATAAAAACATCTTTACAAGGTTTGGTACTCCTAGAGCAATAATCAGTGATGAAGGATCTCACTTCTGCAACAAATTTATTGAAATTCTCTTGGCTAAGTATGGGATAAAACACAAGATTGCAACTGCATATCATCCTCAAACTAGTGGTCAGGCAGAGTTATCCAATTGAGAGATCAAGAGAATGTGGAGAAAATGGTAGGGCCTACTAGAAAGGAGTGGTCAAATCATTTTGATGATTCTTTATGGGCTTATAGGACTGCTTACAAGACTCCTTTGGGAATGTCTCCATACAGAATTGTTTATGGCAAAGCTTGCCACCTGCCCTTAGAGCTTCAATATAAATCTCATTGGGCAATTAAAAAGCTCAATTTTGATCATGCTAAGGCAGGGGCAGCTAGGCTATTACAATTGAATGAGTTGGAAGAAATGAGACATTTTGCCTATGAGAACTCTGAACTATATAAGGCTAAGACCAAGGCTTGGCATGACAAGAGGATTCAGAAAAGGGAATTAGTTGAAGATGATCAAGTTCTGTTGTTCAATTCAAGACTCAAGTTATTCCTTGGGAAACTCAAGTCTAGATGGTGTGGGCCATTCGAGTTGATGAAAGTGTATCCTCATGGTGCTGTGGAACTTTATGATGATGTGAGAAAGCAAACCTTCAAGGTTAATGGTCAAAGGGTGAAGCAATATTATGGAGAACCAGTGGTGAGAAGCAAAATCACCACTGAGTTGAAGGACGTCTAATCTTAGAGGGAAGTCAGGCTGAGGACTCTTAAACCAAGCAATACTAGGAGGCAGCCCAGGGTTTTATCTAATAAAATAGTGTTGTTGTTTGTTTTAGTGTTTGTTTTGCAGGAATTAATTCAGGGTAATTTGAAGTTTGAGGGTGTGACAGCGGTTGTTGCTGCAGCATTACTTCCAACAACAGTGCTGCAGCAGTGAATGGCAGTTGAGGAAAAAATAAAATAATGACAGTTATTCACGCATTTGATGCGTTGTCAGGGGCTCGTCTTTTCAGTCACATTAACCGTCCCATCATTAACCCTCCACCATACACCTCACCCTAATCTCAACGGCTATCTCATTAATTGAGATTAGCAATTGCCAAAACCGCCTCTCCCTAATCCTTATAACCACCCACTCTCATCCATTCCACCATCACTTCACCATTATCTGTGCAAACTTAATCCAAAGTTCCCAAAACAGTAACCTCTCTACTCAAGCAATCCCACATCACTCTCAATATCTCTTCGACGATGGCAGGAACAAAAATGAGTGCTACCAAATCCTCTGGAAAATGCCAATCAACCTTGGGGCATGGGAAATCAAGCCAAGCCCGTCGCAAGAACACAAAGGAGACCGATGCCACAACTCCAGAGAAATTCCGATCCATGAATTTCTGGGCAGAGAGGGGTTTTGTGCTGCAAAAAGCCCCTGTTGCGTTCACATCCACTTTGAAAGCATTGGGGTGGGAACAACTGGTGTAGCACCCACCATTTTTCTTCCCCTCTGTCGTGCAAGAATTTTATGCAGGAATTGTGCCTCAAAAAGATGAAAAACCCCAGTTATTTGCTGAAGTCAGGGGCGTTCATGTCAAATTTGATTCCATGGTGATCAACGAGTGCTTGGGTTTAAGCTATCATGGCTTAGCCTTTGCAAAGAACTTCAACAAATGGGGAAAGAAAGAGATGGAGTCTGTCAAGAAAGCAATCACAATTCCTGGAACACCATGGGAGCCATGCAGTGCTAATGAGTTCAAAGTAAAGAGGAGCAGTCTCAACCATGATGCCATGGTCTGGTTCAACTTTGTCAAGCACTCACTACTACCTACCTCTCACACAACCAACGTTGAGAAAGAAAGGATGATGCTTCTGGATGCAATTCTGGGAGGTAAAGATGTTGATGTTGGAAGACTCATAAGCAGGGAGATTTTTGTCTGCCATGGAAAGACTGCTGGCTATCTTTTCTTCCCTTGCTTGATCACAGATCTTTGTGTGAAAGCAGGGGTGGAAATCAAAGGAGAAAAGAAGGGGTATCCTGTTGCTGCCTTCCCAACTGTGCTGAAACCTAAGGCGAGGGCTGCTGCAGCATTTGGTGATCCCACCATGTTGCCACAGTTTATGCTGCAGCAATGGTCAGTTTGGGAATTTATGAGAAAACAACAAGAATGGTTGGCTGCTGTGTTCGCATCAAATTTGAAGGAGTTTGCAAGAGTTGAGGCACTTGTTTTTCCAGAATGGGTGTTAGATGAGGAAGTGATTGATGCAACCTTGTTTGATGAAGCTGGAATGGATGATGGAGAAGAAGAAAGAATAGTTGAAAAAAAGGAAGAGAAGGGAAGTGAAGAAAGGAAAAAAAAGGTTGGAGAAGAAGAGGAAGAATTACTTGAAACTGAGGATGATGAATCACTCAGTGAAGGAGAGAAGTTAGAGAACAAAGAAATCATGGCTCAATTGAATAGGTAGGATGACAGTGAAGATGATGATTCTGTGGCTGATGATGGAAATAACAAAAATGATGGAGAACCCAACTGGGATGACCTCATTGACATAGAAATGGACCCACCACCAACCCACAATATCACCAAAACCACCAACATACCTTCCACATCCACATCTCAACCCATCCTAACCCCTATCAACCAAACAACCAATGAAACACCAAACCAATCCACTCCCCTACAAGAAAACCAACCAGAAAATCCACCCTTATCCACCACAAACCAAATCCAAGAAAAAGAGCCTGACGCAGTGCCATCTAATGCTGCCAATTCACCTACTGATGCTGCTAGTAATGAAGAAGGAGCTGCTGTTACACCATCAAAGAAGCAAAGGTCAAAGAGAATAACAAGGAAGAGGAAACTTGAAGAAGTGCCTGAGGGAGCAGAGCTGGATACTGCTAAGGTTACTGAGAAAGAGGACATGCAGACTGAGGTCACTATTGCTGCTGTGGTCAAGGACATTGCTGATGCTGCAACTGCTGATGCTGCAGCAATGGAAGAGCAGCAGAAGAGCAGAAGAGAGTTGAGGTTGAGAGAATTGCAAGAGAAGCTCTTGAGCTTGTAGCCGCATCATTAACTGCCCAAAAGAAGGCGGGTGTTTATGATGCTGGTGGTGTTGTTGCAGATACACCACTAATGTTGCAGCAATCTGATGCTGCAGCAACAGAAACTTCTGATGCTGTTATAAGCCCAAAGCCCAAAAGACAGAAGCCTTACACTCCAAGGACCAAGAAAGAAGGAGCCCCAAGACAAAGCCAGGGCAAAACCAGGGGCCTCTGTACCTTAATCTTTTTAGTTTATGTCTTTTAAATTCTGTTTTTAATGTTTTCTTTGATTAAACCTGTTGAGTGCTTTTGTTCTGTGATAGCACTCAACAGTTGTGTTAGTGTCTGCTGGTTTTATGTTTTGCTTTGAAATAGGCCTCCCTTTAGTATGCATGAGCAGTGGGGACACTGCAAGTTCTTAAGTAAGGGGGGAGGACCTTTGGTCTATATGTATTTTATTAGCACGTATGCTAGTTAGTTGAATAAAATTTTAAATTTTTGAAGTTGAGTTGAGCAAAACTTAGTGTTGAAATGGTGAGAATTGAGTGATTAGTACCCCTGTTTGTGAGTGAACTTAGTTGCTCTTGTTCCCACACTTTTGCATGAAACTCAGGTAGGACTTAGTGGATTAGAAATGATCTGAAACTGAGCTAGTTGTTGGTAGACCTAGGGATTTGCCAAATTTTTACTAAAAACTTAGGGTAGCATAAGAAACTAAGTTTGGGGGTTCTTTGAGCTATATTAAGGCAAAGCATGAAGGAATGGAATTAGGTCAAGTGCACATAGTTTAGGAAGTAATCAAAGTCAGTGTATTGTTTAATGTGCTATGTTATAAAGCACCAATGTTGTAAATAATTGTAAGTGTTGTCATTGCCCAAATATATAAAAAAAATGAAGAGAAAAGCAAAGGAAAATGCTATGAAAAAGAAATTCAAAGAATAAGGGCAATGCAACACAAGTATCAAGTCAGTATTTGTTTTTGAATTCTGTTCTAGTTTATGTTGCTGCAGCAACTGTTGCTGCAACACTTAAGTTAAGTTGTAATAAGTGCACTAGCCTAGAGTTCTGATTTTTGCATCAAAGACCTTTGTCATGCTTATCCCCCCTTTCGGTGCTTGAATTGTTAGTCTACCCTTAGTTTTGAAACATCTTTGGCAATCTCAAAAGAAAGCCTCTCTAGTTTTAGCTAAGTGAAATTTTGAACTTTGCTATGATCTGAACTGAGTTAAGTGTCACACACACACTATTGAGTAGGAGTAATTTAGCGAACTTGCTATTTAGTAGGCTTGCAATTGAGTGACCAATCTGAAAGTTGATGCTCAACTTGATATTCTGTTGTGTGCTCTTTGGATAATTCAACTGTTTGGTTTGCTTGTTAGTAGAATGCTCTTTGGATATTCTACTAAAGAGATACTACTATGGAAGGAGCATGACTATCTGATAACAATCATTTATGATGGTTATTACCTCTTATTTCAAGCTTAAATCATTGTTAATTCTTAAGCAATATTGTAATTATTGTTGTAAATATGGTAGTTTAGAGTTAGTCTAAGGTGCATGCTTGAATTTGTTATATTTGGCACTTTGGTGTCCAATTGTGTGTTTAATGTGTTTGTCTAAATTGCTGCAGCATTTAATGTGGCAGCAATGCAAAATTGCGCAAGATGAGAGAGAATGTTGAAGGAAACACGGAAAACAAGGAAGGGACAGGCGTGAGTCATCTCCAGGCATGGGTGTGCGTGCTAGCAAGGGAATATTCGCCGACACCCTAAAAGTTTGGGTAAAAAGGACTTTTTGGGCTCATAAAAGGACAAATGGCGCCTCCCAAATTAGGGTTGCCTAGGATCACGAGCCTCATCTATAAATAGGACCCTTCTTCCTCAATTAGGGCAAGCCGAAAAGGTTGGTATAGAGATAGCCACCATTTCGTGCACTCTCAAGCTCACTCATAGATCAATTGCTGGAATAGTTGTTGCTGCAGCAACACTGGAAGCTACAATTTCGTGGAGGAATCTACATTGAAGAGCTGGGCTGTTCTCCATTGATCATCTTTGGAGCTATTCCCGTGGTTCAACAATTAGTAGTGTAACCTCTCTCCTTGAGATTGTAGTATGACTTTTATTTCTATGTTTAAGTTGTTTCCTTTGTTGTTTGAGCTCAACATGAGCTAATTCCTTATAGTTGGGATGCTGAACTTAATGTAATGAATTTATTGTGTGATTAATGAAGTATGTTTAAGTGTTGAGCATTTTATCTTGTGTGTTATAATATTTCCATCTTAGATTAGGATTGGCCGTCTAATCTAAGTAGCATTTATGAATTCAGAGATGGTTTGTAAATTTACCTCACAAGATAATATGGTTTGTGTGCATTAAAAGAGATTTTGATGTTCCATGCTTAAACCCTTGAGATAGGAGGGCATATGCCGTAAGGTGAATACTGTGGGTTCCTAAGCAGCCTAGGGCGTAATCTTTTAGGGTCTAGAGATAAACTCTTGAGACGAAATCCTAGTGAGAAGTATTTGAGAAAATATATCCATTGCTGCAGCACCTAATGCTGCAGCACTTAACATACCATTAATTGCATTTTAATGAAGTTACTGAAAGTGAACGCATCTCAACTTGTTCCAATCATCTGATCTTTATTACCCTGATACCTTTTTATTATTGTGCATGTTACCAAATATTTGTGTCTTTTACTTTTTACCCCAAATCACTACTTTGTTAAATCAATTAAACATCATTTAAGCAAGCAAATCCTCGTGGGAACGAACTTTACTTATTCTATATTACTTGTTGACAGTATACACTTGCACTATCATATTTTTACTGCAAAACTATCTCTATAAGAATTTTATTCTTAACGGACTATGTGATGATTTTTATGATTATTACAGCACCTATAAGTCCGCCAGAGAAGTCTGGAATGCTCTGGAAAAAAAGTATGACACTTAGGAAGCTGGTGCTAAAAAAATATGCTGTGAGCCGCTACCTCACCTCAACTACAAGATGACAGATGACAAATCTATAGAGACTCAGTCACATGAGATTCAGAAAATAGCTCATGAAATTATCTTTGAAGATATGGCCTTAGATGAGCAGTTTCAAGTAGGTGTTCTTTTTTGACAAACTTCCTCCTGCTTGGAAGGAATTCAAAAATTCTCTCAGGCATAAAACAAAAGAATTTTCTCTAGAAGTCTGATAACCCGACTCCAAATTGAGGAGGAATCTCGAAAACAAGATCAAAAAGATGAAGTCGTGGTTGTTTCACACAATAACAAGAAAAAAGGAGCGGTTCTGAAGCCAACTGGCAAACCTTTCAAGAATCAGAACCGTAGTCAGCCTCAAAAGAACCGCAACAAGAATGGGAACCCTCCAAAGTCCCCAAATCCTAAGCCTCAACCACCACCACCTAGAAATGACAATGCTCCTCCATTCAATTGTTTCAATTGTGGAAGACCAGGTCATATGGCACGCAAGTGTAGGAACAAGCCAAACTCTGCTTCGCAGGCTAACCTAACTGAAGAGCATTTTACAGCTATGATTTCTAAAATCAACATTGCTGGTGGATCTGAAGGCTGGTGGATGGATAATGACTCCTCTCGCCACGTATGCAATGACAGTGCTATGTTTAAAACATACAAGACAGCTGAAGATCAGAATGTGTTGTTGGGCGATGCTCACACCACTATTGTTGCATGTATTGGAGATGTGGAGCTGAAGTTCACTTCTGGAAAGACTCTAATCTTGAAGGACGTGATGCACACTCCAGAAATAAAGGAAGAATCTAGTTTCTGGCTATCTTCTGAATAAGCCAGGGATCACTTAGATTATTAGGGGGATTGGTATACGTTAACTAAAAATGGTATTTTTGTTGGGAAAGGATACGCCACTGATGGTATGTTCAAACTGAATGTTGAAATCAATAAAGTTTTTCCTTCTGCTTATAAGTTGTGTGATTTTAGTATTTGGCATTCTCGTCTCTGTCATGTTAATAAGCGCATTATTTCCATTATGAGCAATTTAGGATTAATTCCCAAACTATCGTTAAATGATTTTCATAAATGCGAATTTTGTAGTCAAGCCAAAATTACAAAAGCATCACACAAATCCGTTATTAGAGAATCAGAGCCGTTAGATTTGATACACTCTGATATATGCGAATTAGATGGAACTTTAACCAGAAATGGTAAACGCTATTTTGTCACTTTTATTGACGGTTGCTCAAACTACACTTATGTATATTTTATGAAAAATAAAAGTGAAGCGCTTGACATGTTCAAAGTTTTTGAAAGGAATTGAAAATCAATTTGGGAAAAAGATAAAGTGTTTTCGTAGTGATAGAGGAACTGAGTATGATTCCCAGTTGTTTAATGATTTTTATAAGTTGAATGGAACCATACATGAAACAACCGCACCATATTCTCTTGAAATGAATGGTAAACAGAAAGAAAAAATAAAACTTTTACCGAATTGGCTGTTGCTATTATGCTCAATTGTAGCGCTGCAACTCACTAGTGGGGGGAAATTTTACTAATTGTATGTTATGTACTGAACAGAGTTCCTAAGTCTAGGAATAAAATTTCTCCTTATGAAATGATAAAGAAAATACAACCAAATGTGTCTTATTTTCGAACTTGGGGTTGTCTGGCTTATGTCAGGATCCCAGACCCAAAAAGAGTTAAACTTACCAATAGAGCCTATGAATGTATATTCATTGGGTATGCAGTAAATACAAAGCATACAGGTTTTATGACCTTAATGCAAAAGTGATCATTGAGTCAAATGATGTTGACTTTTATGAAAGTAAATTCCTTTTAAATCGAGAAATAGTGGGGGCACTGGAACTAGTCAAGTTTATGTGCCTTGGAGCGTTGCAAAAAACGTAGAAAGGGAAATAGAACCTCGAAGAGGTAAGAGAGCACATGTTGCTAAAGACTATGGACCGGACTATACGGTCTATACATTAGAGGAGGATCCTACTAGCATTCAAGAAGCTCTCTCTTCATTGGATGCTGATTTGTGGCAAGAAGCCATAAATGATTAGATGGATTCTCTAGAGTCTAAAAAGACACGTCACTTTGTTGACTTGCCTCCTGGTTGCAAATCGATAGGTTGTAAATGGATTTTGAAAAAGAAACTAAAACTTGATGGTATTGCTGATAAATACAAGGCCCGCCTTGTAGCCAAAGGTTTTAGACAAAGAGAGAATATAAATTTTTTCGACACATTTTCACCCATTACTAAAATTACATCCATAAGGGTACTAATATCATTGGTTGCTATTTATAATTTAGTAGTACACCAAATGGATGTCAAAACTGCTTTTTTAAACGATGAACTGGAAGAAGAAATCTATATGGAGCAACCTGAAGGTTTTGTAATCCATGGGCAAGAAAACAAGGTCTGTAAGTTGGATAAGTCTCTGTATGGTCTTAAACAAGCTCCTAAACAGTGGCATGAGAAGTTTGATAATCTAATTATATCGAATGGGTTCTAAGTAAATGAAAGTGACAAATGTATTTATTACAAAACTGAAAATGACATTTGCACTATCATATGTCTCTATGTAGACGACTTACTCATATTTGGATCAAACATGTCACGACCCACCGTTAGGCCATGACCGGCGCACAAGCTAAGATCAACACGTCATAAACTTGGCAAGCCTAACACACTTTTAAGATTACAAAATATCTACAAAAATTTCAGCAGAGTCTCCTCTGTTTTTCGGACATTCCATACACAAATAAACCTGAATAACTATGAATTATATTTCCAGAATATAACAACCAAAGCCTTCATCTTATATTTACAATTTTGACAATATGGTTCAAAATAAGAAACAGTTATGTAACTTTACAAAATTCCGATTTGACCCTAGACTATTCTAGACACAGAAGTTCCTATTTCTATAGCTGCATCGTGCCGAATTCATCAAAATAATAGTTATCGTCCTGGCACATATCAAGAACATGACAAGCAAGACGAACTATCTACTATGTGCACATAGACCACATTATCTCTTCGTCGTGGCAAACGGTAGTCATAGGCCATATTATCTCTTCGTCACGGCAAAACGGAAATCATATCATTATTATATTTATTTTATCTTTCCTTTTTAGCAAAATGGGTCGTTTCAAAACATTCATGCTGTAAAATAAAGTGAAATCATTTTTTGTGCAACAACTTTGATATGAAAGACCTCGGAGAAACAAGTGTAATCCTCGGTGTTAAGATTACTAGGTCCGAGAAAGGAATTTCTCTGGACCAATCTCATTATATTGAGAAGATCTTAAATAAATACAACTACTTTGACTATAAACCTAGCTGCTCACCATACGATCCAAGTGTCAAACTCTTTAAGAACACTGGTGACAGTATTAGACAAACAAAATATGCGAGCATATATCATTGGCAGCTTAAGATATGCCATTGATTGTACTAGACCCGACATTGCCTATGTCGTGGGAGTGCTGTGCAGGTTTACCAGTCGACCTAGTATCGAGCACTAGCACGCTATTGAGAGAGTCATGAGATACCTTAAAATGACCATGAATCTCGGATTACATTATCAGAGATTTCAAGCTGTACTTAAAGGTACAGTGATGCTGATTGGAATACACTATCAGATGATTCCAAAGCAACTAGTGGGTATATATTTAGTATGCCGGTGGTGCTGTCTCTTGGAAATCTAAGAAACATACCATTTTGGCTCAGCCCACTATGGAGTCTAAGATGATAGCATTGGCAATAGCTAGTGAAGAAGCTAGCTGGTTAAGATGCCTATTAGCATAGATTCCCTTATGGGGAAATCGATGCTAGCTGTGTTGATCCACTGTGATAGTACCGCGGTTATTGCAAAAATAGAGAAGTAAAAGACGACAAATATGTCGTAAGCACAACACAATTAGAGAGTTACTCTCAAAAGGAGTTGTGAGAGTGGATCATGTACGCACTGATCAGAACTTAGTCGATCCTTTGACGAAAGGATTAGCCAGAGAGAAAGTCCAAAATACATCTCAAAGGATGGGACTACTACATCTAAAACCATGAGTCACTCACGATGGTAACCCTACCTAAAAGACTGGAGATCCCAAGAATTAGGTTCAATGGGTAATAACAAGTTGTGAGGTGATACGAGATGAACATAATATTAAAAGTTAAGAAGCATGATTCCTGAAGCGATGTAAAGTTGAGGTACTAGAAACTCTTAATGAGATCTATACTCTATGTGGAGTGGAGTACCTAGCTATAGGAGTACTCTTGATAGACTCACCTTTTTGAATGTGGAAGCGGGGTCGCTTCCTATGGAATTCTTGGCAAAAATTCCTAGAGCATTCACTAAACTGGGATAGACGTGCATGGCCATAAAAGCACGTGCTTTTGAGAATACATCTATGGAAAATGTTGTGTGTGGTTTTGATGATTAGAGATAGAGTTCAAAACTACTAATCACTCTTGTTGAATCTAAATCCTAACCGCTGTGCAAAGGTTCAAGTCGTATGACACCTCTGCTTATGCACAATCTTATGGAGGCGTTTGACGCTACTTCTGAAACTTCTTTTTAAATTCAAGTGGGGGTTTGTTGGAACCTTGGTTTGGTGAATTGAAAAAGTCCTACAATGCTAAGACTAGACACTTTAAGAATGCTTATAAGTGTGGACTTCACACCTTGCTTTACCCAGTTTTGAAAACGGGAGAGCACGCACACTAACTGAACAGCACACGCGCGCCGCCGCCGCCTATCTGACCGGCCGGCTCGGGCGGGCCGGGCTTGGGCTGTGAGGTATACATTCTTTTTACAAAAATAATTATTTTATTTTAGTGCATTGCTCTTCCAAATTCGTTGAACTGACCAGATACGATGTACTTACCGTTGTGCATCTGATAGAGCCGTTTTCAGCTGACCGTTTTTAGCTGTTGACTTGCGCGCCAAGTAGGCAGTTCTTATCTGATGGGATTTTTTCTCCAACTACCTACTTGCGCAGCAAGTCAAATTTTCTCCTATAAATAGGACCCTCCCTCACTTCATTCCTCACACCGAAAGTTGAAGCACTTCCGACTTTCTTCTCTCTTCTCCCTAAATTTTTCTCTTCTCTTCTACTCCATAGAGTGGTTTACGAACCATATTTAACAGTGGTCTACGAACCATATTCAGAGTGGTTTTTTAACCATATTGAGGTGTATTATCTCGAGCGAATATTCACTGTGCAGCGATATTTTGTAACTGGGCTGTTTTATCCTGGGAACGTCGTGGTTGATAGCCTGCTTGCACTTTAGAGCAGTGCCGTGAAACGTCTTAAAGAGATCGACCAGTCCGCGACTCATCCCAGTAATCTCTTCGGTATAATTTTCGAAAAACTGTTGTTGTTTGGGAAAAGTTCTGGCTAGAAAAGACTTGGTACTTAAGTGTGTCCATTGCGACCCACCTTAACTAAAGTACTTTGTAATTATAAGTAATATATCCATTAACAAGTCCACCAAAGTTTAAGTATTGTCTGTGAAATCCTTGGTTTACACAACCAAAAGTATTCATGTATTAAAAGTATAATTCACTAGTATATGAGTAAAAGAATGTTCAAAGTCCGATTAATTGTATTCAACAAAACCCAAATTTTTATACACAGTTTCATCCCTACAAGGCATATTATTGAAAACAATACCTACGGATCTGCTGGACAAGCACACACCCATGCACACTCCCTGCATGCGATCCTTATAAAATTTGTAAACTTTGTTTTTAGTCTCTATACAAATTATACTCACTTTTAGTCCCCACATTTCCCTTGTCAAATGAAAAGCCCAAAAGAAGCGTTATTAAAAATAATGAGGGACTAAGAGTATTGATAGAGGAAAATGTGAGGATCAAAAGTGAATGAAATTTTTATAAGGACAAAAAACAAAAGTCGAAAATTTTATAAGAACCTAAAATATATTTAACCCTATTTTTAATAAAAATTAATTAAAGCTGTCAAAAAATTGATTAAAAAGAATGAATCAGCCAGTGAATATTGCGATATGCGATGTAAGCATATGTAAGAGATGCTCAAACACTTAACAGCAACGTAAACAATTTTTAACGGAGTCAACCTAAAACTTAAAAAACGTTTAGAATTTTAAAGGACCATATTGGGAAAAAATTAAAGGATAACCGGGTCCAAGAAGAAAACTTAAGGGACCTCAAGTAATTTTGCTTATTAGGGTCATAGGAGCTTCATAAAGTCTTACCACGTGAATGTATAGTTTATTAGGTTGTCAATAGCGGTTAGTTAACTATGTGCAAAACATTGGTTAAACTAGTAATTTTATCATGAAACTAGTTTTTTTGACTAAACTAGTTATTAAGGGCGGAACTTGAGATTTTGAACAATTAATTTTTTTTTTGGGTTAAATATGTTTTTAGTCCCTACAAAATTTTGCTATTTTGTTTTTAGTCCCTATAAAAAATTTCGTCAACTTTTAGTCCCTATAAAATTTCACTATTTTGTTTTAAGTCCCTATAAAATGTAAACTCGTGTATACCTTTAGAATTTTTGAATGATATTTTACATATACGTTAAAGATATTAAAAATATCTCCCTCACAAAATATAAACTCAAAATTTGATTTCTAGGTTAGTATTTCCTTTAATTTGTTTAACGAATCTTTTGCACTTAAAATATTTAGATTTAATTTATGCGCTGTTAAAAAATTCAAAGTTTTTCTGGAAGAGATGTTTATAATGTCCTCAACATGTATGCAAAACATCACTCAAAAATTCAATGGATATACACTAGTTGGCATTTATAGGGACTAAAAACGAAAATTTGAAATTTTATAGGGACTAAAAGTCAATGAAAAATTTTATAGGGACTAAAAACAAAATAGTGAAATTTTGTAGGGACTAAAAACATATTTAACCCATTTTTTTTTCAAAATTCATTGAAAAATGCCACGTTTTACATATTCTATCACAAAATTAATTTGTTTGACGTAAATCAGTTGTTGAGGAACAAACTTTGCGTATGTGAACATTTAAGATTTTTTCCGAACCGTAAAGTACCTCAAAACCCACAGCTTATAGCTTCGTACTTTATATAATTTGTCACAGAGTTAACTTTTATTTTCACCAACGCGGTTATTGAAGAACAAACTTTACGTATTTGAACATCTAAATATTTTCTGAATCTTAAAATACCGAAAAACATAATAAGTAACATTAAAACAAGAAAAAAAGAAAAAAAAGCTATTGCACTTTGAAATTGCGATAGACTAACTAAAGAATTAAAAAAATAAAAAAATTAAAGCTTGTTGTTTCAAGAAACAATATCACACTTGGAGAAATAGTATCAAAAAAGTGTTGCATTTGGAGAAATAATATCACACTTGTGACATTTTTGTATTTTTTGTTTTATTAAAAAAACTCAAAGAATGTTGAATGGAAATGATGTATTACATTAACAGGAATATGTCTATGGCCTAACACGATACTCAAAGTGTTGAGTCTTGTTTGTGTGCCTTAGAAAATTAGCTAACTTACCTAATTGGCTAATTTCCATCTTAGTCAATTTTGCACTGCCAGCCCTTGGTAGCTAGCATTCAACGCACGATTTTGCAATTTGACCATGGTTTGTTTTTATGGATAGTGGTGTTTTTGACCTATGCCGATTAGTACACCATTCAAGTTTCGGACCCATATTATAATAATGAAAGAAAATGCTTGCAACACTCACCTTAATACTCTTCTACTAACACTTGTTTTTTAGTTGGGTAAAATTTATGGATGAGGATATTCTCTACATTCATTTTAGTCTCTCTCTCTATACATGTTTTCTTTCTATTTTTTTATTTTAAATAAACCAACAATCAAGATAACTTAATCCAAAAGTTATAAAGCTCTTAACTGTTGTGACTGCAGTCAATGATGACAGCAGTGAATCAGCATCCAAAATTTATGTATGTCCCACCACTTAATTAGTAGGATCCACATGAATTTCACTCAGACAAAGAGAGAGTGTTGGTAGGAAAGTGTTAAAGTGAGTGTTTTTCTTCGTTTTTAAAGTTATTTAATTGTAATGAATTGGTTCTTTGAGTTTCTTTTGTACCACTTAAGTCCTTCACATTATGTAATGTGTACACCGTTAATCCTATTTTCATTTTCCGTTTCAAAAATGGTGACATGGTAGTAATGGCAGTGATGTGGCTGTTATAATACTGATGTGTCTATAACATTGTCGACGTCGCAAATTCAAATAGACTTTTTGATTTTTTTAATAAAGTTTTTAATAAAATAAAATTTAATTTGGGTTCATGTTGATCTTCATCTGGAGTCATGTTCATAAACCCCAAATTTTTTTCCAGCTGTTCCTAAACCATTCATCTTAATTTTTTTTTGGTCGAGACCGGAGTATCTACCGCCGAGCGCAGTGACTAATCCCTCGCTGGATTAGAGGCACCTCGAAGGGTTGGACAACTGGCCCAGGGATTTAAAGCTGCTTCATACCAAGAGACACAACTCTCTCTTCCATATTTCTCTCTTCCCTCACTCTCTTTTCCCTCTTTCACCTCAAACAAACAACCCTCCTAATTTACTCTGTTTCTCCCCTCTTTCTCTCTTTCCTCACTCTCTTTTCCCTCTTTCTCTCTTCCCTCTTTCTCTCCTAATTCAAACACACCCTAAATGATTAGGTAGTGATTTCATGGAACCCGTGCTTGCAATGCATGTGGTTTCCATTTGAAAGGTGTGAGAAAGATGATATTTTAAAACACAGCCTAATTCTTAATAGTCTTTGTAATTTCTGATGGAGAAAAAATTTAGGGTTTGGGGTTGAAGATGATCAAATTTTGGGTTTGTGATTGAAAATGGACAATTTTTGGGTTATGGGTTGAAGATGGGTTTAGGGTTGAAGATGTAGATGTCACACAGGCTCCATTACTGACACAGGTTAATGGTGTATATGTTATGTGACTTAAAAGAGTTAATGAGTATAAAAAAACTTAAATGACCAATTGGTTAGAAATAAATAACTTAAAGAACACTCGTTCATTTTTGCATTTTTTTGACACAATGTTAAAGTAAGTGTTGGTAGCAGTCCTCATCAATCAATTATATGTTAGATTCGAAATAGTCTTTATAAAGCTAGAATCAATCATGCTAATAACATTGATTTTCTTCTTTGAAAGCTGCATTATGCATACTTAAAAAACAGGTTAGAGTAATCTAAAAAAACACGTTAGAGTATAATTGTTCTCTAATGATATTTGTTATGTTCAAAATTAGTCATTGTTTTTAGGTTCACTTGGTTCCAACACACTCATCACCTTCTTATGTCACCCTCACCTATTACGCATTGTCTCGTCTGCACAATCCTAGAGCACACCAATTTATTTCTACTGTCACCTATCACAGTGGAAGCTCAATTACCAAATGATTTTGTAGCTTGTTAGCCAACATATCTGAAATGTATTTTTGTTCATGGACATGGAAGGACATTCTTGACATTGTTTGCATCAATTCCTGGCATAAAACCAAAATTTCATGGAAAAGAAAATTGCCATGGTAACATCCCAAATTTTGATACCTTGTTCTTAAATTTTATTCTAACAGAAGTTATTTTCATTTGGCAATTTTAAATAAATTTTTGTTTAGTGAACTCACTAAGAACACTTCCTTTTTTTGTATATATTTGCACATAATTTTTTAGGATTAGATTTACTAGCCGAGGATGCGTCAAGACGTAGTAGGCGAGTATGTACCATTACCGTAGAGATGGTACGACCAACAAATGTTGTATGAGGATTAGAACAACAGTGGTTGGGAGATTTACGCCAAATTGGAAATGACTATCTAGATCCAGACTTTTTTGAGACTAGATGGATTGGTGATGCACGAGTAGTACAAATGGATGCCTTTCCATTAAATCTTGGAGGCACACAAAGTGGCACACCATGACTACATCCAGGCAGAGCTGCTCAAACACGACGTAGAGAAAGCTAGGGCGTACCAATGCCAATTTGCTAAGAGATTTCTGGAAGTCCTGCCACCTCCAAAGTCTAGGAATCTCACGACAAACAATGGGATCATCAAGTTCCTACGAGTTGATAGACTTCTAGAGCTTCGAGTCAGTTTTGGAAGGGTTAGTCGTGTTTTGGAAACTGGTCATTGTAGTCATGATATTTTGGGGGATCTTTGTGAAAAAGTGACAAAGGATGTCACGGGGTTTTTGTGAAAACTTATTTTTCGTTTTAAAAAAGTTGATGTAATCATCAAATAAAAGCTTTTGATATTAAATTAAGGTATTTTTGGTTACTATGGTGAGAGGAGAAGGGTTGTCTCAGGCATCTATTGATATTAAATTTTAGTGTGCTTCCTTCCTAGCTATTTTCCCTTTTGTATATTGTTTTATATTCAAGATAATATAGGTTAGGGATAGGGGGTTTGACATTCCAACAGTGGCTATGGTAATTTCAGCAGTGAGTTTCTTTTGGAAACCCATGGAGCAACTAGTTTGAAAAGAAACAAAATAACCCATGGGATTGAGTCATCGGCTCGTCACTGGCATATTTATACTGCAGGGGCTGACACAGGTTGGATGTGGGAGGACCAAAAATGACATAGGGCGGGTCAGGAGAGCGATGATACACAGAGGGTCGGCATGACGATGACATAGGGAGAGGTGGCGATGATGCAATTAGAGGTTGAAGCTATGAGACAACAATAGAAACGGAAGAATGGGGAGCACCCAACAATGACAAAAGTGAGGTTGAATGCTAAGTTCGAACACTCGAAGCTCAAACGCTTTTTACTTTAAAAAATAATTAGATATTAACAAATAATTAGAGAAAACAAAATAGGTAAAGGCATGTGTGTTTTCTCACCTTAAAGACACCCAATCCCTCTCGAGCAATAAATGTATTGGATTTGGATTGAATAGCTCTAGTTTTTGATATCTAAAGGCTTATTTTTGCCCCTCCCCAAGTGTTTAAGTGTTGAGGAGTGCTAGAAACACCTGGGTTTTTTTTGTACCCCTTTCCTTCTCTCCTATACCCCCATTTTACCAAAAATCTCCAAAATGCCCCTAATTTTTTTTTTTAAAAAATAGTTTGTAAAATTTTTCCGGAAATAAATATAAATTCGAAAAACAGATTTTTAAGATTTCCGTAAACACCTCAAAAAGAGGTATTTTCGGAAGCTACCGGAAATCTTAAAATTTTGTATTCCGAATTTAGGGCTATTTTCGAAAAAAAAAATTGAATTTAAATTATTACGATAAACAACGATATATAACAAAACTCGGTAAACTATGATATATAACGATAAAAGATAACAAAACAGTACGAGAGAACAAATACGTCAAAATATACAAAATACGAGAGTAATAATGTTACAAAATACGAGTACAAATACGGTAAAAAATACGAAAATAATACAACTAAGAGTCCAATGTCAAAAGCCCTAAAACAGTCGAAAAAGTCTCATATACAGCCGGTGGAATGCCCTCGTCTACCATGGCATCCCGGAGAAGTGCAGTTGCTCTCTCCATCCTATCCTCTGTGGTCAGTGGACCAATATCCTCAACTGCTGCCTCCTGATCTGGTACATCATCCTCTGAAGGCGGAGCCGGAGTCAGACGGGGAATGGACACCTCCAAGTACCGTTGTAGGTAGTCGTCATCGCAGAGATCCGCCACGGCCGTCCGTCTAGAAGTGTCCCTGAAAGTCCGCGTCGGGGATTGATAGAACTACAATCTCTTTACAAAGGACTCTGTAGATGGACGTTGGCCTGAAATGGGTGGATCAGGGATCTGCTGGATGTATCCAAACTGCCAACGGACCCTGTCTGCCATACGGGGCACAACGATATCGCCCCAGAGCAGCCAACCTCTGAAAAGGGAAATATTGTGAAATCGCACGTAGTCTCTGTGGTTGTCCCAAGGTCTCCATATGACCTCCTCCCCGCTGTAAGTTATCCAGCTGCTCCCGAAAATGGTGAATCTTGACAGTGTCGCACTTATGGTTCCCCCACCTGCTGCAACGTGGAAGCCCAGATGCACCGAAGTCTTTCCGCATCACGGTGGTGGGGAAATACTCATAGATCCAACACTGAAATAATTAAGTGAATAAATAAGTAATTATATAAATAAAAGTAATTAAATGAATAAAAGTAATTAATTTATTACCTGAGTAGAGAAGTGTATCCGCCAATCTGTGATGTCTTCCAATAACATGCGTCATTAAGCTGGTCGTAAAGAATGGTCAGAGAAGCTGGACCCGAAGCCCACTGACCACAAGTTTGAAAATCAGAAATAAGAGTGACCACTTGACGGGCACAGAAGTGTGACTCTTGTCGGCAAATATGGTATAGCCCAACAAAAGTAACAAATAGCACCGTGCAGCCTGATCAATACATGCTCCATGTTAGCTCTGTATGCAGCCTCCAAAAAACTAAATCTGAATGTCGGTCCCCTAGTGTGCTGACACTCCGCCCAGCAAGCTGTGTGTTCTATACCCATCAAAGACACTCCAGCATTAATGGCATCAGTGTCAGAAAAATACAGCCGACGCTCCAAAGGTGTGTCGGTGAGCGTTAAGTGGAGCAACGCGAACACGTCGTCCAACGTCACTCTCATCTCCCCGAACGGCATGTGGAATGAGCTGGTCTCAATGCCACCTCTCCGCAAAAGACAATATCAACTCGTGGTTTATGTTGTTGAGGGGTGTACGGTCCAGCTCCAACAGATTAGACTGCTCCAACCATTTGAGTATATGTGGGTGGTGCTGCTGAGGTCTAATCTTCAATACCTTCCCCCCATGGGATGCCACCTTTATCTTACCACGGTCCTGTAAAAAAATAAATTATAGAAATTAAAACATATTAAATAAAAGTAATTAATTAATAATTGGTAAAAAATAAAAAAATAAATTATTAAAAGTTTTACCTGCCCCAACCGTAGCCTGGAGATGCGGTGCACATGCAACCGGTGCAATAAAACCTGCTGAGCATCATGCTGAGCAACCTCAGCCTCCTCTATCTGCTGAGCGTCCTGTGCAAGTGGTCGTGCTGAGCAGGCTCGTGATAATGCTCTTCCTGCTGCACCGGCTCAGCCCCGCCTATGTACTCTCGGTCACAGACACGCCTCTGACGCTCAGAAGCGTGACCAGCCTGTCTGGTTACCAACCGAATCCTCGTCCTAGTGCCAGGATCAGGAGGAGTCTAATCATCTGCATCTCGTGGTCCTGGTCCGGAAGACTTGCCTCGCTCAACTCACCTTGCACATCCTGATCTAGTCGCCACTGAAAAAACAAAAAAAAAACAAAATTAAAAACGAAAATTTAAAAAAAAAATCCAAAAATAGGGGAAAAAAGGGAAATGCGGAAAGATTTATGGTGGGATTTCCAGAAATATTCCAAGACAGGGTATTTTCGGAACTCAAATTTTCAACAATTTCTTTATGAATGGGAAAAATTCATATGGATCATACTAATTTAATGGTATCTAAGGTGAGACCTACATGTAATTTATTCGATCATAAAGAGAGTAATGAAGATAAGATGCTAAAGAGAATATTGATAGCATTTTTGATGGTTGGAATCTAGAGTTAGTGAGTAGTTGTATGGGGTCCACAAGAGAAAAAACATGTGAGAGTGTGTGGATACGATATATCTCATTATCTCAACCACCGACGCCAACCACGATCAAACACACAGCTTAGATTCATCAACAGATCCAATCTCAACCGTTGATATGGGTGGGAATTGGGAATTGGAAGTTTGGCGAATAAAAGATTTGAGTCCATTTTCAACAACCCCGTAACATTTCTGTGCCTATATATTGACACCGTAGTCTCCTCTTTGGACTCGCACTGGCTTGAGCAGATTCAAACGAACCATAGCAAAACTGGTTCCTTCTGTTCAAAGTTATAACCATTCTCTTTCTCTCTCTCACCAACTACCTCTTTTCTCAGGTACTATTCTATTCCCTTTTGAGTATATTCTTCATTTCTCTCTCTTTATAGATCTGAAGGGTTCAAGTTTAGATCTTGGTGAATTCTGCTGTTGGAGTCTGATAGCATTTTCACCTAATTTCTATAATTGTTAGGGAATTTACTTTCGAATTTTAGATCTTACTGAATTTACGTATCGTCTTTGGTTTTTCTATTGGGTGAACCTTGGATTGAAGTAGAATTTGTTGGTTTTAATGTTCTTAATTGGTTAGAAATAAGGGAAGAAAGCAATCTATGTTTTAATTTGTTGTTGTTGTTGTTGTTGATGATTTGCACAAATTCAGTTCACTAATGTTTCTTAAATGGCTGAAAAATGATAATAGGAAACAGGAACTAAATGACCCCAATTTTTTTGTTGTTGTTGTTTGCACAAATTCACTATTATTTGTTAAATGATTTGAAATGAAAATAGCAAACAAGGGAAGAAAGTAAGTGAATCCTAATTATAGTTGTTATTTTGAAGGTATTAATCAAAGATGGCCACAGAGACAGAGACATTCCTATTCACATCCGAATCAGTGAACGAGGGACACCCAGACAAGCTATGTGACCAGATCTCTGATGCTGTTCTCGATGCTTGTCTTGAACAAGACCCAGACAGCAAAGTTGCATGTGAAACCTGCACCAAAACCAACATGGTTATGGTCTTTGGTGAGATCACAACCAAAGCCAATGTGGACTACGAGAAAATTGTCCGCACCACATGTAGGAACATTGGATTTGTTTCTGATGATGTTGGTCTTGATGCTGACAACTGCAAAGTCCTTGTCAACATTGAACAACAGAGTCCTGATATTGCTCAAGGTGTCCATGGTCATTTCCAAAAGAGCCCTGAGGAAATTGGTGCTGGTGATCAAGGTCACATGTTTGGTTATGCTACTGATGAAACCCCTGAGTTCATGCCATTGAGTCACGTTCTTGCAACCAAACTCGGTGCTAAGTTAACCGAGGTTCGCAAGAATGGAACATGCCCATGGCTTAGACCTGATGGGAAAACCCAAGTCACCGTTGAGTATTACAATGACAAAGGTGCCATGGTTCCAATTCGTGTCCACACTGTGCTCATCTCAACACAGCATGACGAGACTGTTACAAATGATGAAATCGCAGCTGATTTGAAGGAGCACGTGATCAAGCCTGTGATCCCTGAGAAGTACCTTGATGAGAAGACCATTTTCCATTTGAACCCTTCTGGCCGTTTTGTCATTGGTGGTCCTCATGGTGATGCTGGTTTAACTGGTAGAAAGATTATCATTGATACTTATGGAGGATGGGGTGCACATGGTGGTGGTGCTTTCTCAGGAAAAGACCCAACAAAAGTTGATAGGAGTGGAGCTTACATTGTGAGACAAGCAGCAAAGAGTATAGTTGCTAGTGGACTTGCTAGGAGGTGCATTGTTCAAGTGTCTTATGCTATTGGTGTGCCTGAACCTTTGTCTGTGTTTGTTGATTCTTATGGTACTGGAAAGATCCCTGATAAGGAAATCCTTAAGATTGTTAAGGAGAGCTTTGATTTCAGGCCTGGTATGATTTCTATCAACCTTGATCTTAAGAGAGGTGGAAATAGCAGGTTCTTGAAGACTGCTGCTTATGGTCATTTTGGTAGAGATGATGCTGATTTCACATGGGAGGTTGTCAAGCCACTCAAGTGGGACAAGTCACCTGCTGCTTAAGCTTTAAGTCATCAACGTGTTTTGGATGTTGCCTACAAACTTCATTGTATCTCAGCATTATAAGCCACCACCACCCCCCTTTAATTTTCTGCATTTTATTTTATTGTTATATTTCTTTTTTTGTGTACTTGTTATGTGTTCGTCCAGAACATATATTTTACGTGCTTGATCAACCGACAGAATGTTATCTAAGGATTTATCCCACATTAGATATATGTAATAGTCTCGAATTAAAGAGAGTATACAATTTAGTATATGTATAATGTTGTAGCAATTCATCTCTATTTTGCTATTACCACGACAACGGCTAATCATGCCTTCAATTATTGGACGTTTACATATTACTATAGTTACCAATGAATTGCGCGCTTTTTACAACTAGCAGGTAACAACCAAGCAAAACTTTATAGGTGGGTTGGTCAGTGACCCACACCAATCAATGCAACAATTTTTAATAAAATATATTTTTTATCTTGTCAAAAAAAAAATAAAAAATAAAAAATATTTTTTCTTAATTTTAAAGTGAATATCCATTCTACAAAATTTCTGGAATTCAATGTAGTCTTTTTTGGTCCGCGATGTATAAATTCCATTCAAACAGGCCAAAAGGTACTGAGTTTTATTAATGGATTATGATTTATATACCCCCACTTGACCCACATAACCCCTCCCCCCAAATTAAGCAAACTTCCAATTTTACCCTTGACCCTTTATAAAAACCAAAACACACCTTCACAACCAGAACACAAAGTAAGTCCGTTTTTGCTTTCTTCCTGGAAATACCAAAAAGGAGATAAATCCGGAATTGTTTTTGCACAATTTCACTTCCGGATTTATCTTTGTTTACGTAAACCCGGGAAAACTCATATTTGTTCCTTCCGGACTTATCCATAGGAGATAAATTCGGACCACAATTTCGCTCCCTAATTTATCTCCTTTTTAGGTAATTCCGAGAAAATGCATAAAAACCCTTTTTGATTTGGACACTTCCAAAAAAACTGTTCGGACACCTCTCAAACACTCTTATCATAATTTCTTTTTTAGAAAAAATTCAACTTCTTGAAATTTTTAAATTTAGTCTTAGAATATAAAACCTTTTGTCTTCAAAAGATATTGTAAAGCTTATCAACTTTATTTTTAAAAGGTGAATAGATAAGTTGTAATTCTCAATTTAAATTTTTGTCATGTTTATCATATATTTGTTTGTGTTTATTGAATTAATTATCTATATAATTATTAGCTTAAATATATTCGATATCCCAGTGTCTTATATTATGAACATAGTGATGCCTTCATATTCATATCCATGTCGAGTTTGTACACATCGTGCACTACCTACAATATTTGGACCCTATGGGCAACGCCTAAGATTGCATTGTCAAAAAAACCGTTGCCTTAGCCAACAATGGCAACGGTTTTTTGAAGCCGTTGCCGATTCATTTTTTTTAAAATCTTTTTAAATGGCAATGGCTGAAAACCGTTCCCATAAGGTCTATGGCAACGGTTTTTTGTTTAAACTTTAAACAACGGTCCAAAAACATTGCCATATGAATAATTATTAAAAAAAAATCGGGCGCTAAATAATAGCGCCTTTTCTGATTCCCCAAATTTTTTGTTGCCAAACCAAAAAAAATTCAAACAAAAAAAAAACTTAAACCAAAAAATCAAAAACCAAAAAAGCAAATACCCTAACACTCAGTTCGTCTCCCTCAGAAACGCAAAAACACTCACGCTCAGTTCTCCTCCCTCAGAAATCGCTTCTCACGCTCAGTTCGTCTCCAAACCAGAACGAGTTCGTCTCCCTCTCTCAAAACCAGAACGAGTTCTCACGTTTTAACCCTCTCTCCAGACCAGAAATCATTCCACCCAGACCAGAAATCGTTTTAACACTCTCACGTTATAAATCGCTTCCACCCTCTAATGATTTCAAGCTATCAACGGTTTCAATGATTTCAAGGTCGCCTCTCTCAACGATTTCAAGGTTCGTTTCCCCTATCTCTCTGGTTCGTCCCTCTCCTAGTTGTCCCTCTTTTTTTATTAGGGTTTTGTTTACATTTTTTGGAGTGCTTATTATGAAGAACGAAGTATGCACTGTGATTTTTGCCTTTTAATCTGGTTTTGTTCTGTCTTTGCTTCTAATCTAGGAGTGTATTTACTCTTTACTCTTTACTTGCTTTGTTTTTTCCCTAATCTTTTGAAAATAGTTTTCGTTTATGTAAATCACAAGCTTCTTTTGGTTTACTTCTGAGCCATTTTTGAGCATTTGTGTTTTTGATCATGATTTTTAGTATTGAAATGCCTTGGTCAATTGTTTAATTCAAGTTGATAAGATCATGAGTTGCTGATTATTTTCAGCTTTATGACAGAATCAACTTTATATTTGCAAAAGCCAAATTTTCATTTAGTTTGTCAATATTCTACTTTTATTTTGTTAGAATTATTGCTTTTTTTTTTATGCAATCATCTGTTTGAGTTTTTTTTTTTGATGACAAATAGGGCCAACAGGCCCAGAGGGAGACTACATTAAGGCACTAAAGGCCCATTTTTCTCAGCAAGGAGAAACAATTAGGGACAGAAATGTAAAATACACATTCATCATCAATAGTGTGAGTCTGTTTTGCCGCCATTATGTCAGCAACTGTGTTGGCTTGTCTTCCAATTTTATTCCAAATCCAAGACTTCTCGTGACCACCAATTCCTTTGATCTCCAAAGCCAAAGATGCAAAAGGGTGATTGTTATCCAGCTCACCAGCAAGAAGATCAAAAGCTTGAGCCGAATGAGTTTCAATTATCACTTACTTGAACCCCCGTTCATACATAGCCTTAATTCCATAGAAAACTGCCAAAAGCTCCGCTTCCAGAGCAGAACACGGAGGAAGACGACGGCTTAAAGCTAGGACAAAGTTACCGTGTTGATCTCGAAGAACACCTCCACATCCAGCCGATCTGCCTCTGTTGGTAACAGATCCATCACAGTTCAATCTCCAAGCTATGCGAAAAGGAGGATGAACACCATCAGACCTCGAGCCTTAAAGATCATGATTCAGAGGATGCATGCTGATCTGTACCTTTGATTGCTTGACCGCTGTTTCACAGGTATCAGACCTCGTATGCTCTTCTGGTCATGCTCTGAACTCTGCTTCAGGGGGCGGGTGTACCTGCGAAGACACTCCAACGCCCAAGTCAGGAGCGAACGAGCACAATACAGATTTGATTGAATAGTGTGTACCTGACAACTGACACAATGAACGCTTATATAGCGTGCGGGATTTGCGCCTGGCCGTTGGATGACTGTACGGATTCATCCGAGCCGTTGATCCAGCCTTTCTACTCTTTTATCCAGTCTCGTTGGGCCGTTCGTCCCTCTTAATGGCTGGAATGGGCTTCGGCCCACTCCAGAACAGTTGCTCCCAAGCCAAGATCGTGCTTGGGACGGGCGTAGGCTTGAATCCTGTGTGCTTTGTTGCCCCGAGGGCTTTATACCGGTCGTGGAAACGAAGCGACGTCTCCTGACCGTACCGATGTTCGTTCTTTTGAGACGCGGGGTTGTTTGGTCGATCGTTTCGAAATAGAGATAAATCCTGCTCCGATTGTGTGACACATGGCACTTTCCATGAGGCAACGTTTCATGTCCTTTCAAGGATCATTGATGGTGCCTCGAAATTCAAAAAGGCGGCGCCTGGTTATGATGACGGTTCAGTTTTCGAGACGCGTGCAAGGGAAAGTTCACGACGTTTCGCTTGCTTGCTCCCTAAACCTTATAAATATGCTGCCCCTCCTCTCTTCATTCTTCACTTTTTATCCTGAAGCTCCGAAAGCGGTCATACTTTTGCTCTTAAGACGAACAATAGTTTACTGCTCTATTCTGGCAAGGTGCTCGCCAGTGCACGACTTCCAACTCAGGCGATCTCACTCGTCCGGTCGTTTGATTTTGCTTATCAAGGAGTGTACTACCTTGAGACCGAACTTTTCTCCTACTCCAGGTATGCATTTTTCACTCGCTTTTCTTTAGTTCGTTTTATTCTTCGTTGCGTAGAGCGAGGAGGGGGTGTCAGGCTCGGGGTCGACCTTGTCGCCCCCTTCTGCAAATCATCATTTAGGGTGAGCCTGACTTCCCTCTCCTTGCAGGGTAAGGCAGTGGCGCGAACAAAAAAGACTGCGAGGATTTCCGGCCGTCAATTTGCAAAGATGGCTGAGTGCGCTGCTCGCTCGGGAGATACTAGTGCGAGCGGGCTTCCGTCCGAAACTTTCTCTTCCACCGATCTATCAGCTTCGTCATCGTATGGTCGCTCATCGAACACTGTCGACACTGTTCAATCTCTTCGAATGAACCCCGCGCCTCCTCGCGTTCCGGCCATGAGGTGCTGCCTGAAGAGCACGATTGGAGGGGTAGGCTTCATGATGACCGCTCTTGGATCTCTTCCGCTATAACCAACGAGCATTCGGTTTTTCCACCAGGAGATGAGATGTTGCCGCTTTTTACTAAACTAATTGCTTATGGTGACCAGAAATGGCTAGCTGAGGGTGTCCCGGCTCATGAGCATGCTGCCATGATCCCGACCTTTCTAAAATTTATCATGTACACCAATGTTCTCCGAGATTTGAGGGTGCGACCTCCCTTCACCTTCTTCCAAAGGCGCGTCCTAAGAACTCTTGGGGTCGCCCCCTCTCAACTTCATTTCAACTTTTGGGTGCTTGTTAAATCGTTCGAGATAATAATGGCCGCTCTTGACCGGGAAGTCAATTGCCGTCTTTTCTTCTCCCTATTCGATGTTAGTCGTACCGTGGAGATGAAGAGTGAACCCAGGCGATGGGAACAAGTTTCCTTGAAGGGGCAAAAGGGCACGATCAGACTCTTCAAGCCTTTCTGCGAATCGGCCAAACCTTGGAGGCATGCTTTCCTCTGGGTCGTTCCGGTCAATGATCGGGCTAAGGAGATGGTGGGAACTGCGGACCCTGGAGGTCGTATCACTTCGATGAAATTCCCCCTGGGTTGGTCGCACTCACATTATGACCGGGACACCATTCACTATAGGCATCAGAGGAGGCTGAGCGAATACGATATTGAGAGCGTTTTGATGCTAGAGACCCTGGTTACCTGGCTGCCCGAAGGGGTTATTCCTTGCAACAAATTCGCTTGTCTTAGGACATCTGAGCAAGCTGAAAATAAACTTGGTGTGCTTTTACTTTCTCTTTTGTTTGTTAGCTTTGATCGTTTCCACTTCGTCTTGCTTCTAACCCTTTTCTCTTTTCAGCTGAAATGTCGGGCATAGGTTTTGAAGCTCTTTTGGCCAAGACAAAGTCAAGGAAGCAGAAGAAGGTGACCTTTGCTTCCCCCTCTCAACCTCTCCAAACTGGGGGCGACCATAGAACTCCCGCTCGTGAACAGGGTACGAGCTCCGCTTCTAAGAAGAGAGATCGGGCTCTGAATTCTGTGGACGCCGTTGCGATTGACCTTGATCCTCCCCAAAAGAGAAGAGAAACAAGGAGGTCGTCCTTCGATTTGGACGATCTCCAGGATGTCGATTTGGAACGCCTTCGAGCAGACCCTCTGATGTTCGTTGCAGAAATTGCCCAGGCCGCTTCTCAAAAGCTTGCTCGTTATAAATCCGAGGAGGCTGGCCGTCAAGCAGGTATGCGCTTACTCCATAGAAACTTATGGTTGGAGGGTGACCTCTTGGATAAAACTGACAAGTATAAGTGCGCTCTTGGTCATATTACAGATTTGTGGGCAGAACTCGAGTGTACCAAGAAAAAGCTTGAGGATGCCGAGGTCGCCCTCCAACCAACGAAGAATGCACTTGGCTTGGTCACTTCTGAACGTGAAGCGGCCATAACCGCCAAGGTATATGCTGAAGCCCAACTTGCCACTGCTACTGCCAGTTTGACCGAGCAATCTACCAAGGTGAACCAGCTGGAGGGGGAGGTGGTCAGTCTAAAGGAGAACTTGAAGGCCGTCGAGGACGAGCGGGATCAGACAAAGGGCGAGCTAGAGGCCTTGGAGGACATGACTATTTCAATCGCCAAAGGGCGTTTCGACGAGGCTGTTGCTCAGATTCAGTATTACTATCCTTCTCTGGAGATTAATCCTGAGATCGTGAGCAACGATCATTTCTTGAGGAATGGCCAAATCGTTCGTCTTGCGGAGAAAGATGAGCATGGGAACGTCATCCAAGAAGAAACAGTCATCTACAGCCGTCCTGAGTGACTAGCCCCTTTCTTTTGTATTTTCAACAAGTGTACTTTATGTTTTCTTGTAATCTTTATGGAGCCCGACTTTCTTCGGGAAGATTTTAATGTGAACTATCTTTACTTTTTCTAAGTTGGTTTACTTTGCTCGGCGCCTACGGGCTTTATAATACTGTTTCAACCCTCGTTGGGCCGATCTTCATAGGGATCCCTGTAAACAGCTTACCAAGTTTCTACTTGAGATTTAGCTCGTTTACAGGGCGTGTTCGTACTTAAGATCGCTTAAGTTTCCTCCTAAGCAGTTTATCAAACTCGGTTTGAACTTAACTCACTTAAAGAGGTAATTGGTTATTGGGTCGATCAACGAATTTTAAAAGAGAATCAAATTAAGAAATACCTCGCCATCAACATGACGGGCGAGCGGGCCTCAATAAAAAACCCCGTAGGGAAAAAGAGTGTCCCGCTCGTTCGATTTTTATTTATTGTTCAAGTAATAACATGACATTTTTACAAACTATCAAGTGAAATATCTTCTAAGATTTGCTGCATTCCAAGTATTTGGAATGATGCCTCCATCTACATTCTGCAAGATGTACGCCCCTTTGCCCGTCACTCGGTAAGGACCTTCCCAATTCGGGGCAAGCTTTCCTTGACCGGCATTTCTTCGGCCAATATCTGCCCTTCTTAGGACGAGCTGCCCTTTCTCGAAGGCTCTGGGAACGACCTTGGCGTTGTGTCTTGTGGCATAGCGAATCCTCTTCTATAGAGCTGCTCCTTTATGATCGAGTCGGATGTTGCCCGTTTTCGAACGAGCGCAGCTTCTTTAGGGTCCATAGGTTCTTCCTCATTCTTTATGTAACTAAAAATGGGGTCGATCCAGGTTCGGGCTGAGTCAATTTCATAGACCTCTGCTCCCTGTGTGTCCTCCAATCTTACGCTTGGTTGAGATAGAACTTTTTGTATCACACTTCCGTGGTTGCCAGGGATTTTCGTACTTGCGAGCTTGGATAAGATGTCCGCTCTAGCGTTCTCTGCTCTAGGGACGTGCCTGACTTCGGCGTATTCGAACCTCTGCATCAACTCCTTGACCCTTGCGAGGTATCTCTGGAGGATCTCGTCTTTGGCCGAAAAGGTGTCTTTGATCTGGGATACTGCTAATAGCGAGTCTGATCGGAGCTCTACCTTCTTCACATTGAATTCCAGAGCGAGTAGCAACCCGGCCAAACAGGCCTCGTATTCAGCCTGATTGTTGGTCGTTGGAAAAGAGAAAGCTAAGGAGACCTCGATAGTCGTTCCTTGCTCATTCTCAAGGATCAAACCGGCTCCGCTACCCTTGCCGTTGGACGAACCATCAACATGCAGCGTCCATACATTGTGGACCGGGTCCTCTGGTCCCGCAGTCAATTCTGCAACAAAGTCGGCCAAGACTTGTCCCTTAATGGTTGACCTAGGTTCGTATTTGATTCTAAATTCGGATAATTCTACAGCCCATTTGATAATTCTTCCTGCCAGATCAGGCCTATGAAGGATCTGTCTAATCGGCTGGTCGGTCCTCAGAGCGACCTGGTGGGCAACAAAATATGGCCTTAATCTTCGAGCGGACACGACCAAAGCTAAAGCCAGCTTCTCAATTTTTTGATATCTAAGTTCTGGGCCCTGTAGTACTTTACTAACGAAGTAGACAGGGTTTTGCCTCGTTCCTTCTTCTCGTACCAAGACAGCGGCCAACGCCTCGTCTGTAATGGATAAGTATAGGTAGAGCGTTTCCCTTGGGTTGGGAGTGGTCAAAATCGATGGTTCTGCCAGGGCTGCCTTTAGTTGTTCGAGGGCTTGGTTGCATTCGGGCGTCCAATCGAATGCGATTTCTTTCTTCAACAGCCTGAATAAGGGCAAGGATTTGTTTGCGGCTTTGGACACAAATCGTGAAAGAGCGGCAATCATGCCATTCAGTTTCTGTATTTCTTTCTTGGTCGTCGGTGGCTTCATCTCAGTCACTGCTCGACATTTGTCTGGGTTGGCTTCAATCCCTCTTTCGGTGAGATAGAATCCAAGAAATTTCCCCGCCCTTACCCCAAAGGTACACTTTTCTGGGTTGAATCTTAACGAATTCTTTCTGGCTTCTTTGAACACTTCTCTTAGGTCGTCTATGTGTGTTCGATCCTGCTTGCTTTTGATAATCATGTCATCCAGGTATACTTCCGCCATCTTTCCTATCTGATCATGAAAAACTCTGTTCATCATGCGCTGGTAGGTCGCTCCAGCGTTCTTCAGCCCAAAAGGCATCACTCTATAACAGAAATTTCCCCTGTCCGTCATGAGTGCGGTCTTCTCCTGATCTGGTGGATTCATGGCAATTTGATTGTACCCAGAATAGGCGTCTAGGAATGACAAGACTTTGTATCCACTCGCGTTATCGACCAGGCGATCAACACTGGGGATGGGGAAAGCATCCTTTGGGCACGCTCGGTTGAGGTCAGTATAGTCTACGCACATTCTCCATTTGCCATTTGCCTTCTTAACCAGAACGACGTTAGACAGCCACGTGGTGTATTTTATTTCTTTAATGAAGCCTGCATCGAGCAAGTCCTCAACGGCCTTCAACGTTGCTCGCGCCTTCTCTTCTTTCTGAACTCTCCTCTTCTGAGCAACCCATTTTGCTTCGGGGTTGACCGCTAAGTGATGGCACGCCACTTGCGGGGGAATTCCGGGCATACCCGCTGCGCTCCAGGCAAACAGATCCGCGTGATCTTTTAGGCATCGGGTGATCTCGTCCTGAGTCTCGGGAGAGATTTTTTCCAATTTTGATCGTCTTCTTTGGGTCGTCTCCTAATTGCACGTGCAAAAACTCTCCATTAGGCTCTGGTCGCTTGATTCTGTTTTTCAATTCTTTGGTCAGCAGGTCGTCCCCTTCTTCTGCTTCACTATCTGGGTCATAACGAGCATCAAGATCTGCCAAATTTACCTGTCCGCTACTTTTCATTGCTGCTTCTATTTCTCTTACAACTTTTTTGCCTTTTTCCTTTAGCCCCAGGAGGAATGCTCGCTTTGCGGACAGTAGGTCAGCTGGGACAGTTGCGATTTCCCCAGACTTGGTGTAGAACTTCATTTTCAGATGGACGGTTGACGGCACTGCTTCTAAACGGGCAAGGGTTGGCCGTCCAATGATACACTGATAGACCGATTTGCACGGCAAAACGATGAAATCCGTTCTAACCGTCCTGCAGAGTGGATTTTCTTCAGTATCATCTCCAAAAGTCACCATCAGCTCCAGCCGTCCTATAGGAGTTGTCGAGGCACCATTGAACCCGGTGAGAACTGTCCCTCTGTATGGTCTTAGGTCGTCTTTTGAAAGCTTCAATACGTCCAACAGGTCCTCGAATATTATATCTGCTGAACTACCCTGGTCCACTAATATCCGCCTCACTTCCATGTTCGCCATTACTACGACGATCACCAAAGGAACTTCGTAGTTGGGCGTTCCGTCGATGAGATCCTCGTCTCCGAAGGAGATGGATGGTCGTACGGAAGGCGGACGTGGAGTGGAGGTCGAGGCGACGGTCATGATCTCGTCCCATCTTCTTTTGATCGATCTGTTAGTTGAGGCGTCCGTGGGTATTCCTCCGGATATGACCATAGCGACTGGTCTTCCCTTGGACTTTCTAGCGCCTATGCTGTTCTCTTCATCGTCGTCCTCTTCCATGACTTTGACTGATTCCTCTGTCTCTGCTTTTCCCTTTCTAGGTGAGCGGGTAACCTTCCACTCTTCTCGTGCTTCCGCAAGATCTCTTTTCACGTACTGAGTTAACTTCCCTCTTCGGATTAGAGCTTCCACATCATCTTTAAGAGCCATGCAGTTGTTAGTGTCATGCCCATTACTCTTATGATACCTACAATATTTTTTCGAGGGACGCTGCCCATCTTTGAGTACGAGGGGTGTAACACCCCGGAAATAATTTAATTAAAATAGTTGATTGAATTATTAAAATAATTTGGAGGCGGGATATAGATAAATTAAAAGGTTAATATTTTATATGCGTAGGAGGTGAAACGAGTAAAGGAGGTGGTGACGTAGAGAGCCCAGTGTTTACTGAGCCCTCAACTTAAACCCTGGGGGTTTAAGCCAAACCCTCATTCGCAGCAAGCAAAAGAAAAACGAAAGTGAGAGTGAGAGAGAGAGCACGCGGCGCAAAGAGGGAGAGAAGAGGAGGGTTTCGCGAAGAATTTCAAAAGGAGATCGTTCGTGTTGCTGTGGTTTTGTTCGTGTCTCGTTCGTCGTGTTCCGGAGCTTACGTTATTCGAGGTAAGGGTGGGCTTAACCTTGATAATGGGTTGATGATAATTATGTGTGGGTAGTCTAGGGTTTTGTTGAATTGTTCGTGTTGTTGCATATCGTGTTTTCGTTGAGATTGGTGCTTTGATGATTATTGCACGTTATTGTGATTTGTTTCGTTATTTGTTGTTGCGTGATTGTTGTATCACGATGATGGTGTTGTTATTGTTCGTGTTTTTGTTGTTGCTGTGCGTGGTTGATTGTTGTTGTCGCGTTGTCGAATTGTCGTTTTTGTTGTGGTGGTTGCGGTGTCGTTGCCGTTAGGGTTTGGTGTTTGGCAATTTAGCGATTCTGGACACAGGTTCGGTTTTTCTAAAACTGGCGCTGTTTGGTTGATCCAAAAATTATGAGGTTGATTGTTTTTGAAAATAGACTTAACGCCGGTCGTTTTGGCACTGGTTTTGTTAAATTCGGAGTTGTATAGCTCGAGTTATAGGCGATACAAGTTAGGTTAAGATTCTGGAAACGATTTGGGTATAGATTCGGTATTTCGGTGACTGGGAACGTTGTATTGACCGAAAAATTATGTGGTTTATTTTTCTGGAAAATGGACTTAATGCTTGTTAATTTGGCACTGGTTTGGTTGCGTTTAGAGTTGTGTAGCTCGAGATATGAATTCCACAAGTTAGAGTAAGATTCTGGAAACAATCTGGACACAGGGTCAGTGTTTTGGTTACCACGTTTTCAAAAGAACTCCTTTTCGAACGAATCCAATTTCTTTGAAAACTAGACAAAATTTGCCCCAGTTTATGCACAAGTTTCATGCAATTTGATTGAGTTTTGGTCACTTTGGAATTGCTTGAATTTGAAGGACAGAAACTGTCCTCTTTTGCAACTAGCCTGTGTGCTTTTCGAAAACTGTACCTATTGGACACTCTCCTTCAAAAACTGAACTTAGGGATGATAACCAGACCCATAGGGCTTTCCAACAAGTATTTATTTGTTGAAATCCGATGTCGTTTGCTATTTTAATTAATTCGCTGAAGTAGGTGCGATGTGCCTAGGCGCTGTGCGCCAGTCTTGTGCGTGGTGTGCGTGCGTTATGTCCGCGTTGTGGAGCCGTCTGGTGTTAATATTTCAGGTGCGGTGCTGGTATGCTCAGGAGAGTTTAGTGGTAGCTGTGATGCTACAACTTGGTGCTATTTTTGGTGAAATCATTTGTTTTGATTCTGGTGATATAGTATTTATTTTAAATACTTGTTATGGTGAGTTGGTGCATAATCATGGTGTCGCATTGTCATATGCATGTTTTGGTGATATAGGCTCTGCCTCTGGTGTTTATTGGTGATATGCCCGTCGTGGCTCATTTTGGTGATCGGTACCGCATGCATATGCCCACTGGAGGGGTTGCATATCATCCCATTGTCTATGAATGTTATAATTTTGGTGGTTCACTGTCAAATGGATTTTTCCTTTGGTATCTGGTGCTGTGATATGGTGTAATTGTATTGTGTTGCTGTAGTTACCTGATGCTAGCATATTTTTATCATCTGCTTATTACCTCTGTTAGACTCACCCCTTCTGCTTGGAATGTTGCTCTCATGCGGCAACGCTGCAGGTGATCGCTAGTGCTCGTGGAGGAATTGCTAGGTTTTGCTTCCTCTCTCGTTTGGGTCTGTGTCAGCTCTGATATGTAGCACCGGGAAGTCGTTAGTTATCGTTTTGAACTATTATTTTAGTTATTGGAAATTGTTTTAATTAATTTTGGAGATGTCTTTAATTGTTAATTCTGGAGATGTTTAAACTGGTTAATATTTCCGCTGCTTGGTGATTTCTTTTATATAAATTATTTTGGAGATATTTTTTTGGAATAAATGGTGTTTTTTTTTTAAAATGGTGAAAAATGTAGCGCCCTTCGAGGTGACTCTGATAATTGTCTATTTAATTGTAATAGTAAAAAGGGGGGTGTTACAATAGTGGTATCAGAGCAGTTCGGTCTGTCCGGCCAAGTTGTCGAGTCATCGAGTCGAGTAACACTTGAGTAATTGTTACTCGTTTTTGATTATAGTTTCTGTTGCAGTGTTAGGTTGAGATGGCAGGACGGAACGATGCTGCACTCGCTGCTGCTTTGCAGGCTGTGGCTCAAGCTGTGGAGAATAACCCAGGTGCTGCTGGTGATGCTGGGTCGCGCAGTTTGGCTACGTTTCAGAGGGAGAATCCTCCTACCTTTAAGGGGCAAGTATAACCCTGATGGTGCTTTGGCGTGGCTGAAAGAGATGGAGAGAATCTTTCGTGTTACGGATTGCTCTGAGGCGCAGAAAGTCAGGTATGGTACTCATATGCTGGCAGAGGAGGCTGATGACTGGTGGTTGGAGGTGAGGCAGAGGTTGGCGACTGTGAATGAAGAGGTCACTTGGGCTGTGTTCAGCAGAGAATTTCTGAGAAAGTATTATCCTGAAGATGTCCGTGGGAAGAAAGAGATTGAGTTTCTGGAGCTGAAGCAGGGTAATATGTCGGTGACTGAGTATGCTGCCAAGTTCATTGAATTGGCGAAGTTCTATCCACATTATGGTGAGGCTGGTGCTGAATTCTCCAAATGCATCAAGTTTGAAAATGGGTTGCGGGCTGACATCAAGAAGGCGATAGGGTATCAGAAAATTCGGGTGTTCTCGGAGTTGATTGACAGCTGCAGAATCTTCGAGGAAGACAGTAATGCTCATTCTCGAGTCATGAGGGATAGGCAGAAGAATTTCTCGAGTCGTGGGAAGCCGTATGAGGTTCCAGCTGGTAAGGGCAATCAGAGAACTGCTGTGGGTAAGAGACCTAGTGGGGGAGATGCTGCTGCTAGTGTGGTATGTTACAAGTGTGGTAAACCCGGTCATAAGCGTCCTGACTGTCCAGGTGATGTGAAGAAGTGCTACAAGTGTGGTAAAGAGGGTCATATGGCGTCTAGCTGTGATCGAAAGGATGTGTTATGCTACAACTGTGGTGAGGGTGGTCATATTAGCACTCAGTGTCCTAAACCGAAGAAAGAAAGGTCCGTTGGGAAGGTGTTCGCTCTGGCGGGGTCAGATGCAGTGAATGAGATCAGAGGTACATGCTATATTAATAATTCTCCTCTTATTGCTATTATTGATACTGGTGCTACCCATTGTTTTATTGCTACTGCATGTGTTGAGAAATTAGATCTTGTTTTATCTTCTATGTTGAGGGAGATGGTTATCGATACTCCGGCTAAGGGTTCGGTGACTACCTCGGTTGTTTGTGCTAAATGCCCTTTATCGATATTCGGTAATGATTTTCTCGTCGACTTGATTTGTTTGCCGCTGAGCGGAATGGATGTTATTCTAGGTATGGACTGGTTAGTTGATAACCATGTTCATATCAACTGTCATGAAAGGTCTGTGAGTTTCTTGCCTCCTGAAGAGGAAGAGTCTGGTTTGTTGTCTGCTGGTCAGTTGCATAGGGTAATGAGGGAAGACGTCCAGTTGTTTTCATTAATGGCGTCATTGTCTGCTGAGAGCCAAGCGAAGGTTGATGAGTTGCAGGTGGTGCGAGAGTTTTCTGAGGTTTTTCCCGACGAGATTCCGGGTGTACCACCAGAGAGAGAGAGGTTGAGTTTGCTATTGATCTGGTACCTGATACTAAACCTGTGTCTATGGCACCGTATAGAATGTCTGCATCTGAATTGTCAGAACTGAAGAAGCAACTCGAGGATCTGCTTGAAAAGAAATTTGTGAGGCCAAGTGTGTCGCCGTGGGGAGCTCCAGTGTTGTTGGTGAAAAAGAAAGATGGTAGTATGAGGTTGTGCGTAGACTATCGGCAGCTGAATAAGGTGACTATTAAGAACAAGTATCCGCTTCCGAGGATTGATGACTTAATGGATCAGTTGGTGGGTGCTCAGGTGTTCAGTAAAATAGATTTGAGATCGGGTTATCATCAGATCAAGGTGAAAGACGAAGACATTCAGAAGACAGCTTTCAGAACCCGTTATGGGCATTATGAGTATTCCGTGATGCCTTTCGGTGTGACTAATGCGCCGGGAGTGTTCATGGAGTACATGAATCGTATCTTTCGTGAGTATCTGGATCGGTTTGTGGTGGTATTCATTGACGACATCCTAATTTATTCTAAGTCAGAAGAGGAGCATGCAGAACATCTGAGATTGGTATTGGAAATTCTGAGGGACAGGAAATTATATGCGAAGCTGTCTAAGTGTGAGTTTTGGTTGAAAGAGGTTAGCTTTCTGGGTCATGTTATTTCGGGGAATGGAATTGCCGTGGATCCGTCTAAGGTTGATGCCGTGTTACAATGGGAGTCTCCGAAGTCAGTTACTGAGATTAGAAGTTTTCTGGGTCTGGCAGGTTACTATAGGAGGTTTATAGAAGGATTTTCGAAGTTGGCACTTCCGTTGACTCAGTTGACTTGCAAGGGTAAAGCTTTCATCTGGGATGACTGTTGTGAAGAGAGCTTCAAGGAATTGAAGGAGAGGTTGACGACGTCTCCTGTTCTGACGTTGCCTAATCCGGAAGAGTCGTTTGTGGTGTATTGTGATGCTTCCAAGATGGGGTTGGGAGGTGTGCTTATGCAGAATGGTAAGGTAGTAGCCTATGCGTCGAGACAGTTGAGGACTCATGAGAAGAACTACCCTACCCATGATTTAGAACTTGCTGCAGTTGTGTTCGCGTTGAAAATTTGGAGACATTATCTGTATGGTTCGAGGTTTGAGGTGTTCAGTGATCATAAGGGTTTGCAGTATCTGTTTGATCAGAAAGAGTTGAATATGAGACAGCGCAGATGGTTGGAGTTGCTGAAAGACTATGACTTTAGCTTGAACTATCATCCGGGAAAGGCTAATGTGGTAGCTGACGCTTTAAGTCGAAAGACGTTGCATATGTCAGCAATGATGGTTAGAGAACTCGAATTAATTGAGCAGTTCAGGGATATGAGTTTGGTTTGTGAAGTGACGCCTCAGAGTGTCAGATTGGGGATGTTGAAGATTGATAATGAATTCATGGCTAGCATTCGAGAAGCTCAGAAGTTAGATGTTAAATTAGTTGACCTGATGGTTGGGATTGATCAATCCGAGAATAAAGACTTTGAGTTGGATGCGCAGAATGTATTGAAGTACCGTGGAAGAATCTGCATTCCCGATGATGAGGGGATGAAAAGAGCAATTTTAGAAGAAGGTCATAGGAGTAAGTTGAGTATCCATCCGGGAGCTACAAAGATGTATCAGGATCTGAAGAAGATGTTTTGGTGGCCTGGTATGAAGCGTGATGTGGCGCAGTTCGTGTATTCCTGTTTGACTTGTCAGAAATCGAAGGTTGAGCATCAGAAGCCTGCTGGGTTGATGCAACCGTTGGAGATTCCGGAATGGAAGTGGGATAGTATTTCTATGGATTTCGTGATAGGGTTACCTAATACTGTGAGGGGGCACGATTCGATTTGGGTGATTGTGGATAGATTGACGAAGTCTGCTCATTTTACTCCTATCAATATCACGTATCCGGTGTCGAGATTGGCAGAGATTTATATTCAGGTGATTGTGAAGTTGCATGGCATTCCTTTGTGCATTGTGTCTGACAGAGATCCTAGGTTCACTTCTGATTTCTGGAAGAGTTTGCAAGAAGCGTTTGGTTCTAAATTGAGGTTGAGTTCAGCTTATCATCCTCAAACTGATGGACAGACAGAGAGGACCATTCAGTCGTTGGAAGACTTTTTGAGATCTTGTGTTCTTGAGCAGGGAGGTGCGTGGGATACTCACCTTCCATTGATCGAGTTTACTAACAACAATAGTTACCATTCTAGCATCGGGATGGCACCGTTCGAGGCATTGTATGGTCGGAGATGTAGGACTCCGTTGTGTTGGCATGAATCTGGGGAGAGTATTGTTCTTGGACCCGAGGTTGTTCGAGAGACTACTGAAAAGGTGAAATTGATCCGTGAGAAAATGAAAGCGTCGCAGAGTAGACAGAAGAGCTATCATGATAAAAGAAGGAAGGATTTAGAATTCCAAGCTGGTGATCATGTGTTTTTGAGAGTCACGCCTATGGCTGGTGTTGGGCGTGCATTGAAGACAAAGAAGTTGACTCCTCGTTTCATTGGACCGTATCAGATCACTGAGAGAATTGGTAATGTTGCTTATAGGGTGGCCTTGCCGCCTAATCTTTCGAATTTGCACGATGTATTTCATGTGTCGCAACTTCGGAAGTATATTTCGGATCCGTCCCATGTGATTCCGATGGATGATGTGCATGTGCGGGATAATCTCACTGTGGAGACAATGCCTGTGCGAATTGAAGATCGTGAAGTGAAGACTTTACGTGGCAAAGAGATAAACTTGGTGAAAGTGGTCTGGTTAGGAGCTGCTGGTGAAAGCATGACATGGGAGTTGGAGAGCAAGATGCGAGAGTCCTATCCGGAGCTGTTTGGATCAGGTATATTTTCGAGGACGAAAGATTCTAAGTGGGGGAGGGTTGTAACACCCCGGAAATAATTTAATTAAAATAGTTGATTGAATTATTAAAATAATTTGGAGGCGGGATATAGATAAATTAAAAGGTTAATATTTTATATGCGTAGGAGGTGAAACGAGTAAAGGAGGTGGTGACGTAGAGAGCCCAGTGTTTACTGAGCCCTCAACTTAAACCCTGGGGGTTTAAGCCAAACCCTCATTCGCAGCAAGCAAAAGAAAAACGAAAGTGAGAGTGAGAGAGAGAGCACGCGGCGCAAAGAGGGAGAGAAGAGGAGGGTTTCGCGAAGAATTTCAAAAGGAGATCGTTCGTGTTGCTGTGGTTTTGTTCGTGTCTCGTTCGTCGTGTTCCGGAGCTTACGTTATTCGAGGTAAGGGTGGGCTTAACCTTGATAATGGGTTGATGATAATTATGTGTGGGTAGTCTAGGGTTTTGTTGAATTGTTCGTGTTGTTGCATATCGTGTTTTCGTTGAGATTGGTGCTTTGATGATTATTGCACGTTATTGTGATTTGTTTCGTTATTTGTTGTTGCGTGATTGTTGTATCACGATGATGGTGTTGTTATTGTTCGTGTTTTTGTTGTTGCTGTGCGTGGTTGATTGTTGTTGTCGCGTTGTCGAATTGTCGTTTTTGTTGTGGTGGTTGCGGTGTCGTTGCCGTTAGGGTTTGGTGTTTGGCAATTTAGCGATTCTGGACACAGGTTCGGTTTTTCTAAAACTGGCGCTGTTTGGTTGATCCAAAAATTATGAGGTTGATTGTTTTTGAAAATAGACTTAACGCCGGTCGTTTTGGCACTGGTTTCGTTAAATTCGGAGTTGTATAGCTCGAGTTATAGGCGATACAAGTTAGGTTAAGATTCTGGAAACGATTTGGGTATAGATTCGGTATTTCGGTGACTGGGAACGTTGTATTGACCGAAAAATTATGTGGTTTATTTTTCTGGAAAATGGACTTAATGCTTGTTAATTTGGCACTGGTTTGGTTGCGTTTAGAGTTGTGTAGCTCGAGATATGAATTCCACAAGTTAGAGTAAGATTCTGGAAACAATCTGGACACAGGGTCAGTGTTTTGGTTACCACGTTTTCAAAAGAACTCCTTTTCGAACGAATCCAATTTCTTTGAAAACTAGACAAAATTTGCCCCAGTTTATGCACAAGTTTCATGCAATTTGATTGAGTTTTGGTCACTTTGGAATTGCTTGAATTTGAAGGACAGAAACTGTCCTCTTTTGCAACTAGCCTGTGTGCTTTTCGAAAACTGTACCTATTGGACACTCTCCTTCAAAAACTGAACTTAGGGATGATAACCAGACCCATAGGGCTTTCCAACAAGTATTTATTTGTTGAAATCCGATGTCGTTTGCTATTTTAATTAATTCGCTGAAGTAGGTGCGATGTGCCTAGGCGCTGTGCGCCAGTCTTGTGCGTGGTGTGCGTGCGTTATGTCCGCGTTGTGGAGCCGTCTGGTGTTAATATTTCAGGTGCGGTGCTGGTATGCTCAGGAGAGTTTAGTGGTAGCTGTGATGCTACAACTTGGTGCTATTTTTGGTGAAATCATTTGTTTTGATTCTGGTGATATAGTATTTATTTTAAATACTTGTTATGGTGAGTTGGTGCATAATCATGGTGTCGCATTGTCATATGCATGTTTTGGTGATATAGGCTCTGCCTCTGGTGTTTATTGGTGATATGCCCGTCGTGGCTCATTTTGGTGATCGGTACCGCATGCATATGCCCACTGGAGGGGTTGCATATCATCCCATTGTCTATGAATGTTATAATTTTGGTGGTTCACTGTCAAATGGATTTTTCCTTTGGTATCTGGTGCTGTGATATGGTGTAATTGTATTGTGTTGCTGTAGTTACCTGATGCTAGCATATTTTTATCATCTGCTTATTACCTCTGTTAGACTCACCCCTTCTGCTTGGAATGTTGCTCTCATGCGGCAACGCTGCAGGTGATCGCTAGTGCTCGTGGAGGAATTGCTAGGTTTTGCTTCCTCTCTCGTTTGGGTCTGTGTCAGCTCTGATATGTAGCACCGGGAAGTCGTTAGTTATCGTTTTGAACTATTATTTTAGTTATTGGAAATTGTTTTAATTAATTTTGGAGATGTCTTTAATTGTTAATTCTGGAGATGTTTAAACTGGTTAATATTTCCGCTGCTTGGTGATTTCTTTTATATAAATTATTTTGGAGATATTTTTTTGGAATAAATGGTGTTTTTTTTTTAAAATGGTGAAAAATGTAGCGCCCTTCGAGGTGACTCTGATAATTGTCTATTTAATTGTAATAGTAAAAAGGGGGGTGTTACAAGAGGTTCCGGTGGTTTCACATCTCTGAACTCTGTGCTGGCACATTCCGCTAAAATATTCGCGTACGAGGTATTTAGCTTTGTGCGCTCAGCGAATCTCTTGGCCCTACTTTCCCTGGCCGGGCGGTTATCGGTGCACTCTTCTTTTGCCCTCATATCTTTTTCTGATCGCGAGAGTTGGTTCATGCCTGCCTCAGCAGCTTCAATAGCGGTCGTTCTCTCCTCATAATTCATGAATCTTTGGGATCGCCTTAGGAACGTCTCTAGGTCCCTGGGAATGTGGAGCCCTACCTCTACTTCAAAATGGCTTCCTCTTAAGAGGCCCGTTCTTAAGAAAAATAACCTCTGATTATCGTCCAAGTTTCTGACCTGATCGGCTTCTCGATTGAATCTTTCGACATAGCTTCTCAAAGACTCATGCGGGCCTTGCCTGATGGCGATCAAAACGTCTTGAGATTTGGGTTTGATCCTGGAGGTCGTAAAGCGGGCGGCGAACACTCCAGCCATCTGTTCCCAAGATGAAATGGTGTTGGGTTTTAGCTCGGTGAACCATTCCAGCGCCGACCCTTCTAGCGTAAGGGGGAAGATTTTGCATTTTACAGGTCCGGGTGCTCCGCGATACTTCATCATAATATCAAAATGCTTTAAATGGGCGTCCGGATCTTTCATGCCATTGTACATCTTGAGATCGGTCGGAGGCTTCTCCAACGAGCGCGGGATGCGAAACTCATCTATCTCTTTCGTATATGGTCCCAGGCTGGCATCCCTCTTACTTTGACGGCACATTCGTTTTTCTGGGTAGCTTGCTCCATGGTCGTTAGAATGATTTTTCGATCGATAGAAGTATCGCTCGTTAGATCGGCTTCGAGATCGAGTAGGTGAACTGGTTGAACCACGAGAGGAACCTTCGTGCGATGACTCTTCAGGCCAGTAAGTGTAATCAGATGTGGACGGAGTCTTTCTCGGTGGGGTGGCTGCTCCTCCTCGTCCCCTCCTCGGGGGTGGAGATCGATGGACCAGTTGCCTTCGCGGAGGCGATCGATAAGGCCTTGAACGGCGCGCTCGGACGGCCGAAGTGCCCTCGTGATGAGGTCGCTGCTCTGGGGCCGTGTGAGCTCGTCTCGAGGCAATCTGATATTCTAATTGCGTGAGGCGGTCATCGTTTCGATTCAGAGCCTGATTTCGATCGCGTAGTAGTTCTCGCAGCTCTTGGACCAGGTCGGCAGGAAGCTCTACTGTGACCGGCTGTGCAGGGGCGGTGTTGTAGCCTTCAACACCCGTTGGTGGTGGACGAGTTGGGATCTCAGCCACACTTTGTAAACGAGCTGTGGCCTTTGGTCGGCCTCGGGGTGCCCTCGGGGGCATCTTCAGGTTTGGTGGAAAGCACACGGGCTCCCACTGTGGTCGCCAACTGATCTGTACCTTTGATTGATTGACCGCTGTTTCACAGGTATCAGACCTCGTATGCTCTTCTGGTCATGCTCTGAACTCTGCTTCAGGGGGCGGGTGTACCTGCGAAGACGCTCCAACGCCCAAGTCAGGAGCGAACGAGCAGAATACAGATTTGATTGAATAGTGTGTACATGACAACTGACGCAATGAACGCTTATATAGCGTGCGGGATTCGCGCTTGGCCGTTGGATGACTGTACGGATTCATCCGAGCCGTTGATCCAGCCTTTCTACTCTTTTATCCATTCTCGTTGGGCCGTTCGTCCCTCTTAATGGCTGGAATGGGCTTCGGCCCACTCCAGAACACATGCTACTCGACCTCATCAGGCAATTAATAATTCCTTCAACTTCAATCCTGATCTTAATAACAGAGGAATTAATTGAGATTGATTTGTTGTTGAAGATTTTGTCATTTCTGTTTCTCCAGATCCACGAAAGAGTGACTCCAAACACAAGACTCCAGTAAGATTCTTCACCTCTTCTTTCGTTTTGGTTTAGATTTTTTATTAGCCAATCATTCCAATTTTGACTAGTTTAAAATTCTGCAGGACATCTAACCTTGAAGCAGCTCCATATACCCAGAGTAACATGACAGTCCTGGAATAAGTGAAAAAGGGTTTCATCTGTGCTGGCACATATGGGACAGAGGCTATCAGTTCCCATATGTCTTCTGCTTCTCTCCACATTGGTGACAATTGTTGCGTTCCCCAATTTCCAATTACTGAGCCTTTGTTTCACTTTCTCCACCACAAACTTGAAAGTATTAATAACTGCTCTGTTATGGAAGATAGGAACCCCCAAGTATTTTCCAAGATCACCAGTCATTTGAAATCCCATAATCTCACATATTTCAAGCTTATGAGATCTAGAAACATTATTTGAGAAAAAGACTCTTGTTTTGTCTTGGCTAACCTTCTGACCTGAGCTCATGCAGAAGTTGTGAAGAATATTATGGATGGTATGAGCTTGATCAATAGAGGCTTCAGCAAAGAAGATTAGGTCGTCAGCAAATGCTAGGTGCGATATTTTAGGGCCTCCTCTAGCTAGTTGGATAGGAATCCAATCACCTTCTTCAATAGAGTTTTCAATGGCGTGGAACAACCTTTCAATACACAGGACAAACAGGTAGGGTGAGATAGGATCCCCCTGCCTGATTCCTCTAGAAGGAGTGAAACTATCGAGAGCTTCCCCATTCCAAAGGATTTGCATAGTGGGAGAGGAAATACAATGCCAAATTATATTAACCATATTAGGAGGTAATCCAATGTCTTCCAGAGCCTCTTTTATAAACTCCCAGCTTAATCTGTCATAGGCTTTCTCCAAGTCTATTTTGATAGCCATCCAACCTTTTTTTTCACTTTTTTTCCTCATAGAATGAAAAATCTCCTGGGCAACTATGATGTTGTCATGGCTATGTCTTCTAGGGATGAAAGAACATTGGGCAGGGCCAATAATATCATTAATAAAATTCCTGATCCTGCTGGTGATCAACTTAGTAATGATTTTGTAGGTAACATTACAAAGACCAATAGGTCTAAAATGCTTCATAGAGGAGACAATCTCAGTCTTAGGAATTAGAGCAATATGAGTAGCATTGATCTCCTTAATTCTCTCAGGATTAGTCCACATAGAATCCAGCCTTTTTTTCCACTTTTTTCCTCATAGAATGAAAAATCTCCTGGGCAACTATGATGTTGTCATGGCTATGTCTTCTAGGGATGAAAGAACATTGGGCAGGGCCAACAATATCATTAATAAAATTCCTGATCCTGCTGGTGATCAACTTAGTAATGATTTTGTAGGTAACATTACAAAGACCAATAGGTCTAAAATGCTTCATAGAGGAGACAATCTCAGTCTTAGGAATTAGAGCAATATGAGTAGCATTGATCTCCTTAGTTCTCCCAGGATTAGTCCACATATCCTTTATAAGAGATCCAGCCTTTTTTTCCACTTTTTTTCGTCATAGAATGAAAAATCTCCTGGGCAACTATGATGTTGTCATGGCTATGTCTTCTAGGGATGAAAGAACATTGGGCAGGGCCAACAATATCATTAATAAAATTCCTGATCCTGCTGGTGATCAACTTAGTAATGATTTTGTAGGTAACATTACAAAGACCAATAGGTCTAAAATGCTTCATAGAGGAGACAATCTCAGTCTTAGGAATTAGAGCAATATGAGTAGCATTGATCTCCTTAATTCTCCCAGGATTAGTCCACATATCCTTTATAAGAGAGCAGATAGACTCTCCAACAGAATTCCATTGTCTGTCATAAAAGACTGCTTGGAAACCATCTGGGCCAGGCGCTTTGAAAGCCCCTATATTCTTGACAGTGGTGTAGATTTCACCACTAGTGGGTTGTCTGCACAGATCAGATAGGATAGAATTCTCAATTATAGGAAAGCACTCCCTTAAGGAGTAAGGTTGATCATAATCTTCCCTTCCAAATAGCTCCTTGAAGTAGTTAGTAGCAACTAGTTCAAGTTCTTGAGGATTATGAATCCAGTTGCCAAAAGAATCGTGGATGGTAGTAATATGATTCCTTCTTCTTCTAGTGATAGTGACTCCAGGAAAATACTTGGTGTTTTTATCTCCAAACTCAATCCATTTAGCTCTAGATTTTTGGAACCAAAGGATTTCCACTTTAGCTAGGATGTCTTCATAGGCTTTCCAGGTGACTTGTTGGCTTTTAAGTAATTGAGAGCTCCATCCAGATTTAAGTTTAGCTTCTATGATTCTAAGCTCTCTGCTTAGTGTTGCACCCCGAAAAATCCTTTGGAGGGATTTCTCTTCGCACAACGTGAATTGGAGTCGCCACCAATATTTTTTTAGAGGTAAAACATTGAAAAAAAACCTTTCTTGAAAGACAGTGGTCCTTGGAACCACGAGATTTGAGTTCGGGGGTCGGTTATGCATGGGGAAGGTATGAGCACCCCACACATCCTTTCTACTGAAAGGGAACCTCGATTTGACGTGTGATTTAAAAGGTTGATTTAAGAAATGCTTTGTTTTTATCTCTCTTTATCTCTCCTTACTTTATGGAAAAACTTAAGGAAAATTTAATCTTTTGCGCTTGACGGGAGGGCACCGTGCCTACGTATCCTGGGGAGGGAATCAAAGCGACGTAGTTCTTGTTTTCGAAAATTGTTTTGTTTTTAGGAATTGCCTTGTTTTGGAAAAGGGTTTGTTTTTTTGAAAATAAAATGGTTTTCATTTGTCGTGCTTGACGGGAATGTGACCCGCTCCTACGTATCTCCCAGTGCGATGGAGAATTCAAAGCTTACGTAGTTCTCGGTTGTCGAGAAAAGGTTTTTATTTTTTAGTTGTTTAATTGTGAAAATTGAATGTTCACAGTGATCAAACAACAAAGGTTTCGAGTGATCACCACTAGCATCCCATTATTGACGATCGTGCAAGCAAAGGCTTCGCATTATCCTCAACAAAGTTTTTTAATTTGTGAAATGAGAGATCTTTTGAAAAATGAGTGTTCATGATAATCAATTGAGCAAAGACTCCAAGTGATCACCACTAGCACCCCATTGTTGACAATCGTGCAAGCAAAGGCTTCGCATTATCCTCAACAAAGTTTTTAATTCGTGAAATGAGAGTTCTTTTGAAAAATGAGTGTTCATGATAATCAATTGAGCAAAGACTCCAAGTGATCACCACTAGTACCCCATTGTTGACAATCGTGCAAGCAAAGGCTTCGCATTATCCTCAACAAAGTTTGATTTGTGAAAAATAGTTTGAAATTGTTTTGAGAAGAAGTGAAATTGTTTATCAATGATTATGTAAATGCAAAAAAAATGTTTTGAAGTTGGAACGTTACTAACGAGTAACAAGTTGTTCTTTGTATGCAACATGGTTTTGAAGTTTTGGAGAGTTACTAACGAGTAACAATTGGTGGAAATCAAAACAAGCAAATTGTGAACACCAATTCAACATTTTAATGCACCACAATAATTTAATGCATCAAGGCTCTAAGTGGCCTATCCTTTGCCAAAACTTCACAAGCTTCAAACAACAATTTACATTAAACTCAAAGAGCAAAGAAAGCATGATTAAACTTGAGGATGCATCAAGGTCATTGGAGACCAATCATGTGCGCAAATTCAATTTGTTTATAGACCCCTTTTTGCTCACATTTCACAAGCACATCAAATGGGAATTGAATTTTTTAAATGCTTACAAGCATAGGCATCAAGGTTGAAGTAACCTATCTCTTGCCAACTTAGCATAACCCAAGATCATTTGTGGACCATAAATGAACCAAAATCCAAATTCATTTTCTCAAATCACAAATTAATCATCAATTTATTTCAACAAGTCAACCAAATCAAGCAAGCAAATGACACTAGCAAGACTTAGGAACATTTATTCACAAGATCCAAGCGATCAAACACCAAAATCAACAACTATTCATATTTTTTTGATTTTTGTGAAAGTAAGAAGGCATGAAAAATGAATATTTGCAAAATCAAACAACATGTTTGGACATGGGAACTTCAAAATCAAGCCCCAATAACAAGATTGCATAAAGAAATGCATCAAAACTCGATTAAACCTATTTTATACTAAAGGTGCGAAACATTCATAGCTTCCTAACACAATTTTATTTCACAAAATGCAACAAGCAAAATGATAACAACACAAATCACAATTTATTCAAGGGTGAGAAGCAATCTCAAACACCCAAGCCTCCCTAAGTGCTTGTCAAAATGTTTGAGACACCTCTCACCAACAACAATCAACAAATCAACAATATAACAACACTAAAATGCATGAATATGGTAGGATGAAAAATTAGAAACATGATATCTACATTTTGATGCAAAAAAGTTGAAGATGATGCTAGGTTTTAAGAAGTTTACCTCAAATCCAAGCTAAGGAATGACTAATATGAAGAACAAGACCACAAATCAACTTGAATCTTCACCAAACTTCAATGAAACCCACGAAATGCTTGCTTAAAAATGCCCTTTGATGGTGAAAGCTTGAATTAAATTAGGAGAGAAGGAAGATATATGAAGTAGGAATGGAAATGAGGTGAGAAAATGGTGATTTGGTGAAGGAGAAGTGAAAAATTGATGGAGGAAGAGGGTGATATGATTTCGGCCAAGAGAGGGAATTAGGAGAGGGAGTTGTGTGCTAGGGTAGTGTGAGTGAAAATGAAGCCAAGAGCTTTCTCCTTCTTTTTGAGGTGAGGTTAATAGGGTATATATAGAAAGCAATTAGGTTTAAGGGTAGTTAGGTCATTGTGCACTAGTTGTGCTCTAGGATTTGATTTTAATTTTGAATCAAAGGCTAGGATTGAGGCTCACATGGATTGAGGACATTGAGAAAACACAAAATGAGAGAATAGAGAGGGGGTAGGCGACATTGGGGGTGTGGCCTTGGTCACCAAGTTTTGCTAGTTGTCATCTTGTACTATTGTACTATTATATGACCATTCTATTATCCCTTCATTTTTGATTATTCTTCTTAGGATAATTGTACAAAAATACACCCAATTTAGGCCACATACTAGGAATCTTAGGAATATGCCATTTTATGTGATCACCATGACCAAAAATGTCATAAAAATCACATCTTGGAACTTTTTGTAGAATATTCCTTTTTGATGCCTTTTTTGAATTTGAATTTTGTGCACAATGTATGCATGCATGCGCATACATACATACATGACCAAAAATGCTTTGCCTCAAATAAATTTCTCTAAAATTGCACAATGATTCTTGATGAGAAATTATCTTATTTTTGACAATGACCAAAATACCCTTTTGCCCTAAAAACCTTGTTTTTTAACAACAAATGCATTTCCACTCTAACAATGAATTTAAAAGCCCTAGAATGACTTTTAAAACCCAAAAATGCATGCACAATGCTCTTCACTCTTCAAAATAAAACCACACTTCTCAATTTATTTATTTTTTGCGGAAAATTAGGGTTTTAAACCTAGGCGGACAAAATTAGGGTATGACACTTAGCTTCCTTTTTTGGTCAATTATATCTCCAAAGGAGACCTTGTTCCACTCCTTGAGAATTCCTTGAAGCTCCATGAGTTGATTAGGAAGATTAGCTAGAAGCATCAGCTCTGCAATTATCTTGGATAAGATTATTAAATCCTGGGTGAGTTAGTCAAATGGCCTCAAACTGGAATGGCCTTCTTCTATTCGGAGGTCTGTTAATGTCAAAATTAACAAGAAGAGGGTTGTGATCAGATTTGAATCTAGGGTGGTGAAAGATTTCAGAATGTTCAAATCTGATACGCCATTCCAAATTACACAGCCCTATCCAATCTTTTCCTCGTAGGTCCTCTTTCCCAAGTGAAACTATTACCATTATAACCAAGATCCATGAGGCCACAAGCTTCCATCAAACTCTGGAAGCTTGCTTCATTTGACTGATTTCTAGCTAGTTGAGGTCCATCCCTCTCATGAGAGTGAAGAGTAGCATTGAAATCACCAATTAACATCCAGGCTCCAGAAATAGATCCATAAACATTCAAAAGATCATCCCAAAGGGGTTGCCGTTGAGCATAGTGAGGACTACCGTAGACTATAGTAAGGAACCAAGAGGGTTTGTTGATCACCTTAACCTCCACATTGATAAACTGAGAAGTAGAGCTGATAATAGAGATATTCCAAACACCAGAATCCCACAGAAGCCAAATTCCTCCAGATTGACCACGAGCTTCCTGAATGAAGTGTTGGTCTAGGCCAATATGCCTAATAATTTTCTTAGCATGAGTTCCACTGGTATGGGTTTCAAGAAGAGCAACCATAGAAGTAGAGTAATCACGTTTAATGTCTTTCACAAGGCCAACAAAGCCTCTAACTGCCGTCCCACGGCAATTCCAACAAATAAAATTCATGTAGACATTTGGGAGTGGTGAGGTTCAATAACCTCAGTGACTTCCATAGGAGATACATCTCATGTTTCCTTCGGGGCAATTTGTCTAGGTATGGCCTGATTGTTATGAGCCCTAGCCTTTAATTCCTCTGCTCGTGCCTTATCGTTCTCATCAATTTGAGCAAGGTCATGTCTAACAGCATTAGGTTTTGAGAAGTGGCTAAGGAGTTCAGTACCATGACCCATATTAATAGCTCTCATATAGCTCAAGACAACCTCTTCTTCAATTTTTTTTCTTTCCTTCATGAGTCTGGCTTTTTGTTCAGATATGGTTGATAGTTGAATATTTTCTTTCCCTCCACCTGTGACAGGATCATTAGTTTTGGTGCTAACAGCCCTGCATCATTTGCCTTTTTCAACACTTTATCTTTACGAACACTGCCTTTACTAGGAGCAACCACTCCTCTTCCTTTTGCACTAGTTTGAGGATTTCTACCCCCAGTTTGATTGTGAACTCACACTTTACTAGTAAGTTGCTGTGGCATATTTTGTTTACCATTTGAAGATTCCTCATTGTTTGAAACTTTTGTTGCAGGAACAATCAACTCAAGAGGTGCTTCAGACATGTCCTCAGGATCCTCTATCAGGATAAAGTTGCTGGATTTTCTGTTGTGGTGAATCACTCTCCCCATATCAGAATTTTTGACAATTTTTTTTATTCCTAGCTGTGTATCTAGGAATGTTCCAAGGGCCTATGTCCCTCTCCTCTTTGGGCGAGCTGTCTATGTGGATTACAGGTTCAGTGGGGGGATCCTTATCATTATTTGTGGTACTTTGTTTCAAAGGTTCAGCTTGGGGAGCATTAGTATCTGCTGTGTCACACTTAGTTGTTAGGATTTCGGCAAGTGTACCGAATCGTCGCAAGTAATAAAATCAGTAAGAACTGAATATCGTCCTCAAGGATCGAATGCAATTACCAATAAACGCTAACAACAACTAAATGAACAAAAATAAACTAGGGGTTGATTGATAGAGTCGAGTAACCGAACTATAAAATGAACAAAATAAAATATTTTTGTATTTTTGATAATAGAAATCGAAGAACGCTTTAAAAAGATAAGATTGTAAAAGATGTTAGGGATGAATTCCATTTGATTTCACAATATTGCAACTGTTTTATATTGAAAGATACTCTCTCTTTAACTTTGCTATCAAACTCACAGTATTAACTAATTCCTAATTCCTTAGGCAACTAATCCTTTGTTGATAACTAAAAGCACTAATTCCTTAAGTGATTCTAATTAACAACAAACATTAAAATCAAGGGGTTTGCAATATACAACTACTCAAAGAGTATTCCTAAACTAAGAGTTGAAGGTATTCAATCTCAGGCATTCAAGAACAAAACTTCCATTCCATAAATGAACCATAAATCATTCTATGAGTGATCAAACCATAAAAAGTATTAAGAACAGAGATTCAATACACAAAATAAGAGAGATTATGACATAAAAGTAAATCTAAACCAGCTGCAATAGGGTTTCATCAATATTCATTCATCCCTAACAACTAGAGACTTAGTTACACATGGTAGGAGAAGAGGGAAAACAGAAATTACAACTCAATGAAGAAGATGGACTCATTTGAAGCGCCAAATCTTGTTCCCAAGCCTTGAATCTTCAATAGAGATGAGATGGAATGAGTGACTCCAAATTCTAGGGTTTCTAAGAGTGTCAAAAAGTCCTTTTTTCGAGTTCCGAGTCGCTATTTATACAATTCGCGCATTAGGAGCTGTTCGGGCGCGCGTACGCACAAGATACGCACAAAAGCCTATGTAAAATTCTGGACTCTTGCGCGTGCTTTGCGCTTACGCGCAACTGCTACTGGGTGTTAGCGCGTGCTTTTCGCGTACGCGCAAGATATGCGCCACAACAATTGGATGCTTGCGCGTGCTTTGCACGTACGCGCAACAGAAAAGAGTAACTCCCACTTATGAAGAAGGTTTATTGCAAACTGAAACCACCCGGTGCTGCCAATGTAACATGTCCTAAATCGCTCCAAACTTTACTTCTTGCTTGCGTAACCTGTTCTTCAATTTGATCAAGTCCCTAAGCACATAACAACTGCACAAAAACCCGATTTCACAAATTCACAAACTTTTCTCAAACTTGACTGTTGTTCATTAAAATCTTCATGTAAAACACCCTTTTTAGCATTAAAAACAAGCATGTGATGTGGATTTATCATTAGTGGTCATGGGATTGTTATCAACAGTAATATTCACTGATTCGTTTGAAGGTTCAGTAGGCATTTCCAATAGTTCACGACAACCATCCTTCTTGTGCCCATATTTTCCACACTGAAAACAAATTGAGTGTAATCCCTCATATTCAAGATAAAGCTTATGACCCATGAAATCAATGTGTGAAGATAATGGTTCATCTAAATCAAGCTCTACACAGATTCTAGCAAACTTACCTCTGTTATGTAGAGAGGTTAATCTATCAACTCTGAGCATAGTTCCAAGAGCGTCACCCACGCGTTTTAGGAATTTGTCATTGCATAACTCAAGAGGAAGCTTTGGAATCCTAATCCAGACAGCTACCTTTTTAGTGAGGGAAGCATTCAAGGAAAAGAGAGGTCTCCATCTCTGCACAATCAGATAGTGGTCTGCTACCTTCCATGGACCTTCAAATAAGGCATGTATGTAATCTTCAATGGAGGAGAGGTGGACTGAAAAGTAGTCATCTGCAAGATCAGTTAGTTTTAATGAACCATTTAACTGCCATGAGCGCCTCAGTTTAGCTTCTAGCATTTTGAATGAAATCCTTTTTCCTAACACCTTCACAATCAAGGTGTTTCACCAAGGTTTAGTCCATTCGTTCATCTCATCAGGAGTTGCGCTGATCTTAGGGTTCAGCTTTGTTTTGACAGGCTTCTGGTCATCATCCATTTAGTACCATCACCCAGCATTCACCTCCAAGCTCTCCATCACCCAATGTCTTTAGAAGAGCCTCACGAAAGGATTTTGGAGACTTAGCTTCAGTATCCATCTCATTAGAATTCATTATCTCAGCAGCGTCAATCTCACTAGAGCTGGGGATACCCTCATTGTGCATTTTACATTTCTTCTTGCTGTGTTGCAAGTCAGGATCATCGTTTAGAACAGGGGGAGTGGAAGGGGAGGCGCCGCTGGCACCTGAGGAAGGGGCGTTCATGCCTAGCAGAGCTCTTTTTTTTTTCTTTAGTCGGTTAATGTTACATTCATCTGTTTGAGTTGTGCATAACTATTTGCACATTGATTTGTTGCTAGAGCTTTTGTTTGGAATTTATTTTTAACATTTGAAGTAAGATGTAAATTTGGGACACACTATGGCCATAACTCTTTAATTTTCAAGTGTTGCTTGCTTGTAGCCCTATCATTTCATTCATTACCTGATGCTGTATGATCTTATGGCCAATATTTTCCTATCATTGGTCATGGGGAATATATTTATGTATTTTGGTTAGTACGGCAACTTCATACTTGATGCTCTTTTTTTTTAATTTTTTTTCTTTAGCTAGAAAATTATTCAAAAACTGAAGAGGCTAAGTAGAGGAGCTCATCAAGGCAGTAGCTGATTCTGGTGTCGAAGTGGTTGTAAGTGGAGGGTTAGTAGGAGAGATGGTTTTGCATTTTTGTGAGTGTTACAAGTGTGTGAGTTCTTATCTCCTCACTTGGTTCTTTTTTATTGTGGCATGATGTCATTTATCAATGAATCAATAGTAAAATCGTTACTGTATCAATTTGAAGTCTGTTTTTTATTTTTGTTTCAGTATTTTTTTTAGTAACATTCACCGCTTCGGTGTATTCTTTAGTGATTTCTGCATATAAAGTAATTTCTGCAAGCTGGCAATTATCTGTCGGTGATGCGTTTTGCTCCACTTTTCCCTCTTTTCCTTTTTGCACAATTTCTGCTGATTTTTATTTGCACTTACTTGCAGGCATACATAGCTACCTGGCAAAAACACCTATCCTAGCACAAAAAAATAAAAAAAATTCCAAAATAACACACTTTTTTAATTATTTACCAAAGTAGCACATTTTTTTCTTGTTGAGAAGTCGCTACCTCAGGAAACGACTTCTCAACATAGTTTCTGGAAAATATATTTTTTTCACGTTTAGAAGTCGTCTCCCCCAAAAACGACTTCTAAACATGTTTTTTTTAAAAATCCAACTTTTGCAGTTAAGAAGTCGCTACCCCGGGTAACGACTTCTCAACATGGTTTTTTTTATTTTTTCAATTTCCTTGTTCAGAAGTCACCACCCTCCATAACGGCTTCTCAACAAGTTTTTTTTTTAAAGTTCAATTTTAATAACAATACTAATTTATATAAATTGAAAAATAATTAAAGAAATCCTATTTATTAGAAAAAAAATAAACACTTTTATTTTCATTGATTAAAAAGAACATTGATTGAAGTGTCGGCAACATCAAGGCCGTTGAAAGGTGTTGGCAACATCAAGGCAGTTGAAAAGTGTTGGCAACATCAAGGCAAATGAAAATTGAAATGTTGCAAATTTTTTTAATTTACCCACTTTTTGTCAAGTATGGAAATCCAGTTTTGGGTTTCATATTTTCCCTATAAATAGACCCATTACATTTCACTTCTTTCACACAGAACAAAAGAAAATGACCACTTCTTGTACACTTTACTGTCAGGGCTACCTCTTATACAATGAAGAAGGTGTCTATTTTGATGGTCCAAACACCATTTTTTCCAGACTTGAAAACAACCTTCGCCGCTGTCAAAGAAAAAAATTAAGTTAGTAACGAGCCATTCTGCATCGTTTACAAATTTTCACATAACGAAAATTAATTATACGTACGTCATCTAGTGTCATGTGGTCTATCCTTGACCTGATGTCAACAAGGTTAAAGGGAGTATTGGTGAAGTTTAGACCCCTGTGAACCCATCTATAGAAACAATAAAACGTTATTACTATTCATGTGTAAAATAGTTAGTATTCATAAAATTACCACGACACTTTGTTTACCTTTTTGCTAGTGGCCACTCAACAACACGGCTCACTTGTGGGGCTAGAAACGGCATGCGATACCAAACCCATGATTGTAAAAGTAAAGTACATCCACCCATGGAATTTGAGGACGGTGTAGAAGCTCTACACATTTCTCTTACAAGTTCGCTAGACATGCCGAACCCCAACTGTATTCTGAAACTTCTTCACTGTTTTCCAATAGGGGTAGGTACTTCAAGTGAACTCGATTTGATGATTTTTCTGGGAGTATATACCCCCCAATCAACCGCAGCATGTACGCTCTGTTGCACCCCGAAAAATCCTTTGGAGGGATTTCTCTTCGCACAACATGAATTGGAGTCGCCACCAATATTTTTTAGAGGTAAAACATTGAAAAAACCTTTCTTGAAAGACAATGGTCCTTGGAACCACGAGATTTGAGTTCGGGGGTCGGTTATGCATGGGGAAGGTACGAGCACCCCACACATCCTTTCTACTGAAAGGGAACCTCGATTTGACGTGTGATTTAAAAGGTTGATTTAAGAAATGCTTTGTTTTTATCTCTCTTTATCTCTCCTTACTTTATGGAAAAACTTAAGGAAAATTTAATCTTTTGCGCTTGACGGGAGGGCACCGTGCCTACGTATCCTGGGGAGGGAATCAAAGCAACGTAGTTCTTGTTTTCGAAAATTGTTTTGTTTTTAGAAATTGCCTTGTTTTGGAAAAGGGTTTGTTTTTTTGAAAAGAAAATGGTTTTCATTTGTCGTGCTTGACGGGAATGTGACCCGCTCCTACGTATCTCCCAGTGCGATGGAGAATTCAAAGCTTACGTAGTTCTCGGTTGTCGAGAAAAGGTTTTTATTTTTTAGTTGTTTAATTGTGAAAATTGAATGTTCACAGTGATCAAACAACAAAGGTTTCGAGTGATCACCACTAGCATCCCATTATTGACGATCGTGCAAGCAAAGGCTTCGCATTATCCTCAACAAAGTTTTTAATTTGTGAAATGAGAGTTCTTTTGAAAAATGAGTGTTCATGATAATCAATTGAGCAAAGACTCCAAGTGATCACCACTAGCACCCCATTGTTGACAATCGTGCAAGCAAAGGCTTCGCATTATCCTCAACAAAGTTTGATTTGTGAAAAATAGTTTGGAATTGTTTTGAGAAGAAGTGAAGTTGTTTATCAATGATTATGTAAATGCAAAAAAAATGTTTTGAAGTTGGAACGTTACTAACGAGTAACAAGTTGTTTTTTGTATGCAACATGGTTTTGATGTTTTGGAGAGTTACTAACGAGTAACAATTGGTGGAAATCAAAACAAGCAAATTGTGAACACCAATTCAACATTTTAATGCACCACAAGCACATAAACAAGTATATCAAGCATGGAGTACCAAGCTTCAATTCAAGAATGCATGAGTAGGCAAGGATGCAAGAATAGGTAAGAATGCATGAATATGCAAAATGCACGTGCATCAAGGTTAAATGAACCTATCTTTTGCCAACTTAGCATAACCCAAGATCATTTGTGGACCATAAATGAACCAAAACCCAAATTCATCTTCTCAAATCACAAATTTCACAATTAACAACATAGGTTTGAATATTTGCAAGTTTAAACAAGTAATTTAACAAAATCAATTCATAAACCCTAGTATGCGAACCTTTTAGCCCAAAGAAATCAAGATACACATCTTGCAACCATTCCTTTAAGCGACCCAAATTCACAATCAAGGTTCATTTCCAAGCAATTGTACGATTGAACCTCAAAAGGCATCAAATCAAATATTAAAACCTAATTATTGAACATATGCGAACCAAATAGCCGAAGGAAATCAAGATTTACATCTTGTAACCATTCCTTTTGGCACAAAAGCTCACAATCATGGTTCATATTCAAATAATTATAAGATTAAGCCAACAAACACCCAAAAATCAACATCAAACCAAATTATCTCAAAATATGCGAAATACATACATGGCCAATCATCAATTTATTTCAACAAGTCAACCAAATCAAGCAAGCGAATGACATAACCAAAACATAGATACATTTATTCACAAGATTCAACCATGAGAACCAGCAAAAATCATAAAACACATATTTATTTGAAGCATGCGAAATTATTATCAAAGCAAATAACATTTTATTTCAATTAAAACAACAAAATCATGCATATAACCCCAAAATCAAAGCATCAAAACAAAGATTCATGAGATTAACATATGTACAAGCATAAAAATGAAGTTAAAAGAGAGGATCTACATTTTTGGAAGTGGAAATCTCACAAATATGCAAGAAATGATGACTTTATGCAAGGATTTACAAGAGAAGGGGTCTAGGAATCACATACCTTAAGATGAGCTCCAAATAAACACAATAGATGAAGAAACAATTAACCAAATCAACTTATCTTCAAGCTTGGTCTTCAATCTCCAAAAAATGACCCTTGATCTTGAACTTTTGTGTGATTTTATGAAGGATTGATGGTTGAAAATTAGTGTTTAGGCTTGGAAGATGGATTGAATGTGTGTGGGTAGATGAGAAATGAAGAAGTGAGTTAGAGAGAAGGGAGAGGGGGTGGCGCATAAATGGAGAGAAGGTGAGGAGGGAGTTGTGTGCTAGGGTTTATGAGTGAATGGTGAGGCCAAAAGCTTTCTTTTCTTTTGTGAGGTGAGGTTAATAGGGTATATATAGAAAGCAATTAGGTTTAAGGGTAGTTAGGTCATTGTGCATCTCATCTCACCCTAGGATTGCATCTAAAATTTGAATGGAGGGTGAGGATTGAATCACACATGGATTGAGGTCAAAAAATGAAAATATGAGAGGGAATGAGAGGGATAGGCGACACACATTGGGAGGGGTCCTTGGTGACCAAGTTTTGCAAGTTGGCAATTGTACTATTGTACTATTATGAGACCATTCCCTTTTCCTTATATTTTTGATTATTCTTTTCAAGATAATTGTACAAAAATACACCACTTTGAGCCACATACAAGGTATTTTGAGGAATATGCCATTTTATGTGATCACCATGACCAAAAAATGTCATAAAAATCACATCTTCGAACTTTTTGTATAATATTCCCTATTGATCCTTTTTGAAATTTTGTGCACAATGTATGCATGCATGCGCATACATACATACATGACCAAAAATGTTTTGCCTCAAATAATTTCTCTAAAATTGCACAATGATTCTTGATAAGAAATTATCTTATTTTTGACAATGACCAAAATACCCTTTTGCCCTAAAAACCTTGTTTTTTAACAACAAATGCATTTCCACTCTAACAATGAATTTAAAAGCCCTAGAATGACTTTTAAAACCCAAAAATGCATGCACAATGCTCTTCACTCTTCAAAATAAAACCACACTTCTCAATTTATTTATTTTTTTGCGGAAAATTAGGGTTTTAAACCTAGGCGGACAAAATTAGGGTATGACAGCTGCCCCTCTTTATTTGGATTTTACCAAGGAATATGAATTGGCCGAAACATATTCCGAGGCAAAATAGAAATAAAGAATTCAGAAATAATACTAATTTTGTCTACTTAGAGAAACCCGAATTTTCCTTTTCTTTTTTCTCTTTTTTTTGTTTCCTTTCTTTGATCTCTCTTCTTTTGAGAGAGAGAGAGAGTCAACACTTGTCGCGTCGACGAGAAAGCAGTAAATTGCGTAAAGCAGTAAATGAAAGCAGTAAATGGGAAGTGCCGTAAATTGGGGAATTCGGAGGTTGCCTAAAACCTGTTAACGGACTCTCGTCGAGTCCGAGCTCTGGGGGTGGCCTTTTCGAGCGGCCGATCAATATCAGGTCCGGAACTGATATGATCAATGGATCTACGCTATGCCTTAGGTTGACACAATTAATCCGATGGACTTAACGAAGTCTGTAGGATCTGCCGCGCGCTCGTACGCGACGTTGTGATCTGTGGAAGGAGTTCACTAACTCTGTGGGAGTTTACTAACTCTGTGCTGATGGAGTTCACTAACTCGGTGCCATGATGATTTTCTGAAAATGAGATTTCGGGGACCCATTGGTCCAAAGTAACTGACTTTTTGAAAATTTTGGGGCTTAACGAGTCCAAAGCAACTGAGTTTCTTTTTAAAAATTGGGAAGCTTTGAATGATGCATGGAATGCAGGCTCTTGATGCTGGGATGCACATGGATGCAATGATTGATTTGGTGAGAGGTTTTTTCTGTTAGATTTTCCTTTTTCTTTTTCTTTTCTTCTGTTTCTTTTTCTTCTGTTTCTTTTTCTTCTGTATCCTTTCGCCCTTCTGGGATGCGAATATGAAAGTATAATGCTCTACTGTTTGACGACATGGATGATATAGGAATGATGAATGATATGAAAATGTTTTTTCTTTTGGTTAAATCAATCCGCGGGACTTGTGGCACTTGACACGAAGACCGTTCCAGGATGGTGATAACGCAAGGGTTGCGCGCTGGTTTGCAATGATTTTGTTATTTTTAAGGTGGCAGTGCATGTGACTTTTTTTTTTTGCAACTTTACCCATTTTGGGAAACCATTTTTCCTTTTGTGATTTTCAAAGATTTCGTAATAATCTGTAATGCTCTGAATGTATGCACATGTTTTGCAATTCAATTTCATCAATCATAAAATCATTATTTTGAAAGAAACTGAATAAATGAAAGTAAAGACACGAAAAGCACACATATGAAAGAAAAGTTGGACTTTTGCTGATATGGAAACTGGTCGTGCAGAAAGTCACGCCAGTTGAAAGTACAATTGCAATCTTTATTCTAAACTGATAAAATACAAGAAAAAGGAACAGATCCTGTGGTTCTATCCTTGAAGTAACGGTGCCCACCGTTCATACTTGTGACCTTGATCAACCCCTTATCCAAATCTTCGGGAGTGCTAGTTGCCTTTCTTTTTTCAAGTCCAAGTTTTCTGACCCTAATTTTTGCCTGGATCGCCCTTTGCGGGTTTTCAATCCACCGGGTCGCTCTGATTTTGCTTAGGCCGCCCTTTGCGGGTTTTCGACCTAGCGAGCTAAACTTTACTTGGCTCATCTTTCTCTTTTTCTGTCTATTTCTTTAGGCATAGTACTTCTTTACCACATCTGAGTTCACTGGATTTGGGATTTCATCTCCATCCATGTTTGCAAGAATTAATGCCCCTCCGGAGAATGCCTTCTTCACCACATAAGGTCCTTTGTATTTGGGAGCCCATTTGCCACGGGGATCCGTCTGGATTGGCAAGATCTGTTTGAGCACGAGGTCTCCTTCTTGGAATTCCCGAGGACGGATTTTCTTGTCAAAAGCCCTCATCATCCTCTGTTGGTACAGCTGATCATGGCACAAGGCGGCTACTCGCTTCTCTTCAATGAGATTCAATTGGTCAAAACGAGCCTGAACCCACTCTGCTTCTTCTAATTTGGTCTCCATCAATATCCGCAGCGAGGGTATTTCAACCTCAATGGGGAGAACAGCTTCTGACCCATAAACCAACGAGTAAGGGGTTGCCCCTGTAGATGTACGCACCGAGGTTCTGTACCCATGCAAGGCGAAGGGGAGCATCTCATGCCAGTCCTTGTAAGTTACTACCATTTTCTGTACTATCCTCTTAATATTCTTATTGGCTGCCTCAACTGCCCCATTCATCTTCGGACGGTAGGGAGAAGAGTTGTGATGTTGGATTTTGAAGTCCTTGCATAAGTCCCTCATCACCTTGCTGTTCAAATTACTGCCGTTGTCTGTGATGATTTTGTTCGGAAGGCCGTAGCGGCAAACCAAATCTTTCTTGATGAACTTAGCAATCACTGAACTTGTTACATTGGGATAAGAAGCAGCCTCTACCCACTTGGTGAAGTAGTCGATAGCAACCAGGATGAAACGATGACCATTTGAAGCTTTGGGTTCAGTAGGACCAATGATGTCCATGCCCCACATTGAGAAAGGCCAAGGTGCACTCAGGACATTCAGAGAGGTTGGTGGTACATGGATGTGATCTGCATAAATTTGACATTTATGGCACTTTCTTGCAAAGCTATAACAATCAGATTCCATTTGCAGCCAATAGTAACCTGTTCTCAGGATCTTTCTAGCCATTGTGTGCCCACTGGAATGAATTCCAAATGAGCCCTCATGAACATCTTGCATGATCTTTATTGATTCCTCCCTTGTTACACATCTGAGGAGAACCAAGTCATGGTTTCTCTTGTAAAGGACGTCTCCACTCAAGAAGAAACCCATTGACAGCCTCCTGAGTGTTCTCTTATCATTTTCTGAAGCGCTGGGGGGATATTCTCTGCTGGTGATATACTGTTTGATGTCATGGTACCAAGGTTTACTGCCTGATTCCTCTTCAACTGCCATGCAATGGTAATAAGCAGGTAGACCCCGGTGTTGGACTCTGACACACGTCAAGTTCCTGTCACAGTTGACGTTGAACATGGAAGACAAAGTGGCCAAGGCATCGGCCAGTTGATTCTCATTGCGAGGTATGTGCTGGAAGGTGATCTCTTCAAAGGGCTTGATTAGCTCTTGAATGTAGTCACGGTAAAGGATCAAATCAGGGTTTCTTGCTTCCCAATCACCTTTTACTTGGTGAACAACTAGAGCTGAATCCCCGGACACGTCGAGCCTTTTGACTTTCCAATCGAGGGCCGCTTGTATGCCTAAGATGCACGCCTCATACTCTGCAATATTATTTGTGACGTAGAAACTCAGCCTTGCCGTGAATGGTATGAAACGATTGTCCAGGGAGATCAACACTGCTCCGACCCCGTGCCCCCACATGTTAGAGGCACCATCAAACAGTACTCTCCACCTTTCATCATCTTGGGATTTTCCTTCGTCGAACAATGCCATGATGTCTTCATCTGGGAATTCACATTGCATGGACTGGTAATCCTCAGCCGGTTGATGTGCCAGATACTCTGCCAATGTGCTGCCTTTAACCGCCTTTTGGGTGACATGCTGGAGGTCATACTCTGATAAAAGCATTTGCCAACGAGCAATTCTACCTGTGAGCGCAGGTTTCTCAAATATGTACTTGATTGGATCCATCTTAGACACCAACTAGGTAGTGTGACTCAACATGTACTGTCTCAATCGATGCGCTGCCCAGGCAAGGGCACAACAAGTCTTCTCCAATGGTGAATACCTGGTCTCGCAATCGGTGAATTTCTTGCTCAGGTAGTAGATTGCATGTTCCTTCTTCCCCGACTCATCGTGTTGCCCCAGTACACAACCCATGGAATCGTCCAACACTGTAAGGTACAGAATAAGAGGCCTGCCGAACACAGGTGGCATTAGGACTGGCGGATTCTGAAGATACACCTTGATTTTCTCGAAGGCTTCTTGACATTGATCATTCCACTTCAACTCTTGGTTTTTGCACAACAGTTTGAAAATCGGCTCGCAGGTAGCGGTCAACTGGAAGATGAATCGGGAAATGTAATTCAGCCTTCCAAGAAAACCACGAACTTCTTTCTCTGTTTTTGGCGCTGGCATCTCGAGGATAGCACGCACTTTGTCCGGGTCTACCTCAATTCCCTTCTGGCTAACAATGAAGCCCAACAATTTTCCTGACCTCACTCCGAATGTGCACTTGGCGGGATTCAGCCTGAGTTTGTACTTTCTGAGGCGCTCGAAAAGCTTCTGCAGGTTAACAACATGCTCTTCATCGGTCCTTGATTTGGCGATCATATCGTCCACATAAACTTCAATCTCTTTATGCATCATGTCGTGGAACAGAGTCACCATTGCTCTTTGATAAGTTGCCCCGGCATTCTTCAATCCGAAAGGCATGACCTTATAGCAGAAAGTTCCCCAAAGGGTTATGAAGGTGGTTTTCTCCATATCCTCTGGAGCCATCTTGATCTGGTTGTAACCTGAATATCCGTCCATGAAGGAGAACATTGAGTGTTGCGCTGTGCTATCCACCAGAACATCAATGTGAGGTAGAGGGAAATCATCTTTAGGACTTGCTCGGTTCAAATCACGGTAATCGACACACATCCGGATCCTTCCGTCTTTCTTGGGAACCGGGACGATGTTGGCTACCCACTCAGGATATTTTGCCACTGCTAAGAACCCTGCGTCAAACTGTTTCTTGACCTCATCCCTGATTTTCAAGGACATCTCTGGCCTTATTCGCCTCAATTTCTGTTTTACAGGAGGATATTCTGGTTTTACCGGCAATCTGTGCTCAACAATATCTGTATTCAATCCCGGCATGTCTTGGTAAGTCCATGCGAAAATGTCAACATAGTCAAACAGGAGCTGAATCAACTTCTTACGTTCACAGTTCCCCATCGCGGTACCAACCTTGATCTCTTTTCTATCTTCCTCAGTACCCAAATTAACCATTTCTGTGGGCTCCCCATGGGGCTTGATGACCTTTTCTTCTTGTTCTACCATTCTCATAATTTCTGGAGGAGTATCCCAACCATCCTCAACATCTTCCTCGGTTTGGTTAATCGGGTAATCAAAGTCACAGTATGAGTTATGGGCATTATTACTTTCAAGAATTGTATTCGATCTGCATTAAAATGGAGTGGCGAATAAAAATAAAGAAAAGACATGCAAATGAGAGATGAAGAAAGAGAATTTTATTGAAAATTCCAAAATAACATTTTATTCATTGATGAAGTTTGACGAAAACATGCATGCCCGAATGAAATATCCCAAGGCCTTGGGCAGAGCCGAGGAATTTTGCATTACAAAGAAAAATTACTTTAAATTGAAAATCACAGGGAAATCTAGGGCCTCCCAGTTCTGGAGCTTTTCTTTCGCAGCACAACGGCGCACTAAGCCGACAGCACCGTCACCCGAGCCTGAATCTTCTTCAATCACATTGACCTGGTCAGGGTTCAGCATGCCTACACTTCGGAAGTTGTTCCTAAGATCACCGACGACCATCCCTCCCTGGTTGGGGGTCCTTCCTCTGAGCTTTGCCAACCATTTCTCTCTTCTATCAGCTGCTAGCCTCTCTCGGTCTGCAGGGCTTGGGATGTACCCAATACCGAACCTTTCAGTATTCCCTTTCAGCAGGACGGGTGCTACAATTCCTTGAGCAGCTTTTCCCAGGCCTTTTCCAACCCGATACCCATATCCTAGCATCACCTTTGCAACCATCATGTCCGCCTTGGACCACCTAGGCTTCAATTGGGGAGGCTCACTCTCAACAAAGATAGCATTTGAGATCTCCAATCCCTGGAAGGCAGTCTCAAAAGACTCCTCTGCTGCTTCAACGTAATATTCTGGTAGTGATCGGTTTATCATCATCTCCTCCTCCCCGAAGATTACTATCAACTTGCCCTCGGCCACAAACTTGGGTTTCTGATGGAGCGAAGATGGCACTGCCCCAGCGGCATGTATCCAAGGTCGTCCTAGCAGACAGCTATAAGAGGAAGCTATATCCATGACTTGGAATGTGACATAGAACACTTCAGGACCCACCTGCAAAGGCACCTCTACTTCTCCAAAAACTTCTTTCACAGACCCATCAAATGCTCTAACCAAGGTGGAGCTAGGCTTCAGATATGAGCAATCCACATCCAACTTATCCATTGTGGACTTGGGTAACACATTCAATGACGAGCCATTGTCGATGAGCACTCTGGCCAGCATGTAGTCCCCACACTTGACAGAGATGTGAAGGGCTTGATTGTGATTCTTCCCCGCCGGAGGTAGCTCAGCGTCTGTGAAGGTCAAGTAGTTGGATGCCACTATGTTCCCAACAATACCATCAAGCTGGTTGACCGTAATGTCATGGGGTACGTGTGCTTCATTCAGGATTTTCAACAGTGCAGCTCGGTGTGCCTCGGAACTAAGCAACAACGAAAGCATTGAGATTTTTGGCCGGGGTTTGATTTAACTGGTCCACCACCCGGTATTCACTTTGTCTCATTACTTTCAGAAATTCCTGAGCTTCTTTGTCTGATACTTCTCTAACTTCCACAGTTTCCTTATCTTTTCCCTTACGGGCCCTTTCTTCAGCTTCCTTTGATTGTTCCTTTCTAAGATTTTCAGGAACATACATCCTTCCACTCCTTGTAATTCCACTACTCCCAGCAATGTTTGTTATATCCAACACGCCCTGAGGGATCTCTGCTTGCATTTGCACGTTGCAGCTCCAGGGAATAACCCTAGTCTCTCTACTAGGGGTAGCAGCAGGTACCGGAATAACAACAGTCAGAGGTCTTGCCACAACCGAGCTTGAATTCAGACTGCAAGGGATTTCAACCGGTCTCCTGAAACCTCTGTTGTTTGATTGCAGAGTAGATACACTTTCTTCCTTTTCCTGAACCCCAACCTGGACCAGGTGTCTGTCTAACAGCTCTTGGAGGATGGGTTTGAAGCTCTCACAGGCCCCAACACAATAAGGGTCATTGCAGATGTCTCTTCTGGCACACCCTTCTTCGATGATACCACAACGGCATAGTGCAGCATGAATGATACTCGAGGGTGTACGAATGCACTCCACCTTCCGAATAAGTACTGACCACCCTGATCATTAATGGCATTTGCAGTGGGCCCACCATGCCCCGACAACAGGTTGGTTGTTACATTAGGTTGCTGAAACGATATACTCTTTGCATCAAGCAGGTCTTGCACAACGTACTTGAACGCCTTACAATCCTCCACCACATGACCTACTGCCCCAGAATGAAAGGCACAGGTAGCATTTGCATTATACCCTCTGGGATAGGGAGGCTGATATGGTTTCATCTGACGAGTGCTGATTAACTTGTTGGCAATGAGATAATTGAACAAATCCGTGTACGACATGGGGATAGGTTCAAAGACAACAGGCATTTTTTCATTGTAGTTTCTGTACTGATTGTTGGACTGGAATGGCTGAGCAGGCGGCGTCTGAGCAGGAACTGGAATGGCTTGTGGGGGATTGTTGTGTGATGGACCGCTAGCTCCGCTGATTGCATTAGTTTCTCCCTCCTTCTTCTTGTGGGTACCAGAAAAAGGCTTTTTCTGATGGGAAGGAGGTGTTGGGCCATGGGCTATTCTTCCGCTGCGCATGCCGTTCTCCACTCTTTCTCCAATGACAACCATCTCAGAGAAATTCGAAGCCACGCTGCCGACCAAACGATCATAGAACACTGGGGGAAGAGTTTCCATGAACATATGGACCATCTCTTTATCAAGCAGGGAGGGTTTTACTTGTGCAGCGAGGTTCCTCCACCTCTGGGCGTATTCCTTGAATGTCTCATTATCCTTCTTAGACATACATTGCAGCTGGGTCCTATCCGGGGCTAAATCACTGTTGTACTGGTATTGACGGATAAAGGCATCCGCCAGATCCTTCCAACAACGGATATTAGTTGGCTCCAATTGCATATACCATTCAAGGGGAGCTTCAGCTAAGCTTTCCTGAAAGCAATGTATCATCAGGTTATCATCACGGGCGTGGGCAGTCATCTTCCGGCAATACATCGTCACATGGCTGCGCGGGCAGGTTGCTCCTTTGTACTTGTCGAAAAATGGTGCTTTGAACTTGGGTGGCAGGACTAGATTAGGGACCAAGCATAACTCATGGGCGTTCCTAGCCTGGGAACCTGTTCCTTCAACAGCTCTCAATCTTTCTTCTAACATCTGGTACTGACTTCTAGCTTCATCAAGGTAATTCGGCGGAAAACCACTCACACCGTAGTGAAGATTATTCATCGACACCACAACTGGGGTCACGTGTGGGTCACGTGAGTGAGCGATAATCTGAGGAATTGGACCCTGAACTTGTGGATGGATTGTTGCTGGAGAATTGAAGCCAACCGGAGTTCCCGGGGTAATAGCAGGAGTAGGAATCTGAATTTGAACCTGAGGTGTCCCCGTTCCAACTTCATTCACAGCTGATTCAGGCTGGGCCTGTCCTGTGGTTCCCGAAGGACCACTTTCTGGGTTTGCACCGGCAGCAGGGGGTGTGTACCCTAATGGGAGACCATAAGGAGGCCATCGCACGTTCTGGAGAGCCTGAGAGACTCTAGGTTCAGGAGGAGGATCCACTCCTGCGGCAGCAGCACCTTCAGTTATGCCAGCATCCCTTAAGGCACTTAACACTCTTATGACCTCTGCCATTTGAGCTCTTATAACTTCCATCTCAGCCCTGATTGCTCGATTCTCTTGATTCTGATCATGCTGACCCTGACCATTTGGATTCGGACCTTCTGGAACTGCATCATTCTGGATTGGTTGATGATTGCCCAGATTCGCGTTGTCTTGATTGTTGGCCATATTTCTTGCCTGTGATCGCGTCCAATACCGATGATTAACCAGCTTGTCTTACTTCTTAAGATGGAACATTTTTTTTTTTATGAACACAAAGACAAATGATGCAAATGCAATGCAATATGCATGTTATTATGTTTATTCCCGGGAATCGCGGTGCAACTCGTCTTGTCATAGGTGTTAAGGTTCATGTGTTTTTAGGATTGCAACAAAGTTGGAAGCAACAAGGCAAAACAAACGTACTTCAATTAAATGGAATGCGAAGGAGTATCACAAATAGAAAGCAAATCAAAGTACAATATTCCTTAAGAGTGCAATACAATGATTTTAAACAAAGTACTATTTTCCAAAGAAAGTTACAACTTCTTAAAGAAAATTACAATTTCCTAAGGATCGCTACAATACTCTAAAGGGAACTTTAAAGGCATATGGCTTTCAACTCCTCGCTCCTTTTCCTCTTCTTGCTCTCAGCTGCCCCCCGGGCTTTCTCCAGGAGTTCTTCTGTGAGAATCTTGCAGTACTCAACAAACTCACACACCTTGACAGGGGTGTTGAAAGGATTCATTTCTGCATCCGCCTTTCTTAGCTTCTTGGGAATGTCTCTCACAGCCTGATTAGCTAACCAAACTAACTTGGAGAACTTGTCTTTCCAATGTAAGCCTTCCTTTTTCAATTCCTCAAAGACTTGTTGACTTTTTACCTTACTGAGCAATTCCGCAAATTGACTCTCCCAATAGTCACTCTTCTCCCTTAGCCGGAGGTAAGACCCTTCCAAGTACTGCACATGATTGGCCAAGCTTTCCGACTTCCCTTGTTCCCTTCTTAGTGCTTGCTGATAATCCCTCAGGATCCCTTCAATAGATTCCCGATCTTGCTTGACACTCTTTAATTGATCTTCCAATTCAAGCTTCATTATTCCAGAGTCTTTTCTTGACTTAACTAGTGCGTGCCTGACTGCTTGCTCTTCTTTCCATGTATCCTCATATAGCCTCTTCCATTTAATTGCTTCCGCTACAGCCTCATTCATCTTGGTAGTGCACCTCTTCACTTCCTCTTTGGCACCCTTCAAGTGCTTTTGCATTTCCCTATTGCTTTTCCCCTCTATTTCAAGTTTTCTATTGACTTCCTCAATAGCTGCAGCTTGGAAAGCATTTTCATTTTCTAGCTTTTTCTTGTCTTGCATCATCTTTCTCAATCTATCTTGCAGAGCCCTTTTCTCTTCTCCCACCTTTGACATGGCCAACCTAACCTCTTCCAATTCTTCAATGGTAGGAATGTGAGGTTCTTGTATCTTTTCCTCAGGCAGTGGTACTCCTTGGTTGGATGACCGAGTTTCACTAATCCTCCCTTCAAGCCATTGAGAAAAAGAGATAGCAGTGGTCCTCCTGGTTAACTCTTCTCTGTCCTTCCGCACTACGGTTTCCCAAGCTTGCAGGACTCGCCGAAGTAGACTCTCGTCTTTAGGGATCCCCGCGTGGAGGTAAAAACGAAACCGCATAGCTTCGGAGGGTGAATCCCGCATAGGGTATCCGAGCTGTCGCAAGGTCAAAGAGGGGTTATAGTTTATGCATCCTTGGATTCCCATGAGAGGAACGTTCTGAAAACTCCCACACCGAAATACCACTGAAGGCCTGTCTACCCAACATTTAGGTGAGAACCAACGAATCTGGAGAGCATCTTTGTTCTTGAAAGCATGCACCCACTCTTGAGAGTTCATAGTCTTCGGATTACAACCCAAGGCATAGGAAAGCAAATCCTTCACATCACTTTTGTTGGTACACACATGACTGATCAACCAAGCATATAACACAGGGAAGGAGCAACACATCTTATTCTTTTGGAATTCATGGTGACGAGTGAAGGCACGGTATGTCTCTGCGAGGATTGCGGGAACCGGGTTGATAGGATTTTTTGCACATTTGAAGGCGAGGAAGACACCGATTGCAGTTTCACTCACATGCTTCTCTATCTGAGGGAAGAGCACAATGCCGAAGATGGTCAGAGCTAGCACTTGCTTGAAAGAATTCCAATCATCAGACACTACATAGCTGGTCATCAAACTCTCAAAGTATTCTTGAGGAAACCCAAATACCTTATTACGTTCTATCTTATGGGCCCGCACTTTCTCATCACTGATTTGCAACAAGGCAGCAAGCTTTTCATCAGAATAATACTCCCCTTGGTATTGATAAGGCTTAAACTTGGATCGATCAAAGCCCAAAATCCTATCATACTCTTCTAGGGTAGGCGCCATTTGGAAATTCTTAAAAATGAAACAGCGAATCTCCGAGTCATAGAACCGACACAGGGCAGCAATGGCACTCTCTTGCACTTCTAGTTGTAGAAGCTTGCGAATGTTCCCATAGGTTTTGTCAAAAGACCTGACCTCAATAGGACCTAGGAGGGATGCATACTCTTTCAGACTAGCCATATCAATCTCTTTCACAACAGGAAGCCTTGAATTGAAAACGGTTTTGCCTTTTGATTCCATTCCGTTTCTTACACACCTATGACAAGACTTTGTGTTTCGTTGCGATCTCCGGCAAACAACTTTAATGCATGGAGGATGCAAAGAATGGAGGTTTTTTTTCAAAATTTTTGTTAGATGCGAATGCAATGATGATGATGCAAAATGACGCAGATGTGATGATTATGACCTTTTATTTACATAAAAAAGAGAGAAGAAAATGATGTTTATTGGTGGCGGTTCAAAACATTTTTGAAAATACCCGCTATATGCCACCTCATATAGGTGTTTATGAGGGAAAAAGGAAATTACTTTCTACATTTTTGGTAAAAGAGTTTCGAAAGAGGATGCCTAAGCTAATGCAACACACAATTTGCGTGCCCTTGTGTCCTACAAATGGGTAAAGATCGTAGGCTCTAAAGTCAATGACAAGGGTAATTCTTCCATGTGGGTTCTGGTCACTGCCTCACAATGGCAACCAAGAGCTAAAGTCTCTCTCATGAATACACCCACAATCGTAGAGAGCTACCGATTGTGAGGTATCATGAAGAAAGCGCACTCTTGGGCGAAACTTTCATGAGAGCCAGACAGACAACGGTCTACGAATGGCAGTCACTACTCATTTCCACTCTCCTAGGGTTCGTTGCAGACCTTGGGTTTTAGGCCCCACTCAATGCTCACAAATATAAGGTGTGCAGTGTGTGATGAGGGCACAACACCTAAAAATCTACCCAAACCCCACCTGCAAAGGGAAACCAAAACAGTCCAGACAATATCAAGCAACAGCATGTCGTCTACCCTAGGGTTCAATATCATTTCAACATAAGTATACTAACCTAGGGTTCCAACAACAATCGCAAGCATTGCTTACCTTAAGAAAGGGAGCCTAGAGGAGGGGACATAATAGGATTAGGGGAAATGCATGAGCTTACCTCAAGAAAGGGAGCAAAGAAGAGGGGAACATGCTAGGATTGGGGAAATGTATGAGAAAAGCATATAAACGACGAAAGTAAGAGGAGAAGAAGAAGAAACTACTCTTATTTTACTCAAGAAGCAAATATAGAAGAGGAAGAAGGCTAACACACAATGCACGCAAGCACAACATCACAAGAATGCACACGACAATTCTAAGAATAATGCAAGCATGTTTTTAAAGGCAAAGGAAAGAAAGAAGAAAGGGAAAGGAGGAGAGATATAACAAAGCATTCAAATCAACGAAATAAATCACATGTCGAATCGATTGGCTCGACCCACTAAAGAAAGGTCCCCAGCGGAGTCGCCAGCTGTTGCACCCCGAAAAATCCTTTGGAGGGATTTCTCTTCGCACAACATGAATTGGAGTCGCCACCAATATTTTTTAGAGGTAAAACATTGAAAAAAACCTTTCTTGAAAGACAATGGTCCTTGGAACCACGAGATTTGAGTTCGGGGGTCGGTTATGCATGGGGAAGGTACGAGCACCCCACACATCCTTTCTACTGAAAGGGAACCTCGATTTGACGTGTGATTTAAAAGGTTGATTTAAGAAATGCTTTGTTTTTATCTCTCTTTATCTCTCCTTACTTTATGGAAAAACTTAAGGAAAATTTAATCTTTTGCGCTTGACGGGAGGGCACCGTGCCTACGTATCCTGGGGAGGGAATCAAAGCAACGTAGTTCTTGTTTTCGAAAATTGTTTTGTTTTTAGAAATTGCCTTGTTTTGGAAAAGGGTTTGTTTTTTTGAAAAGAAAATGGTTTTCATTTGTCGTGCTTGACGGGAATGTGACCCGCTCCTACGTATCTCCCAGTGCGATGGAGAATTCAAAGCTTACGTCGTTCTCGGTTGTCGAGAAAAGGTTTTTATTTTTTAGTTGTTTAATTGTGAAAATTGAATGTTCACAGTGATCAAACAACAAAGGTTTCGAGTGATCACCACTAGCATCCCATTATTGACGATCGTGCAAGCAAAGGCTTCGCATTATCCTCAACAAAGTTTTTAATTTGTGAAATGAGAGTTCTTTTGAAAAATGAGTGTTCATGATAATCAATTGAGCAAAGACTCCAAGTGATCACCACTAGCACCCCATTGTTGACAATCGTGCAAGCAAAGGCTTCGCATTATCCTCAACAAAGTTTGATTTGTGAAAAATAGTTTGGAATTGTTTTGAGAAGAAGTGAAGTTGTTTATCAATGATTATGTAAATGCAAAAAAAATGTTTTGAAGTTGGAACGTTACTAACGAGTAACAAGTTGTTTTTTGTATGCAACATGGTTTTGATGTTTTGGAGAGTTACTAACGAGTAACAATTGGTGGAAATCAAAACAAGCAAATTGTGAACACCAATTCAACATTTTAATGCACCACAAGCACATAAACAAGTATATCAAGCATGGAGTACCAAGCTTCAATTCAAGAATGCATGAGTAGGCAAGGATGCAAGAATAGGTAAGAATGCGTGAATATGCAAAATGCACGTGCATCAAGGTTAAATGAACCTATCTTTTGCCAACTTAGCATAACCCAAGATCATTTGTGGACCATAAATGAACCAAAACCCAAATTCATCTTCTCAAATCACAAATTTCACAATTAACAACATAGGTTTGAATATTTGCAAGTTTAAACAAGTAATTTAACAAAATCAATTCATAAACCCTAGTATGCGAACCTTTTAGCCCAAAGAAATCAAGATACACATCTTGCAACCATTCCTTTAAGCGACCCAAATTCACAATCAAGGTTCATTTCCAAGCAATTGTACGATTGAACCTCAAAAGGCATCAAATCAAATATTAAAACCTAATTATTGAACATATGCGAACCAAATAGCCGAAGGAAATCAAGATTTACATCTTGTAACCATTCCTTTTGGCACAAAAGCTCACAATCATGGTTCATATTCAAATAATTATAAGATTAAGCCAACAAACACCCAAAAATCAACATCAAACCAAATTATCTCAAAATATGCGAAATACATACATGGCCAATCATCAATTTATTTCAACAAGTCAACCAAATCAAGCAAGCGAATGACATAACCAAAACATAGATACATTTATTCACAAGATTCAACCATGAGAACCAGCAAAAATCATAAAACACATATTTATTTGAAGCATGCGAAATTATTATCAAAGCAAATAACATTTTATTTCAATTAAAACAACAAAATCATGCATATAACCCCAAAATCAAAGCATCAAAACAAAGATTCATGAGATTAACATATGTACAAGCATAAAAATGAAGTTAAAAGAGAGGATCTACATTTTTGGAAGTGGAAATCTCACAAATATGCAAGAAATGATGACTTTATGCAAGGATTTACAAGAGAAGGGGTCTAGGAATCACATACCTTAAGATGAGCTCCAAATAAACACAATAGATGAAGAAACAATTAACCAAATCAACTTATCTTCAAGCTTGGTCTTCAATCTCCAAAAAATGACCCTTGATCTTGAACTTTTGTGTGATTTTATGAAGGATTGATGGTTGAAAATTAGTGTTTAGGCTTGGAAGATGGATTGAATGTGTGTGGGTAGATGAGAAATGAAGAAGTGAGTTAGAGAGAAGGGAGAGGGGGTGGCGCATAAATGGAGAGAAGGTGAGGAGGGAATTGTGTGCTAGGGTTTATGAGTGAATGGTGAGGCCAAAAGCTTTCTTTTCTTTTGTGAGGTGAGGTTAATAGGGTATATATAGAAAGCAATTAGGTTTAAGGGTAGTTAGGTCATTGTGCATCTCATCTCACCCTAGGATTGCATCTAAAATTTGAATGGAGGGTGAGGATTGAATCACACATGGATTGAGGTCAAAAAATGAAAATATGAGAGGGAATGAGAGGGATAGGCGACACACATTGGGAGGGGTCCTTGGTGACCAAGTTTTGCAAGTTGGCAATTGTACTATTGTACTATTATGAGACCATTCCCTTTTCCTTATATTTTTGATTATTCTTTTCAAGATAATTGTACAAAAATACACCACTTTGAGCCACATACAAGGTATTTTGAGGAATATGCCATTTTATGTGATCACCATGACCAAAAAATGTCATAAAAATCACATCTTCGAACTTTTTGTAGAATATTCCCTATTGATCCTTTTTGAAATTTTGTGCACAATGTATGCATGCATGCGCATACATACATACATGACCAAAAATGTTTTGCCTCAAATAAATTTCTCTAAAATTGCACAATGATTCTTGATAAGAAATTATCTTATTTTTGACAATGACCAAAATACCCTTTTGCCCTAAAAACCTTGTTTTTTAACAACGAATGCATTTCCACTCTAACAATGAATTTAAAAGCCCTAGAATGACTTTTAAAACCCAAAAATGCATGCACAATGCTCTTCACTCTTCAAAATAAAACCACACTTCTCAATTTATTTATTTTTTTGCGGAAAATTAGGGTTTTAAACCTAGGCGGACAAAATTAGGGTATGACACGCTCTGCAATGGGCTTCCACTACGTCTTTGTGAGCACGTTTGGAAATATCGGTAAATTCCTCCTCGAGCCACTTCAACTTGACTTCGTTCCCCCTCCTTTGATCATCTATCGGTGTTTTACACAAGAGTTTCTGGCATAGGTCATCATATTCATGTCGTGTCCTTCCTAAACCCGAAACAGCGTATCCGTCGACGGTTAGACCCAATTGTAACGCTACATCCTGGAGAGTTATTGTGCACTCTCCAACTGGAAGATGAAACGTGTGTGTTTCTGGTCTCCAGCGCTCGACCATTGCCGTCACCAAGGAAGGATCTATTTTGAATTTTCCAAGAGTTGCAACATTTAGAAACCAAGCTTGAATTAAGTAGTCCCTAATCTGCGGATCTGGAGTTTCAATGGTAAAATTTTTGTGTGTTTTAATTGTATCATTAATGGGTTGAGAAGACCTGTGAATATGTTGTTTTCTCAGCAAAGCCATATGGAATTTGTGAGAACTGATTTTTGATGAGAATGTACTCAATGAAGTTTTTGATGAAGAATTGATGAAGTATATGGAATTTGGAAGTTCAATGACTTTTGTGAGGAGAAAAGTTGATGAATTTGTAGGAGGGGTGCCTTGAAGAATTGATGAAGAATGGTTCAATGATTTGTAGGATTGATGAATTTGTAGGAGGGATACTTCAATTATTTTTGTCCATGTCCATTTTGGAAAAGGACATATTCGGTGAGTGAAGAGATGGTGGGGTGCCTTGTCTATCAACTTCCATCAATTTTTTTTGTCTATTAGCATTTGGTGTGGTTCCATTATATTCGATGCCTTACATACTATCATCATTAGTCTATCAATGCATGCCTTATAATATTCAATGCCTTTTGATAAAAAAAATGATAACAATTAGCATTATATACTATCATCATTAGTCTATCAAACCATTAGCATTTTTTTAATTACAAATTCAAAAAAAAAACAGTTTTCAATTAGTACTTAATAACTGAAAACAGTTTTCAATTAAGTACTTAATGACTAAAATAAAACAATCATTTATAAATAGTAAATTCTTTATGAGTAAAAAAGTAATAGTAAATTCTTTAAAAAAAATAGATGCATAGATAGTTTGGTAATTTAAATAGACCTTTCTTTTCATATATAAAAATAGATGTAGGGATAGTTTGGTAATTTAAACAACTCTCTTTTTCATATGCATGTAGATAGTAGAGATAGTACAATAGTAGATAGTTTGGTAATTGATAGGCCGCAAGTGCACAGTTCTATCGTGTAATAGAAAGTATTGATCCACATGGACTTATGTGATTACCAATATTATTTTCGGTTTAGATTAGCTAAAACGAATGATTGTAATATAAGAAGTTGATTGTAATATAGGAGGGGTGCCTTGAAGAATTGATGAAGAATGGTTCAATGATTCGTAGGATTAATGAATTTGTAGGAGGGGTACTTCAATTATTTTTGTCCATGACAAGGCATAATAATTAGAAAATGACTTAGGGAATATATTCCATGACAAGGCAAAATAATGTTTGGAGACAATTAAGGCCATTCATTGGAGACAAGGCATAATCAGGGAGTATTTGTATATCTTGGAGGGGTCTACTAAGATTTAATGAATCCATTCATTGGAGACAAGGCCACATGGATAGAGTGCATGTCAATAATTCTTCTCATCAAGAAGAAGAAAATAAACATGACATTATAGAAATATTGTCAATTTTTACCATGACATTATAAGCATAACATTATAAGCCTAAAAAATTACTTTTTTAGCATGTTTAGATCAATTTTTACCATTTTTATTAAGTTATAAAATTTAAAAAATTATATGACATTATAGCAGAGTTACAGAACTACGGTTTCATGTTTTGAATTAGTACTTACGGACATAAATTACACGTGTACAAGAATCGAAACAATGACTAAAAACAGTTTTTTCTAAGTCTAAAAAGTGACTTTTTTAGCATGTTTAGATCAATTTTTACCAATTTTATTAAATTATAAAATTTTAAAAAATTATATGACATTATAGCAGATTTACAAAACTACGGTTTCATGTTTTGAATTAGTACTTACGGACTTAAATTACACGTGTACAAGAATCGAAACAATGACTAAAAACAGTTTTTTCTAAGTCTAAAAAATGACTTTTTTAGCATGTTTAGATCAATTTTTACCATTTTTATTAAATTATAAAATTTTAAAAAATTATATGACATAATAGCAGAATTACAGAACTACGGTTTCATGTTTTGAATTAGTACTTACGGACTTAAATTACACGTGTACAAGAATCGAAACAATGACTAAAAACAGTTTTTTCTAAGTCTAAAAAATGACTTTTTTAGCATGTTTAGATTAATTTTTACCATTTTTATTAAATTATAAAATTTAAAATTTTTTTATGACATTATAGTAGAGTTACAGAACTACGGTTTCATGTTTTGAATTAGTACTTACGGACTTAAATTACACGTGTACAAGAATCAAAACAATGACTAAAAACATTATAGCATAGTTAAATTTTGTTGCTTCAGGATACTCCATGAATGAATATAGCGCCGAACTGTACAAAAGCAAAGTCCGTAGGGAAGCAGGTGAGGAGGCCGTGGCGTGGGTTGATTGTAACACCCCGAATTTTAAGGGCTTTATTATGCGAACTCAACTCCTAATATGAAATAAGTTTTTTTTTGAAAAGTACTCGTCATGCTTTCTAAAACAGAGTATTTTTTTTTCATTTAAAACTCTTTTCAAAACAATCAGAGTAGTGCAGCATTTTCTGAAACATGATATCTCTCTTAACATGATACAAGAATTAGAACTAAAATACGACATGTATAGATTTACTTCCCTGCACCAAAATGGTACCTGTTTTCAAAAAAAATACAACACAAGGACAAAATCTGTTTGAGATAAAGACATAGTCAATCTAAGACTAACCACTATCTCTACTGATACATACACAAATGCCTATACAAAGGACTGCTAAAGGACCATACACTTGAGAAATTTCCCAAAACGACGACAAAAGAAGACCCCTACGCTGATCAAGCATTCTATACTCAACTTCCAATTTGGAATCTCGATGAGCCCACCTGAACTCCACTATGGAAGGAGACCAATCACTGCAACTTTGTCTCTGAAAACTAAACAACGGTCCTCCAATAACTGGGTTGACATCCATTACATTGGAGAACCACGGGCAAGGGTCATCTTCTAGAAATTGCACATATATAGATATAAACTGACTCACACATAAATAATCAACTCACATATGCATAATATTAACAAGTTTCAAACAACTCATAACCAACAAGACATCACACCACTCCATATATACTAATGCAATGCCTATATGCCAATGCATATGATTCCGGAATATCACCTCCCCCGTAGGGGTTTGTGAGGTCCAATAAAGAACAACACCACCATAGTCCCGCAAGACTTGTGAGATCCAATGAAGGAAAACACCACCATTTGTGAGGTCCAGTAAAGAACAACACCACCATTGTGAGGTCCAATGAAGAACAACACCGCCTATGTATGCATGACTATACATCAACACCTCATGCATAATTTTACCACACCAAGCATTATTCAACCAACCATCACATGGATTAAGAATAATGATTTAACACCAGCACCAAAACAACACATTAGCAACGGATATATCAGTCAGTACACACCACCACACCATTCAAAATTTAAGTAGTACATATAAAGAAAGGAAAGAGACCTTACCGACTTTTTCTTTCGATTCAACAACGTACAACTCTGTATGTATCTCTCGCCCCACACTAATCATTCCAATATATTCCTCAAGTCACCACCAACAAATTTCCTTTTAAAGTCTCTCTCAACGTCTCATTCTAACCTCCCTAACTTATTTTCCTTTCTCACTTCTCGAAATATATCTCTAATTAGATTGAAAAGTCATAATTTTCTAAAATATTCATTCATCATAATGTTAGTCTCTCAACATACTCCTATCATTTTGCAAGGATTTTTCTTTTTGTTTTTCATTCCTTAGGTCACACTCTAACCCTTTTCCAAAATCTAGTTCAAGTGTCACGCTCACTTTTATAAATAAGAAAGACTTCAAATTTATTTTTCAAAAACGATTTTCTTAGTCACAAAAACGATCACGCCTACATATATCTTTTCTCGCCCTCACTTCGACGTCGCCCTTGTTTCCTACCAAACATCTCAAACAAAAATCATCCACATCATATGTACACATCCACGACAAAGAACAAGCACACAAATAAGCCTACAAAGGCCACAACACACAATGTCCTCATAAGGACCAAACCACTTAAGCTCACAACAACAACAACAACAACAACAAAACCAACAAACAATTACCGACCACAACTACAACATACAAAAGTAATTAGAAGAAGCCCTTACCTTAGGCGCTTTCCTTCCTAGCGTATATGTCACTTGGTCGTACCCACGACCCCTACAACTCGATCTTTCCATCTATGTGCCCACGTTCCATATTGCTAGCGCCACCAAAGTGACAACTGATCATTTCGAGAATAACGAGTCACAACGTGCTAACAACTACTATACATCTACGTTTAGCTAACTACTCCATGTCAACTAATAATATTTAGTTTTAAAACATCTCACTTCTCAACCTCATTTTAAAACCCACAATTCCCAACAATCTTGTAGTTATTGAAATCAACTATTCTTTCTAACACTTTAAAACAATAATCAATAACTCCAAAATATATCATTTTCGAAATTGCGTTCTCCATAAATATTTTTTTCCATGTTCAATTAGATCTCAAAGAACTATTCACACCTTAGAGACTCAGTACTAATCCTTTGCTCATACTTAACTAATTTAACCTACTTAAATTTCTACCTTATCTCTCATAGCATCAAAAGCAAACACTTACAATTTCATCATAAACAAGACCCACCACACTTAAAATCTACGATCAATTAATTTCTTAATAAAATTATCTTAAGGATATATGATTCAACTAAATCAAATCAATGACCTATGTCATCACTAGCATACATCCCATCTTAAAACTATAGATTACACCACCATATTGGGATTCCAAAAATACCGTAAAGTCAAATCTCAATCTATTTAACCAGTTTCAAGTTCAGCATAACAACTAAAAGTAGTAGTGATTTCACTTCCTATAAATCTAAGCTACAATTAAATAATTAAGCCTACTACTAGAAATTATATTAGTCACCTCATCTTCAAGCACATACAATTAAACAAAATGAAATCTTGATCCTCCAAATCCATTCTAGCGGTTTCCAATTCACCCTCTTAGTCCAACTAAGATTCATACTAAATTCATCCTTGAACAATTTCCTTTCAATCACATTCTTTTGCATAAACCTGATGAATAGTTGTTATGAACTCTAAAACATAGCTTCAAATTTAAAATCAAATCCAAATAAACTACCTTAATATGCTTGGAAGCATTATTTCAATTTCTTAAAACTCACTATATCCCCTCTATTATTTCAAAGCTTGGGCAACACCTCATTTCTTTTCCAAACATCCCAATACTTATATTTAAAACTACTAATTTATATACTTAATCACATTCATTACTTTTTCAAGAATTTAGGTTTGTCAAGAAAAATGAGATTTTCCTTTGATCATGTTCAGCTCAACAACATGAATAAATTTCAAGTTTCTTTAACAAATTATCCCAAATTAATTTCAGGACTACATGAGAAATCAATCATTCCAATATACTTTCACAAATCTGACCTAGGTTTTAAAAGAATTTGGGAACATTGATAATTTTTCTCATTAGCAAAGTCTTCACACATTTGAAGCATTAAACAAGAAGGAAATAAAAAGTATCTACTACATCCATTTCTTCTAGACTACGTTTGCAGTGGGAAAGAAGTATAGAAAGATTAGTTCCAACTTACCCACAAGCCAAGAGATGCCTATAAACCAAGAGGAGAACTAGAAACAAGGAAGGTTGGAGGAGGAAAAGTGATCACACAAAAGAATTAAGGAGAATCTTGGAGCCTAACTTGAGCTTCTTCTCCACACCATGAGCTTGAATGAAAAATAAAAAGAGATTGATGTGTGTGGGTGTGTGTGTCTCGGCCAAGCATTAAGAGAGAGAGAGAAATTAATTTCTTTTTTTTTCTTTTCAAAAAGGCATTTTACTTGGCTATGAAAGCTCAAGGTAAAAATATCTTTATTACCATGGAGAAGGTGACACCTAGCACCCAAATTAAACTAATTAATATTAATCATCAAGTCTAACCATCTAATCCATCAACATCTTTCACTAATCCATTATCATCTCTTACACACTTTTAACTTAAAACAAAATAGTCATATCACATGCTCTTTGAAAATTATCTACCCCGATATATTTAAGTGACTGATGAATCCCAGTTCAACAGATCAATTCCTGTAACAACATGTATATACTCACGATAAAGTGACTAATTTTTATTCGAAAAGAATAAATATTTTTTTCTTCCTAAAAATAGTATTTTCACCTCTTTGAGACACATCCCACTCAGAGAAACCCGAGTTAAATTTTCGTTGAATTCTGAGTTCATTTGAAAATTAAACAACAGGTAAAATTTACCCGGTTATGCAAAACGCGGTAAAATTCATTTTCTAAAATTTCAACGAAAATTTTACCAACACTTAACAACATTATTTAAACCTTAAAAACACACTCAAATTGATTTCTTTTCATGGAAAATCAAAAACCATGTCCATTACAAGAACTGTAAAAAGACAAAAGTAAAAACAGTATAATTTACTATACTACCCGGGTCTTACATTACTCCCCTCGTAAAATAGTTTCGTCCTCGAAACTAAGAGCAAGGAAACAACTCCAAAGATTGTTCCATATCGCGTGTGCAGTAATTCGGTTCCAAATCACCTTGATTAAAGAAATTTCCTTGTTCGTTATTGGCTTAATCTTCCTATCCTCAACCTTGTCTAGACACACCTCGAATGATAAATCATATATCTAGTTCAATCACACATGCAGATTAGAATGTATCACCAAAAATAAACATATGCAGATTAGAAACATACTTTTCCTTAATTAATTCAGAAGAACAACCAATAGACACCCCAACATTTATTTACTCCTAGTAGTTGTTTACAAAACAACATCCTAAGCACTAACTATTTTAGCATCACCGGTCAAGCCATAGTTCCACAAGTCAACCAAATTATTCCAATTCTCTTTATATGTATTTATGTGCTTATCTCTTTACACCTTGAGTGTACAATCAACTTTACCATTTCTACTCAATCACTAGTCATTGTAAATACTCATCTAAGACTTCTAGCTCTAACAATCATCATGTAACCAAAAGATACATATTTTTCGTACACCCTCCAATCCTCTAGGAGGGAATTACACGAATTCATGCTACCCAGCTCCTAGGGCATTTCCAACACTAAAGTGTTTATTCATTTATACACACATTCACAAAATCCATCATAAGCTGCACGAGTCCTTAAATGTCTGACTATTCAAGTAATTGAAGTTTTTCCCACTTATAACGAGTAATCAAAAGGATCTAACCCACAACTTATCATCTTGTGATTGAAACTAAAACAATTATGTCTACTAGCTTGAATTGTACAATTGAACAAATACTAATCCATTAGATTCAACACAACCCAGAGATATCAATACACTTTGCCTATTCCAGTCAATTGTAGTTTCTCTACTTTTGGTAAGTCATTGAGCGGGCCAAGCTAATGACTCATTTTCTAGTAGCGAAAACTACACTGATTGTATAGACCACTCCTAATTAACTTGTCTAACTATTGTTGACTCCTAACTACTAAAAATTCTCTAACCAGAAGCTCCTCATTTTACCCCTCGATTCCCATTCGAGCGGTCTCCTATTCCATCACAAATATCAACTCTTAGATGCTTTTCATGCAGGGTTCTGAATATGACTATGCTCGAGTTCATAATCATAATCACAACTTAATTGCTTAAAGCCCTCTAATTCCTTGTCACATTTTCACGATTCTAATTTAAATCGATCACAATCTCTTGTCTACACTAGTTGCCTTGCTATTTTCCACAAAACCCCTCGGCATTATCCCACTTTACGCCACACACTCAAACATATAAGCACTCAAAACACAACCAATACAAGAAGAAACAATAACAGATTCAACCTTGATTAATATTAGGTGCCCTCTAATGGCATCAGTTAACTACAAAAATCATATTGATATCATAAGTTTCCCCACAAGAAGTTCTTTGTATTCTTTGGAAATTCAAGTCATGGCATTGGTCTCCCTAGGCTACGAGTTAAAACAATGTCGACCATAAAACCCTACCTGATACCTAGTCCCACATTTATATTCCCCTTCTGAACTGACATACATCAATGTGAAGTATCACTCCAGTAGGAGATACTACAGACCATCATCAAATGGTTAACATACAGCTAACACATAGAAAAATTACACCTGACAACTCCTGACACTTGATCAGCGATAGCTACCCAACATCACAGTCCGGCTAGGACGAACAGCTCTGATACCACAATGTAACACCCCGAATTTTAAGGGCTTTATTATGCGAACTCAACTCCTAATATGAAATAAGTTTTTTTTTGAAAAGTACTCGTCATGCTTTCTAAAACAGAGTATTTTTTTTTCATTTAAAACTCTTTTCAAAACAATCAGAGTAGTGCAGCATTTTCTGAAACATGATATCTCTCTTAACATGATACAAGAATTAGAACTAAAATACGACATGTATAGATTTACTTCCCTGCACCAAAATGGTACCTGTTTTCAAAAAAAATACAACACAAGGACAAAATCTGTTTGAGATAAAGACATAGTCAATCTAAGACTAACCACTATCTCTACTGATACATACACAAATGCCTATACAAAGGACTGCTAAAGGACCATACACTTGAGAAATTTCCCAAAACGACGACAAAAGAAGACCCCTACGCTGATCAAGCATTCTATACTCAACTTCCAATTTGGAATCTCGATGAGCCCACCTGAACTCCACTATGGAAGGAGACCAATCACTGCAACTTTGTCTCTGAAAACTAAACAACGGTCCTCCAATAACTGGGTTGACATCCATTACATTGGAGAACCACGGGCAAGGGTCATCTTCTAGAAATTGCACATATATAGATATAAACTGACTCACACATAAATAATCAACTCACATATGCATAATATTAACAAGTTTCAAACAACTCATAACCAACAAGACATCACACCACTCCATATATACTAATGCAATGCCTATATGCCAATGCATATGATTCCGGAATATCACCTCCCCCGTAGGGGTTTGTGAGGTCCAATAAAGAACAACACCACCATAGTCCCGCAAGACTTGTGAGATCCAATGAAGGAAAACACCACCATTTGTGAGGTCCAGTAAAGAACAACACCACCATTGTGAGGTCCAATGAAGAACAACACCGCCTATGTATGCATGACTATACATCAACACCTCATGCATAATTTTACCACACCAAGCATTATTCAACCAACCATCACATGGATTAAGAATAATGATTTAACACCAGCACCAAAACAACACATTAGCAACGGATATATCAGTCAGTACACACCACCACACCATTCAAAATTTAAGTAGTACATATAAAGAAAGGAAAGAGACCTTACCGACTTTTTCTTTCGATTCAACAACGTACAACTCTGTATGTATCTCTCGCCCCACACTAATCATTCCAATATATTCCTCAAGTCACCACCAACAAATTTCCTTTTAAAGTCTCTCTCAACGTCTCATTCTAACCTCCCTAACTTATTTTCCTTTCTCACTTCTCGAAATATATCTCTAATTAGATTGAAAAGTCATAATTTTCTAAAATATTCATTCATCATAATGTTAGTCTCTCAACATACTCCTATCATTTTGCAAGGATTTTTCTTTTTATTTTTCATTCCTTAGGTCACACTCTAACCCTTTTCCAAAATCTAGTTCAAGTGTCACGCTCACTTTTATAAATAAGAAAGACTTCAAATTTATTTTTCAAAAACGATTTTCTTAGTCACAAAAACGATCACGCCTACATATATCTTTTCTCGCCCTCACTTCGACGTCGCCCTTGTTTCCTACCAAACATCTCAAACAAAAATCATCCACATCATATGTACACATCCACGACAAAGAACAAGCACACAAATAAGCCTACAAAGGCCACAACACACAATGTCCTCATAAGGACCAAACCACTTAAGCTCACAACAACAACAACAACAACAACAAAACCAACAAACAATTACCGACCACAACTACAACATACAAAAGTAATTAGAAGAAGCCCTTACCTTAGGCGCTTTCCTTCCTAGCGTATATGTCACTTGGTCGTACCCACGACCCCTACAACTCGATCTTTCCATCTATGTGCCCACGTTCCATATTGCTAGCGCCACCAAAGTGACAACTGATCATTTCGAGAATAACGAGTCACAACGTGCTAACAACTACTATACATCTACGTTTAGCTAACTACTCCATGTCAACTAATAATATTTAGTTTTAAAACATCTCACTTCTCAACCTCATTTTAAAACCCACAATTCCCAACAATCTTGTAGTTATTGAAATCAACTATTCTTTCTAACACTTTAAAACAATAATCAATAACTCCAAAATATATCATTTTCGAAATTGCGTTCTCCATAAATATTTTTTTCCATGTTCAATTAGATCTCAAAGAACTATTCACACCTTAGAGACTCAGTACTAATCCTTTGCTCATACTTAACTAATTTAACCTACTTAAATTTCTACCTTATCTCTCATAGCATCAAAAGCAAACACTTACAATTTCATCATAAACAAGACCCACCACACTTAAAATCTACGATCAATTAATTTCTTAATAAAATTATCTTAAGGATATATGATTCAACTAAATCAAATCAATGACCTATGTCATCACTAGCATACATCCCATCTTAAAACTATAGATTACACCACCATATTGGGATTCCAAAAATACCGTAAAGTCAAATCTCAATCTATTTAACCAGTTTCAAGTTCAGCATAACAACTAAAAGTAGTAGTGATTTCACTTCCTATAAATCTAAGCTACAATTAAATAATTAAGCCTACTACTAGAAATTATATTAGTCACCTCATCTTCAAGCACATACAATTAAACAAAATGAAATCTTGATCCTCCAAATCCATTCTAGCGGTTTCCAATTCACCCTCTTAGTCCAACTAAGATTCATACTAAATTCATCCTTGAACAATTTCCTTTCAATCACATTCTTTTGCATAAACCTGATGAATAGTTGTTATGAACTCTAAAACATAGCTTCAAATTTAAAATCAAATCCAAATAAACTACCTTAATATGCTTGGAAGCATTATTTCAATTTCTTAAAACTCACTATATCCCCTCTATTATTTCAAAGCTTGGGCAACACCTCATTTCTTTTCCAAACATCCCAATACTTATATTTAAAACTACTAATTTATATACTTAATCACATTCATTACTTTTTCAAGAATTTAGGTTTGTCAAGAAAAATGAGATTTTCCTTTGATCATGTTCAGCTCAACAACATGAATAAATTTCAAGTTTCTTTAACAAATTATCCCAAATTAATTTCAGGACTACATGAGAAATCAATCATTCCAATATACTTTCACAAATCTGACCTAGGTTTTAAAAGAATTTGGGAACATTGATAATTTTTCTCATTAGCAAAGTCTTCACACATTTGAAGCATTAAACAAGAAGGAAATAAAAAGTATCTACTACATCCATTTCTTCTAGACTACGTTTGCAGTGGGAAAGAAGTATAGAAAGATTAGTTCCAACTTACCCACAAGCCAAGAGATGCCTATAAACCAAGAGGAGAACTAGAAACAAGGAAGGTTGGAGGAGGAAAAGTGATCACACAAAAGAATTAAGGAGAATCTTGGAGCCTAACTTGAGCTTCTTCTCCACACCATGAGCTTGAATGAAAAATAAAAAGAGATTGATGTGTGTGGGTGTGTGTGTCTCGGCCAAGCATTAAGAGAGAGAGAGAAATTAATTTCTTTTTTTTTCTTTTCAAAAAGGCATTTTACTTGGCTATGAAAGCTCAAGGTAAAAATATCTTTATTACCATGGAGAAGGTGACACCTAGCACCCAAATTAAACTAATTAATATTAATCATCAAGTCTAACCATCTAATCCATCAACATCTTTCACTAATCCATTATCATCTCTTACACACTTTTAACTTAAAACAAAATAGTCATATCACATGCTCTTTGAAAATTATCTACCCCGATATATTTAAGTGACTGATGAATCCCAGTTCAACAGATCAATTCCTGTAACAACATGTATATACTCACGATAAAGTGACTAATTTTTATTCGAAAAGAATAAATATTTTTTTCTTCCTAAAAATAGTATTTTCACCTCTTTGAGACACATCCCACTCAGAGAAACCCGAGTTAAATTTTCGTTGAATTCTGAGTTCATTTGAAAATTAAACAACAGGTAAAATTTACCCGGTTATGCAAAACGCGGTAAAATTCATTTTCTAAAATTTCAACGAAAATTTTACCAGCACTTAACAACATTATTTAAACCTTAAAAACACACTCAAATTGATTTCTTTTCATGGAAAATCAAAAACCATGTCCATTACAAGAACTGTAAAAAGACAAAAGTAAAAACAGTATAATTTACTATACTACCCGGGTCTTACATTGATGATATAGAAAAAGAACAGTGGCTACAATGGTGTGATGGAGGGCATCGTTGGGGCCACATGACAACAAACCTTGCCGAGTGCATCCACAAGGTATTAATGGGCTTGCGCAATCTCCCGATACGTTCGTTGGTAGAGTCAATCTATTATAGGTTGACTGAGACTTTTGTCCAAAGGGGGAGGGAGGCACATGTAATGTTGCATTCTGGTCAAGTTTACTCAGAAAAATTATTGGAACATATTGAAAGAAACAGAGCAGTGTCTAACACACATAGCGTTTCAATTCACAATCGAGCCCAAAGTGTGTTTAGAGCACGCATGGGTGATTGTGGGGAATTTCAGGCGTTGCGCTATCCTTGTTCACATGTCATTGCAGCATCTTCAAAAATCCATTATGACCACATGCTCTTTGCGCCTCCACAATACAAACTGGATTATGTTTTCAATACATATTTTGTGGATTTTCCAACATTACCAATTGAGTTGTCCTGGCCAGATTTCAATGGAATTGAATTGCAACATGATCCAAATATGCGGAGAGAAAAAAAGGGTCGCTCAAAGTCTTCCCGTATTCGTACTGAGATGGATCAAACAGAAAGGAGTAATCGTACTAAGAGATGTGGTCTTTGTAGAAATGAGGGGCACAACCGAAACAATTGCCCTAACCGGAATGTAGATCAATGGGATAATTAAGTATTATATTCATACTGAGTTGTTGTAATTTTGTAATCCGGTCTTCAATCAATGTAATCCGCTTTTTAATCAATGAAAATAAATGTTTCAATTATTTAATAAATGTGTTTATTTTTTCGATAAATAAATGTTAGAAATTTTAAAAATAAATAGGAATTTTTTAATTATTTTTCATTTTATATAAATTAGTATTGTTATTAAAATTGAATTTTTTAAAAAAAAACCTGTTGAGAAGTCGTTATTTTAGGTGGTGACTTCTAAACAAGGAAATTGAAAAAATAAAAAAAACCACGTTGAGAAGTCGTTACCCGGGGTAGCGACTTCTCAACTGCAAAAGTTGGATTTTTAAAAAAAACATGTTTTGAAGTCTTTTTTGGGGGAGACGACTTCTAAACGTGAAAAAAACAAATTTTCCAAAAAGCATGTTGAGAAGTCGTTTCCTGGGGTAGCGACTTCTCAACAGGCAAAAAAAAGTGGGCTACTTTGGTAAATAAATAAAAAAGTGTGTTATTTTGGAATTTTTTTTTATTGTGCCACGACCGTTTTTTTGCCTAGCTGGTGTGCCACTTAGATTTGCTTCTCTTCATGTTTTGAATATTTGAACTAACTCATTACCTTGTTATATTATATATTACTATGATTTTGATTTGCTCTTCATTGGCGGAGCATTCATTTATTGCTGTTTATCTTGTTGCTTTATCATTTTGTTTACAAGATTTTTAAAATTTTAATTTTTGGGGAAAAAAAAGATTTTAGTGTGTTTAATTAAAAATTTTATTGCTTCAAATTAAAGTCATTGTCTTCTTTTTAATGTTGGTCTTTACTAAGTTACGACTCATAATCTTCCTCGAATGCCATATGTTGTTGCTACTACTTCAATTTGAAAAAATATAAACATGTATTATGACAATTGTTATTATGCAAGAACATGTCATTATTTCAAAGCATAATTTAATGCATTAAGACTGAATTCTTGTTGCATGCTAATTTATATTCTCTTTTTCACAGTTTGTACTCATGCATCAATCAAGTCTTACATTCCTTGAATGGTTTAATCAATCTCATTTGATTGATTTGTTTGCAGGCAACATTTGTAGTAGAGACATTCTTGTTGAGTTGGAAAAAGGGGGAGAAAATTGTCAATATTTATAATGATCACGTAGATCCTCAACTCTATGCAACCTTTGCTTGTGATATCTACAAGCACCTTCGTGCATCTGAGGTACACCTTTGTTTTTTTTGTTAGCAATTATCTCTGCTTTGTTTACAAATTCTATGTCCCCAACTAAACATTACAAACTCTGTTATGTTTCCCACATTAGCATTTCTTACCTTTACAAACTGTAATTATTTGGCTCCTAGAGAAAGTTTAACAAGATTTTGTTTTCAAAAACTTCAACCACTAATATATGTTAATTTGAAAACATTTTATGTTGCAATATGATTAATTTTACCATATCATGACACAAACACTATGATTGCTAAGTTTGCCTTTCTGGGAAAGTGTTGGGCTGTGGTCTGATGTTGTAATCTGCATACTGTGATCGGTGGTCAAATTCGTCTACACATATGGATATAAATAATTGTTTCCCTTTATTACTAGGAAACGTTTTTGTAAATCAAAAATCTTACACCATGTATGCAAAGAAACTCCATGGATTGTGACTCAATTAGATCAAGGATAGGAAGATAAACACAAGGAGAATTCTTCTACTGTCTAGAGTCTCACCTTCTTGTCCTCTCATCACAAACCTAACAATGAACATCTATATGTCCACTTATATGTGCTCTCTCATTGCCCAGTATATATCTCTTTGCCAAGCTAACTGCCAAGGAATTCCAATTTGTTTATTTTATAGGCAATTTACAGATTACACATTATTTTTGGAACTAAAAGAAGACACAAAAAGGAATGGTAATGCTAAGCACTTTAAAAATCCTATTAGAATTTAAACTAACACTAAAATTAGAATGCTTGTATGCTCCTGGTTTTCTGATATAAAATGAATTTTTTCATGTTTAAACTCCAAACAGTAGGGTGCTGGCTGCTACTAAAACTAAAAGCAACTAATTACTGTACAATTCTGAACAAGGTAGAATGAATATGCAGTATGTGACATGAATATGGTAATTATATATGTACATCACTGCTAAAGTGAAATGTACTTTTACAATATGATTTTGATATTTTAAGAGATCTAATTGTCTAGAGAATATTCTTACAGGTTTATTGTAGTAAACACTTGGAAATGAATTTTCTGTTAATCTATATTTAGTTGTCTGCTGGTGTAGTACATCTCTTGATAGCTGTGAAACCAGAGCTTTATAAAAGAGATTATGTGCTTGTAATCACAGAGAGCATATTCATCCATTAACTCTCTCTTGATAATTAAATTCAGATTGCATTTGACTATCTGTTCCTCGTACCTCGGTTAACTAGGGTGCCTTCTTTTTGTTGATTGGTACTTTTATCTGAAATGTTATCAATGTCATTACAAATTTATAATTCTACAACATAGGTTTGTCATATGTATAGTTATCCTTTCATGTTGAATATAAAGCTTGGTCTAGTGAAAAAAGACAACATAATAAGAATGTGTCCAGTTACTAAAATAAGCACATTGAATATTAAGGTTTCTGGAAGTTCTGCAGATGTGTGGCAGCCAGGACAACCTATTTGTGGCTTTGGTTTTGTATTGTTTCATGAGATTTTAATTATGAAAGGATCATTTTGATTGTCCGTCCAATTAATCGGGCTTTCGTTACTTTTGTAGGAAAACAATTAAGGTATAGATGGTGTTGATGACTTGGATGAAGAAGAGTACTTTGAAGACATGCCTTGAAGACTTGTGAAGTTTTATTTTGGAAATCGAACGTTTTTTTTGCTATATGAGGATAAACTTGTTTGTACATAATTATGTCGTTTAATACTAAATACTTGAACCTTATCTTGAAAGTTATGCATCATTTGAAATGATTAGAATTAAAATGCTGGTATTGATATCAACGAGTTCACGTTATAATAGAGAACAGTTGTTTGGTGCCATTAATAGTTACAGGTTTTTGGTGTTGTAATTAATAGCAACAGTTATGTAACATTGTTAACATGTATATTGTAAATTAAAAGGGAACGGTTTTTTCTATGAAATTATTAGGCAACGGTTTCTTAATGTTGCCACAAATGGCAACGGTTTCAAAATATGGCAACGGTTTCTCAATGTTGCCACAGATGGCAACGATTTCCAAATATGGCAACGGTTTCTTAGTGTTGCCATAGATGGCAATGGTTTTGAAGTGTTGCTCTAGCTGACAACGATTCAGAACCGTTGCCATTGCGTGAGAATCAAAACCGTTGCGTTTATGATTGGAATGGCAACGGTTTTAGGTGTTTGTTGCCTTTGGTCACAAAAAACCGTTGCCTTTGGTTTAGGCAACGCCCGCAGGAACAACGGTTTCAAAATCGTTGACTTTCAGGCGTTTATAGAATATCATCGTGCACCTGAAATAACATCTTATATAGCAACAATAGGTGTAAATTTGGAAGGGTTTTTTTATTTGTTTTTTATCTCCCTTTAAATTTTTTTATATTAATGTAATGTAATTTTATTGCAATGGACGAATCCCACGAGGACATCGAGGGGAGTTGTCACACGGGAAAAATACTGTGGTTTCCAAGACTTTTCTATCAGTCATATCTGTAGAATCAGTAATTTTCGTGTCTTTTGTTTCTGAAAAACCATTTACATTTATTACTTTTGTTCCTAAATTTAATACTTATTGTTTTACGGAGGTGGATTAAAATGTCTTCTGAATTCTATGATGCTTACCATCATAAGTTACCTCGAAGACTTAATATAGAAACTTGACTTGGAACACCTCATCCTGCCTCTATTTTTTGTCGATGCTGATGGCACCCCATACATAGACACTGACACCCATAAGATCATGGATGTTTTTGGAGTTGACCTATACTTCACAAGGACGTTTCAAGATACATATACCAATGAGTATTGAACCTGTGCGTGCTAGATTGATGCGTCATCAGCCACCACCTCTTCAAGTTTAGGCCCCTCAAAATGATGTTGTTGGAACAATTGCATCCAATCCGATTGTTGTTGATCTAGATGATGAACTTATGAATTTTTGTGACTCATTTTTCTTCTTTTCTACTTACTATGAATTTCAATAAGTTTTGAATTGTTGAGGTTAATAATTAATGTTTTATTTTCATGTTAGAGGTAATTGTTTCACACATGTTTTTTATATCGTGTGGTAGAACTAGCTGAACACGTCTTTTTATGTGAATTAATATTTTAATTGATGCAAAAACAGATTACATTGAAACATCAATTGAAGCAAACATAGAAATAAAACATAACAGAATACATCGTTTGATAATTACATCAATGTTGGAGTTAACCATGTTCTAGCCTCTTATGAGTCATAATGATGCCAAGACTCAGCAACAGAAGGTAATGGACTTCCATAATTCAACTTAATTATTATAAACATAAACACAAAATATGAAATAATGTAATTACATGCACCCAGTTACTTTCATGGACAAACCCAATACTGATCAAGATGGTCCTACTGTCATGAGCTATATATCTACGTCGCAACGGTAAAAAGGTCCATGACCTTCCATTTGACGATGCTAACACAACTAGGGTGACATTATATCTGGTTGCTATGACATGCCCCTCATCAAACATCATTATCCACTTCTCTATCAGTTGGTCCCCCAAATGACTAAAAGTAATGAATCCCTCATAGTTTGCAGGTCGTCACCAAATAACTGAGAATATAGCAGAAGAAGTTTGTTTATTTCATGAATCAACACTTCCGGATTAAAGGCCAACTCTCCACCCCAATATTAAGTTTGACGGCAATAGACCGATAACCATAATTTCCATCGTCGACTACATTAATAATGTCATCAATATATGGGTGGATATGTGGAGGAAACCGACCTATAAAACGAAAACAAATAAAAAGACATTCAATGAAAGATAATTGCAAATTAAATGACGTATCTATTTGTATTTGTATTTCCAAAGTGTGTCACCCTATTAATCCATGGCAGTACAAACCTCTCCTTATGAGGAAACAACCATGTGTCCATCACACAACGCACAAAATGAGGTATATTGGCACATGATTGTTCAAAAACCTGTAACTGTTGATAGTACTTCCTCATCCTGTGAGTCAACAATATGCATCTTGAGATCCATGTCTGACTTGATTCTATCCTTCATCACATACTCTTTACACTTAGCAGGTAAGTAGGGCTGATACCGGATTCACGACCACATCCTCTGCTACAACACCTATTGAATTGACCCCTGCCATGGTTGAAACTTGGTAGAGTAGAATATTGTTGTGCAGTATGCTTATCATAAGGTGTTCCGGACTGGGCCAAGAGCCCCAATCCGCATGGAAAAATGGCCCAAAACCAGCGTTGGGTCCGGCTCAACAGATCGTCACGACCTGATCCAACGGCTTCGGTTCAAGCAGGACTTGCTGAACCCCCAACTCCGCGTCTATAAATACGGCTCTATCGACCAGAATCTGATACGTTTTGCTCATTTGTACCCCTCACTGACTTTTGATCGTTGACTTTGGCATCAGAGTGTCTGCAGGTATCAAACCCGCCGAGTCCAACCTCGGGGTAAGATGACGCTGGCGATCACAACCTCAGAAGATTCCGACTCCCGAAGTACTCTCCGACCTCGACCAAGGAAAGGACCATCACGAGACACAAGACATCGACTGGTGACCCAAGATCCCGAATCCTAAGGCAAGGAACTGAACATTTGGCGACCACAGTAGGGTTTGATCATTAAACTCTCATCAAATCTAGGTGTTTTCCCATGGCCGAGATCGACTCCCTGCATAGAGACGACCTCTTCGACAAAACCTCTTCAGAATAGTCAACAGGCCAGACCGGGCCACGAAGTTACGTCGGACTGGGACAATAGTTGTTGTGATCCTAGACGGCAATTCGATCGACTCATGCGAGACGAAGCAGTCTCTGAAAAGAAAATGGAAGGAAATACTAAGCGTGTCCAGCAAACCAACCCACAAGAAAACATTGACCCGACCTCCGCTGGTCTTCTCAGATCTGGACTTGTTGACTGGCACTATCAACAAGTACATTCCATTGATAGTCTTGGCAACAATGCGGAACGTTCAAGTCTTGAAAATATTGGTGGACCAAGGGAGCTCAGCAGATATCATGTTCTGACCTTCTATCGAGCTCAGAAACACAAATTATCAGGTTTCAACGGAGTAGAAACTCGGCCACTCGGTTACGTTGAGCTCATGGTCACCTATGGGACCGATGGACTCTCACGCACGACAAAAACACAGTTCTTGGTTTTACCCAGTAAATCCCCTTATAACTACATCATCGGGAGATCGAACCTCAGAGCATTGGGGGTTGTAGCCTCAACAGTCCATCTAAAAATCAAGTTCTACTCACTTGAAAATGAAGTTATCACGGTAGCCGCCGACCTGGAGACTACGAGAAAGTGTCTTTACCTCTCTATGAAATCGGTGCTATACTCTAAGAAGAGGAATGAAGAAAAATGAACCGAAGGTGAACACGTCCTTCCAAAAGTCAACTTGCCCGACCTGGACGCTCGATACGACCCGAACAGCTCCGAGGACGAGCAAGATGACCAATTCACAAGAGAATTGAAGAACAGAATCAAACGCCCCGAACCCGGCTGGGAACTTGTGGAAGTACCTCTAGGAGATGATCCCACCAAAGCGGTCAAGCTCGGAGCAGGTCTCCCGGACCATGTACATAAAGAGTTCATGGCCTAGCTCAAGCAACATGCTGATTTGTTCGCCTAATCAACGGCAGACATTCCAGGTATTTCTCCAGACGTCGCATGCCATCACCTCGCTGCCAACCCCGAGGAAAAATGGGTCGAGCAAAAAAGACGCGTACAGAATGAGGAGAAGGTCGAGGCTGCTGCCAAGGTCGTCTCCGACCTCATCTCAGCAGGGTTCATCAAGGAAGTCAAGTACACCACCCGACTCTGGAATGTCGCACTCATCCAAAAGAGCAACGGTAAGTGGCAGATGTCCGTGGACTATACTGACCTCAATAGAGCGTGCCCAAAAGACACCTTCCCGGTCCCTAGTGTAGATAAACTTGTCGACAGCGCTTCGGGATTCTGCCTCCTCTCGGTCATGGATGCATACTCTAGGTATAACCAGATATTGATGTACCCTCCAGATCAGGAAAAGACAACCTTCATGACAGATAGGGGCAATTATTGTTATCGAGTCATGCCGTTCGGATTAAAAAATGTCGGCGCTACCTACCAGTGCATGATGAACAAGGTATTCCAAGACCAAATAGGACGAGTCATGGAGGTCTACCTGGACGACATGATCGTAAAAAGCAAATCTGACGAGGACCACTTTGCCAACTTGACAGAAATCTTTGCCGAAGCAAGAAAGAACAACCTCGGGTTCAATCTTGAGAAATGCACCTTCGGGGTCTGGGCTGAGAAATTCCTTAGTTTTTGCCTGATCGAATGAGGAATCGACGCCAACCCGGACAAATGCAGGGCTGTGACTGACATGCGACCTCTGACTTCCTAGAAAGAAGTCCATATTTGTCTCCAAATCTGCTAACAGATCATTGCCTTTCTTCAAAATCCTCCAAAAGGGGGTTGAGTTTCAATGGAGCCCCGACTGCAAGCAAGCTCTGGACAATCTCAAGCGAATGCTGATGGAACCACCCATCCTAACGAGACCAGTTGAAGGCGAAACCCTCTACCTCCCTCTAGCCGTGGCTGAAGAAACCCTCGGCGTCGTATTGATTAGAGAAACCAAACTCAGGTAGAGACCGATATTGTCAGCAGAGTCTTGCAAGGGCCCAAGCTGAGATATGAGAAGATCGAGAAGGTGGCCCTGACATTAGTAATGGCAGCAAGAAGATTGAGGTCCAACTTTGTTGCACATCAAGTGGTCGTCAAGACTGACCAACATATTAGACAGATCCTCCACAAGCCCGATCTCGCAGGTCGGATAATTAATCAAGTGGGCAGTAGAACTCTCCGAGATGACTCCACCTCTCCCTAGTGACGAGGCCCTGACCTGGAAGCTCCACGTCAACGGTTCTTCCAATAGCAAGGGAAGTGGCACTGGGTTCATCCTCGAGAATGGCAAAGGGATCGTGATAGAAGTATCTATTAGTTTTTCGATCCAGACCTCCAATAACCAAGCCGAGTACGAAGCATGTGTAGCCATACTTTTACTTGCCCGAGACTTCAACGCAAAGAGGATCGAGCTTAACACCGACTCTCTGTTAGTTATTTCCGAAATCAAGGAAAGCTTTCCACCAAGGACGCTATTTTGCAAAAGTACCTGGTTCGGGTAAGGGAGCTCTTGCAACTCTTTGACGAGGCTGAGGTCAAGCACGTACCCCAAACCGAAAACACCTGAGTCGATGTCCTGGCCAAACTTGCGAGCACCAAACCAACTGGGAACTACCGGAGTCTAATACAGGAGATATTAACTCGCCCCAGCGTCAACTTAACATCAAGCTCGGTCTCGACCATCTATGTCATTAACCCCAATGAAAGTTGGATTGTAACGCCCTAAAATAATTTAATTATTTATTTAATTGAATTATTTAAGGCTTACAATAATTTATTAAGTTAAATTAATAATCCGGTATTTTAATTTATTCAGGAGGTGTTATGAGTAATTAATGGAGTGGGAATAGGAGGCCCATGATCCATTAGCTAGGCCCAAGAGTCTTATTATCTAGTCTAGGGGTTATGAGATGGTGCTCATTTGATACAAATCAAAGAAAGAAAGAAAGAAGTGAGATAGAGAGAGAGAGAGAGAGAAAACGCGAAGAAAGAGGGAGAGGAGGAGAAGAAGAGCTCGCAATTTTCAAGGAGAAGGGAAGAGGAGCTTGCTTGCTTGCTTTTGCTTTGGGGTTTTGTGGAGAGTGCTTGTCTTCACAAAAATTCAAGGTAAGGGTGGGTTTTCTTCATTTATAATGGGATTGTATGATGGTTATTATGTGGGGTTTTAGGATTTAAGTTGTTGTGAATTAATTGATTTGGTGATTGAATGAGTGATGATGTTGTTGATTTCATTTTGATGAAATTTGGTATGCTTGGTGTTTTGTTGGAATAATTGATGAAATTAATGTTGCTTCTAAGGTGTTTGATGAAATGATTCAATGATTTGGAATGTAAATATATGGTGCTTGTATGGTGTTTGATGATATGCTTGAAAGAGTCATGAACAATGATGTTGAAATTTGGTGGTGGAGTGTTGGGTGTCTCGGTGCTGCTAGTGTTGCCTGTGTGCTGGCGCAGTGTGCTGCCAGTGTTGCCTGTGTGCTGGCGCAGTGTGCTGCCAGTGTTGCCTGTGTGCTGGCGCAGTGTGCTGCCAGTGTTGCCTGTGGGCTGGCGCAGTGTGCTGCCAGTGTTGCCTGTGTGCTGTGTGGAGTGTTGCCCAGTGTTGCCTGTGTGCTGTGTGCAGTGTTGCCCAGTGTTGCCTGTGTGCTGTGTGCAGTGTTGCCCAGTGTTGCCCGTGTGCCGTGTGCTGTGTGCAGTGTTGCCCAGTGTTGCCCGTGTGCTGTGTGCAGTGTTGCCCAGTGTTGCCTGTGTGCTGCGGGGCGCCAACTCCGGTGACTGTCCCGTGTCTTGGACTTATAAAGTAGTCTATATTTTTGGTTTTGGTGTGTCCGGCGAGTTTGGTGTTAGCCATAGAGCTATGATTGGTGATGTACTTGGTGAATTTAAATACGGTGACAGGTGATGGGTCTATGACCACTTATGGTGATGGTGAATTTAATGACGGTGATGAATCTAATGATTATTGGTGATGTTGTATTATACATATAATACTATGATTGTGGATTGTTGTTGGTGCATTGTTCATGGAGTCGCATACTTCATATGCATTTACCGGTGATGTAGGCTTCGGCCTTATGATTAATTATAGGTGATGATGCCCGAATGGCAATTATTGGTGATGATGGTACCACATGCATATGCCCGTTGGTGTGGGTTGCACCTCATGCATAAACTCATGCAATTGGTGATGTTCCTTGATGCTTATGAATTGATGTTGTATAATGATGTTGTATGTTCGTAGTGTTGTGAGGCGGTGTCTATGGTTGCCTTTACTCTAACATATTGCTTATCATACATGCTATTATATTTGTTAGAGACTCACCCCTTCTGCTTTATATGTTGCTTCTTATGTCGGCAACGTGCAGGTGATCCCGAGTGAAGGTTCTTCTACCTTCCTTAGTCTGGTCCGTGTCGTTTGCTCTGATACGTAGCACCTGGGGGGGGGGGGGGGGGCGATCATTAGATTTGTTGTTGTTTTATCTGTTGATTTCAAACTATTTATTTGGGATGTATGAATTATATTATGAGACTTGTCTTTATTCCGCTGCGATGGTGATTATAATAACTGTGGTGTAGTCGAACAGGTGTTTTGAGGGTTCGTCCCGATCGATGTGCTATGTATCACATTTCTCTATTTTGATGAATTTTAAATATGGTTATTTGTTGTATGGTGTAAATGTAGCACTCCCTTGTGGGTGTATCGAAAAGGTTTTTGAAAACTCTGATTTTTATATTACTTTGGACGTGTTAGAAAGGGGGTGTTACATGGATCACCCCATTGAAGAAATATATTGAAGTCGGTCAGGAGCGGGTTGGCCCCAAGGAGGCTAACCTCGTCAGAAGGCGTGCGACGTCTTACTCGCTCATCGAAGGTACCCTCTTTCGTCGGGGATTTTCCATTCCCTTGCTCAAGTGTGTGGAAAGGGAAGAGGCCGACTACATCCTATCCGAAATACATGAAGGAATCTGTGGACAACATTTGGGCTCGAAAGCCCTCACCAAAAAAGCACTCAGAGTAGGTTACTACCGACCCACAATTTCCAAAGGTTCCGCACAACTTGTCAAAAAATGCAACAAATGCCAGTGCCATGCTGACGTCCACATTGCTTCTCCGACAGACCTTACCTCAATGTTCGCAGGATGGCCATTTGCCTAGTGGGGAATTGACCTGCTGGGCCCGTTCCCCTTGGAGTCAGGTCAGGTCAAATACTTAATCGTGGTCGTAGACTACTTCACCAAATGGATTTAGGTCAAACCACTGGCCACCATCACGACAAGAGGCCTGCATCAAGCTTTTCAAGAAGAACATAATGCTCAAATTCGGGATCCCCCAAGTCGTAGTTACCGACAACAGGACACAATTTGCAGGCAAAGATTTTAGAAATCTAATTTCCGACCTTAAAATCAAGCACCACTTTACCTCGGTTTAGCACCCTCAGACTAATGGACAGGCCGAGGCGGCCAACAGGGTGATTTTGTGAGGTTTAAAAAGGAGACTGGATGAGTCCCAAAACCAGTGTTGGCCCTGGCCCAACAGAGCATATCTGCTCCAGAACCAGGATCGACAGTCCAGATTGTCGCAGCCTGATCCCACGGCTTGGAATCAAGCAGGACCTGCTGTACCCCCCAACTCCGCATCTATAAATACGACTCTTCCCACCGGAATCAGGTACGTTTTTCTCATTTGTACCCCTAATTGACTTTGGCATCAAAGTGTCTGCAGGTACCCAACCCGCCGAGTCCAACCTCGGGGGAAGACGACGCTGACTATCACAACCTCGGAAGATTCAACTCCCAAAGCACTCTCTGACCTCGGCCAAGGAAAGGACCATCACGAGACACAAGTCATCGACTGCTGAACCTGGATCCCGAATCCCAAGGCAAGGTACCGAACAGAAGGTGATGTAGTGGGTTCAACGTTTCCTGCAACATTAGCGTCTGCTAGTTCTTGTCTAAACTTATCTAGTTGTCATTTGTGAACCATTAGCAGAGATTCCAATTCAGTTTATCATATTCGGATTTGCTATATATCATCATTATGAATCCGTTATATTCTTTCGGAAGTCCATCTAAATTTATATGACACATATCTTGTTCTCTAGTTACTTTTCTACTTGCAGTTAAGGAGTTAGTGAGAGCTCTAACATGAGTCACATATTCAAAGATAGAGCGTGTACCTTTCTTCATATTTTTTAACTCAAATTTGAGTTGTCTCTGTGTGTAGTAGTATTTATGTATAGTTTCTCAAAAAAGCGATAATGCGTACACATTAGGACTCAAGGCAAAACCGAGCCACTAATGGTAGATAATGTAACTGTTGAAATAAGAGACAGGACATTGGTTACGCAGTTTGGCCAATCTTTGCCTACGTCTGCGACTACAGAGCAGCTGTAGTTTCGTATTATTGATTGTATATTTCTATGTAATGAGTACAAGCACTAATGAGTTTAAATAGAGAAAATCTAACGGGCCTGGGCCGAATACATATAAAACTACTATTTACAACATATCTTAACACTCCCCCTCAAGGTGGAGCGTATAGATTGTAGGCATCCAGCTTGTCACATATGTAAGTTATCCTTGGTCCCCGAAGAGCTTTTGTGAAGATGTCTGCCAATTGATCATTAGAACCAACAAATGAAGTAGCAATGTCACCGGACACAATCTTCTCACGAACAAAGTGACAATCAATTTCAATGTGTTTGGTTCGCTCATGAAAGACTGGATTGGACGCAATATGTAGGGCTGCTTGATTATCATAGATGAGACTCATAGTGCCTATTTTACAAAAGCGCAACTCTTGGAGAAGATGTTTTAGCCATATAAGCTCCTGAGTGGTAAGTGTCATAGCTCGATAATCAGCCTCAGCGCCGGATCTCGCAACAACATTTTGCTTTTTACTTTTCCATGAAATTAGATTTCCACCAATAAGAACACAGTACCCAGATGTGGACCTTCTATCAAAGGGACAACGAGCCCAATCAGCATCTGTGTAAGCGACGACATTTGAATCACCTCTATCTGTGTAAACGAGACCTTTTCCAGGAGCTCCTTTGATGTACCTCAGGATTCTAACCACGGAATCCCAATGAGTGTCACAAGGGGAATTTAGGAATTGACTCAACACACTAACAGCGTATGAAATATCTGGCCTCGTTATGGTCAAGTAATTCAACTTCCCAACTAGCCTCCTATACCTTCCTGGATCCGAAAAGGACTCCCCCTGATCCGGTAGGATCTTGACATTAGGATCCATAGGAGAGTCAATTGGCTTGCAATCCAGCATGCCGGTTTCTTCTAAGATATCCAAAGCATACTTTCTCAGAAATAGCAATGCCTGCCTTAGAATGAGCCACCTCAATGCCAAGAAAGTATCATAACTTCCCAAGATCTTTGACTTGAAAGTGGAGAACTAGATGTTGTTTAAGTCCTGCAATCCCATCATGATCATCACCTGTAATAACAATATCATCGACATAGACAACCAGATAAAGACATTTGTGAGAGGAAAACTTATAAAAGACAAAGTGATCAGCTTCACATCCGAATCATGCCATAGTCTTGAACGACACTGCTGAATCTCCCAAACCATGCCCACGAGGATTGTTTAAGACCATACAAGGCTTTGTGAAGTCGACAGACATACCCACGACACTCCCCCTGAGCAACGAAACCAGGGGTTGCTCTAGATAAACTTCTTCTTCAAGATCGCCGTGGAGAAATGCATTCTTGATGTCAAGTTGATACAATGGCCAATGTCGCATTGCAGCCATAGAAAGGAATAGACGAATAGAAGCCATTTTAGCCACCGGTGAGAAAGTATCACTGTAATCAAGATCAAAAACCTGAGTATAGCCCTTAGCCACGAGGCGGGCTTTCAGACGATCAATACTTCCGTCTGGACCAACTTTGACAGTATATATCCATCGACACCCAACAATAGATTTACCAGGAGGAGGTGGCACAAGAGTCCATGTCTAGTTATATTCTAAGGTTGTCATCTCATCAATCATAGCCTGTCGCCAACCTGAATGAGAAAAGGCTTCTTGCGTGGACTTAGAAATGGTGATGGAAGAAATAGCAGACACAAATGTATAGTGTGAAGGTGATAAGCGGTGATAACTGAGGAAATTATTAATAGGATGAGGGTTATGTGTGGAACGTGTACCTTTACGCAGGGCAACAGGAGGTTCGTCTGAATCGGCAGACGGATCCAGAGTAGGAGAGGAAATCGGGGCAGGAGATGAGTCACTAGGATCTTCTGTAGGAGGTGGGTCGACACGAGGGAGACGAGCACGAAGCTGATAAGTTTGCAAGGGAGGACGACTAAGAGGACTAGGAAGTTCCGTAGGAGAAGGAGGATCTATCTGATCAATGATGGGAGTGAGTAGAACTACCGGGACAAGGTCAGGAATAGGTAATACTTGAGAGACAGACTCAGACGCAACGGGAGATGCAAAGAAGGGCGCATCTTCAAAGAAGGTGACATCAGCAAACATGTAGAAGCGATTTGTGGAGGGACAGTAGCATCGATACCCTTTTTGAACTCTGGAATAGCCAAGGAAGACACATTTAACTGCACGAGCAGACAATTTATCAAGTCCCGGGGGTGAGATCATGAATAAAACAAGTTGATTCGAAGACTTGAGGAGAGATACGGAACAAGGGTTCATCGAGGAACAATATGGAATGAGGAACCCTATTCTGGATAGCAGAGGATGGCATTCTATTAATCAAGTGCCCTGCAGTGAGGACAGCATCCCCCCAAACTTCAAAGGAACATTAGCATTAATAAGCAAAGTGCGTGCTGTTTCAATTATATGACGGTTATTACGTTCAGCAATCCCATTTTGTTGTGGGGTATGGGGACAAGATGATTGATGTATGACACCATTTTCAACCATAAAAGAATTAAATGATGCAGAAAAATACTCTTTCGCGTTATCACTATGTAAAGTACGAATAAAACAACAAAATTGATTTTTGATTTCCTTGAAGAACTTTTGAAAAACACTGAGAAGTTCAGATCTATCCTTAAGTATGCAGATCCACGTACATCTAGAAAACTCATCAAAAAAAGTGACAAAATATCTATGTCCTACAACTGAAGTGACTCGACTTGGTCCTCATACATCTAAGTGAACAACATCAAAAGGAGAACGAGCTTGTGACTGAGTACTACTAGGGAAGGAAGAACGAACGTGTTTCCCAAGCTGACAAGACTCACAATCTAATGACTACAGGTGGGACAAATGAGGAACCATGACTTTGAACTTCTTGAGACTTGGATGACCTAACCGACGATGAAGAAGACTTGGAGACTCCGTAGTAGAAGTGGAGGCAAGTGTAGATGAAGGCTGGATGGGCTGGAGGTAGTAAAGTCCATGTGACTCATATCCTGTACCAATCGTCCGCTTTGTACTCCGGTCCTGTATAACAAAATAATCATCATCAAAAGTTACAGAACATTTTAGACTTCGAGTCAAAGGACTAACTGAAATTAAATTAAATGGGCAATTGGGAACAAGAAGAACATTGTCAAGGGGTAAGGATGAAAGAGGAGTGGCTTCACCAATGCCACTAGCTTTAACTTTTGATCCGTCGGCAACAGTAATATAATGTGGGGTGTTAAGTTGGGATATTATGGATAAGAGAGATGGGTTACCAGCCACGCAATCGGAAGCTCCAGTGTCCATAACCCAGGAGTCAACAGGTGATGATTGAGAGAAACAGACTGTAGAATTACCAGAATGAGCAACCGTTGCCGATGATGATGAAGCCTGGGAAGCTTTGTCCTGCAGGAATGCCTTATACTCCTCATCAGACAGAACATTTTGTTTAGTGTTTCTCTGTTCAGAATCATTAACCTGAGTCACATTTACTGGTTTCTCTGGAAAGCCATGAAGGGAATAACACATGTCTTCAGTATGACCAAGTCTCTTACAATAAGTGCACTGAGGACGTCCTCCAACACGACCTCCTCGACCACCCCCACGACCACGACCGCGTCCCCCACGACCTGCAAAATTAGAAACAAGAGCAGAAGATTCTATGTTAGTCTGCGATCCATTCCCTCCAGTTCCTTCCAATCGAGGAAGACCTATGAGACACCTGATAAGATCCTCTGTTGAGGGAATGTCTAATTCAAACAGAATGTTGCTCCGTACTGACTCATACTTTTGATGGAGACCATGAAGAACATAGATCATACACACATTATCTAGTTTCTCAAGCATCTTCTTTGGGTCATTGTCGGTCACAAGGAGCTTGAACTCATTTACTACTGACTGAGCTTTATTAGCATATGTCATGATGTTGTCTTCTGTCATCTGAAGGGTGGCTAAATTATGAATTACACCATAAAGACGCTGGATGTCATTAGAATAAACATTTTTAGCCTTCTGCTAAATGTCATAACAAGTGGTGTATGAGCGATAATGGACCAGCAAGGAGGGTTCAATAGATTGCCACAAAAGAGAGACCAACTGACAATCTGCTTGTTCCCAATCTTCACCTAAATCTTTACCAATATCTGTAGAATTCTTAGTGAGGTGATCTAAAAGCCTTTGCCCCATAAACCACATTTTTACGGATGCAGACCAATTCAAATAATTATCACCATTGAGTTTCTCTGTTGTAATAGAGGGATTATCGGAGAAAATATAAGACACAATGCTCTTACTTGAAGATCCAGACTTATTGTTGTCCGTAGACTTACTTTTGTCCCTATCCAATTGTTCTGAATCTGAACTCATCTTTGACAAAGACGAAAATACCAACGTATGGAGTAAACAGTGATGATGAACAGTACCGATGAACAATAGCCGCGAACAGTACCGATGAACAATACCACGTGAACAGTGACGATGAATAGTGCCAGTGAACAGTAATCGGGAAACGATGGCGGCTAGGTTTTTTTTTTTTTTGGAACCAACGAGACGGCTAGGGTTTTTTTTTGTTGAGAACTCTGCTAAGACCTATTGGCTGTAGGCTCTAGATACCATGTTGAAATAAAAGACAGGACATTGGTTACGCAGTTCGGCCAATCTTTGCCTACGTCTGCGACTACAGAGCAGCTGTAGTTCCGTATTATTGATTGTATATTTCAATTTAATGAGTACCTCACTTAACAGTAACATCCCAATTTTCGCGCATTGTAAAACTACTAATGCGCCTGGGCCGAATACATATAAAACTACTATTTACAACATATCTTAACAGTAACATCCCAATTTTCGCGCATTGTAAATCTTTTAGTATGTGTTTGTTTTATGAACTATATTGAATTGATAACATTAAATTATTTTAATCTATTGTGTGTTTGAGTTATTAAAATATAATGAAATATTATCTAATTGGATTTTTATACTACATTAGTAATAATTATTTGATTTATAGACTAATTGTATTTGAAATAACATTATGCTAGTTTACTATTTTATTTTATGAAATATGAGTATTTGAGATGTTATTTAATTAGAAAATTATTTTGGGTTTTAGATTGTTTAAATAGTATGAGTACTTATATTCAACTTTGGAAATGCTTTAAAATGGATTTTAAGACTTTTAAAATGTCACACTTGTTTTTTTAATTATACAGCTAGTTAAGACTTTTAAAATGACATACATGTTTTTCTAATTATACAACTAGTTTTCTATTGCCAATGGTCTATGCACTTCGATTGAGAACTATGCTTAATTTCCATACACTCCACGTTAGAATCAACAATTTGTGTTTATTAAATTCAATAGTGGTAAGGTTTAGTTGTAATATAAACGTTGGTGCCAAGGACATACTTGTGGAGCTCATAATGTGGAAGACACCTACCTCACTTGACTAAATTTTTAGAAGTTCTTGATTTGGGTATTTTGTTGAGGGAGCCTCACAAATTCATCATGATTCACAACTTCGACCCAAACTTACAGAACAAGTTTGTTGGAGTGATCCTATTATCGATGTGGCGAAGTTGCTTTCTCGATGTGCCAAAATTGACGTCGGACTGATCAGACCTATATTGTACCGTCACGTTTCATCAGCTAGATGGACCCGTTGTTTTCGAATATCTCTCAACTATGTGTGTTGTACAAGTTTCCTATTCCAGGTACGAGGGAAATGGTTTCTATCTGTTGCGCCCGAAAAATCCGGTTTGGGACTTCTCGTTTTGCAACGTGAAAAATAGTAGAGCCGCCACCAATATTTATTTAGGAAAACATCGGAAAAACCCTTTTTTGGAAAAGCGAGTGGTCTTTCGAAATCAGAGATGTAGGTTCGGGGGTCGATTACGCATGGGGAAGGTATTAGCATCCCATACGTCCTTTCTACTGAAAGGGAACCATTAACTCGATGTGTGGTTTGACAAAGGTTTGAGTTGAAAGCGATTTGTTCTACCTCTTTTCTTTTCTTTTCTTTTCTTTTTATTTGAAAAATCGTTTTATTGAAAACGGAAGGCAGGAATATTTTTGTTATCTTTGAAAAGTTGAAACAAAACAAAGATTTTTTAAAAGGGTGCTTGACGGGACGGACCCGCTCCTACGTACCCTCACTGGGTTGAGGGATCAAAGCTACGTAGTTCTCGGCTTTTGCGTCTGAAAACGGCTTAAGAGTTTTTCGCAATTGGGTGAGCGTTTGTGAAGACCGAACAACAACGGTTAGAATGGCCTCACTACTAACTCTTTTTTGAAAATACAATCATCATTAACGATCTAAACGGCAACAGCGCGAGTGATCATCAATGACAATTTGTTTTATTTAATGGAGGAAGAAAATGTTTTCGCAAAGCAAGGAGCGTTTGAAAATGAGTTTAGAAAATGGGTTTTGGAAAACAAGTAGAACATTATTCAATCAATTCCAAGTCCATAACCAAATGCAACAATGAGTGAACAAGATTCAAACATACTCACCAATCAAGCAATCATAAACATGTTGATTATTAACCAAGATTAAGCATGCCAATATAATCAAGAGATCCAATTATTAAGGATGCAAGACAAAGCTCTCAAGACAATTGTGTGTGTGTGTGTGAGAATTGCTACGGGACGGGCAACAATCTCAAAGGGGTGCATATACCTTAATGACTCTATGCTACAACCGGAAAAGTAGGCTTACGTCTTCATTAAGAATACATACTAGTGGAAGGAAGGGCACACAATTAAATCAAGTCATTCAAATGGCATCAAGAACAAGTGAACACAATTGATCATAGGCATAGAGTATTCTAGGTTTAATGAATGAACATGTGAGCGATGATACATGATTAAGCAAGCATGTGAATGCATGAGCATACAAGAGAATGCATGAATAAGTATACAAGAGAATGTATGAGCATACAAGAATGCATGAGCATTTATTATGCATGGTATACAAGTATGAGTGAATGTGTGTGCAAGCATGCAAGGTGTCGCATAGATGATGCAAATAAGTGAAATGCAAAGTTTGAAAATGTTTTGAGTAAGAAGCGGTAAAAACGTTTGGGGTTTTAAATGAGAAGTAGTAAAAGTTTAAAATGCAAATGATTGAAATGTTTTGGGATTTTTTTATGCAAATCTACAAGTGGTAAAAAGTTTGAGTGAGAAGTTAATGAAATGGTAGAGTAAAAATGCATGAGGTAAATGGTAATTATTTAATGAGATGGTAAAGTAAAAAGGTAAAAGGGTAAAAACACAATTGCACAATTTCATTTATTCACACAAGATCAAAACAACACGTTTTCAAGCACAAAATATGCACAAAAGTGGCTTAAGGCCGAAGCAATGCTAAGCACAAATCACCATCAAATTTCATGCTAAAATTCACAATTAATACATGAAACAATTCACAAGACTAAACCCTAGATCATCATCCCATGTTCTAAGGTAAGCATCAAGCATATCATGTATTTTATTCTTCACAAAAATCAAAGAAGTAAAAAGGCAACAAAAACCCTAGGTTTTGAAGCAACAACCCGAGCCACCCAACACCAAAATCAAGCCAAAATTCAACTTAAAATCATGAAATGAACAAAATGAACACAAGAACCCTAAAATCCATGCTATGGCCGAAGCAAAATAGGTAGGAAAACAAGGTTTTATTTCACCAAAATCATGCAAATGAGGTAGAAATGCAATGAATGATGAGAAAACACAAGAATCTTTCCTTCAAGGCCAAGGACTCATCTCAAACACCCAAGGCTCCCAATGTCCTTGTCCAATAATGTTTGAAATGAGTCCTCAAAGCTTCTTTCAAGAAGGAAGGAGGAATAGAAGAGAGATTACATGATGAAAATTAAAGAAAATGCAAGGGTTAGTGAGCTTACCTCTAGATCTAGCTAGAAAATGAAGAAGGAAAGAGAATAGAAGCAAGAACACTTGAAGAACACCACAAGAACCTCTTGAACCTTTCGCAAATGCTTGATTCTTGATGGTTTTTGATGAAACTTTGATGATTATGCAAATTTAGAAGTAGATTTATTGAAAGGATGAAGAATAAACAAGGTTTGATGGTTGATTTTTTGGAAGAATTTTGAAGAAAGAATATGGGTATGGTGGCTTGTTGCCTCCAAGGAATGAGAGAAAGAGAGGAGAGATTTGGGTGCTAGGGTAAAAAAATGAGTGTTCTCCTCATGGTCTCTTATTTTGGGTTTTATATGAGGTGCAAAATTAAGGGTATATAGGACATTGCGCTTTTGCAAACCATTGAGATTTGAGCTAGAATTTGAATCAAAGGCAAAGATTGCAATGCACATGGATTAGGGACAAGGAGAAAACACAAATGAGTGAGGAACAGCTGGTCATACACAAAAATTATGAGTTTTTGTTGCACAAAAATTGTTGAGGGCACCTAGGTCATTCTACACAAAGTTGTAGCCTAGGATTTGATCTAGAATTTTAATCAATGGCTAGGAATACAACTCACATGGATCAAGGGCATGAGGAAACACAAAATGAGGTGAAAATGAGCTGGAAAATTCGGAGCAAATGAGGCCTTGGTGCCCAAGTTTTGCAAGCTTGTCAAGAAAAATAGTACATTTTGTCTTATTGGGGACACTTCCTTATTTTCACCATTTTTTATTATTCTTTTCTAGATAATTCCATAAAAATCATGCCACTTTGGGCCATGTCCTAGGAATCAATGATTGGGCCCAAAATTCCATGATATCACCCTTCCCAAAATTGATTTGAGACCTCCCCTTGATGGAAATTCCCATTTTGCCCTTTTGCTTAGAATTTGAATTTTATGCCAAAAATCATGCATGCATGCGCACAAAAATTCATAACCCAAATCATCTAGATCCAAATAAATTCCTCTGAGATTGAACAATGATTTTTGGTGAGAAATTGCTTAATTTTGGAATTGACCAAAATACCCATTTTGCCCAAAAAACCCTAATTTTGCTCCAAAAGGCATTCCAATCCTAAAAATGATTTTAAAAGCGCTGAAATGACTTTTAGAACCCAAAAATGCATGTTCATAGTTCTTCACATCCTTCAGAATGATGCTTCACTTCATAATTTATTTCTTTTTGTGGAAAATTAAGGTTTTGTTCCAAGCCGGACAAAATTAGGGTATGACAGCTGCCCCTCTTTATCTGGATTTTAACAAGGAATATGAATTGGCCGAAACATATTTCGAGGCAAAATAAAGATAAAGAATTCAGAAATTATACCAATTTTGTCTACCTAAAGAAACCCGAATTTTCCTTTTTCCATTTCTATTTTTTTTTTTTGATGCAGATGCGATGACATGATATTTTTTTGTTTTTCCTATGAGCGCCAACGCTCAATAAGCTGACAGAAAGCAAAAAATAAAGAAAGCAATAAAAGGGGTACCGACTCACATTGAGCCGGCGAAGGAGGCTGCCTAGAGCCTTTTAACGAATCGCGAACGATCCGAGTTTGCACTTGGGCCTGGGAGCGCGCGGGCTCAAAAGAGGTGGTCTTTCGAGCGACCAGGGGGAGGGTACTATATCAAGTCTAGATCTCGATATTTCCCTAGGACTGCGCCATGTTTTAGACCAACACGGCTATCCTTTTCGACTGGACCTATTGAGATCAGAGGGACTTACCTGCAGCTCGAATACAAGTTGAAGTCAGTCTTTCTGGGGGACACGTGGGTCCAAAGGGGGATTCGGAAATCCAATTCATCTTCTTCAGGGTCAATGCTTTCACACCGATCCAGGGGTGCCTGCTCTGGTCGCAGGACTTTTCTTCAGGTTTCTCAGGTTGGCGGTACCTGCACATGTTAGCAGATGCAATGCATGGTGCATGGAATGAATGCATGTTATGCAAAGGCCTGTTATGCGAATGCATGCGATGCGATGATTTTGGGTGAATGATGAATGTTGGGGAATGCTTTTCTTTCAGCTTTGATTGGTTTTTTTCCTTTCATCTTTTAATTCTTCTTTTGATCAGCTTTCTGTTTTCTGATCATTTGTTTTTTTTTTCTTTTTGCCTGATCAGCTTTTTTTCGTGATCATTTGCTTTTTTGTGCTCTTCTTTTTTTTTTATTAATAAAAGGCTTATTCTTTTGCTGGTTCAACCGACCCCCGACACTCCTGGCACGAGACTGAGGAACTGATTTACGGGACCCATGAGCCGAGTGCAAGTTTGCTTTATGGTTTGCCTTCTGGAATGACTTATGAGTGCAACTTTCCTTGCAAGATTAACTTTCTTTGGTAGATTGCTTATTTCCCGTGACTTTTAAGGATTTCGCAATGATTGCAATGCTCTAGGATTTATGCACATGTTTTACAATTCAATATTACCATCATCATAAAACGTTTATTTTGAGCAGAAAATAGAAAAGCAAACTGATATGAGAAAAATTGAACTTTATTGATGTGGAAACCGGTCGTACAGAAAGTTACGCCGACTGTTCAATACATTTGAAAATTTAAACTGCAAAAAGACACGAAAGAGAGAGAAAAGCTAGTTTCTAAATGTCCGTCTCTGTGGAACAATGCCAAACATTTATGTCCTTGACCTTGATCACCCCTCTATCCAAACCTTCAGGAGTGCTGTATGCCCTTGTTTATTTTCATGCCCAAGTTTTCTGACCCTAATTTTTGCCTGGATCGCCCTTTGCGGGTTTTCAATCCACCGGGTCGCTCTGATTTTGCCTAGGCCGCCCTTTCGGGTTTTCAACCTAGCGAGCTAATTCTTACTTGGCTTATCTTTCTCTTTTTTTCGTCTATTTCTTTCAGGCATAATACTTCTTCACCGAATCTGAATTGACTGGGTTTTTGAGTTCTTCACCGTCCATGTTGGTGAGTATTAGTGCTCCTCCAGAGAAGGCTTTCTTGACCACATAAGGTCCATCATAAGTGGGAGTCCATTTTCCTCGGGGATCGCTCTGAATGGGCAATATCTTTTTGAGCACAAGATCTCCCTTGTTGAACTCTCGAGGGCGAACTTTCTTGTCGAAGGCCGTCCTCATCCTCTGTTGATACAGCTGTCCATGACACAAAGCTGCAATTCTTTTTTCCTCAATGAGATTTAACTGATCCAGATGAGCTTGTACCCATTCAGCTTCTTCCAACTTGGTTTCCATCAATACCCGTAGGGAGGGTATTTCAACCTCAATAGGGAGGACTGCCTCTGACCCATATACTAGAGAAAAAGGGGTTGCCCCAGTTGAGGTACGCACTGAAGTGCGGTATCCGTGCAAAGCAAAAGGAAGCAACTCATGCCAATCTTTGTAGGTTACCACCATCTTTTGAACTATTCTCTTGATATTCTTGTTGGCCGCTTCGACTGCCCCATTCATCTTGGGTCGATAGGGGGAAGAATTATGATGCTGGATTTTGAATTCTGTGCACAGGTCTTTCATCATCTTGCTATTCAGGTTACTGCCGTTATCGGTGATGATCCTGTTTGGAAGGCCGTAACGACAAACCAGATCTTTCTTTACAAACTTTGCAACCACAGAGCTAGTGATGCTTGAGTATGAGGCAGCTTCAACCCACTTGGTGAAATAGTCAATGGCGACAAGGATGAAGCGATGCCCGTTTGATGCTTTTGGCTCGATAGGACCGATGACATCCATCCCCCACATTGAGAATGGCCAAGAAGCAGTCAGAACATTTAATGAAGCAGGTGGTACATGGATATGATCGGCATAGATTTGGCATTTGTGACACTTTCTTACAAAGCTGTAGCAGTCAGATTCCATTTGCAGCCAATAATAGCCGGCTCTTAAGATTTTTCTAGCCATGGTGTGTCCATTGGAATGAACCCCGAATGAGCCTTCATGGACCTCTTTCATAATCTTTTCGGCTTCCTCTTTTGCAACACACCTTAGGAGAACCATGTCATAATTTCTCTTGTAGAGAACTTCACCATTCAGGAAGAAATTCCTCGACAGCCTTCTGAGCGTTCTCTTGTCATTTTCTGATTCCCCAGGAGGGTATTCCCTGGTGGTGATGTACTGCTTGATATCATGGTACCACGACTTGTCATCCGGCTCTTCGTCTATTGCGGTGCAGTAATGATGTGCAGGCAAATCCCAATGCTGGATTCTGATGCGAGTCAATGTCTTATCACAGTTGATGTTAAACATTGATGACAAGGTTGCCAAAGCATCGGCCAACTGGTTTTCGCTTCGAGGGATATACTGAAAAGTGACTTCCTCAAAGGACTCCATCAATTCTTGAACATAATCACGATAGGGAATCAATTTGGGATCTCTGGTCTCCCAATCACCTCGCACCTGATGAATAACAAAGGCTGAATCACCATACACATCTAGCCTTTTGACTTTCCATTCTAAGGTTGCCTGAATGCCCAAGATGCATGCTTCATACTCTGCTATATTGTTTGTGACATAGAAGCTCAGCCTCGCAGTGACAGGAATGAAGCGGTTATCAGGAGATATCAGCATGGCACCTGCCCCATGCCCCCAAACATTGGATGCACCGTCAAAGATCATCCTCCACCTTTCGTTTTCGTGGGACTTCCCCTCGTCGAACAATGCCATGATGTCTTCATCAGGGAAGTCATGCTGCATCGGCTGGTAGTCTGGAATGGGCTGACAAGCCAGGTACTCTGCGAGTGCACTACCCTGAACTGCCTTCTGCGTGACATACAGGATATCATATTCAGACAACTGCATCTGCCAACGGGCAATCCGTCCTGTGAGAGCTGGCTTCTCAAATATGTACTTGATCGGGTCTACTTTAGATACCAACCAAGTTGTGTGGCTCAACATATATTGCCTCAGGCGGTGAGCAGCCCATGCCAGAGCACAACATGTCTTTTCAAGCGCAGAATACCGTGTCTCGCAATTTGTGAACTTCTTACTTAGATAATAGATGGCATGTTCCTTCTTTCCAGATTCGTCATGCTGCCCCAGCACGCAGCCCATGGAATTATCTAGCACCGTGAGATACAGGATGAGGGGCCTGCCCGACACAGGTGGCATCAAAACTGGCGGATTCTGGAGGTAGACTTTGATCTTCTCAAAGGCAGCTTGGCACTGATCATTCCACTTCAGTTCTTGATTCTTGCAGAGCAGCTTGAAGATTGGCTCGCAGGTGGCCGTCAGCTGGAAGATGAATCGGGAGATGTAATTCAACCTTCCCAGAAAGCCACGGACTTCTTTTTCTGTTTTGGGCACCGGCATTTCAAGGATGGCTTTCACTTTTTCTGGATCCACCTCAATCCCCTTCTGACTAACAATGAAGCCTAACAACTTCCCTGATCTCACCCCGAATGTGCAGTTGGCAGGGTTCAACTTGAGCTTGTACTTCCTCAACCGATCGAAGAGTTTTTGCAAGTTGACAATGTGCTCTTTGTCAGTTTTGGATTTTGCGATCATGTCATCAACAAAGACCTCAATCTCCTTATGCATCATATCGTGGAACAAGGTGACCATGGCCCTCTGGTAGGTTGCGCCAGCATTCTTCAACCCGAATGGCATGACTTTATAACAGAAAGTACCCCAGAGAGTGATGAAAGTTGTCTTTTCCATGTCTTCGGGGTCCATCTTGATCTGGTTATATCCCGAATATCCATCCATGAAGGAGAATAACGAGTGTTGGGCTGTACTGTCCACCAGAATATCAATGTGGGGTAGGGGGAAATCATCTTTGGGGCTGGCTCTGTTCAGATCCCTGTAATCGACACACATCCTGACTTTCCCGTCCTTCTTCGGAACTGGGACGATATTGGCAACCCATTGAGGATACTTGGCAACCGCTAGAAACTCGGCATCAAACTGCTTCTTTACCTCATCCCGGATTTTCAACGACATCTCTGGCTTCATTCTTCTCAGTCTTTGCTTTACAGGCGGGCATTCTGGCTTTACTGGCAACTTGTGCACAACAATATCGGTATCCAACCCAGGAATATCTTGATACGACCATGCAAAAATGTCAAAGTAATCGCGCAGGAGCTGAATTAACTTCATACGATCACTGTCGTTCATTGCGGTACCGACCTTAACTTCTTTCTTGTTCTCATCTGTACCCAAGTTGATTACCTCAGTTGATTCTCCGTGAGGCTGAATGACCCTTTCTTCCTGTTCCATTAATCTCATCAGTTCTGGAGGAGTTTTCCAGTTGTCCTCAACATCTCCCTCAGTTTGATTAATTGGATGATCAAAGTCAAAATATGGATCATCGGCATTGTTATTTTCAGAGATAATTATTGTTGATCTGCATTTGCAGAGGCAAAAAGCAGAATGAAAGGCGAAACAAACAGGCAAAATAAAATGAAGCGGAGAAGACACATGAAATTAAGAGAAATGATTTTATTGATGAATTTCAAAAACAACGTTTTTATTGATGATGATAGCAATGAAGATAAAAACATGCGTGCCCCTAACAACTTATCCTATGGCCTTGGGCAGAGCCACAGGGGTGCATTACAAATTATTACTTTGAATTAAAAGCCACGGGAAAGTCAGCAGCTTCCCAATTCTTCAACTTTTCACCGGCAAAGCAACGGCGGACTAGGCTGGTATCACCTTTTTCAGCTCCAGGACTATCCCCAATGGCAGCAATTTGATTAGGGTCCAGCAACCCTGCACTCTTAAAGCTCTGGCTAATATCACAGATAGGGATCTTTTTTGACCAAGGATCATGACCTCTCAGTTTGGCCAACCACCTGCTCTTTCTTTCCTCTGCCATCCCCTTTCTCTCGGCTTGATTCGGATGGTACCCCAACCCACAACGGTCTCGATTTTCCTTCAGTTGAATAGGCGTAAGAATCCCCTGACCAGTCTTGCCTAAACCACATCCCACCTTGTATCCTTGTTCTATCATGATCTTGGCGACCAATTCCTCGTTCCTTGACAATTTTGACCCTGGTGACGGAAGCTTGCTCCCTCCGAATACAGCATTAGCAATTTCAAGGGACTGAAAGGAGGTCTCCAAAGATTCCTCAGCGGCTTCCACATAACGGAATGGAGATGGCTTGTTGACTAACATTTCTTCTTCACCAAACACAACAACAATCTTGTCATCTACCACAAACTTGACCCTCTGGTGTAGGGAAGAGGGAATAGCTCCCGCCATGTGAATCCACGGTCTCCCCAACAGGCAGCTATATGATGAAGTGATGTCCATGATTTGGAAATTCACATAAAAGGTCTCCGGCCCAATCTGAATTGGGAACTCCACTTCCCCTAGCACTTCCTTCTTCGACCCGTCAAACGCTCTCACCAACGTCGAACTAGGCTTCATATAAGAGCAGTCCACATCCATTTTGTCCATGGTGGACTTCGGCATGACATTTAGTGAGGACCCATTATCAATCAAAACCCGAGCCAACACATAGTCTCTGCATTTGACGGAGATATGCAGAGCCTGGTTGTGCTTTCTTCCTCCTGGGGGTAACTCATCGTCAGCAAAAGTCAAATGATTAGCTGCCACGATGTTTCCTACAATCCCATCAAACTGACACACAGAGATACCTTCAGCGACATGGGCTTCATTGAGTACTTTCATCAGGGCAGTCCGATGAGCTTCTGAACTGAGCAGTAACGACAGCATAGAGATCTTGGCTGGAGTTTGTTTCAACTGATCAACAATTTGATAATCACTTTGTCTGACAATCCTTAAGAACTCACTGGCTTCCTGTTCTGTTACTTTCTTGCCCTGGGTATCCTCTGATACTTTCTCTTTTCCTTTTCTAAACCTGTCCTCAGCATCTTTAGACGTTTCAACCCGAAGAGTTTCCGGAGCATACATACGGCCGCTTCTCGTCATTCTACCCACTCCTGATATATTGGTGACAGCAGATGCACTTGGAGAACTCTCCACTGGAGGCAAAGTACTATATTTCCAGGGCACAGCACTATCTTTCTCATATGGAAAGGGAGCAGGGACCTCAATGACTATGGGCTGAGCTTTGGCTTGAACTTACCTCGGATTGTAATCATATAAAATCTCAATTGGCCTTCTGACTTCTCTGCCATTATTAGCCTGAAGGGTCATCACGCTTTCTTCTGTTTCAAAAGTAGCTACCTGAACTACATGGCGGTCCATCAAGTCTTGCAAGATCTGCTTAAAAACTTCACAGACCCCTTTACACAGGGAGTCAGCACACCCATTCTCCTGACAACATCCTTTCTCAATGACCTCAAATCGACACAATTCAGCGTGAATGGCATCCAAGGGAGTTTTAATTTTTTCAACCTCCCTTATCACCTGTCCAGTAGAATCTTCTATTGCATTGGTCGACGGATTCCCATGTCCTGGCAGTGGATTTGTAGTTATACTTGGACTGTTCTGTTTGAAAGAAATCCAATTAGCGTCGATTAAGTCCTGAACTACGTGCTTAAAAGCTTTGCAGTCCTCCACTGTGTGACCGATTCCACCCTCATGAAAACTACAAGTAGCATTGGCATTATAGCTCCTAGGGAAAGGAGGCTGGAGAGGCTTCATCGAGCGAGTGCTGATTAAGTTTTTGGAGACCAGATGATTGAACAGCTCCGTGTAAGTCATCGGGATTGGATCAAAACTGACGCGCTTCTTATACTGGTAGTTCTGGGCTTTATAACCATCATTGGCTCGTTGAGGTTGCACTGGTGCCGAGAATGGTACCGTCTGCGGTGGAGTACTGAAAGATGGATTTCCTCCGGAAATTACATTGGTCTCTCCCTCTTTCTTTTTAGGGAAATGAGAAGAGGGCTTTCTTTGTCCACCTGAACTGCCTGAACTACCTGAACTACCAAAGTGGTTGGCGATCTTCCCGCTACGCAAACCGTTTTCAAGCCTTTCCCCAATAACTACCATGTCTGAGAAATTTGACGAGACACTCCCTATCAGTCTGTCGTAGTAGATTGCCGGAAGAGTTTCCATGAACATGTATACCATCTCTTTCTCTGTTAGTGATGGCTTTACTTGTGCAGCTGTACTTCTCCACCGTTGGGCGTATTCTTTAAAAGAATCTTTATCTCCTTTGCCCATGTGCTGTAACTGAGATCGATCTGGAGCCATATCCATATTGTACTGGTACTGTTTCAAAAAGGCTTCTGAGAGGTCCTTCTAACTATGGATGTCGGAAGACTGTAACTGCATGTACCAGTCTAAGGATGCCCCAGCTAAACTATTCTGAAAGCAGTGGATCAACAACTTATCATCACTAGCATGCGCAGCCATTTTTCGGCAATACATGGTTATATGACTTGATGGACAACCAGCACCCCGGTACTTGTCAAAATCAGGTGCCTTAAACTTTGGAGGAAGGACTATATCTGGAACGAGACACAAATCACGGGCATCCTTGACTCTAACACCTGTACCTTCCACAGCCCTTAACCGTTCTTCAAGCACACGATACTAGTCTCTGGGCTGAGAGTTTTCAAACACATGCCCCTGAGGATGACTACTAATGCCATAATAATTTCCCCCAAACTGAGCGGGACTTCCTACCTGATACGCAACATTCTGAGGATTGGTAGTGATCCAAGGAGTAGGACTGAGTGGATTTCTCTGTAGTGCAGCATCATGATTAAGAGCGTGGACCTGTGGTCTACCAACAACTCCACCAGGTACAACCACAGCAGCCTGACTTGGCCCTGTTACCCCAGCTGGATTGGATTCAACATTTTGAGGCGTATAACCGACTAGCATTCCCCACGGGTACCTCTGAACAGATGGATGGCCCTGACCGTTTTCCCCTGGAGAGTGAACAAAATGAGGGATCCCCGTTCCCGGAGGAGGAATAGTAGTTGCAGCATTAACAAGCCTCGGAGGGGGAATGAAGGTGACAACTCCATCAGGGTTTACAACGGCGGTGGCCTCAGCACTGGCCCCACCTTTCAGATTCCTCAGCATACCCATCATTTCAACCATCTGGGCCTCCATAGCCCCTACCTTATCCTTCAAAACCCGGTTTTCTTGAGCTAGCTGCTCGGGGTTGAGTATCTCTATAACCGGATCATCTGGACCCGAGTGGTAACTCTCAATCTCAATGTCTGGACTTTCTTGATTCTCTGCCATGAGCCTTGCCTGTAGACGAGTGTAGTAACGGTGACGGCGAACCAGCTTGCCTTTTCTGTTTGTTTAAATATTTATTGTGTAAGAGCCTGAATGAATAGATGCATGGATGCATGAAATGAATGGATGCATAAGTATATGTATATGCATGCGATGCAAAATGCGTTTTTTTTTTTGGTATCTACAATTTCCCCAGCACTAGTGAGAATGCATGCAAAGTGTATGAATGGATGCATGAAAAAAAAAATATATTTTCAACACGACAGTTTTTCAAAAGCTAGAAATTCACGTACATTTTTTTTTTGAAAATTTTCGGTTTATTTGCAAAAATCTTTATTCAGATGCAGGGGTATGCAGCTCCTTTGTGTCCTACCAAGGTTTCTTAGAGACAGGGTCTATGGCTATTTCTACGGGTACACACTTCAAGGATAGCACTAAAAGAAGGACCCTAAATAAGGTTCCTAGAGCCAACGACCTCATCTGAGAGCACCGATCCCAGGGACGTACGTCCAAGTGATGATGTCTTCAAACAAAGCCAAACTCTAGGTGAAGTCTTCGCAACCACCCAACAAGACGTACGTCCAGTGAGCAGCCACTAATGACTTCGTTCTAGCCTAAGATATGCTCTAGCCCGGGTATAGGGCTGTCTCACCAAGAAATATAAGGGTAAAAAGTGCAATGTGGGTGTAGGAGCACAATGATAAATATACCCCCCCACCTGCAAAGAAAATCCAGAAACAGTCCATACAAAGAGTCGTCTACCCTAGGGTTTTGCAAGCATATATCATTTCAATACAAACGAGTAAACTAACCTAGGGTTCCAACAACAATCATATGCACTGCTTACCTCAAGAAAGGGAGCCAAGAAGAGGGGTCATAATAGAATTGGGGGAATGATGCATGAGCTTACCTTGAAGAAAGGGAGCAAAGAAGAAGGGGACATGGGAATTGGAGAAATGCATGACCATATTAAGCATATAAACAAAAGAAGATGAAAGGAGAAGAAGCGAACATAGAAGAAGAAGAGTCAAATGCACATGAATGCAACATAACAACACGAGAATGCAAGAGAACATTCAAACATCAGAAAGAGAGAAGAAAAAGAAGGAGAAGAAAAGAGAGAAATAGAACAATCACATTCAAATCAAACAATTAAACCGCACATCAAGTTAATTAGGCCTGACCCTCGTTTTAAAAGGAAAGTCCCCAGTGAAGTCGCCAGCTGTTGCGCCCGAAAAATCCGGTTTGGGACTTCTCGTTTTGCAACGTGAAAAATAGTAGAGCCGCCACCAATATTTATTTAGGAAAACATCGGAAAAACCCTTTTTTGGAAAAGCGAGTGGTCTTTCGAAATCAGAGATGTAGGTTCGGGGGTCAGTTACGCATGGGGAAGGTATTAGCATCCCATACGTCCTTTCTACTGAAAGGGAACCATTAACTCGATGTGTGGTTTGACAAAGGTTTGAGTTGAAAGCGATTTGTTCTACCTCTTTTCTTTTCTTTTCTTTTCTTTTTATTTGAAAAATCGTTTTATTGAAAACGGAAGGCAGGAATATTTTTGTTATCTTTGAAAAGTGGAAACAAAACAAAGATTTTTTAAAAGGGTGCTTGACGGGACGGACCCGCTCCTACGTACCCTCACTGGGTTGAGGGATCAAAGCTACGTAGTTCTCGGCTTCTGCGTCTGAAAACGGCTTAAGAGTTTTTCGCAATTGGGTGAGCGTTTGTGAAGACCGAACAACAACGGTTAGAATGGCCTCACTACTAACTCTTTTTTGAAAATACAATCATCATTAACAATCTAAACGGCAACAGCGCGAGTGATCATCAATGACAATTTGTTTTATTTAATGGTGGAAGAAAATGTTTTCGCAAAGCAAGGAGCGTTTGAAAATGAGTTTAGAAAATGGGTTTTGGAAAACAAGTAGAACATTATTCAATCAATTCCAAGTCCATAACCAAATGCAACAATGAGTGAACAAGATTCAAACATACTCACCAATCAAGCAATCATAAACATGTTGATTATTAACCAAGATTAAGCATGCCAATATAATCAAGAGATCCAATTATTAAGGATGCAAGACAAAGCTCTCAAGACAATTGTGTGTGTGTGTGAGAATTGCTACGGGACGGGCAACAATCTCAAAGGGGTGCATATACCTTAATGACTCTATGCTACAACCGGAAAAGTAGGCTTACGTCTTCATTAAGAATACATACTAGTGGAAGGAAGGGCACACAATTAAATCAAGTCATTCAAATGGCATCAAGAACAAGTGAACACAATTGATCATAGGCATAGAGTATTCTAGGTTTAATGAATGAACATGTGAGCGATGATACATGATTAAGCAAGCATGTGAATGCATGAGCATACAAGAGAATGCATGAATAAGTATACAAGAGAATGTATGAGCATACAAGAATGCATGAGCATTTATTATGCATGGTATACAAGTATGAGTGAATGTGTGTGCAAGCATGCAAGGTGTCGCATAGATGATGCAAATAAGTGAAATGCAAAGTTTGAAAATGTTTTGAGTAAGAAGCGGTAAAAACGTTTGGGGTTTTAAATGAGAAGTAGTAAAAGTTTAAAATGCAAATGATTGAAATGTTTTGGGATTTTTTTATGCAAATCTACAAGTGGTAAAAAGTTTGAGTGAGAAGTTAATGAAATGGTAGAGTAAAAATGCATGAGGTAAATGGTAATTATTTAATGAGATGGTAAAGTAAAAAGGTAAAAGGGTAAAAACACAATTGCACAATTGCATTTATTCACACAAGATCAAAACAACACGTTTTCAAGCACAAAATATGCACAAAAGTGGCCTAAGGCCGAAGCAATGCTAAGCACAAATCACCATCAAATTTCATGCTAAAATTCACAATTAATACATGAAACAATTCACAAGACTAAACCCTAGATCATCATCCCATGTTCTAAGGTAAGCATCAAGCATATCATGTATTTTATTCTTCACAAAAATCAAAGAAGTAAAAAGGCAACAAAAACCCTAGGTTTTGAAGCAACAACCCGAGGCACCCAACACCAAAATCAAGCCAAAATTCAACTTAAAATCATGAAATGAACAAAATGAACACAAGAACCCTAAAATCCATGCTATGGCCGAAGCAAAATAGGTAGGAAAACAAGGTTTTATTTCACCAAAATCATGCAAATGAGGTAGAAATGCAATGAATGATGAGAAAACACAAGAATCTTTCCTTCAAGGCCAAGGACTCATCTCAAACACCCAAGGCTCCCAATGTCCTTGTCCAATAATGTTTGAAATGAGTCCTCAAAGCTTCTTTCAAGAAGGAAGGAGGAATAGAAGAGAGATTACATGATGAAAATTAAAGAAAATGCAAGGGTTAGTGAGCTTACCTCTAGATCTAGCTAGAAAATGAAGAAGGAAAGAGAATAGAAGCAAGAACACTTGAAGAACACCACAAGAACCTCTTGAACCTTTCGCAAATGCTTGATTCTTGATGGTTTTTGATGAAACTTTGATGATTATGCAAGTTTAGAAGTAGATTTATTGAAAGGATGAAGAATAAACAAGGTTTGATGGTTGATTTTTTGGAAGAATTTTGAAGAAAGAATATGGGTATGGTGGCTTGTTGCCTCCAAGGAATGAGAGAAAGAGAGGAGAGATTTGGGTGCTAGGGTAAAAAAATGAGTGTTCTCCTCATGGTCTCTTATTTTGGGTTTTATATGAGGTGCAAAATTAAGGGTATATAGGACATTGCGCTTTTGCAAACCATTGAGATTTGAGCTAGAATTTGAATCAAAGGCAAAGATTGCAATGCACATGGATTAGGGACAAGGAGAAAACACAAATGAGTGAGGAACAGCTGGTCATACACAAAAATTATGAGTTTTTGTTGCACAAAAATTGTTGAGGGCACCTAGGTCATTCTACACAAAGTTGTAGCCTAGGATTTGATCTAGAATTTTAATCAATGGCTAGGAATACAACTCACATGGATCAAGGGCATGAGGAAACACAAAATGAGGTGAAAATGAGCTGGAAAATTCGGAGCAAATGAGGCCTTGGTGCCCAAGTTTTGCAAGCTTGTCAAGAAAAATAGTACATTTTGTCTTATTGGGGACACTTCCTTATTTTCACCATTTTTTATTATTCTTTTCTAGATAATTCCATAAAAATCATGCCACTTTGGGCCATATCCTAGGAATCAATGATTGGGCCCAAAATTCCATGATATCACCCTTCTCAAAATTGATTTGAGACCTCACCTTGATGGAAATTCCCATTTTGCCCTTTTGCTTAAAATTTGAATTTTATGCCAAAAATCATGCATGCATGCGCACAAAAATTCATAACCCAAATCATCTAGATCCAAATAAATTCCTCTGAGATTGAACAATGATTTTTGGTGAGGAATTGCTTAATTTTGGAAATGACCAAAATACCCATTTTGCCCAAAAAACCCTAATTTTGCTCCAAAAGGCATTCCAATCCTAAAAATGATTTTAAAAGCGCTGAAATGACTTTTAGAACCCAAAAATGCATGCTCATAGTTCTTCACATCCTTCAGAATGATGCTTCACTTCATAATTTATTTCTTTTTGTGGAAAATTAAGGTTTTGTTCCAAGCCGGACAAAATTAGGGTATGACACTATCGTATATGGGGAATAGGGGATAGGACTATAATGGTGCTGATTATCGCTATTCCTATTTGTTTGCATGTATTTATTTATTCATTTATTTGTTATTATTTATTCAATTCGGATGACTGTAAATATTATGGATTACTGTAAATTATTTTGACCTAAATGACTGTAAATAATATGTTGAGTATTGAATGATTTCAATATGAGTGGATATAGCTGGAGTTACTCATAATTAATTATAAATCATTTAGATGAGAAGGAAGAGTTAGTTGTAAAGTTAAATGATGAGTTAGTGTCTAATGTGATAATGGATTAGAATGATAGGTAAGTCAAAATTATATGAAGTTAATATTGTTTAAGTTTTCGATCGATATCTTAACACCTGTTAATGTAGCCAAGTTTGACTTGGAACTAGCAAAGTCATTAAATGACTTGACGTTCGTGCTTATGGTGATTGCTGGTAGGCCTATTGTGTATTGTTATCGGAGACTGGTCACACAATGGGAATGTTATCATTCGTCAATGATTAACAAGCATGTTCGTGTTGAAGAATCTTGTCGCAACATGGACAAGAACTCGTTGCAGTATGGGCAGACTATATTTTTGTGATCGAGATTAATTGGAGGAACCTTTGCAACATGGGAAAAGACTCGTCGTAGTATGGGCTAGCCGTACCTCAAAAGTTGAAATTGTGTAGGAAGAATCTTGTCGTAGTATGAGAAAGGACTCGTCGTAGTATGGGCAAGAACTCGTCGTAGTATGGGCGAGTCGTACCTCAAGGATGGTAGCGTGGTAAGCAAATGATTATGGGAGTAGTAATAGAGATGGCCACGACTCGACCTTGCGGGTAGGCCCAGTGGTGAGGTCCTAAGTGGGGCACTGTTGGGGCGTTCTACCTAGAGTTAGATGGATCCAGATTTTATCATTGTAGTAGTGGGTAGGATCGCCTTAACGTTGCACCAGATTTAAGATGATGACACTAGCTGATGGTCGACCGGGCACGTGTGGCATGTTCGTTGTATTCACTATTGTGGTATTCTTCGTTCGTTGAGGATGATGATCTCAGTTGATGATTGACTGAGTATGCGGGTTATGTTCGTCGCATACATTATTGTGATTTTAGTTGTGTGATGTGATCTCATCACTTTTTTGTACGAGCCTGTAATGACTAAAATAGAGACAGGGACCACGAGCACAATGGAGGGTGAATTAAGAAGGAGCCAAAGGGCTTGCCAACCCAATAAACGGCTAACAGACTTCAACTACTAATTAGTATAAATAGGAAGGATTACCAATTGTAATGGATATGCATATTCATGATTAGTCTCTTCTCCTCTCAATTTGATTCTTCTGTACTTCTTGCTCTCTCTCTCTTTCTGTTAGACTCTCTTCCCCAACCTCATTGTAATTCACAGCTCATTGTTGATACAGTAATAAAGAATTCCCATTTGTCTTGTGAAGTATTGTAGCATCGTTTCATTGGTGCTTTCATCGTGCTATGGCAGAGAATACGCGCTTCAAACAATTGAGCGCAGAATTCCGAAGGAATGTCGAAGAATCAAACGCAAAATTCTCCACGGTTGAAACTCAAATGTTGAAATTACAACAAATGATCGAAGCAACAGATACAAAGATAGATGCGAAGTTGGAAGATCGTTTCGGCAAGCTAAACGATGCGATTGCGACCCTCATGCAACGTTCTTCGATCGGCGTGACACCACCACCCTCTTCCCATAGCATACCGAACTCACACGGTAACGCGCAAAGGGGAACATTTCAAGTGCGTCTTGTTAAACTTGATTTCCCAAGATTCGACGGAAGCAATGTCATGGGATGGATCTTCAAGGCGGAACAATTATTTGATTATCACCACACAGCAGATCAAGAAAGATTGACTATTGCATCGGTACATTTAGATCATGACATTGTTCCGTGGTTTCAAATGATGCACCGGAACAAACAATTTCAAGATTGGAAGTCTTTCACGCACGTGTTGGAATAAGATTTTGGCCCCTCACGATACGATTGCCCTCATGCAAACTTGTTCAAGCTCATTCAAACGGGTACGGTCTCTGAATTTTATTGTAAATTTACAACGTTGGCTAATAGATCGGAAGGATTGACCGCAGAGGCAATATTAGATTGCTTCATTAGCGGGTTACAAGAAGACATAAGAAGGGATGTGAAATCGCTAAAACCAAACACCTTGCTTAGAGCAGTGGCACTAGCCAAGCTATTCAAAGAAAAGTACAGTGGTAGTAACAAGAATAAGCAAATAGCTACTGGGTATAGAAACTCTGTTGCGCAGAATAAGAATAATTTGATGACAGCAACTAAGAGTGAAAATAACTCTACTCAGAATAAGGGTTCATTACCTCCTCTATTGCCTACACCAACTAGTAAACCCTTGAATCAACTTGCCAAGAACCTAGCCATAAAACACATGACAGCAGCAGAGATACAACTCAAAAGAGACAAGTGATTGTGCTACTTTTGTGATGAAAAGTTTTCAGACACACATAAATGTCCCAACAAACACAAATTTTTAATGTTGCAACTATCTGAGGAAACTGCAGATGAGGAATTGACTGAGACAAACGAACAGGGTGAAGAAAGCCACGAGGGTGAGAAAGGAGAGCACCATTTATCTCTCAATGCTATGAGGGGAATTAATGGAACAAGCAGCATCAGATTTAGTAGTAAAATTGGCCAAATTGAAGTGCAAATCTTAGTTGATGGAGGCAGCTCTGAGAATTTTTTGCAGCCACGAATTGCACACTTTCTCAACTTACCCATTGAATTGTTACCAAGCTTTAGGGTGATGATTGGAAATGGCAACACTATGCAGACTGAAGGGAAAATACAAAACCTGAGAGTGCAAGTACAGCAGCAGGAAATAGTTGTGCCAGTATATTTGTTACCAGTGGCAGGGGCTGATTTGATACTTGGATCACCGTGGTTGGCAACATAAGGACCGCATGTGGCTGATTATGCTGAAAAGGTGTTAAAGTTCTTCCAGAATGACAGATTCATTTGTCTGCAAGGAGACAAAACTGTGTGTCCTGCACCAGCACAGTTTCACCAACTTGTGAGAATGCAAGACACAGATGCGATTTTGGAATGCTTTGCAGTACAGGTAATGAAACCTGAGATCTCTGAGCATATATTTTCTGAAATGCTTGGTGAGTTAGAACCAGAACTAGCCACTTTGTTGTATACCTACAGGACTGTGTTCCAAACTCTTGTGGGGCTGCCTCCTAAAAGAGAACAAGACCATGCCATAGTACTGCAGGAAGGAACAAAACCTGTTAAGGTTAGACCATATAGATACCCACATAGTCAAAAAGAACAAATTGAGAAAATGGTCCAAAAATGTTAGAACAAGGGATAATTCAACCAAGCAACAGTCCCTTTTCTTCACCAATTGTGTTAGTTAAAAAGAAGGATGGCAAGTGGAGATTTTGTACAGATTATAGAGCCCTTAATGCTATAACAGTAAAGGACGGCTTTCCCATGCCAACAGTGGATGAGTTACTAGATGAATTGTTTGGTGCTAAGTATTTTTCCAAGCTGGATCTTCGTTCTGGATACCACCAGATACTCATACAACCTGAAGATAGACATAAGACAGCAGTCAGGACACACCATGGGCACTTTGAATGGCTAGTTATGCCATTCGGATTAATCAATGCCCCAGCTACATTTCAGTGTCTCATGAACAGAGTTTTCTAGGAGTACTTGAGAAAATTTGTGCTAGTATTTTTCGATGACATATTGGTATATAGTCATTCATGGAAGGCACACCTAGAACACTTGGAATTAGTGCTAGAAACCCTCCAGAAGCACATGTTGTTTGCAAGGTTGTCCAAGTGCACATTTGGTTCAGAAGAAGTGGAGTACTTAGGCCACAAGGTATCTGGCAAAGGAGTGGCAATGGATGAAGTAAAAATCAAAGTTGTCATAGAGTGGCCTAAACCTGACAATGTGAAACAATTAAGGGGTTTTCTAGGTCTCACAGGGTACTACAGAAGATTCATCAAGTCTTATGCAACAATTGCAGACCCCTTGACTGATTTACTCAAGAAGGAAGCATTTGTATGGAATGAAGACACAGAACAAGCATTTCACAGACTTAAGAGTGCCATGACAGAAGCACCAGTATTAGCATTGCCAAATTTTAACCAGCAGTTTGTCCTGGAAACAGACACGTCTGGAATTGGTGTGGGGGCAGTGTTGAGCCAAAATGGACATCCTATCGCATACTTCTCAAAGAAGATGGTGCCCAGATTGCAAAAACAATCTGCCTATGTCAGGGAATTATTTGCTATCACTGAAGCAATTGCTAAATTTAGACACTATCTGCTGGGCTATAAAATTGTAATACGTTCTGACCAAAAGAGCCTCAAATGTATGATGGATCAATCATTACAAACCCCTGAACAGTAGGCATGGCTGCATAAATTCATGGGATATGACTTCACAATTGAATATAAGCCTGGGAAGGACAACTTGGCTGCAGATGCATTATCCAGAATGTTTTGTATGGCATGGTCAGAACCAAAATCAACATTCCTAGAAGATCTTAGAAAGGAAATTCAACTCGATGAAGAACTAAGACAACTAGTGGAGCAGTGTAAACAGAATAAGCAAACTGATATGCGTTATTCTGTGAAGGAAGACTTGTTATATTGGCAGGACAGACTAGTGTTGCCAGCAAAAAGTTCACTGGTGAGACAGGTACTTCATGAATATCACTCCTCACCTGTTGGTGGTCATGCTGGAATAACTAGAACTACAGCTCGAATTACACACCAGTTCTATTGGCCATCACTGAAGGAGGATGTCAAAAAATATGTTCAAATTAACATGTGCAATTTGTCAGCAGGCAAAGATAGATAATAGACTACCAACAGGGCTACTACAACCACTGCCATTTCCACAGCAAGTCTGGGAAGACATTGTAATGGACTTCATTACAGGTTTGCCTAACTCTTACGGATATACTGTGATCATGGTCATAATTGATAGACTGTCAAAGTATAGCCATTTTACTGCAATGAAGGCTAGGTTTAATAGTCAATCAGTGGCAGAGGAATTCATGACTAACATTGTGAAACTGCATGGTATTCCCAAGTCTATTGTTTCGGATAGAGATAAAGTCTTCACTAGTAAATTTTGGTAGCACTTATTCAAGTTGCAGGGAACATCTCTTGCTATGAGCACAGCATATCACCCTCAAACGGATGGACAATCAGAGGCCTTCAACAAATGCTTGGAAATGTTCCTTAGGTGCTTCACCTTTGACAACCCCAAAGCCTGGTACAAATGCTTAGCTTGGGCAGAGTTTTGGTACAACACTGCATTTCACACAAGCTTGGGAATGACTCCATTCAAAGCTCTATATGGGAGAGATCCACCTAAGTTGACAAGATACAATCCTAGTGATGCTGATGACAGAACAGTACGAGAACAATTATGTGATAGAGACAAACTGATAAACTAGATTAATGGGAATTTGGAGAAGGCTCAGCAAAGAATGAAAGTGCAGGTAGATAAAAAGAGAAGAGATCTCAACCTATCAGTAAAGGATGAGGTACTGGTAAAACTGCAGCCGTATAGACAGCACTCACCAGCTTTAAGAAAGTGTCAGAAACTAGCCATGAGGTACGTTTGGCCATTTAGAGTTATAGAGAAAATAGGACCAGTAGCATGTAAACTACAATTACCAGACACAGCAAAGATTCATCCCACATTTCACATATCTCAGCTAAAACAATTCAAAGGTGAGGCAACTACACCATACTGACAACCTCAGAATTAGGACCAATGCTGGCACCTACTTCTGTCCTAGCAACCAGGACTCTTGTGAAGAATGGAGAACAAGTACAACAGGTACTGATTAGGTGGGATAGTCCAACAATAGCTGAAGATTCATGGGAAGACACTGAAGAGATCAAGAAGAGCTACCCACAATTCAACCTTGAGGACAAGGTTCCTTTTAAAGGGGAAGGCAATGTAATGAGTAAAATAGAGACAGGGACCACGAGCACAATGGAGGGTGAATTAAGAAGGAGCCAAAGGGCGCGCCAACCCAATAAACGGCTAACAGACTTCAACTACTAATTAATTAGTATAAATAGGAAGGATTACCAATTGTAATGGATATGCATATTCATGATTAGTCTCTTCTCCTCTCAATCTGATTCTTCTGTACTTCTTGCTCTCTCTCTTTCTGTTAGACTCTCTTCCCCAACCCATTGTAATTCACAGCTCATTGCTGATACAGTAATAAAGAATTCCCATTTGTCTTGTGAAGTATTGTAGCATCGTTTCAGAGCCCTTCGTGGTTTCGCTTTGTGGCATGTTGTTGTATGGGCATGTTGTGTTTGTCACTCTTTTGAGAGTGATTGTGTGATATTTATTTGGTGGATGGCAGCTGTCTTTGTTGTTTTAGTCTCAGTCTTATGTTCCATATATGGTTTGGACGCTCTTTCTCACCCATGCACCACTTTTATAGTTTGAGTTCCAGGTGTCGTTGGAGTGACTTTTACGATTGTGCAGCAGTGGAGATGTGATCACTACGGATCACCGGGAAACTTGCGGATTGATACTACGCGTTGATGTCACTCTGTTTTTAGCTAATTGGATTAAAGGTTAATTGCTCTGATAATGAGACATTGGGATTTGTGTTGGACTCTGTATATTATATTTAGAGTCATTCTTGTTACTGTATTGAATTAAATGTTTCATCGTCTTAGTCTTTAATTTTTTATTATAAATCGTATTTATAAGATTTCAAGAATTTGACGACATATTTTACTAGCAAAAGGTATTTCGAGAATGAATTGGGAGTTTTATTTTAAAACACAAATTTACTCGTTTTTTGTACCTTTTCACTTATAATACTATCGGGGTAAAGGGTGTCACATTTAGTGATATCAGAGCAGTTCGGTCCTAACCGAATTGCATATGTGTTTTATTGTGTTTCCGATGTGTGAACTCTGAGTAGAGTTGCATGCGTTGTTTATTTTATTCTTTATAATCGTCAGATTGGCCAAATTAGTTGGTTAAGTCATACAGGAAATGAGATAAGCAATAGGTATTCCTTAAAAGAATCATCAAGGTTATAGCAGATAAAAATAAGTCAGAATCTAAGTGAGAGCTCAAACAACTCTTATCCTTAGAGAAAATTTATCTGAGCTCGGTCTATTCTTTAGGCCATACATTCTGTGTCTATTCTGATCTCTCTGTAATGTTACCGTATGTTTTGTTACTTTTTGTTTTTGATACTCAGAGTTCATATAAGTCAGACTTCTATGATTTGACTTTGTTGTAGTTTTTAACATTACATGGTTTTGTGAGTTAAAATTAAAAAGTTTATTGAGTCTACTTGTGATCTTATATTCAACCATTTTTTTATTATTGAATGTTCAAAATGTATTTCACTTTATTTAATTAAATAGTACTATGTCTTACACAAAGTCTTTTTATGTTTCTTTTATCTATTTGTTAATGCTCTAGACTTAGTGCTTTAGGGAATTGCTTTGTTAATTGTGTAATGTTGCTACTTGACAAGTAATGTGTTGTGATATATTGATTACTATAAGTATAATTTCCTTGCCTAAATGTTATAATTACTGATTTTTTGTTTTTGTTTTTACGAGTGAGATCATATGTAGTGATTTTAAATGCTAACTATAGTTTTATATTATTTATTTTATTCTGTTTTGTTCTATGCGCCTAATTGTCCTTGTCGTGCAACATTGTGAGCTCAGTATCTTTGTGAATTGTTTCATAATTTCCATGCTATGTTTTTTTTTTTGATAATCAAAACGAAGTTCATTTAGGAGGGCACTAGGGGTGCCTCAACCCTTTTACAATTAGATTATGGAATTTAAACACTCAATAGGATTTAAAACCCATTGCTCAAATTCAATGGTCTCTTGAACACCTACTTTGTTAGCAACCCATCCCCAAGATAGACCTTTTACATGATTTAGCATTTGGTTTACATTTGGTGAGGCTCCTCTAAAGATAGCATTGTTCCGAGTCAACCAAATCACCCACACAACGGCTACCCATACAAGGTATCGGATCCTATTGTTCTTCTTCCCCCGTGAATCAATCTTGTGCTTCAACAAATGATCCCAAACTCCTATGAATTGTTGATGCTGAATTCCCAACCAATGACATACACGATACCACAACTCAACCGAAATTTGACAACCGAAGAAGAGATGGCTTAAGTCTTCTTCGCTGGTGGAACAAAAAACGCAGCAAGAGCTAGGCAAAGTAATTCCCTTCTGCTGTAACAGACATTTTGTTGGGAGTTTATCCAGCAGTAAACGCCACCTGAAGACTAGGAATTTGGACGGTGTCGCGGTTAACCAAAACTTCTTCATCATGCTCCTTTCCTCCTCCCCCAAACTGCCAATGTCGCTGCTGCCTATCAGACCAGAATAAGCAGATTTAACGGTGTATAGCGGAGGAGAAGAACGCACCCTGCACCAAGTATCCGGCTTGTATTTATCGGGTTGGACTGATAGTAAAATATCCAGCAGTGAAGCTGCTATCTCGGCTTCTGCTGCTGATAGTTCTCTGCTCCATCATAATTTCCACGACCACGCATCACCCTCCCACGCTCCTAATTCATGAACAGTACCTGCGCGAGCATTTGACAGCACAAATAATATTGGAAATAGTTCAAAGAATTTCCAAGGACAGCGCCAACAATCTTCCCAAAATTTAACCGTTTTCCCATCACCAAACCTTAGCTTCACCAAATCGATAAACCAGTTTTTTTTGTAAGGTAGAACAGTATCTATTAGCTGTAAATCTTGCCACCAAACAGACTGCTGCGTTGTTTTTAAAGCCCCATTGCTGCCATAGAGAAATTCCAACAATCCACCCCAAACACTATTCTTTTCTACCAACAATCTCCATCTCCATTTGCCCAAGAGAGCTAAATTAAAAACCTCCATGTTTCGTACCCCAAGACCCCCCAACTCCTTCGGCAAGCATACTCTACTCCATCTTACCCATGCCATCTTTTTAATTTCTCCATTTCCTCCCCAAAGAAAGTTTCTTTGTATCTTTATCATTTCTTTTATAACCTTCTTTGGTGCTTTGAAGAATGAAAAATAATACAAGGGAAGACTTGCAAGTACCGAGTTGATTAGCGTCAATCTTCCTCCCATGGACAATTGTCTACTTTTCCACACGGAGAGCCTATCCTTCATCTTTTTGATCACCGGATTCCAAGTGTTGGACATTCTAGGATTTGCTCCCACCGAAACTCCTAGAAATTTGAATGGAGTTACCCCCGTTTTACAATACAAAAACTTGGCTCCTATCCTCAAATCTTCTTCCTCCATACCGATGCCAATTAGACAAATTTTGTGAAAATTGACCCGAAGCCCGGAAATGAGCTCAAAAATTCTCAATACCGCTTTCAAGCACCATAGATTCTCCTTTGAGTTTCTACAAAGGAACAAAGTGTCATCCGCAAATTGAAGAATTGGGAAAGACAATTCCTCCCCCACCCGAAAAGGATCTAAGAAATCTTGTCTTACACAATTATCTACTGCCCCGTTAGGCCTTCCGCCACCATTAGGAATAGAAAACGCGCTAATTTCCATGCTATGTAAAGCTGATCGTGTACACTCTCAGTTTTATGATATAATTTTGGTTGTTATTTTTTCTATTCTGTGTTACGTGGTTTTGTAATCTAAGAATAAGTGTTTACTAAGATTGTTTGGGGAACTCTTATTAAACAGTTTTATGGTTGGACCCTAACATATGTATTAAATTTGTTTTAATTAATTAATTAATTAATACTAAGTCTCGTATAAATTTGTTGCTATAACATGTTTCTAATTGCATATTGATGTTGTAGACTAAGTGTCTGGTGGGTTGGCCTTGTTGATTATTTTAGGGTGCTTCATTGTCTTGATTACTATAAGTGATAACTTCATTATTTAAACTGTGCGCTGCATTATTTAAATTGTGCGCTCCATTGTTGACCACGTATAATGATTCTAATTGTGCGCTGCATTTTTATTTTGTTTGTTCTATTTGCATTATTGTTCTCAATGCGTAATGTGGTGAACCTTCCTAGTTATCAAATGACATGTATTGCACATGCAAAATGCCTAAATTTTATTTTATCAATTTAACACCGATTATAGTAGGTATATGGTAGTGAAACTAGTTTTGTTTTCATTAAAGGTGTGAAAGTTATTTAGCAGATAACAAAGTAAGATCAGTTCGTAGAATGCTCTCTATGTATCACGTTTGTTACCTTTAAAAAGAAAAATGTTAATGAGGTTGCTTTGAATTTTTCTTAACTTGTTTATATATATATATATATACATATATTTGTACTTAGTTTAATTAATTTACTCCTAATAAGTCTTTTGTTTGTATGACTTTTGAACATCATATGAAAGACTCCACGTGTCAGCTGGGCGCAAAATAGCTCTATAGAGAGGACAAGTAAAGCGAGACAAGAGCCACGTCACGTGGAAAGCATGGCTATATTTTGGCAACAACCTAAGCTTATTATCAGGTTCAAACTCACACAAACAAACAACACAATCAAAATTAGGGTTTTTCAAACTGCTCGGTACCAAGGTACAAGTTGATGTGCTTCTGAAGATTTGAAGATGCACTTCGGATGGATGAAGATTTGCCTCGGATGGCCCGAGGTTGGTTGCGTGCGCAATTTGGGTGGGGGGTACCTGCAAACACTCCGACGCTCAAGTCAGTAAGTATATGAGAAGAGGTATGCAAGGAATAAGAGGATAATGAAAGCGTACCTGGAAATGGAGGGTTGTACCTCTATTTATAGACAGAAATGCCGTACCTGAAGCGTCGGATTCGGGCGTTTGGATCCTGACCGTTGGATGCGGCTGCTTGATAGTGGGGCGAGCGTTGGGTCATTTCAGATGCGGAATTGGGCCAGGCCCAAGCCTTGTGGTGTTTTGGCCCAGTCCGGAACAGTGGCCCCCCAAGTCGAGGTTGGCTGATGGATGAGGTCGGCCTTGGCTTGACTAGACCGTTGCTTTCAAAATGATGATTGTTGTGCCACATGTCAACTTATGAGTGGGGGAACAGGGACGTGACTTTTGGAGAGATCGAGGGTGTCATGCCGCATTGCACTGATGGGACGCATTGAAGAGGCGTGTCGCTTCGTATCTCGCCTCTATATAAGACGAGATGAGGATTCATTCTTCACTTCGCTTCATTTCTAAAACTAATTCCCTGCGAGAGCTCTGAGTGATTCGAAAGTGTTCGTTTCTCCGACCACCGTGCTGAGTTCATTTTTGTCGTGCAGGGCCGTGCGTTCTGGGGTTTCTGACAGGGCGAGCTCATTACCCACCGTCCGAGTACAAAATTCAAGCCGAGCTTAGGAGATTTTCTGTAATCATGGTTAGTTTTTCTTTTCTTCACAATTTAGATGCTTGATTTATAATGCCTTTGTCCGCGGCCGACGTCGCCGCTCCGGTGATCGTCGTTGCTTCGTGCCTCATGGGGAGGAGACGAACCAGTCTCGGGCTTTCCGAGGCTAAGATCAATACCGCTCTAGACTTAGATAGTGATGGTGTCGCCCTCCCCTTGCAGATAAATGGTTCGATCAAAGAGCGAGGAGACACAACTTTTTGTTCCTCCTGGTAAGCCGATCTTGAAGAGGTCGGCCGAAGGCCTCCCGGTGCCGGCTCCCAAGGGAGCCCTGTCGCTGCTTTCTTCTACATATGCTAACTCATCCGCGAAGTCGGGTGCTTCAGTTTCGGCCTGAGAAATGATTTCTAAACAGGCGTCCGAGGGTATGGTGGAAGAGAATGCCGAGGTTAATTCACGGAGCTGGAAATCCGTAGTTACAATAGAGGAACACGAGGAAATAGATGAGGAGGTCTATGACTGTGTTTCCACTAAGTTTTGTAACATTTACCCGAGGCTGAAGCCGGACAAGCCTGTCTCTTATTTCGAGCAGCATATCGGTGCACTCGCCGACCAAAGCTGGAAACTGCTGGGAGTCGACGAGATTCTGGTGTGTACCAAACACGACAACATCAGCTTCTTCTTCTATGGGGCCGCATTAGAGACCATGGGGACTCGGATCCCTCTTAGTGAGTTTCAGAAGGACGTCCTACGTTTCCTGCATGTGGCCCCCTTAGAATTGTTGTCGAACAACTGGGGATTCATGCGTGGCTTTGAGATCGTCATGGAGCAACTCGGGAGGGTCCCTTCTGCTCAAGTCTTCTTCTGCCTCTTCAACGTGTTTCATTTGCCAGAGCCGAGGTCAGGCAGGACGAGACAAGGGCACATTGGCTTCCGTGGCCATTCAGAGCGTTCTTATTTCACGCCGGCCAATGATTCGAACAATTATTTTAAGTCGGTATTCTTCTTTGTAGTGGCTTCCAACAATGCAACGAAGAGGTCGATTGCAGACTTCGAAAGCAGAAAGATGTCTAAGGAACATTTTCCTCGTTCCTGGACTCGGGAGCATTTCGTCTGAGATGGAGAAGTAATCGAGAGCAAATCCTACGCAGGGAAGCCGTGGTTGCTGAGAGGAGATGATGCGGCTTCCTACAAGATGATCGGCCGATGGGGAAAGGACTTGGCCAAGAAAGGCCTGAAATTTCACTGTGGCTCAATGCTTGAGGCCCTGGCCGATTCCGAGGCCAAGCTGAATAGTTACTTTAATTCCTGTACCTGCCTCGCCTAGAATTTCCTTTTTGATATTTTAATATGAATCGAGTCGGTCTCGGGAATACTTTGATGTCGGTTTAGACCATGTGAATATGCCGAAAAAGGTTTCCGAGAAGAAGAAGAAGAAGACGGGGTCAGCGTCTGGTGCCGCCCCCAACGTCAATGAGACACCATCCCATTCTTCCAGGGAGAAGCATCCTTCTAACAAACTCCCAAAGTCGGCTCCAGGGTCGGCTTCTAAAGATGGTACGAAACGAGGCCACGAGGAGGTTGCCAAGGTTGTCAAAGGTAGCACTACCCCTACCGTTCATAAAAAACAAAAAATAACTGAAAAGAAAAGTGAGGAGAAAGACGACATCACCTTGGAGGACTTCCAAGCTTGTGCAAAGGTTGCCAAGTTCGGTGCAGACGCTTTCAAGAAGTTGGAAGAAACCATTGCTGAAAAATCTAGTGCCCGACTCCGAGGTAAGATTTCTGAATTAGAAGCTCTTAATAGATTTATAGATGGCGAGTTGATTCACACATCCCGCCAATAGAAAATTCACCGAGATCGTAATTTGGTAGAAATATCTGAAGAGAACTGGAGCTTGAAAGCCAAGCTGAAGAAGTTGTCCGATGTGCAGAAAAGACTCAACGAGGCCCATGATAAAGCCAAGGAGCAGGCCAAGAAGATAGAGAAGTTTCCTGAGTTGGAGGCCGACCTCAAGAGGGTGAAGGAGGAGCTAGAGAGAGCCAAGGAGGAGAGCAAGGCCGAGATGCTGAAGAAGAATGAAGAGATGAAAAAGCTGAAGGAGGAGCGGGTCGTCCTCAAGAACAAGATTGCCTCTAGGGTCGTGGCTGGTTTTCAGCGCTGCTTAGACATGGTGGTCTTGCTCGACCCCAAGGTCCGGGTCGATCTGCTGAAACTCAATCACAAGGCGGTGGATGGCAGGATCATGAAGGGAAATCAAGTCATCTACGAGCCGACTTCAGCTTCTTCCCCGGGTGCCGCAGAGATTGGAGAGCAAGCTGCTTCCAGGAGTGACACCCCCGCTGCTGAAGACAATTATATTCCCGAGGTTAATAACAAGACTGCTGCCGGGATCGAAGGGGCCAAGACTTTGGAGAATTTAGATTAGATCTCTCCTGCTCTTTTATTTTCTTATCATTATTGATGGTTGGTCTCGGGCATGTCCAGGGCCAACCTTGGTTTGTAAAAACAATGGCATCGTCCTTTTCCGGTTAACAATTTGCACTTCATTAATCTTCGTTCGCTCATGCTCTGGTTGTCTTTAAGCGCTTTAACTGTTGAAATTTAACTTGTTTGAATGCCAAGATAGTGTATTAGATAGCCGACACCGCTAGATAGCCGAGGTTGATAGCATTAATAATTCACCCTTGATTTAGAATAAGAGTTGAAAAGATTCCCGAGTGATGAGTTTCTGAGCCGAACTCACAGATGGGAAAGCTGCTGCGGGCCCTCTGAGCTCCATAGATGAGAAGAATCCGTGGAATAGCAGAGAGAGCTCGGAAGGTAGAGATTTGAAAAAGTTCGGAAGCAAGTGATTATGCTCCCACTGTGGTCGCCATTGTTTGGTACCGGGGTATAAGTTGATGTGCTTCTGAAGATTTGAATATGCACTTCGGATGGATAAAGTTTTGCCTCGGATGGCCCGAGATTGGTTGCGTGCGCACGTCGGGTGGGGGGTACCTGCAAACACTCTGACGCTCAAGTCAGTAAGTATATGAGAAGAGGTATGCAAGGAATGAGAGGATAATGAAAGCGTACTTGGAAATGGAGGGTTGTACCTCTATTTATAGACAGAAATGTCGTACCTGAAGCGTCGGATTCAGGCGTTTGGATCCTGACCGTTGGATGCAGATGCTTGATAGTGGGGCGAGCGTCGGGTCATTTCAGATGCAGAATTGGGCCAGGTCCGAGCCTTATGGTGTTTTGGCCCAGTTCGGAACACAAACCAATGATATCTTTTGTAAAGGAAAATATGAAATGTATCAATGAAAGACCGGTAAAGACCAGAATAAAAAAGGTGAAAGAATTGTTGCAACCGTCCTTGAAGAGAAGTTGCACTCTCTATATTATCGTCATCTTCATCATCAGGCTCTCTAGTTTGATGTCTTCGAAGGAATTTAAAGAGGAGATCTAACAAACCACTAATGAAGAAACACTACGCCAGAATTAGGAAAAATAGGCGCTACCTTAAGCAGCGTTTATTAAAAAGCGCTAGGTAAGGGGAAACGGTCAAAGGGATAGGCAGCGTTTATATTGAAAGCGCTGAGTATTGCTTAAAAGCGCAAGCCAATAGGTAGCGCCTATATTTGGAAGCGCTGGCTATTGCAAAAAAGCGCAAGGCCAAAGGTAGCGCTTATACTGAAGCGCTGGCTATTGCTTAAACGCGCAAGGCCAATAGGTAGTGCCTGTATTGGAAGCACTGGCTATTGCAAAAAAGCGCAAGGCCAAAGGTAGCACTTATATGAAGCGCTGGCTATTGCTTAAACGCGCAAGGCCAATAGGTAGCGCCTGTATTGGAAGCGCTGGCTATTGCAAAAAAGCGCAAGGCCAAAGGTAGCGCTTATACTGAAGCGCTGGCTATTGCTTAAACGCGCAAGGCTAATAGGTAGCGCCTATATAGGAAGCGCTGGCTATTGTTAAAAAGCGCTAGGCAATGGGTAGCGCTTCTTGCTAAAACACTGGCCATTGCTCTTTTTTTTATTTCGTTATTTTCCTCTTCTCAACGGGTATCACGCACAGTCTCTCTTGCTCTCTTCTCTCTCGCGCTCACTCTCACACTCTAGCTCACCATTTTTGTTCTCACCCTCATTTTCGTGCTCACTCTCATTTTCGTTCTCACACTCATTTTCGTTCTCACCCTCCCTCGTGGCTGCTCTCATTTTCGTTTCTCCAAAGCTCATTTCTTCCCATTTTCGTTTCTCTTCCATACTTCTCCATTTTTGCAAAGGATTTCGGTTCGTACTTGGAAGCTCATTTCTTCCCCATTTTCGTTTCTCTTTCACTAAGGTTAGTATTATTACATGTTGTTCTAATTATTTTAATGGCATTGGTAACTTAGGTTAGATGATTGAAATTTAATGCTTGATAATTGGTTCTTTGAAATGGTGTTTCTAAATATGAGGGAAAATGTAGGTGTAGTGTTTGTTGAAATGTCCAAATGAAATGCTTTTTAGTTTAATGTTGCTCTAGGTTAAGGGATTTTATAAATTTGAGATATTTAGGATTGCTTGTTGTTCTAGTTATTTTAATGGCATTGAAACCTTAAGTTAGATGATTCAAACTTGATGCTTGTTGATTGGTTCTTTGAAAGGGTGAAGTGTTTCTAAACTTGAGGGGAAATGTAGGTGTAGTGTTTGTTGAAATGTCCAAATGAAATGCTTGTTAATTTAATGTTGCTCTAGGTTAAGGTATTCTTGTGTTGTATTTATAAATTTGAGATATTTAGTGAAATGCATGTTAATTGAATGTTGTTCTAGGTTAAGGGATACTTGTGATGTATTTCTAAACATGAGAAATTGAGGATTGTTGCTGAATATGTGAATTGTTGTTAGGTTTTGCGAGTTCGTTTTGTTGGAGCTTTGCATTCGCTGTTCGAGAGTTCGGTTCATTTGCTAGTGCGTGGTTCGCCTAGGTTGGAGTTCATTGTTGCTTCCACTTGTTCAGGTACTTTTGTTGTTTAAAACTAGAGTGACTATTTATTTATTTAAAACTGAAATTGCCTCTCTTATTTATTTTATGTGTTCCTTTTCTTTTAGTTGTGCTTGAAATGAAAGATTGATACCTAACTTAGTCTTGGCAACAACAATGATTCTAAAAATCAATTGCTAATAACTGTTTTGATTGAACCATGATGATTTATACTTGAACAAGAATATAAGTTATGTAAACTTGTATATGTGTGGTGAATGAAACTAGCAAAGTAAAATCAAATATGCCTAAATATGCGAATTGTTTGTTGTTTGTCACCTATAATAGGTTTTTAAGTTCTCTTATCAGGATTTTATTATAAATAAATACTGAGAAATTATGGATAGAGAGTGGATGTCTGCCAATCGTCTGTCCAAGGAATATGCTGCTGGAGTGGATTATTTTGTGAAGTGTGCTGTTGAACGTTTAGGGACTTCTAGTAACATGAAGTGTCCTTGTTTGAGTTGTTGTTATATAAAATCAGTTAATGCAGAGGAGTTGGCAGGACATTTAAAGGGTTACGGAATAGATCAAAGTTACACTTGTTGGACAATGCATGGTGAGGAAAGAAGTGAATCTTCAAATATGGGTAATAGTACTGAGAGATGCGCACCGGTTGACACCGAAAGACCTACATTTGAAGGGGGAGAATTTGAAGAGATGGCAAAGGCTGTTGAAGACGATCTTAATGATTGTCCTCAAATGTTTGAGAAATTGATAACGGATGCGGAGACACCGTTGTATTCAGGTTGTACTGAATTCACAAAACTATTGGCTGTGATAAAGTTGTATAACTTGAAAACTTGCCACGGATGGACGGATAAGAGCTTTACGGAATTACTCGCACTGTTGAAAGAAATGTTGCCGAAGGACAATGTGCTCCCTTCTCGGACGTATGATGCAAAACGAATGTTAGGGTCCATTGGGTTGAACTATGAGAAGATACATGCTTGTCCCAATGATTGCATTTTATTTCGGAATGAACATGCCTCGTTAAAGTCGTGTCCTAAATGTAATGCATCGCGATATAAAAAGAAAGAATCTGCTCCAGAAAAGGTGTTGTGGTATTTTCCCATAATTCCTCGATTTAGGCGCATGTACCATAGTTCAGAAGATGCAAAACACTTGACATGGCATGATGATGAAAGGATTAAAGATGGCATGCTACGACACCCGGCAGATTCTCCGCAATGGAAGAAAATTGATATTGATTATCCTGATTTCGGGTTGGATCCAAGAAACCTACGACTTGCATTGTCTGCTGATGGATTTAATCCGCACGGCATTCAGAGTAGCTCCCACAGTACATGGCCCGTGATTTTGGCGATCTATAACTTACCTCCATGGCTTTGCATGAAACGCAAATATATGATGTTGTCTTTGTTAATTTCTGGGCCCAAGCAACCGGGAAATGATATTGATGTATACTTGGCTCCGTTAATTGAAGACTTGAAGCTAATGTGGGAGATTGGAGTAGAGGTGTATGATGGGTTCAGAGAAGAAACTTTCACCCTGAGGGCTATGATTTTTGGCACAATTAATGACTTTCCAGCATACGGCAATCTATCTGGGTACAGTAACAAAGGTCAGTGTGCGTGCCCTATATGTGAAGATAACACTGATTGGATGTGGTTGGAACATGGTAGGAAGAATATCTACTGTGGTCATCGTAGGTTTTTGCCATCTACTCATTCGTATCGACTGTTGAAAAAGGCATTCAATGGGAATATCGAAACCCGTAAAGCTCCCATGGCTTTGACGGGTGAACAACTATTTGAAAAGGTGAGAGGTTTGAACATTAAATTTGGGAAGCCTTTTGCAGGAGAGCTTGCCAAACGGGGGTGGAAGAAAAAGTCAATTTTCTTTGAGTTGCCATACTGGAAGTCATTATATGTAAGGCACTTCATTGATGTGATGCATGTTGAAAAAAATGTCTTTGAAAGTGTCATCGGTACCTTGCTCAATATGCCAGGAAAGACTAAAGATACCATCAACTCGAGGTTGGACTTGCTTAGTATGGGGTTGAGACCAGAATTGGGTCCATTAAAGAAGGGTACACGTACATATCTACCTCCGGCAGCTCATACTTTATCTAAAAAGGAGAAGACCGTGTTTTGTAAGTTTCTTCATGGAGTTAAAGTTCCAGAGGGTTACTCTTCAAATGTTATGAACCTTGTATCGATGAAAGACCTCAAGTTAAAGTCTTTAAAGTCTCATGATTGCCATGTACTAATGGAAAATTTGCTACCCATTGGTATACGTTCCATTTTGCCTAAGAAAGTACGCAAGACCCTAACCAAACTTAGTTTCTTCTTTAAGGCGATTTGTAGTAGAGTGATTGACCCTGGAAAGTTGCCATCATTGCAAAGAGAAATTACTGTCACTTTGTGTGAGCTTGAGATGTATTTCCCACCTTCGTTTTTTGACATAATGATTCATCTAATAGTTCATCTGATTAGGGAGACACAATTGTGTGGCCCATGTTACATGAGATGGATGTATCCGTTTGAGCGTTACATGAAGATATTAAAAGGTTATGTGAAAAACCGATCACGACCCGAGGGTTGTATTGTTGAGCGCTACATAGTTGAAGAAGCTATTGAGTTCTGTCCCGGCTATCTATCTAGTCTTGAATATTCTGTGGGACTGCCAAGGTCTCGTCACTTAGGAAGCATTAGTAAAGGGATGTTAGGAACAAAAATAGTGATGGTATCAAGGAAAGAACTAGATGAAGCACACTTATATGTTTTGCACAATGATACTGAGGTTGATTCATATGTTTCCAAGCGCATGGACATACTTAAGAGTGATCACCCATATAAGACTCAAGTTTGGTTAACAAAAGAACATAATCGGAGTTTCATAGTGTGGCTAAAAGAGCACATTGATTTCGAATTTGCTATGAATCCTTCCTCGATTTCAGAAAGATTGAGATGGTTAGCAAAAGGACCAAATATGCAAATTTTCTCTTACACCAGCTATCTAATGAACGGGTACACGTTCTATACAAAAAACCATGATGATCAAAGTAAAATGCAAAATAGTGGGGTGACTCTTGTAGCTCAAGCTTTGCATACATCAAGTGCCAAAGACAGAAATCCCATATATGCGAATATGTCATACTTCGGGGTCATTGAACACATATGGGAATTGGATTACAACATGTTTCGGGAGCCTGTGTTCCAATGTAAGTGGGTTGACAATAATAGTGGTTTACAGATTGATGAGTCGGGGTTCATGCGGGTGAATTTCAATAAGTTAGGATATAAAGATGAGCCTTTTATTTTGGCATCCCAAGCTCAACAAGTGTTTTATGTCACTGATCTAGTTGATACAAATTGGTCCATTGTTTTATTGACAAATAAAAAATTGGTGAATGACATTGAGGATCAAGCAACCGATGATGATGGTATTGAGGACGACCCTTTCTTTGGGACATCACTACCAATTGTAGGGGAAAGTACTCCTATAGAGGATTTTGTGTACGTTAGAAACGATCATAGTGATGGGATTACGATTCGTCAAAAAAAAAATACTAAGACGCGAATTGCAAATACAATTATATCCAAGAAAAGGAAAAGGTAATTTAGACTTACATCATATGCTTTTTATCTATTTCCAAGTAGTTATTTTACATAGTTTTCATCTTCTTGTCTATTTATTTATTTTGGATAGATAAATATAACAATAACAATGATTATGTTTTATTGCAGGTTAGATGGCGGATCATAGTGATCATCACAGTGATCATGACAGCGATCATCAGTGTGATGTTGAAAAGTATATCAGAAGGCAGGCTCCTCGTGGAATGACGGTCAAAAAAGATATCATCAATCGAGTAAATAAAGGAAAAGGAAAAGTACCAGTAAGTTACTAATTACTAATTAATTTATTAATTCAACACTTAGTTTTAATTGTTTGTTAACTAATTTACTAATGACATAATGTAGGTGTTGTGGAATATTAAGGGCCAGCCAATTGGGGATAATCGCGCAGATTTGGTTACCTTCCTCGGTAGTAAGGTAAAACAAATGATACCAATTACAATCAGTACTTGGAGTGAGAAAAGTGCTGTTTTGGGGAAACACAAAGAGGAGTTTTGGTTAACAATACAGGTATATAATTTTACATCTCTTTAGTAATCTTATTTAATAAATTTGTAACCATATATATTTATATCATTTTTATTGAATATGTGTATGCAGAAATATTTTGATGTGGATGAGTCCCGAAAAGACTGGTGTATGAAGGAAGCTGGAAAGCTACATCGGAATTTCAGGGGTAGTCTAAAAAAAAAATGGTTGTTTGATAATAGTGGAAACCTCAGATGGAAGCCTCCAGCGCCATATAGTGGATTTATTACGGAGGAGGATTGGGTTACATTTGTTAGGAGACGCACCGAAGATAAAGATTTCATGGTTAGTACTATAATCTATTAAGTTATAACTTAAAATATAGTTGACAATTATATATTATACATTAATGTATACTTATGTCTCTAAATAGGAACTATGCCAAGCGAATCGAGAGAGAGCTTCTGGTTGTGAGTACCCTTATAGAGGCGGTGCTAGTGGATATCAAGTTTTTGAAGAGAGATTGGTAAGACACAATAAGCTTGATTTCTCTTTGTTTAATAAATCTTTTGATTTATAATTTCTTAACATTTGGTAAATTTAAATATAGTTGGAGGAGAGTGGGAAAGATCCTACTAAAGAAAGCATTGAGCGACATTTTTTGTGGGTAGCAGCCAGACAAAAGGATGGAGAGGTTGTGGATCCCAAAACTAAGGAGGTGACCGACAGAATTGTAAGTATTTCCAAAATTCGAATATTGTTTTGAAACTTTTATGATATTTAAAATGTATAATAATTTTATTTATTATACTTTTGTTTGTGAATCAGGAAACCATATCAGAGTCTGTGTCACAGGGAGAGATCACTGATTGCTCTGAAAAGGAAATCCTTACTCGTGCCTTGGAAAAGGAAGAATACCCAGGTCGTACAAGGGGTTGTGGATTTGGCGTTAATCCATCCAACTACCTTGGGTCAAAGAAGAGAACTTATGAGGAGCATCATGATTGTAAACAAAGTAGAGAGTTGCGGGTATTGTATGAAGGTCTAAGGTCTGAACTTAGTCAAATCAAATTGCACTATGGGTTGGTTTCGCCTGCAGTACCATCCCCTGCCACAGATAGCGCACGAGATAGCTGCACCATTCCGTCAACTAAGGTATTAATTTTTTTTTTGAGGATAAATAAGAAATTAATTATTAAACTCTCTTTCTTCTACGCAATGTATTTATTAATTTTTTTTTATAATTGATTTAGGACAACAATGAGTGTGAGTGTGAATTGTATATCTCAAGTTCACACCAAATGGTTGCAATAGGCTTCACATGTGACCGATTGGGAACTTTGATGCACAATTTACCCATACCTCCAAATCATGTTAGAGTCAGAGTTGATTGTGCAATTGTGGGGGACTGCATTTTGCCTGCTCCAATACCCAGTATAGATTTACTAACTGTGCAAGATGCAGTTGGTACATTTGTGGCATGGCCAGCACACCTTATTGTTGTAAGTGACAATATATTTGTAACTAACTAATTATTTTATTTTGTCATTTATTGTGTGCTAGCTAACGAATTATTTGATTTATATATAGGTACGCCAAAATGCAAAATCTAGGGGCAAAAGTGTTAGCAAGGCAGTATCTACTAGCAAGAAAGTGTCTCGGTCCGGCCGTTCAACACAAGTTTCTCAGCCTGCCCCTCAAAAAGTGACTCGGCACTCTCCTCCTCCAACAGTGACTCAGCTGTAACACCCCAAAATAATTCAGTTATTTATTTAATTGATTATTAGGTTTTACGACATTTTAATTATAATTAAGTTAATTGATATGTTAACTTATTGGTTTAGGAGTTGGAATGCAAGTTTGAAGAGGTGTGGGTATTAAGCCCAAAGGCCCATAATCATTTTAGGCCCATAAGGTAATCAAAGTTACTTTGAAGACATAGAAGTCAAATTGAATCTGAAGACTTAGTCATCATATTTGACTAAGTGACTTAGTGTTGTTTTCCTTTCATTTTTTTTTATCAAAGTAAGAAACAAAGAAAAGAGAGAAAAAGGAGAGAAGAGGACGTAGCAAGAAGAAGAGAAAGGGAAGGGATTTTGTTGATTTTTCAAGAGGAATTGCTTGGATTAGGGCTTATTTTCTTCAAGGAATTCAAGGTAAGGGGCTCTCCTAACCTATAATAGGGTTTGTGTTTTCAATATGTTAGAATAGGGTTTTAGGGGTTTTTGATGTGTTTGAATGAATTTTGTTGATTGAATATGAGAATTGATTGTTTGGTGATGTCTTTGAACTAATTTGGGTGTGGTTTTGGTGTTGTTTTGTTGAAATAAAAAGTTGTCAAAAATTGCACATTATGTGTTTGTGAAAATGTCTCAATGAGTTGGTGAAATCTTGTGTGAATCGGATATGAAATTTGATGATTGAATATGGTGATATTGATGTTGTTATTGGTGTTGAAATTGTGGTTGTTGAAGGTTAGAATTGGTGGTGAAGTTGAAGTTGGAATGGTTAGGTTTGGTGAAGTGTGGCTTGGTGTGGGTAGTGTGCTAGGCGCCAAAAATGTGATTTTTAGCCAACTTGGGCATGGGCCCAAGTGGCGAGGCAGAGGGCCCATGGTGGTGGGGCCCATTGCCGCAACTAGTGTTTGATGAGTACTAGTGGCCGTGCAAGGGTGTTTCCCAAAAATGTGTGTGGTTTGGGCGCGGGCATCGTGCCCAAATTGGTTGCTAAGCGTGTCCGGGTGCAGAGTGTCTAGGCGCCAAAACTGTGCAGTGTGCATGAAAAATGATTTTTTGCCAACTTGGGCATGGGTCCAAGTGGCGAGACAGGGCCCCAATGATGGTGGACCCTAGTGGCGCACCTAGTATAGGGTTAGTAAAAGGGGCGGTTTAAGAGTTTGTCCAAACTGCACGAGTGGTTTGGGCGCGGGCACCGTGCCCAAGTTGGTTGCCAGAGCTGTTTGGAGCCATGTGTCTAGGCGCCAGAATCCTGTTTTTGTGATTTTTTGTCAATTTGGGCATGGGCCCAAGTGACGTGTCAGGGCCCAAATTGTGGTGAGCCCTTGTGGAGCATCTAGGAGAGAGGAAGTACTAGAGCCGGGGCCAAGAGTGGTCCCTGGGTTCGCGGTGGTTTGGGCGCGGGCACCGTGCCCAAGTTGGTTGGTGCACGCTGCCTGGAGCCCTTGTGCTGGGCGCCAACTTTGTGTGTGCTGCCCAAATTTTGTGCCAAAGTGCAGGCGCCCTGGCAGCGTTGCTCAGGTGCGCCAGTGCTGTGTGCTGTATTCAAGGGAGCTGTCTGGCAGTTTTGCCAGTGATGTTGACTAGGTGTGGGGCCTAGTGTGTTGCCCGGGGCTGCCGGAGCTGCCGGAGTGCAGTTTTGCCGGATTTGCCGGTTTAGTGTGCCGGTGTGTATTGTTTGAGTTGTAAAACTCAAGTGTGGGTGTTTATCCACGGTTGGACTTATAATTTGTCAAAAATATCGGTGTGAGCCTTAGAGCTGTAAAGTGGAGTGGTGTTGGTGATTTTGGTGATGATAAAATAATTATTGGTGATAAAATAATTATTGGTGATGAAACAATGATTGGTGATGATGAGTGGTGCTGATTTTGGTGATTTTGGTGTGTGTTCTACATGGTTCATGGTGTCGCATAAATCATGTGCATTTTTGGTGATGAAGAGGCTGCGGTCTAGGCTTCGGCCACTTTGGTGATAAATGCCCTCAAGGCTTATTTTTAGGTGATGAATGGATCCACATGCATATGCCCTTGGTGTTGGGTTGCATTTGCATGCATATACATACGCATTTGGTGATGTTTATTGGTGTAGCTGAGTTATGTATTGTGAATTGTTGTGGTGTGCCGGTTTATGGTAGATTGGTGTTTTAATTGTGTTTTTCTCTATCATATTTGATTATCATATATTCTATTATATGTTAGAGACTCACCCTTCTGCTTTCGTGTTGCTTCTTATGTCGGCAACCTGCAGGTGATAGCGAGTGAAGGTTCTACCTTCCTTATTTCCGGTTTTTGGTGTCATGCTCTGATACGTAGCACCCGGGGGGCGAAACACTTTAGGAGTTGTATTTTGTACTGTTATTAGACAGTGTACTTTGGTGATGTATTATACATATGTATGAGATATGTATTTATTTCCGCTGCGAGTTGTATATCCGACTGTTATGTCATGACAGGTGTATTGTGAGGGTTCGTCCCGATTATGTGCTATGTATCGTACTACTTTATGTTGATGATTTCATTATGTGATGTTTGGTTTTTGAAACGACGAAAATGTGATATCTCCCTTGTGATGGTTGAGTTTTAAAAAGAAATTTTCCAACTCTGATTTTATTAATTAAAATGGTAGAATACGTAAGGGGGGTGTTACATTAGTGGTATCAGAGCAGTTCGGTCTGTGTGACCAAGTTGTTGAGTCTTGAGTCTTTTAATTCTCGAGTCTTGTTGCTCGTTCTAACTGATTTTGTTTCAGTGACTTGTTGAGATGGCTGGGAGGAATGATGCTGCTTTAGCTGCTGCTATGCAAGCAATGGCAGATGCTGTAGGTGCTGAGGGGAATGCTGCAGCTCGTGGTTTAGCTACGTTCCAAAGGGAGAACCCGCCTGTCTTCAAGGGGCGGTATGACCCTGATGGAGCTCTTGTGTGGCTGAAAGAGATAGAGAGGATCTTCCGAGTTATGGATTGCACTCCTGCTCAGAAGGTTCGATTCGGTGCTCACCAGTTAGCTGAGGAGGCTGATGATTGGTGGTTGGGAACTCTGCAGAGGCTTGAGGATGCCGGTGAGGAGCTCTCTTGGAATGTCTTCAAGAGAGAGTTTTTGAGGAAGTACTTCCCGGAGGATGTTCGGGGAAAGAAAGAGATGGAATTTCTGAACTTGACTCAGGGAAATAAGTCTGTATCTGAGTATGCAGCCAAGTTTGAGGAATTGGTTAAGTTCCACCCGCATTACAATGGTGCTGATGCTGAATTCTCTAAATGCATCAAATTTGAAAGTGGATTGAGGCATGATATTAAAAAGGCAATTAGCTACCAGAGGATCCGTAGGTTTGCTGATTTGGTGGATAGTTGCAGAATCTTTGAAGAGGATAGCAATACCTCTTATAAGATTGTGAAAGAGAAGAGGGGACAGTTTCAGAATCGTAGTAAACCTTATGATGTGTCCGGTGGGAAAGGTAAACAGAAAGCTGCTGTTGGTTCTGGCAAGAAACCAAGTGGGGGAGATGCTCCTGCTAATGTTGTGTGCTACAAGTGTGGTAGGCCTGGTCATAAGAGTTATGAGTGTAGTTTTGATGAGAGAAAGTGTTTCAAGTGTGGCAGAGGAGGTCACCTGGCTGCTGATTGTGACCGCAAGGATGTGGTTTGCTACAATTGTGGTGAGGTGGGTCACATTAGTACCAAATGCACTAAACCAAAGAAGGAGAAAGCAAGTGGAAAGGTGTTTGCTCTTGCTGGGTCAGAGGTGACCAATGAGATTTCAGGTACGTGCTTCATTGATGGTATTCCTCTGATTGCTATAGTTGATACTGGTGCTACACATTCATTTATTGCTGCGGTATGTGTTGAAAAGTTGCATCTTGAGTTGTCTTCCATGATGAGGGATATGGTTATCGATACTCCAGCTAAGGGTTCGGTAACTACTTCTCTTATGTGTGCTAAGTGTCCTTTGTCGGTTTTCGGCAAAGATTTTATTGTTGATCTGATTTGTCTTCCTTTGGTGGGGATGGATGTTATCTTGGGTATGGACTGGTTGGTGCATAACCATGTTCATATCAATTGTTGTGATCGGTCTGTTAGTTTCTCTTCTCCGGTGGAGGAAGAAACTGTCTTGTTGTCTGGGGGTCAGTTGATGAAAGCAATGAGGGGAGAAGCTCAGTTGTTTGCTGTGATGGAATCATTATCTGCTGAGAGTCAAGCAAAGATTGATGAATTGCCGGTGGTACGGGAGTTTCCTGAGGTCTTTCCTGATGAGATTCCGGATGTACCACCAGAGAGGGAAGTGGAGTTTTCTATTGATCTGGTACCTGGCACTAGGCCTGCGTCAATGGCACCTTATAGAATGTCTGCATCGGAGTTGTCTGAGTTGAAGAAGCAGCTTGAGGAGTTGCTTGAAAAGAAGTTTGTGAGACCTAGTGTATCTCCGTGGGGTGCTCCGGTGTTGCTTGTGAAGAAGAAGGATGGGAGTATGAGGTTATGTGTTGATTATCGGCAATTGAACAAAGTGACAATTAAGAACAAGTATCCGCTTCCAAGAATTGATGACTTGATGGATCAATTGGTGGGTGCACAAGTGTTTAGCAAGATTGACTTGAGATCGGGTTATCATCAAATTAAAGTGAAAGATGAAGATATTCCGAAGACGGCTTTTAGGACTCGGTATGGTCACTATGAGTATTCGGTGATGCCTTTTGGTGTCACTAACGCTCCTGGGGTATTCATGGAATATATGAATCGTATTTTTCATGAGTATCTAGATCGGTTCGTTGTGGTGTTCATTGATGACATTTTGGTGTATTCAAAATCCGAAGAGGAGCATGCTGAGCACTTGAGGTTAGTGTTGGAGGTCTTGCGGGATCGGAAGTTGTATGCTAAATTGTCTAAGTGTGAATTTTGGTTGCGGGAAGTGAGTTTCCTTGGGCATATTATTTCCGGTGATGGGATTGCGGTAGATCCATCCAAAGTTGATGCGGTGTTGAAGTGGGAGACTCCGAAGTCGGTCACTGAGATTAGAAGTTTTCTTGGGTTAGCTGGTTATTATAGAAGATTTATTGAAGGCTTTTCGAAGTTGGCTCTTCCACTAACTCAGTTGACTTGTAAAGGAAAGGCGTTTGTGTGGGATGATCGGTGTGAGGAAAGTTTCAAAGAATTAAAGAAGAGATTGACGACGTCTCCGATTTTGACGTTACCTAAACCAGAAGAATCCTTTGTTGTGTATTGTGATGCTTCGAAGATGGGTTTAGGAGGAGTTCTTATGCAGAATGGTAGGGTAGTTGCTTATGCTTCTCGGCAGTTGAGGATTCATGAGAAGAATTATCCTACACATGATTTGGAGTTGGCTGCGGTTGTGTTTGCATTGAAGATTTGGCGGCATTATCTTTATGGTTCTAGATTTGAAGTATTTAGTGATCATAAAGGTTTGCAATATTTATTTGATCAAAAGGAGCTGAATATGAGGCAGAGAAGGTGGTTAGAGTTGTTGAAAGACTATGACTTTAGCTTGAACTATCATCCGGGGAAAGCTAATGTTGTAGCCGATGCTTTGAGTAGAAAGAGTTTGCATATGTCTGCAATGATGATTAAGGAGTTGGAGTTGATTGAACAATTCAGAGACATGAGCTTAGTTTGTGAAGTATCTCCTCAGAGTATCAAATTGGGTATGTTAAAGATTTATAATGATTTTCTGGTTAGTATCAGAGAGGCACAGAAGTTGGATGTGAAGTTGGTAGACAGGATGGGTGAAGTTGGACAAGCTGATGACAATGATTTCAGGTTGGATTCTCAAGGTGTGTTGAGGTTCCGTGATAGGATATGTATTCCTGATGATGTAGAGATGAAGAAAGCAATTCTTGAGGAGAGTCACAGAAGTAAATTGAGTATTCATCCCGGAGCTACAAAGATGTATCATGATTTGAAGAAATTGTTTTGGTGGCCTGGTATGAAGAAGGAGGTAGCTCAGTTTGTGTATGCCTGTTTGACATGTCAGAAGTCGAAGGTTGAGCATCAGAAGCCTGCAGGGTTGATGCAACCTTTGGAGATTCCTGAGTGGAAGTGGGATAGTATTTCCATGGATTTTGTGACGGGTTTGCCAAATACTTCGAGAGGATTTGATGCCATTTGGGTGATTGTTGACAGATTGACAAAGTCTGCTCACTTTTTACCGATTAACATTACTTATCCGGTTTCTAGGTTGGCAGAGATTTATATTCAGACGATAGTGAAGCTGCATGGTGTGCCTCTATGTATTGTGTCAGATAGAGATCCAAGATTCACTTCTGAATTTTGGAAAAGTTTGCAAGAGGCTTTGGGTTCGAAGTTGAGATTGAGTTCAGCTTATCACCCGCAGACTGATGGTCAGACGGAGAGGACTATTCAGTCACTTGAGGATCTGTTGAGAGCTTGTGTGCTTGAGCAGGGAGGTTCATGGGATGGACATCTCTCGTTGATTGAGTTCACTTACAATAACAGTTATCATGCTAGTATTGGAATGGCTCCTTTCGAAGCATTGTATGGTAGGAGGTGTAGGACTCCGGTGTGTTGGTATGAATCCGGAGAAAGTGTTGTACTTGGACCAGAGATTGTTCGTGAGACAACCGAGAAAGTGAAGCTGATTCGTGAAAAGATGAAAACTTCACAAAGTAGACAAAAGAGTTATCATGACAAGAGGAGGAAAGATTTGGAGTTTCAGGCTGGTGATCATGTGTTTCTGAGAGTTACACCTGTGACCGGTGTTGGTCGTGCCTTGAAGTCGAAGAAGTTGACTCCTCGTTTTATTGGACCATATCAGATTTTAGAGAAAGTTGGAAGAGTTGCTTATCGGGTGGCTTTGCCACCTAATCTTTCGAATCTTCATGATGTGTTTCATATTTCACAGTTGCGGAAGTATATTCCGGATCCATCTCACGTAATTCAAATGGATGATGTGCAAGTGAGAGAGAATCTCACTGTTGAGACTATGCCGGTGCGGATCGAAGATCGTGAGGTGAAAACTTTAAGAGGAAAAGAGATCCATTTGGTGAAGGTAGTTTGGTTAGGAGCTACCGGAGAGAGTATCACTTGGGAGTTGGAGACCAAGATGCGGGAAGCATACCAGGAGTTATTTGATTCAGGTATGTATTTCGAGGACGAAATATTCTAAGTGGGGGAGAGTTGTAACACCCCAAAATAATTCAGTTATTTATTTAATTGATTATTAGGTTTTACGACATTTTAATTATAATTAAGTTAATTGATATGTTAACTTATTGGTTTAGGAGTTGGAATGCAAGTTTGAAGAGGTGTGGGTATTAAGCCCAAAGGCCCATAATCATTTTAGGCCCATAAGGTAATCAAAGTTACTTTGAAGACATAGAAGTCAAATTGAATTTGAAGACTTAGTCATCATATTTGACTAAGTGACTTAGTGTTGTTTTCCTTTCATTTTTTTTTTATCAAAGTAAGAAACAAAGAAAAGAGAGAAAAAGGAGAGAAGAGGACGTAGCAAGAAGAAGAGAAAGGGAAGGGATTTTGTTGATTTTTCAAGAGGAATTGCTTGGATTAGGGCTTATTTTCTTCAAGGAATTCAAGGTAAGGGGCTCTCCTAACCTATAATAGGGTTTGTGTTTTCAATATGTTAGAATAGGGTTTTAGGGGTTTTTGATGTGTTTGAATGAATTTTGTTGATTGAATATGAGAATTGATTGTTTGGTGATGTCTTTGAACTAATTTGGGTGTGGTTTTGGTGTTGTTTTGTTGAAATAAAAAGTTGTCAAAAATTGCACATTATGTGTTTGTGAAAATGTCTCAATGAGTTGGTGAAATCTTGTGTGAATCGGATATGAAATTTGATGATTGAATATGGTGATATTGATGTTGTTATTGGTGTTGAAATTGTGGTTGTTGAAGGTTAGAATTGGTGGTGAAGTTGAAGTTGGAATGGTTAGGTTTGGTGAAGTGTGGCTTGGTGTGGGTAGTGTGCTAGGCGCCAAAAATGTGATTTTTAGCCAACTTGGGCATGGGCCCAAGTGGCGAGGCAGAGGGCCCATGGTGGTGGGGCCCATTGCCGCAACTAGTGTTTGATGAGTACTAGTGGCCGTGCAAGGGTGTTTCCCAAAAATGTGTGTGGTTTGGGCGCGGGCATCGTGCCCAAATTGGTTGCTAAGCGTGTCCGGGTGCAGAGTGTCTAGGCGCCAAAACTGTGCAGTGTGCATGAAAAATGATTTTTTGCCAACTTGGGCATGGGTCCAAGTGGCGAGACAGGGCCCCAATGATGGTGGACCCTAGTGGCGCACCTAGTATAGGGTTAGTAAAAGGGGCGGTTTAAGAGTTTGTCCAAAATGCACGAGTGGTTTGGGCGCGGGCACCGTGCCCAAGTTGGTTGCCAGAGCTGTTTGGAGCCATGTGTCTAGGCGCCAGAATCCTGTTTTTGTGATTTTTTGTCAATTTGGGCATGGGCCCAAGTGACGTGTCAGGGCCCAAATTGTGGTGAGCCCTTGTGGAGCATCTAGGAGAGAGGAAGTACTAGAGCCGGGGCCAAGAGTGGTCCCTGGGTTCGCGGTGGTTTGGGCGCGGGCACCGTGCCCAAGTTGGTTGGTGCACGCTGCCTGGAGCCCTTGTGCTGGGCGCCAACTTTGTGTGTGCTGCCCAAATTTTGTGCCAAAGTGCAGGCGCCCTGGCAGCGTTGCTCAGGTGCGCCAGTGCTGTGTGCTGTATTCAAGGGAGCTGTCTGGCAGTTTTGCCAGTGATGTTGACTAGGTGTGGGGCCTAGTGTGTTGCCCGGGGCTGCCGGAGCTGCCGGAGTGCAGTTTTGCCGGATTTGCCGGTTTAGTGTGCCGGTGTGTACTGTTTGAGTTGTAAAACTCAAGTGTGGGTGTTTATCCACGGTTGGACTTATAATTTGTCAAAAATATCGGTGTGAGCCTTAGAGCTGTAAAGTGGAGTGGTGTTGGTGATTTTGGTGATGATAAAATAATTATTGGTGATAAAATAATTATTGGTGATGAAACAATGATTGGTGATGATGAGTGGTGCTGATTTTGGTGATTTTGGTGTGTGTTCTACATGGTTCATGGTGTCGCATAAATCATGTGCATTTTTGGTGATGAAGAGGCTGCGGTCTAGGCTTCGGCCACTTTGGTGATAAATGCCCTCAAGGCTTATTTTTAGGTGATGAATGGATCCACATGCATATGCCCTTGGTGTTGGGTTGCATTTGCATGCATATACATACGCATTTGGTGATGTTTATTGGTGTAGCTGAGTTATGTATTGTGAATTGTTGTGGTGTGCCGGTTTATGGTAGATTGGTGTTTTAATTGTGTTTTTCTCTATCATATTTGATTATCATATATTCTATTATATGTTAGAGACTCACCCTTCTGCTTTCGTGTTGCTTCTTATGTCGGCAACCTGCAGGTGATAGCGAGTGAAGGTTCTACCTTCCTTATTTCCGGTTTTTGGTGTCATGCTCTGATACGTAGCACCCGGGGGGCGAAACACTTTAGGAGTTGTATTTTGTACTGTTATTAGACAGTGTACTTTGGTGATGTATTATACATATGTATGAGATATGTATTTATTTCCGCTGCGAGTTGTATATCCGACTGTTATGTCATGACAGGTGTATTGTGAGGGTTCGTCCCGATTATGTGCTATGTATCGTACTACTTTATGTTGATGATTTCATTATGTGATGTTTGGTTTTTGAAACGACGAAAATGTGATATCTCCCTTGTGATGGTTGAGTTTTAAAAAGAAATTTTCCAACTCTGATTTTATTAATTAAAATGGTAGAATACGTAAGGGGGGTGTTACAGCCCTCTCCTCCTCCAACAGTGACTCAGCCCGCCCCTCCAAAAGTGACTCAGCCAGCCCCTCCTCCAATAGTGTGTCAGCCCTCCGCCTCTTCCATTGATGATTCTAGGATTATTTTGTATACCGAAATGCATGCACAATTCAAGATGGATGATGAAACCCCGCTTGTATTGGAGATGGATGACAACATTTTTGGAAATCCCGATCAACTATTGATAATCCCAAAACAGGATATTAATGATTTATGTCAGATGAATTGGGCAACCAGTGTTTGTATTAGAGCATATATCAGGTACGTATGTAATTTATTATTTAACATCATTGAGTTTATTTTATTATATTGTTAATTTAATTTATATATACATATACCTCTAATTGTAGGTGCTTGTATCATAACATTTTGGTCCCTTCGGAGCGGACACAGAGATATGTGTTCTTGTGTCCGGATAGTACACACCTCCGTAATGTCAGGGAGGATCTGTCTAATTATAACGACCTTGTGGAACAAAACAAGACAGATGTTACAAATTATATCACTCGACGCTTATCGGATGCTCAACATAGAGGCGTCGATACCATGTTTTTGGCACCGTGTCTCGTAGGGTGAGAGATTTAATCTATTCTTATATAACATGCATTTTTTAAATACTAGTCAATTACTTATTCGAAGTTTTATTTTGTAGGGATCATTGGATTTTGCTTGCAATAAATCTTAAGACAGATACGGTGTACTACATTGATTCTGTGCATGGTCATTTCAACACCCACCCAGACTTGGTTGTCATATTTAATAGGTGTGTGTATTTCGATCACTCTGCATATTTCTTTGTTTTAGTTGTTAACTATATGTATTTTTAATAATATAGTTATATCCAATTGTGTTCAGTTGTTTGAAGGAATATTGGGGATTGGAACAATCACAGACAAAATGGGTGCCAATAGTGGTAAGTTTGTAATCAATCTTCTCATATATTTATTTACATTATTGTTGTCAAAAAAATGTATGAAATTAAATTTAACAATTAACTAATCTTTTGTTTTGTAGTGTCCGAAACAACCAAATAACAATGATTGTGGGTATTACGTAATGAGATTTATGAAGGAAATTATTACCCACAATCAAATGGTTATCCCCAGACAGGTATCTTTACAGAACTCTTTTTTATTTTGGTTTAACCATATATTTCAATTCTAATTTTATTTAATTATATAATTTCAGTATTTTCCCGATTGTCGGTGGAAGACATACTCTACAGCACAGATTGATGAGCTTAGAGGAGAGTGGTGCCGTTATGTCTCGCAATTCTTTTGATTTTAGATAGATTGTAATCTTGTAAATTGTTAGAGTTTTATTTGGATACATGCATATGAATTGGTTCATGCATATGTAAGTTGCTAACTTGTTTTAATTTAGATACATATTGTAAGTAGCTTGCTAGTTTTGGATACATGCATATGAATTAGTTCATGCATATGTTAGCTGCTAACTTGTTTTAATTTAGATACATATTGTAAGTATCTGGCTAGTTTTGGATACATATTGGTAGAGAGTTTGATTTGGATACATATTAATTTGTTAATATTGTAAGTTGCTAAGTTTTGGATACATATAATAACTTGTTAGCTAGTTTGTTTTGGTTTGTGATCATATTGGTGCATTGGGATATATAACTAGTTTATATATATATATATATATATATATATATATATATATATATATATATATATATATATGTTGTTAGTATATAATGGATTGGATTGGTATTAATTGGCTGTATATGACCAGGAAATTATCAAATATAAAAAGGAAAGTACAAAAAAACAAGAAAAAAAGGAAAAAAAAATTAAACAATGGGCAGCGTTTGGTGGGAGAAGCGCTGCCCATTCACCTAGCGCGTATAGCAATGGGCAGCGCTTGGTAAAGGGAAGCGCTGCCCATTGCTAAATGTGCTAGGTGAATGAGCAGCGCTTGGTGGGGGAAGCGCTGCTCATTCACCAGCAATGGGAAGCGCTTTCCTTTACCAAGCGCTGCCCATTGCTATACGCGCTAGGTGAATGGGCAGCGCTTCTCCCACCAAGCGCTGCTCATTCACCTTGCGCGTTTAGAAATGGGCAGCGCTTCCCCTTACCAAACGCTGCCAATTTCTAAATGCGCTAGGTGAATGAGCAGCGCTTCTCCCTTCAAACGCTGCCTATGGCTATTAATGAGCAGCGCTTCTCAAACGCTGCCCATTTTTGGGGAGGAATCACCAGCGCCAAATTTAGCAGCGCCCAGAAACGCTGCCCATGGCTAAAAAAAAACGCTGTCCATCCCCAAATCTGTTGTAGTGAAAGCAATAACGAGAATTATAATCATGATGGGTATATCTCATAAAAAAAGAATAACCTTTATAGCTTTTTATAAAAGTTGTTATTGTTATTTCACGTGCACGATGCTATTATATAAAGCACGATGTAGTGGTGCACAAAATAGCATCTTATATAGTAATAATAGAATGAAGCTATTTCTGCTGCGGACAATTATTGAGGACAGTGATGAAGTGACCGACTGTTTTGAAGTATAGTATCCCAGATTCCCAGGTTTTAATTGTGAAAGTTGTGAAAAGATAAACAAAACTGTTTGAGGAAGGAATGGAACTTGGGATACATCAATAGAGACACTGAAACTAAACCACTACGCTATCATTATCTTCCTGCCAATATTTGCGCAAACAGTTTATATATTTAGTAGTTATTTGTATTTATATAGGGGTATTATAGTAAATTCAGATGATTTTTTAGGGCGGATCGTGGCCCTCCCCAGCCCATATAAAGATCCGCATCTGGAGAGGAGTAAGCCCCACATGACCATTGTTAACGGTAAACTGTGTTCTGATGACCCCAAGTGAATCCTCGTTCAGAAAGAAAAACATCAATAAACCATAAATATAGAGAGAATAGTAATTTATAAATGAAAATAATTTTAGAGAATAGTAAAACTTTAATGAGAACTTAATCTAACCCCATCCATATACAATCTGTACGTATGTGAACTTTCACTAAACTCATAGTTTATTAATTAACTTATAAGTATTTTTATTAAAGAGTTTATCATGCCAATATATAGCACTTTTCTTCCAAAAACTACTTCAAGTAATATTAAATTGTATTTTTTGAAAATCTGTTGCGGTTTTTATTATGTTCTCATCCCTTTTCCGCTATTAGATTTAAATTTAATACACATATATGAGGAAATAGAATTTTTTTAAATATATTTAATATTTGAATTATAAATGTTACACTTTAATCTATATAAAAAGTATGTATTTATATATGTGAAAGAAATAAGTATGTATTTATACACAAATTTCCATATAATAGCATTTAAAACAATTTTGATAAAAAATATATATTTAAGAAATAATAATATTGGGGAAAGTATTTTTTATATAAAAAAATAAATAGAAATATATAACAAAATTATATAAATATATATATATATATATATCATTTCATTTAGATTATAAAATTTTATTTTATCAAAAAAATATCAAAATGTGTTCAAATTAAAAATTTATATTCTATGTTTCAAAATTAAAAATTTTAAAAAGCTGAAACATTAAAAGTGACAACTATGCTATCATCAGAAAATGAAGTGATAACTAAGCTAAGAAAAATTATATATTGAAAAAGCATAATTTATATAAAAATATTATAAATATCTTTAATATTTATTAATTATTATTTTTGGTCTACTTAGATTAAAAAACTAATTAATAAATATTAAATACATTATATTAATTATTTTTATCAAACAGTTTATATTTATTTATATAATCCAGATAGCACAATTTAATGATAAAACACAAATAAGTGTTGCGTAGACACTACAAATACGAGTTCTAATCTGTAAGACTGTAACACTCTACTTTCTCCCTCCATCTCCCGATTCTACTGCAACTTGCAGGAGCGGATGCACCCACACTAAGATTATTTTGGTTACTAATATATATTAAACATTTATTTTGCCTCCATAAAAAAAGAAGGGTTGACCCCATAAGATAATTTTTTAAATCAAATATAGATATTCATCAGAGAATAAGTTGGTACTAATTTTACCTCTTTAGCTCTAAATTTGTCGAAATTTAGATATTTTAGAATTTTTTTTTAATGAAATTATGAATTTTGTAAAATTTTAAAATATTTTTCGAGAAAAAATTAATGGCTATTTTTTTAGCCCCACTAGTAAAAAATTTTGGATCTGTCACTAACCATTTGTATTAAGGAAAACCATTTTAGATATAATCAGTTAGTGGTTTTTATCTGTTTTAAGCTATAAGCCACAAAAATAACTCATCCATTATTAATTAATTTTTCCATTATCAAATAGTTATGAGTAGTGATTTTTATACTCCCACAATTATCTCCATAGTTCCCCTGTATATCTTAGAAAACGGATTTATTATCTATTTTAATAGATAAACCTGTTTTACATTTTTCAACTACGGACTAATATATTAAATATATAAATCCATTTTCTAAATATTTTTAAAACTACAAATTTATCCTTTTAATAGATGAATCCGTTTTGCATTTTTTAACTACGGATTTATCTAGTCAATAGATAGATTCGTAGTTCTATTTTTAACCATGAATTTATTTATTTAATTGATAAAGCTGTTTTTCAATTATTTCTAATTTGTTAAAAAATTATAATTAATATTATTTTTTTAAAGTAAGATGGATATGGATACCGGTGGTCTTTTGGTTCTGTTCACTATGTAAATATTCCTTATACGTGATGATGTTGTACGTAGTTAAAAAATACTTTTTAACCACAAATTATTTATCTAAATGATAAATCTGTTTTTCAATTATTTCTAATTTGTTAAAAAGTTATAATTGATATTATTTTTTTAAAGTAAAATGTGTAGCATCCCAGACTGCTTCCAGAACTGTTGACTGCCCCTACGAACCAACACGAGTCTTTTCAGCATGCATTGTCCTCACTTGTATGCTTTCTAGGAAACTTCCCAGAAGGCCACTCATCCCACTACTACTCTAAGTCAAGCACGCTTAAGTGTGGAGTTCTTATGGGAATGGCTCCCGAAAAGAAGATGCACCTTGTTGGTATAGGTAGTCCAAATCAATTCTTTTAAGCCTTCCTTCAACTGTACAGTCCCATACCTGCACAGCTTCAGAATCCCTCTCGTTCTGATGCGTATTCGGTTCATTCATGCGCCCCTTCGCTTTGAAGCTACCAGGAACTGCTCTTTGCCATGCCACCTTTTTGGGCACCGACGATCACTCTCCGCTCTCGTCGGCCACGGATGTCACATGCCCACCAGCTTCCGCTTGGTTCATCCCCGAACCACACCATAATGAGAGAGGTCTGCTGCTCTGATACCATTTATAACATCCTAGACTGCTTCCAGAACTGTTGACTGCCCCCACGAACCAACACGAGTCTTTTTAGCATGCATTGTCCACATTTGCATGCTTTCTAGGAAACTTCCCAGAAGGTCACCCATCCCACTACTACTCCAAGTCAAGCACGCTCAAGTGTGGAGTTCTTATGGGAATGGCTCTCGAAAAGAAGATGCAACTTGTTGGTATAGATAGTCTAAATCAATTCTTTTAAGCCTTCCTTAACTGTACAGTCCCATACCTGCACAGCCTCAAGATCCCTCTCGTTCCGATGCGTATTCAGTTCATTCATGCGCCCCTTCACTTTGAAGCTGCCAGGAGCCGCTCTTTGCCATGCCACCTTTTTGGGCACCGACGATCACTCTCCGCTCTCGTCGGCCACGGATGTCACAAAATGGTTACGGATACCAGTGGTCTTTTGGTTCTGTTCACTATGTAAATATTCCTTATACGTGATGATGTTTTACGTAGTTAATCTAGGTAAAAAAGTGGTTTTCGACCAACCTGCTTTGATTGTCCCGAAACCACAGTCATTAAATAGATAAATATGTAGTTAATAAAAAATAAATAGATAAATATGTAGTTAATAAAAAATACGGATTTACCTATGTAATAGATAAATCCGGAATGTCAAAATACATTACAGATCTTTCTATTAAATAGATAAATCTCTTCCCTAAAAAAATTCGGATTTACCTATTTAATAGATAAATTCGTAGTTAAAAAATTGAGAGGGATAAAATAGGGATACATGATTTTTGTGGGGTTATGGTGCCCAATGGTGGGGGTATAAGAATCTTTTGGGGGAAGATTTTTGTAACCCCCTCTTTAGGCCCCATACCCCCAATTTTTATTTAGTCCCAAAATACCCTTCAAAATTTACATTATTTCCCGAAATTATGTACTAAAGTGTAAATCCGGAACTGTATTTCTTTTATTTTTTTGGAAATATGCATTAGACATAAATCCGGAATATATATTTGGCTTCCGGATTTATGTCCCAAAACATAATTCCGGATTTTGTAATATTTTTGACTTCTAGATTTATCTTTTTAACATAAATCCGGAATTAAAAAAATACATTTCGGATTTATGTCAAAAAATATAAATCTGGAATTAAAAATTAAGTGTTTTAAAAAAGAATTGACTTTTACCTACAGGCAGAGACCGTCACTAAATGTGAGATATCCATGGTTATTAAGAAGTAGTTAAACAGATTGTGGATATTTCACATTACGATTTCTGTCAGTAGGTAAAAGTAAAATTTTTTAAAACACTTTCCAAAATTAATTTTCAATTCCCAATTTATATTTTCGACATAAATCCAAAATGCATTTTTCTAATTTAGGATTTATGTCAAAAACATAAATCCGGAATGTATTTTTATATTAAAAAAATACATTTCAAATTTATGTTTTTTGACTTTAATTTATGTTAAAATTAAAGGGTAAAATTGAAATTTTCTGTAAAATCAGGGGTACAAAAATCTTCAGCCAAATCGTTATTCAATAGTTATGCATTTTCCCATGTGTGACTTGGGAACGGTGGACCCTAATCGGACAAGCTAGTGTGCTTTTCACCTTTCCACTCGGCCCATGAGTTATCAAAATTCGATGGGTGTGCAAAGAAGCACATTTTCTTTGGCATATTAAATAGAAAACAAACAAAAATGGGTCACTTTAAAGAAACAGGTGGAGCTATCGAAACCTTATGTTTAATACTGAATAAAGATACAAAAATGGTGGACTCATCAGAAACAAAAGATGTTGCTTTTTTTTCACAATGCTTTTGTAGATTGTCATATAATTTGAAGACACTTGTACACAATTGCCTTATTACCCAGTATTGGACCACTAGTTTTCAGCAGCTACATCATTCATACAGTGACTAATGAAAGTTACCAGAGAGAGAAAAGTTTTGGCGATTGCTAGGTGATCCAACACAAAAAAGTAGTGTTATCAATTGACGAATGCTCGAAAATCACTCGAAACTTTGAACTTTACTCGCATGGCAAGTCGAACCTTTGAGCTTTGTTCTTGATTGGCTGTTCGTAATTAAAGAGACATATGAACACATATATAAAAGAAAATGTCTTGTCTTATTTAACGGTCGGGCGGACCTCGATAAAAAACCCTGTGGGAAAAAGAGTGTTTCGCCCGTCTTTTCATTCATGACATACAATCAGTTCTTACAAGGCAACTTGCCTTCCCCTTGATCTTCTGGTATCCGGGACATCATCGTCCTCGTCCTCCTCTTCTTCTCTGACTTTGGCCACTTCGTCGGTGGTGCCTTTTTTACATATTGGGCCAGCTTCCCTTTTCTGATCAGCTCTTCGATGTCGTCTTTGAGGGACATGCAGTTGTTCGTATCATGCCCGTTGCTCTTATGGTAACGGCAGTACTTCTTGGATGGGCACTGCCCTTCCTTGATGACGACAGGGTCTGGTCTCCTCATCTCCCTGAATTCTGCTTTTGCACATTCTGTCAGGATTTGTGCATAAGAGGTGTTCAGTTTCGTACGATCGGCGAACTTCCTGATCTTTGGGTCTTTCTGTGGTCCTCCTTGGTCCCTCCGTTGTCTCTGGTCGCGCTCTTCGCGATGTTGTCTATTCATCCCTGCTTCAGCAGCTTCGATGGCCATTGTCTTTTCTTGGTAGTTCATAAACCTTTGAGACCTTCGGAGGAAGGTTTCTAAATCTCTTGGTATGTGTAGACCAACTTCGACCTCAAATCTACTCCCTCGAAGGAGTCCTGTCCTCAAGAAATACAACCTTTGATTATCATCCAGGTTCCTCACCTGGTCTGCCTCCTGATTGAACCGCTCCACATAACTTCGAAGGGATTCATGGGGTCCCTGCCAGATCGCAATCAAGACATCTTGAGATTTGGGCATTATTCTTGATGTTGTGAAACGTGCAAGGAATACTCTAGCCATCTGCTCCCATGAAGAGATAGTGTTTGGACGTAGTTCGGTGAACCACTCCAAGGCTGATCCTTCCAAGGTCAAGGGGAAGATCTTGCATTTGATAGGCCCGGGTGCCTCCCTATACTTCATCATAATGTCGAAGTGCTTCAGATGGGCGTCCGGATCTTGCACGCCGTTGTACATTTTCAGGCGGGAAGGGGGTTTCTGTAACGAGCGTGGGATACGAAACTCGTCTATCTCTCTGGTGAAAGGACCTAAATTCGTGTTAACTCTACCCCTACGAGGTGGTCGATCTTCGAAGCGTCGACCTCGATGACCAAGTCGTTCTCCATCAGAATCATCTCCTGCACGGTTGCGCGGACGCATTTCGTAAGACCGACTGCGCAATCGATGGCGGCATGGGCGCGTTTCGTAAGACTGGCTGCGCGATCGATGGCGGCATGGGCACGTTTCGTAAGACTGGCTGTGCGATCGAGTGGGTGAGCCGGGTGAGCCAGATAAATCATACGAGGATCCCTGCTGTGAAGATTCCTCTGGCCAGTAAGTGTAATCTGAAGTGGAGGGAGTGATCCTAGGCGGGGATGGTCCTCCTCCTCGTCCCCTTCTGCGGGCTGGAGATCTGTGGAACAGGTGTCTCCTAGGAGGCGAGCAGTGTCTCCTAGACAGGTTGTCCCGACGATGAAGTTCGGGTGCAGTGTCCGCCCGTCTGGACGTCACCTGATCTTCCATCTGGGTGAGGAGGTCGTTCTGCCAGGCGATCTATCGGTCTTGGTTTCGAAGCTCCAGGAGTTCTTGAACCAAGTTGGCTGGAAGGGTGACGTCGACCTGCTGGGTCGTGCCTAGCTGGGCACCAGGGGCGACGACCTCAGCGTTGGTCATTGTTCCTTCCAGTGCTGGGGGTGGACGGACTGGTATCTCGGCCACGGTCGACCGTGGTCTGCCTCGAGTTGCCTTTGGAGGCATTTGAAATGTCGGTGGGATAGTAGTTCTCCCGCTGTGGTCGCCAATGATCTGTACCTTGGGATGGTTTGCGGAGACGGTCAAGGGACAGGTTGTCTGATACTGTAGGCTGAGGATGACCTGAACGCACGGGGGGTGTACCTGCAGGAACACTTTGACGCCCAAGTCAGCTATATCGAGCTACAGTACTACTATATAATGAATATTCGAATGAATTGTGTACCTGACGTTATTTATAATGGTTAGTCTAGATCGTTGAAGTCGGATAGCCCATTTGCGATGGGGGCCCAAGTATCGGTTGGAGTGATCACTTCGCTATTGGGCTGGATGATCACTTGCTGGATTAGGCCCAGTTGGACTGATCCTCCCCTTGTTGGGTTGGATGACCACTACTGGGTTGGGCCTGATGACTGACCCAGTCCATAACAAAACTCAAAATGTTAAATATTGCCATATGCTAGAATCATGTTTATATGCCATTCTAAAAACGTTGCAGCACCAAACACGATTACATCACACTTTAAAATTCAAAAATATGATTATAATTGCTAGATATCTCTTTTTAGCCAAGACAGAGAGACTGAGACATTGCTAGAAATCCTATTACAAATTCCGATTTCGAAGTGTGTGGCTAAAGAAAATGGACCAATCCTCTGATGCCAGATCCTTGACCATAATGTTACCAATAATGGATGCATATTCGTGGAACTTTGATGTAGGACAATATAGAAGTGCCGAAGTATGTATCACACTACACGTGGACGAACCTAAGATTCCATGCCATTCATGTTTCGTTAATTTGAAGATTTTTTTAGACGTGTGGCAAATACCACCACTAAATTCACATATGTAAAGTGGAGACTTTTGGTCCGAATTCGAGTAATCATAAAAAATGTTAAGTCTAATAAAATCGATTTCACTATTTATTCTCATTTTTACCATTTTTTATTCTGATTTGGTTCATTGGCAGGACAATGGCTACATGAATAGTGGAGGCACTAACAATTAATTTCTAATTTTTATGATTTAGCAGTGCTTCACTATTTTTTTTGCTGCTTGATTAACTTGAAATTATTGATTGAAATTTGCTTTTTTAATGTTTAGGAGGTCAAGAGTAATGTTGATTGTTCATTTAATTATTTGCTTTGGATTAATCCCGTCCAAAATTTTTTGGTTTTAATCATTTATTATTTTCTTTGCTATTGGCAGGCAAGAGTACACTATTAAATAATAATTTGTTCGTACAAATTCAAATCCAGATTAATCTTTTAAGGGAAGGTATGTTCATGCAATACTGACATGTCACATAGTCTATAACTTGACATTATTATGTGCCATGCCTGTTTACCTTCAAATTCGCTCTTCATCTCTTTTGTTGTGTGGATGTTAAGAATTGATTTCCAATGCTTTTGTTTTTAGGTGTGTTGATGGTACAGAATGATAAGGATTGTTGTGATGGACAGTTTATAAGTTTAGCATTTCTCCTTTACTTTTGGTTTATATTTGTTTTTTAATTTTTTTAAATTATCGTAAAATATGTATTGGAATTACCAAACTGATGCTTCCTCAATTGTATGACAAGTAGCACTATTAGATTGATGAGAAGACCGTGTCAAAAATTTCGCAGTATTGTCTTGAGCAACATTCCAAAATGTCCCGCTTAAACTTCAAATGAAAACTTAGCTTTTTAAATAGTTAATTGGGTTTATATTTAACTAGCGGAAGAGCTTTTGATTAATGCGCGTAAGTGTTTGCTGGTGTTTTTAGCAAACAATCACTAGTTTTATTAGAAGGTTTGTGAGATCAAACTAGAAAAATCTCAAAGCAATTGCCTTTGAATTGCAAAAGTTTTTGTTTCGGAAAATGTAGAAAAGGGGACGGTTTGCAATGATTTAACAGAATTGAAAAGAAAAGAAGCAGTAAAAGGTGCAGGAATTGTAAAGAACAGAAGAATAAATTGCATTGAATCATAAAAAATGGTACACGATCACGTACAGCGATTCTTCCACTCGTTTTTCGCTCTGGCTTGGAAGTTAGAGTTTCAGGAATCGGGTGTATATTGTGATTTGCGACCCTTTGTTTCTTCTCAGAAACAGTTATTTATACAAGGGAAAAAAGGGGGGAAAATTCGAACTAGGTAACTGCCTAACAATTTGAAAATAAGTAACTGCTCCTACTTTCGGCCAAGTAACCGCTCCTACTTTCGACCGAAACTGCTCTGTCACGCTTCGACCAACTGCTAGCCTTCAACGCATAACTGCCCTGATTTCTGTCTGTCGAAAGCCTGTGTCGATTTTCCTCTCTCTTGCTTTTGCTTCCCTGGAAACTTGTCGAGTTTACCTTGCGCATGACCATTTCCTTTGTCGAAATAATATGGTCTTTGTGAAATAAATATAAATCAAGCCATGTTGACCATCTTTAATGAAGCCTGTCGAAATTACAGGCTAACAAATTGCCCCCCAAAAATGTCTTTTTCGACTGAACTTGAGGAGGAGGAAGAGAAAGACATTTTTTTTGAATTCACCATCGAAATAACTTTGCACTTGAGTAAAATAGCTGTATACCTGATGTTACCACTGTTAAGTGTTGTTTCCATATTCAAACCTTGAGCTTGAACAGCCTGTAGTTTCGGCCTTTGACCATGTTTACCGATTCTCTGTTCTACCTTTGAATGGTTCCAACATTTTCTGTTACGTTAATAACGCCGTAATTAAAGTGATGCCTCACTTTTCGGAATGCCAAACTCATAACCAACTGACGCTCTCTCATACTCCTCCTTAAAAATAGAAGAATTTTGTTTCTTATCTTTACCACTCCATAATTTTCTTCTTTTGCCTTTCCCGTTCCAAGATCATTCCCTTTGCTTTGAGTCTTCCGCGTAACCTCATCCCTCATAATCGCGGTGAGGTTGCCTGAAGGTTCAAAGTGATGGTTTTTGATCTCTGCGTATTATGGCTTTACTCCTCTTTTCTTCATGTCACTTGATTTTGCAACTTTCTGGGTTTATGCGGAAGACTCAAAGTGGGAGCAGGAAGATTCATCAGGTGTTTTGCCTTGATGATGACTGTCTTCCTTGGGGCGTCAATATCTTCTCTCTGAAGGGCTTCCTGAGGTTTACCAAACAAGGAAACGCCCTGTTGAAAAACTTACAAGCCTAACGCGCAGACGAAAGAATGACCCCCTGAACGACGGGAAACGACAACGTGGTCGAAGAAGACCACCCAAAAGAGAAGTTACTTGGTCTTAAAAGACCAACTGCAATTCAGCGTTCATTTTATGCCTAGTTTATTTACCTTTTCGGCACTATGTAACTCACGAATGCCTATCTTGGCACATGTAACTTGGCAACACTATAATGAAATTTCTTCCATTTTATTCTTGGGCAATTTCTTATTCCGTGCTTTCGACAATGTTTTGGCAACTTAAATGCCATGTTTTTACGCTTTCTTTATATTTATTCCAGCGTTATTTTAACTTCGTGCAACGTTGGCTTATACTTTTTCAAGTATTTACCATTTATACGCAGAATCCTTTCATCAGCGCCAATCTCTTCGACCTCATATGCGCCGTTTGAATAAACTTGTAAAATTTTAAATGGTCCTTCCCAACTTGGGGACCATTTACCAAAGACTCTATCTTTTTTATCCATAGGTAATAGGACCTTCCACACTAGATCACCTGAATTAAAGGCTTTAGACTTAACCTGTTTGTTATAAGTTTTAGCTACCCTCTCTTTCTGTCGAATAAGCGTATCTAAAGCTAATAACCTTTCTTCGTCTAAATCAACCAATTCATCAAGCATCATATTCCAATAATAATCAGAGGGAATCTCCCACTGTCTTTGAATTCTTGTTGATTGTAGACAAATTTCAACAGGCAACACTGCATCGTGTCCAAATGTTAGCCTATAAGGAGTAGTGTTGATAGATTCTTTAGGTGAATTTCGACAAGCCCATAACGCTTGATCAAGGGTATTATGCCAATTCTTGGGTTTCTGCCCAACATGCTTTTTAATCAAATTAATAATAACTTTATTGGCAGCTTCTACCTGTCCATTGGCTTGCGCATAATATGGTGTCGAAGTTAATAACTTAAAACCAATTTCGGAAGCAAACTCTACCATTTTTCTACCAGTAAAAACTGATCCCTGATCTGTAGTAATGGTTTCTGGAATTCCAAACCTATAAATGATATGATTTTGAATAAACCTTATCACTGCTTCCTGATCAACATTGGCTAAAGGTATAGCTTCAACCCATTTGGTGAAGTAATCAATTCCCACAAGGATATATCTATGGCCCTTCGACGAAGTTGGCTTTATCTCTCCAATCACATCTAGAGCCCAACCTCTAAATGGCCAAGGTTTGACTATGGCATGCAATTCATTTGCAGGTACATGTTGTATCCCAGCATGCTTTTGACACTCTTGGCATCCCTTAGCAAATTCTATGCAATCTTTCAGCATAGTTGGCCAATACATTCCTTGTCGAAATAATAACCACTTCATTTTCTGGCCTACTTGGTGTGAACCACACGCTCCACTATGTGTATCGGAAACTGCTAAATATGCCTCATTTTCACTAAGACATTTTAATAGTACTCCTTCAGGAGTCTTTTTAAACAATTCGTTTCCAATTATCACATAGCTCAAAGCTCTGTATTTTACCTTTTTATTGGTATTTCTTGTGGGATTTTGCAAATATTCCGCAATAGGCCTTCGCCAATCATTATTGGTCATATTGTCAAGAGCAAGAATTTCTGCTGAGTCAAAGTCACCAAAAAATTGACGTTTTTCGACAATAGCTAGTTCCTCGTTTGCATTTGTATCTGTTGCCCCCCCAGTTGTTGGTGTTGACAATAGTGACGAAGAATAGTCATTAGAAATGATTTTATCCTTTATTTCAATTAACCCTTCCAGGCTTTGTTTTGAAACTTTATAGCCCGAAGCGATTTGTGCCAATTCATTTGCCACTTGATTATCAATTCGTGGTAAATGTTCTAAGTGAATAGACTCAAATCTTTTTAACAAAGCATTGGCAACAACAAAGTATCTGATAAGGTGCTCTTTAATGCATTTGTACTCTCTTGTCAATTGTTTGATAACCAACTCAGAGTCACCTTTTATTTCGGCATGACTTGCCCCCAGCTCAAGTAAGATTTCAAGGCCTACTATTAAAGCCTCATACTCAGCTTCATTATTGGAGCAAACATCTCGAATTTTAAACTTATACTTTGTTGGAATGTTAGTAGGAGATATTATCAAAATACCAATCCCAACTCCATGTTTATGGCTTGAGCCATCAAAATACAACCTCCAAGGATATACGTCTACAAAACTTAATGTTTCTTCAACAACAGAATGGTCTACTATAAAATCAGCAACCACTTGTCCTTTAATTGATTTTAGAGGTTGATAAGTTAAGTTGTATTCTGACAAAGCCAAAGCCCATTTACCAATTCGGCTATGCATTATTGGTTTCGACAACATATGCTTAATAACATCAAAATGCGAATAAACAGAAACATCAGCTGGTTTTATATATTGCTTTAACTTTGTACACGAGAAATACAAACAAAGGCACAACTTTTCTATAGGAGCGTACCTCGTTTCGGCATCATTGAGGACCCTACTGAGGTAATAAATGGCCCTTTCGATACCACTATCATCCTCTTGTGCTAACATGCTACCTATTGTTCTATCAGAAGCTGCTATATACAATTTGAGCACTTTGTGTTTAATAGCAGGCAACAAAATTGGTGGTTTCATCAAATAAGACTTGATTTCGTTGAAGGCTGCTTGATGCATTGGTTCCCATTTGAACTCTTCTTCCTTCTTCAGTCTTAATAATGGCGAAAAAACTTGCGTTTTGCCACTTAGATTTGATATAAATCTTCGTAGGAAATTGATTTTTCCCAGCAACGACTGAAGCTCCTTTTTGGTCGAAGGGGCCTTCGTTTCCATAATTGCCTTAGTCTTATTTTGATTGATTTCAATGCCTTTTTTGTGCACTATAAAACCCAAGAAATCACCTGCACGTACACAAAAGGCACATTTTAATGGATTTAATTTCAATCCATATTTCCTCATTCTTTCAAAAGAACGGCGAAGATGGTCTAAATGACCACTTTCTGAGGAAGATTTAACCACCACATCATCTATGTATACTTGCATAAAATCATCAATAAAATCATGAAACATAGAATTCATGGCCCTCTGATATGTAGCACCAGCATTCTTTAAACCAAAGGGCATTACTACCCATTCATAAACACCCAATGCCCCTGGACACCTAAAAGCAGTTTTTGACACATCTTCTTCAGCAATGAAAATTTGATTATACCCAGAATAACCATCGAGCATACTAAGATAATCAAATCCTGCTGCTGAATCAATTAGCATTTCTGCCACAGGCATTGCGTATTCATCATTGGGAGATGCATTATTTAAATCCCTAAAATCTATGCAAACTCTAAGAGTCCCATTTTTCTTTATTACAGGAACTATATTGGCTAACCATTCGACATACCTGGCAGTTCTGATGAACTTGTTTCTGAATAGCCTTTCGATTTCCTCTTTGATCTTAGCCAACACTTGAGGAGCAAATCTTCTTGGCACTTGCTTCACTGGTTTCTTCCCTGGTCGAATTGGTAATTGCATTTCCACTACTTCTCGACTTAAACCAGGCATTTCATCGTAATCCCAAGCAAAACAATCTTTGAACTCCCTTAGCAATGTGATGACTTGGATTTTTAGAGAAACATCAATATTTGCACTAATATAAGTTGGCCTTTTTATTGAGCCATTTCCCAAATCAACTTCTTCTAACGGGTCTTGAGCTTGCATATGCTTTGTCAAATCTCTAGGATCCTTTTCAAAACCTAATGGATCATTATCATAGATACAGTCAAGTTTTTCATCTATGATTATGCCATTTTCTTCATGTAACTCACTGGCTTCGACAGCCATTGTTTGTTGAATAATTTCGGCCTCCATAGCCGCTTTAAACTTATTTTCGGCCATATAAGCCGTAATTTTGTCCCATGCATTGGGCACTGACATAAGAACACTTTCAAGAACCAGTGTTCCACCCCGTTGGTCGAAAAACACCATCAGGATAGACACTATCATCTCCCATTATTTCTCTTTCCCAAACAAAACCATAATTTGGGTCAAGATGAACTGAGGCAAAAACATTATCCGCAGGAACGTATGCCTCATTAGAAGATGAACATGGCGCAATCTTCGCCATTTGTTTCTCAAAATTTTCCTTGGTAACTTGGTTCACATCAGCACGGAAGTAGCTCTGATCGGCTTCAACATACTCTACCAAACCATCTTCCTTCCACATTACTAAACGTTGATGCAAAGTTGAAGGGACAGCACCAACTCCATGGATCCACTCTCTACCAAGGAGTAAATTAAAATTTGCTTTAGAGGCTATCACTAAGAACAATGTAGTCCTCTTTATGGAACCAACAATTAAGTCCACCTCAATGGCCCCCAAAGAATGGCCAGTTTTGCCTTCATAGTTGCTTAAGACAATATTATGTGGCCTGAGGTCAGTATCGAACTTACCAATCTTCTTCAAAAGACCATGCGGCATCAAATTCACTGCAGCTCCACCATCCACTAACACTTTGTTAATTCCAACACCATTAACCTTGGCTTGGACATACAGGGGTTTCAAGTGGTTTTGCATACTCATATCTGGCTTCTCGAAGGTAGCCATTTGGTCTTCGACACATCCATTGTTCATCACATAATAACACATTGGCTTATGATGAGCCATATCCTCTGTAAAATCCTCTTCAACGTCATTTGGTACTGTGATAACATCGTACTCCAGAGGTAGTATTGATACCACATTGCAAACAACGTCAAAATCATCCTCAGAATCATTAAAATCAGACTCCATGTCTTCATCCATGCCGAGATCAGCATTTCTTTCTTTCACTGTTGACAATGGAGGAAATATTCTTTCAAGAGCAGGCCTTCTTGACTTTTCTGTTACCACAGCCTTGCCTTTGGCCTTATTCGCTGCACACACATGACTAACAACATCAGCATTCCTCTTTGTGGCAACTTCAGCTTTGTGAACCTCACTCTTCGCCACTATCATGCTGCGTGGAACTTGATTATTAGCCAAATGACTTGGAACCTGGTTAATGTCAAAGTGTGCCTTCTTCTTCTGTTGTCTTTGGTAACGACGCCACTGTGTTCTAGTCATAGGATTCTTACCCTTATAGTTATTCTTATAATTAAACTTAATAGCATCAGTACCTGGCTTGACAGCTTTAGCACGTTGATTATTGGGCACCCACTCTTCGACAGGAGCACTAGCACTTGGGACAAAGGATTTACCTGTTGACAGCTTCAAATACCCTTTTGCTGAGGACTTCTCCTTAGCAAATTGTCGTTTACTTGTTGAAGGCTTTGCTGACACATTAGCCTCATAGCCAGGAAGATCTCCTTTTGCAAAGTCAAATTTTGGCCTGTTATCAAGCCATTTTCTTTTGCGTTGTTGTTGATCCTGATAACCTTCGACAGCTTTAGCTGCTTCTTTATCGAAGACAGCACTGCACCTTGGGCAAAGCATAACTTCAGAATTATTCCACTTACATCGATTGAGGAAATCTATCAATTCTTCCTCAGCCTTTGGATACACAGCATGTATCTTCCCATCATATTCTTTTAAGGTCACTTCCTGTTTCTTACCTTCAGCATACATAAAACCTTTTAATTTTTCGGTGGCAGTCTTGACACACTTAGGAGGGTCTGCCATTTGAGCACCCACCATGCCTACATCAGCTTCGACAGGTTCAGAATACATAGCTTCAGCCTTAGGCAACGGATCAACATCAATCTGCATAGGAGCTTTCATTTTCTTGTCAGCAAATTTGAGTCTTCCTTCGTCAACTGCTTTTTGTACAATATCCCTGAAGAGCACACAACGGTCAGTGTTATGTCCCAAAAAATTATGGAACTTACAATAACCCTTTTTCTTTCTTTGGTCAAGAGTTGGTATTTTAAGGCCTTTAGGCACTAATATTTGACCATCAGTTACTAAAAGATCAAAAATTTCATCACATTTAGTAACATCAAAAGTATAAGTCTTAGGTATAAATCTATCGTTCTTAGGCTCTACAGGGTTATTCCCATTCGCAGGCCTTAATAGTTTACAGGTATAAGGAGGACCAGGCTTAAGTTCAGCCACGTCTATCTCCTCTTCTTCGACATTACTATATGTAACGTCAAATTCTTCTTCGAGATATGCCACTTTTTCTTTTTTATGATACCTATTCGACCTAGATTTTTCCTCTCTAAGCCTTTCAACTTGTCGAACCCTATCAGCCAAATGAGCCATATCTCGTAAATGAGATGTGTCTAATTTCTTTCTAATTGAGTAATCAAGGCCACCAGCAGCCATTTCGACAAGCTCATGTTCAGGGACTTGTGTGAAGCAACGAGATTTCAACAGCCTAAATCTGTTTAAGTAATCATCAATAGTTTCAGGCATTTTGCGCCGAACACTAGCCAATTCTTTAAGACTAATTTTCGACTGGCCCATGTAAAACTGTGCATGGAATGCCTTTTCTAGTTGCCCCCACGTGAACATAGAACCAGGGGGTAAGGTCGTGAACCAAGTGAAAGCATTTTTAGTTAGAGAATTTGGAAAATATTTCATCTTCAAATTCTCATTTTGTGCTAAGTCCCCAGCCTCAGTCAAAAAACGAGCAATGTGTTCGACTGTGGACTCATTTGTTTCACCACCAAACTTAGTAAACTTGGGAACTTTCCACCCCCTTGGTAACTCAGTTTGTAACACGTATTCACATAATGGTGATACAAAGTTAGGCCTTTGTAAACCTGTGTTAAGGCCATTTTGCGCCAAAATAGTTTCGACTAAAGTAGCTATATTGTTTTCTGCGCCAACATTGTGTTGTTGCACTTGTCGAACAACTTCATCAGCGTTCTGGTGTCTATTTACCAAAACTACTTCAGGGACGTGGTTTACTGTCCCTTGTAGTTTGCCTACAACTGTCGACGCTTCGACTGCAACTGCTTCTTGGGGGTTAACTGGCGACGCATTACCCGCAATAATAGGAACGTGCCTATTATTAACCGCTGGAACCCCAAAAAAGTCTGCAATCCTACTCATCTGATTTGCCAACATTTGGTAACTGTTATTGGTATTTTGAATCAATGGATTGAAAACTGTACCAATTTGTTGGGTAAGCATATTAACCATATCGTGATTACTCTCGTCTACTTGCTGTCTTAAGGCCAACAAAGACGTATTGGTTAATGCTGGGGGATTTCGACCAAATACGCTCTCAGAAGAGACATGTGTAGGGGAAAAGGTCGAAATATGTGGCATTCCAGTAGGCATGCCATACATTCCCAAAGGAAATGGGGGTAGATGCACGTTATTCAAACGTGGGTCTAAACCGTTTCCCATTTCCATGTAAGGGCTATGAAGCCCTGCACTTAACGGCAAAGACATAGGCAGAGATGCCATTTCTGACTGCGTTGAACCAACATTAGTCATTGATAATGAAGGAACGGTTATCGACGACGATGGTCCTGCGCTAATGTTTGCAGAATCCATTGTTGTTCCTTGCCATTGTGAAACCACAGGGTTGGAACTAGACGCATTATTCGTACTGGACCGAACCATTTTACCACTTCTTAAGTGCATACAACAGCGAATACAAATAACAGAGTATGAAAATGAACAAAATCAAAGGCAAAGTCCCACTGGGCGTGCCAATTTGTTTGCTGGTGTTTTTAGCAAACAATCACTAGTTTTATTAGAAGGTTTGTGAGATCAAACTAGAAAAATCTCAAAGCAATTGCCTTTGAATTGCAAAAGTTTTTGTTTCGGAAAATGTAGAAAAGGGGACGGTTTGCAATGATTTAACAGAATTGAAAAGAAAAGAAGCAGTAAAAGGTGCAGGAATTGTAAAGAACAGAAGAATAAATTGCATTGAATCATAAAAAATGGTACACGATCACGTACAGCGATTCTTCCACTCGTTTTTCGCTCTGGCTTGGAAGTTAGAGTTTCAGGAATCGGGTGTATATTGTGATTTGCGACCCTTTGTTTCTTCTCAGAAACAGTTATTTATACAAGGGAAAAAAGGGGGGAAAATTCGAACTAGGTAACTGCCTAACAATTTGAAAATAAGTAACTGCTCCTACTTTCGGCCAAGTAACCGCTCCTACTTTCGACCGAAACTGCTCTGTCACGCTTCGACCAACTGCTAGCCTTCAACGCATAACTGCCCTGATTTCTGTCTGTCGAAAGCCTGTGTCGATTTTCCTCTCTCTTGCTTTTGCTTCCCTGGAAACTTGTCGAGTTTACCTTGCGCATGACCATTTCCTTTGTCGAAATAATATGGTCTTTGTGAAATAAATATAAATCAAGCCATGTTGACCATCTTTAATGAAGCCTGTCGAAATTACAGGCTAACAGTAAGTAAATACTTATGTAGTAGTGGTTTATTTTGAGTCCAAATGGGCTTCGCCCCAAAGGCACAATAGGCATAGTTGTCCGATCATGAGGTTTGCCAATTTGGACTGTGCTAACGATGCCCAAAACACCCAAAAAATTACAACTATGTAAGTATCTACTGTTGCGCAGTAATTAAATGCGTAAGACGGCCACATTGCTCAGTTTGTGAATAAGGAGTTTCTTGGGCCTCTTGAGATAACAAAGCGATGATACTTGATAATTGAGCCTCCATACGGTCAAACTTTTCATTTATCTGCTCCAATACATCATTGGTGTCTGGTATCTCCTCCTCTTGCCTTTACACATGTAGTGGCTTATAATCATCCCAATTGGAGGAATAAGAAGGTGGCTCATAGTCATCCCGATAGTTTAAATAAGGCTCATAAGGACGAGCAGAAAATGAGATTTGACATTGCAAAACAGGCTGAACTGCAGTGGTTTCTTGGGAAAGTATTAGCAATTTTTTTTGTATTTTTTATTAAGACTAGCGGAACACTTTTGATTACTGCGCTACAGTAGATATTTATGTAATAGTGATTTATTTCGAGTTCTAGAATGGGTTCGATCTGTCCAAATAGGCTTCGCTCCAAAGGTCCAATAAGCACATTGATGCAAGTTGTTGTGCGCACCCTCTTAATCTAATGGCCGAGCTCGGCTAGGTGTGGTCGAAAGGCGCTTGGAAGCGCGCATAAGACATGAGGTGTGATCTGACTGTGGATATCTTGTGTTGCAGGTTAAGTTTTGATGATGAAGTAATATAAGACAAAGTGACAAATGGAACTCCAAGGCACAACCAACTCAAGAAGTAAGTGTGTCAAGGGTATTAGTCCCTAGGAAGTTGGGTCGTGTCTTAGGAATGAATTGTAAACCGCTTTTGAAGATCGGCTCAAATCACTAAACACACTAGCACTCACACAATTAACCTAACATATGCCTCCATTTGATAAAAGCATGCTAAATAGGTAAGGCACAAATTATAACAAGAAAAATCGATTGTAGACTTGTTCCTTAAAGCCAACAATCGATTATGCACTTAGTGTTTTAAAAGAACTTGGTTTTTGAAGAAATCGATTCATGACTTATTTGTTTAAAGGAGAAATCGATTCATGGCTTCTAGTTTTTAAGAGAGCAATCGATTCATAGCCTATTATTTTAAAGGAAAGAATCGATTCATGGCTTCTTGGTTTAAAGGTAACAATCGATTCTTGACTTATTTGTTTTGAAACAAAGAATCGATTGTGTAAAGCACAAAATTGATTTTAAGCTTCACTTTGGAAGCAAACAATCGATTGTTGGCCTATTTCTTTAAAGCACACAATCGATTCTTATCTTATTTTCCTTAAAGCACAAAATCGATTATGTGTCTATGTTTTTCAAGCCATTAATCGATTTGTCACTTATCAAATTAGTGTTAAAAATTGTTTCAACGGTCATATTTTAACAAACTCTATAAATAGGACTTAGGATTTCATGTATCACACACAACCTACAATTCTAAAGAGAAGAACGCAAACTCTCTCACTGTCACACTCATTCTTCACGTTCTTCATCACTGAGCTTATCTCTCTCAAGGGTTAGGTTGGGATTCTTCAAGTTGTTGTATTCGCCTTCTTAGAGGTATTTCTGTTTACTGTAATTTGTTTAATTACTGTTATTTGGTTTTACTAGAGAGTGGGGAATCTCTCTAGGGTTTTGACTGTAACAAGGGTGGGGTATCTCTTGTATGTCAATTGGTTGTACTAGAGAGTGGGGTATCTCTCTAGGGTTTTTGATTGTAACAAGGGTGGGGTATCTCTTGTTGTAATTGTTGTTTAGGGCTCTTGCACACGGTGGGGTATCCTAGGTGAAGAGTGCCTGTGTCTGTAAGGGTTTTAAAGCACCCGGTTGAAAGCTTTGTTTTGATAGTGAAAATCTCACAAAGGGTTGTGAGGACTGGACGTAGGTCACTGGGAGGTGACCGAACCAGTATAAATCTCGCGTGTTCTTTATTGTTTTGCGTTCTAATTCTTTTATTTCATAAACCTGCGCGAAAATCAAACTAAGTCGTTAAAAAGGGGAACTGTTTTCAAAAATCTCAATTCACCCCCCCTCTTGAGACTGAAGCCACTTGGTAACACTGACCTTTCGACCCTGCCTAGCCAATCTTGGCCTTTAAATTAAGAGGGTGTGCATAGCGACTTGCAACAATGTGCTTATTGGACCTTTGGAGCGAAGCCTATTTGGACAGATCGAATCCATTCCAGAACTCGTAATAAACCACTATAACATAAATACCTACTGTAGCGCAGTAATTAAAAGCGGTAGACGGGCACGGGAGTGCCCGTCTTCCATTAGTACTAATGAAAACTAAGGTTTGAAAAATTGGGGGACCATAGCCCCCATTGGTTCCGCCACTACTTTGTAGCAGTAGCGGATCTATGTATTCAAAGGTCGGTGCAATTGCTCCCATAAGACGAAAGTAATTTACTTAGGTGTGCTTAATGAATATGGTTTTTGCCCCCATAAAAAGGGGGTTGTCTTCTTCTGATTCTTAATGTTGCAGTCTCTTTTAACACTAAGCAAACACATTAAAAGCTTAAGTATGTTGTGTTATTTTAGGAGTAGAGAGGCCCAAAGAAGTCTTTTTCAAGAAAGAATTATTTACTCTTTAAAAAAAATGAAAGATGCTAACTTGACCATTAAAAAAACTAAATAGTAGTAAAATTAGTCTCTAAAGAGGACTAATATGACCCTAAAATTATTTTAAAATGACTAATTTAACTAAAATTTAAGGATCAAATTGATACTTTTTGTTTTTTTAAATTAAGTCTGTATTTTTTTATCAGCTTCAGTTTCTACTTTTTTTTATCATGAGCATATTTATTTTGTAAATATTTATAACTTTTTTTCCTTTTTTTTGGTCCAAATAACTTTTTTTTTTCTAAAAAAAAATTATTCTTTGGCTCCACTATTGAGAATTCCTGGAATCCTCACTGTTTGGTAGACTAGTCTTTAGGGGTGAGTTATTCCTTTAGAATTAGGGTGCATTTGTTTTGCTAAAAAGTATGAGATTGGGCATGACAACTCTAGTTGTACCCTGTTTGATTTGAAAATTGGTTATGGTACTACACAAAAGAGAGGCCAAGAAACTCTGGACAAAAACGCAAATTATTGTCCTTTACTAAACAACGATACAACTTTTTGTCCCAAGTGCAACCTATCTAAAGCATAGTTGGGAACTCTATTGTGAGTTGTTAGTCCCACATCGGCTAGTAAAAAGCTGAATGAAAGATATATAATAGACGGAACTCATATACTCAATGCCTTAAGATTTTGGGTGCAGGTGCGGCGTCTAAGTCTCTTGGTGGTCTAGGTTGTACCCTATTTGATTTGAAAATTGGTCATGGTACTAGACAAAAGAGAGGCCAAGAGACTAAACAAAAACGCAAATTATTGTCCTATCATCTCTCTCCCCTAGCAGCAATGTGGGTTTAGTTGAACTAAAGTAAACTTAACTATTCTAGGGAAACGTGATTAAAAGGTACTTATGCTAAACAAAAACATGTGAGAGCAATGGTGGGAAGTTTCAAATTTATATTCTAATAAAGAAAATATTCTGAGAGAAAGATACTTGCACACTTTTTTTTGGTATTAATGAGGGCTAGAAAGCCCAAAAGAAACGATTACACGGAAATAACTCTAGAAGTAGAAACTCCTATAAAATCTGCTAGCCAGAAGGGGCTTACAATAGCTGGAGGGGACTCATACAAACATAGAATGACATCTTGAGAACAACCAATGGACGCCATAGCATCAGCGCAACTATTTGCCTCTCTATAACAATGCGATATGCGGACCTCCCAATCAAGAGACAAGAGATCTCGGATACGGTTGACAATAGCAGCACCCACTACACTCACCGAACCAGAGTTGGACAATTGGTTCATAACAGTCAAAGAGTCCATCTGAACATCAATCTTGGAGAACCCTCGGTCTCTAGCGATTATAAGACCATCCAAAACACCCCATAACTAAGCAATGTAGGCAGAACAAGTACCCAGAGCCCGAGCGTAACCACAAATCCATCGCCCAGCATCGTCTCGAAGAACACCACCACTACCCGCAACTCGGTGCACTCCCTTCACAGTCCCATCCGAATTTAGACGAGTCCAACCTTGCTCTGTAGGGAGCCATCTAATATGAAAGGTTGAAAAGGAACGAGTATTAAGAACGCTATTAGTCCATGAGGCTTCCTTATAGTCCCTACATGTACGAGTTACAACTCTCCAGGGATCAATGGGACGGGTAAAGGAAGGATCAAAAGTTTCCTTATTCTGCTAAGTGCATAAGAAGTGGCAAGCCGTAGCCCAAATAGAAGACCAATCAAGGGAAGAAACCATACCAACATTTGTTTGGAGACTAAACAAGATCCACTGATGTAAGTCTTGATTGAAGAAATCATCCCTAGCATCAACATTCACCAAGTGCATCCAAATAACCATTGCCCTAGGGCAATCACGAAGAACATGTAAAGTAGTTTCGGGAGGACCGGCACAAAAGGAGCAATCAGGACTACAAAAATGCATTTTAGACTTCCTCCAATTAGTTAAAAGTCTATCATGCCATATAAGCCAAGTGAAACACCTTATACGTTCTGGGACCTGAAGTTTCCAAATAATAGCCCACTGGGGTGCAATATCCCTGTCCAAAAAACCACACAACAACTGGTAAGTGGATGAGATTGTAAAATTACCTTTGTCCTCACTCGGCCAAATGAAGCTATCAACACTATTAGTTGCAAGCGGTGGAGGGGTTGCTTGCAAACACCGAAGAACATCAGAAGGGAGCCACTGAAGATCTTCAAATCTCCAAAAACCATACTCATTAACCAAATCTGCAACACACACATCTTTCCAAGGGTCAGGAATAGCTAGGTCTAGGTTTACAATTCGAAGGCCAGGTGTAATCCAAGAAGTCGACCAGGCTGGAGTGGTTAGGCCATTCCCAATACAACAAAATTCAAACTCATTTAATTTTGGGAAGCCTTTAACCAAATTCTTCCAAAGACTAGAATCACCACTCTTAGCATGCATAGCAAAAACAGAATCTATGTTTCTACCATATTTGCCTCTAAGAACATTACACCAAAGAGCTTGATCACTATTTCGAAAATTCCAACACAACTTCAAGATACAAGCTTCATTCACAACATCTAGCTTTCTGAGGCCCAAACCTTCAAGGTACTTGGGCTGAGTAAGGACGTCCCATCCCACAGCATGGTATTTTCTTCCCAAATCATCATCTCCCCAAATGAAAGAACGTTGAAGGCATTGAATTTCATGAAGACAACTTTTAGGGAGAGAAACCGTCATCATGGAAAAAAGGGGGAGTGCCTCAATCACAGATTTTGCAAGGGTTAGCCTACCCGCAAAACTTAGATGTTTGGCTTTCCAAGAAGATAACTTTTCCTGCACCTGATCAATAAGAAACTGGTAATCATCCCGCCTTCGGGCTCTTCCAATTAATGGAACACCAAGATATTTTCCCAAATGATTGATCACCCGAAAACCAGACAAAATACTTAGGCGAGTTTGAAGATCATGAGAAACATTCTTGGAGAAATAGATATTAGTCTTAGCATGATTAATTTGTTGGCCTGAGAGAGTACAAAAATTATTCAAGATGCGCATCACATGAGTTAAGTGAGATTCACTAGCTTGCCCAAAAAGAAGGAGATCATCAGCAAACATGAGATGTGATACAATGGGACCATTATGCCCTGCTCTAGGAGCTAACCAAATCCCCTCATCAACTGCTTGAGAAATAAGATGAGAAAGTTTATCCATGCAAATTACAAAGAGATATGGGGATAGGGGGTCTCCTTGTCGAAGGCCTTTTTGAGTACGAAAGAATTCCGTTCGAGCCCCATTCCACTTAACATTAGATTGAACACTAGTAACCCCATGCATAGTGATGTCAATTAGATGAGTGGGCAGCCCCACTTCAACTAGAGTGTTGTGAATGAAGCTCCAATCAAGACGATCATAGGCTTTGGAGAGATCAACTTTGATAGCAAAATACCCAGTCTTACCCTTCATTCTATTCAAACTATGGACCATTTCTTGAGCCACCACTACATTCTCATGAATACTTCGCCCGGGAATGAAACCCGTTTGAAAAGGAGAGATGATAAGAGGTATGATTGTCTTCAAACGATTCACCAGTATTTTGCTAACAATTTTATAAATTGTGTTGCAAAGAGAAATGGGGCGGAATTGTTCAACAAACTCAGGAGATTTTACCTTGGGAATGAGACATATATCAGCCAAATTTATATCTGCCAATGATTGAGGATTGGACCAGAGATATTTGACAAAATTGCATGTAGAAGGTCCCACCAAGTCCCAAGAACGCTGATAAAATCCAGCAGGGTATCCATCTGGTCCAGGAGCCTTCCACGGGCTCATTTGGAAGACAGCTTGCTTGACTTCTGGCCCGTGAGGAACATCAGCAAGACCTCTCACTAAAGTATCATCAAGCCGAGGAAAAGAGAGTTTTGTTTGATACCAACTAACCAGAATAGGTGGACCTGCAAGAAGAGCATGATAATAGTTAGTTACTAAATTCTCAAGAGCATCAGTGTCGTCAACCCATGTGCCATCAAAGTCTCGGAGCATGACAATCTTGTTCTGCCGACGACGATTAATAGTCTTGAGATGGTAGTACTTTGTGTTTCTATCACCGTCTATAAGCCATTTGGAACGAGATCTTTGAAACCACAAAAGCTCTTCTTGTTTCAAAATATCAGAAAGTTCGGTTTGTAACTTCGCTTCAAGCTTCTTGAGATAACCCCCCCGGCCCTTCCATCATAAATTGCTTTCTGTATCCCATGAATCCTAGACAAAAGCCAACGTTTTTGAAAAGAAACAAACTCAACCGTATCCTTCTTCCAAGCCAAGAACTCATGCTCCATAGAGGAAAGATTATAAGGCACGGACTTTGTATGATCCCAATATTTGGCAAGGACATCCTGATAAGAGGCATCCATTAACCAAGCCCCTTCAAACTTGAAACATTTTGGTCTAAAAGGCTGATGGATACCATTCAAAATGATAAGTAAAGGATGATGATCAGAAAACTCAATTCTAGGTAAAACCTTGATAAAAGCATTAGGAAAACCCAACCTCCAAGCATCATTACCCATAGCTCTATCAAGTCTCTTAAACATCCTCTCACCATCAGAATAATGCCCCCCTCTCCAAGTAAATCTAGGACCACCTGCTCCCAAATCCAAGAGCTGACAAGAATTAATGCGATCCACAAATCTTTGCATTTTGTTAGGATGAACCTCAGCACCCCCTTTCTTCTCAGAGATATTAGCAATATCATTAAAGTCACCTACAAGCAACCACTTATCTTGCATACCAAGAGAAATATTCTTCTCAGAGATACTTGCACACTTTTAATTGTCGCCAACAGAGAATTCTATGTTTAATGTTGATACGTTGATTGCTAGTCCTAATGGAAGAAAACTAAAGGAACTTATTGCACTTAATGACAATGTTGACTTATAATGCTTTGTGTTGTCAATACCCAGATGTTGATGTGCCTTGTGATTCTTTTGTGATATTTGCTATGGGTATGTTTGGAAGGATTTTGGAGGGCAGAGGGTCGATATTAGATATTTTAAAAAATTGAAAGAATGAGATGATAGATAATGATAAAATATTGTTAATCACACTTCACTTTTGTATAGAAATATTTTATAGCACCCTCAATTCAAAATTGAAAATCAAGTTCTCCCCTCCTTTCCTGAATCCTCCATCCAAAACATGCTCTAATGGATTTTATGATAGTAGTTTTTCAAGAACTCTCGATTGATTTAGTTGAGGCCGCATATGCTTATTGCTAGTTAATCGTTGTTTCCAAGTAAGCTTCTACTAAATTTACAGGTCACTTAGTTCTATTTAACTAATTGATGATTGTGGTTCCAACGAAGGAAGAAATAGTTAAAGTAATCCCAAAAAATGTACAACATCGTAAGAAATTTTGGTGATAGAAAGAGTGAGGAACTGACCCCCACCCCATATTTGGCTCGTAATTATCTCCACATAGATCACTAGGAAGTTGTAACTGCTTTATGTTAGTTGTTATGCCCTTGTACTATTTTCAATTTTACTGTTTTAAGCTTTGTTGTAGTTATTAGTTGTTTAACAACACTTTGAGTTAGTTAACCTATAAATGGCTAATTCATCCTTTTGCTAAGGGTTGCTATCTCATTGTAACTTCTGTGAGAGACAGGTTGAAGGGTAGAGTGAAGCAACACACTGTAAGGATACCATTTTTCAGTGGAAACTATCTTGTAGTACTCTTTCTTGATTCTGTATAATCAGGACCAAGCTTGTTGCTTGTCCTCCAGATGTAGCCATCATCTCTTTGATGCTGAACTTGATTAACAATCTTTCTGTTTATATACTGCATATTTTTAGTGTTATTTTGCAAATGATCATGTCAAAATTTGAAAATAATCATAAATTTTGGAAAATCTTTAGTTCATGATAGCTTAAAGAAAACTACTGACTTGTAATAAAAAAAAATTAACATTTATTGACTAATACAAGGTATCGTAGGCTTACTCTATAGCACAAGGCATACACATGACCTTATAATCTCATTTACACCAACACTTGAGAGATACTATAGTGGAATTATGCACTAAATAATAGAAGGTAAACCTTCCTTATATATTTTGTAGTCAATTACTATCATTGATTTATACACCCACCAGATCCAAGACTTTTCACACTTCCAAAAAGAAAATTGCAGGCCTACTGCCATAAATATCTGATAATAAAACATTAGATTGATCCATACTCCAATGACTCCCAGCTGAAGGGATGGAATACATAGGAAACTCTGGGTGAGCTTTTGAAGAGCAAAGCCACACAGACACATACAGCTGCAATGGAAACCATCGATAGCATCGCTGGCCTATAAAGAAGTGCCCTCCTCACGCCGCCGTAGGCTTGCTTCTGCTGGCAGAGTCCACATTGATTTGACATGGTTGTCATTGCAATCTTCTCAGTGTGCAAACTTGAAACTTTGGAGGATCTATGTCCATCTGATTGCTTCTTCATGCTACCATCAAGGGTGCCGGGGATGTCGAGCACGTGTTGACTATCGCATTTCTTGGTTGTTTTCCTCTGGACAAGTTGAATGTAGGAGTAGTAGCCTCGCAGGGACGCATAGTCATTTGGTGTCAAACCTGCATTGTCCTTAGCACTTCTCCATGCCTCAATTCCCACCTGAATATGACAGACATGACGGTAAAACATTTTTTGATAAATACTTTCAAAAGTGATTCAATTAAAGATTGACAGTGTACCGAAAATCATACAAGGTTTCCGGAAGAAGAGCTCGTCGACCAATATGAAAAGAGGGATAGGGAGATTCTTTTGAAGTACTCACATAATAAAATCTTAGTTTGTATTAGCTTGAACTTCTAGCATAGAGGAGCTTCTCAATTGAAATGAGTATTTGGTAGCTAAATTATGAAAAGCCTTTATAATTTTATAGGTCTATTATGAAGAAGTCAGATGAGGAAGGTTCAGAAAAAATTGAACAAGAAAAACTCATTCAACTTGTTAATGATCCAACTTGGGCTAGCTAACGGGCCTAGGATCCCAATCACAGGCCAGCCCAAATATTTGGGGGCTTTCATGGCAAGCCCAATGCCATCGCTATGTAAACCAGTAAACACTGCAAAATATTTCACCAAAAAAAAAACACTCCAAAATATGGTACGCTATTTATTACTCTCATATACTTCGTCTTTATTATGGAGTGACTGGGGCGTCAGAGTGCCTTGCAAGTGGCGACCACTGCTGTTTCTCATCGGAGCTCGGAGCACCGTTGGATTATCCTCGATTCTCCCTCCGTGTGGTACATTTCTTTAGTTCCATGACAGGAAGCTATAATTTAGAAGACTCAACAGTCATTGTAAGATGATTTTATTCAAAAGCATATCCAAACTGGCTTAAGATAATAACACGATTTTATGTAGTCTCATACCATACACCCCTCTTCTCCAACCATAGAGTGCAACAGTTATAAAATAACTTAATATATATGATGCAAGCAGAAGTGAAAAGAATTACCAATCCTGGATCATCAGTTAATGCATCCAATACATTCTCAGAACCATTTGTACTTGCTGCAACATGTAGTGGAGTCAACCCAGCAGGCCCAACAGCATCAGGTCTAAATAAGAATCTGTCAAGAGACTGATTGACTTGCTTATCTTTACTGTCTCCATCTCCATTATCTGATGCGTTAATTGGCACAAAGTTTAACAGTAACTCCACCATAGGTCTGCAATTTCTCTTAACAGCTCTGTGAAGAAGACCCATGTTTGAAAGTGCAAGCTCTGCAGAGTTATGCTCTCCCGTATCAACAGCGCCTTCAAAGATAATGTCCAAGAGTGTTTTCATCACAGCACACCAATTATGGTCCATAGAGAAGCCAACAAGCCATGTAAACCGATTAAAATGGAAGCGATCTTGAACAGCTGTGATTGGCCCTAGCCTAATTTTCAAACGACTTCTATGAAGGAGCCAACCCATTTCTTGAATGAAATTCAATGCTCGAGTCTTTTCGTCCATTAATTTGGTTTTGATCTGGATGTCATCAGTGGTCTCTGCTGCCTCAATGACATTCTCCAACATACATATTTCTGAACAGATTTCTTGTTCTGCTACTATGAATGGAAAGGAACAACTTCTGAGACCGTTGTCTTCAACCTGAGTAAAAGTTATCAAATCAGAGAAGAAAATATAGCTTCAAAAACCTGGAGATTCCCGAAATCTGTAGAAATAGAAATGATGTACTCCATATGCATTCTTCTAGGTATAAGTTACTTGCCTCTATTAAGCAATTTCTAAAACCATTTTCTAGAAGATATGAAAATTTACAGTTTGAACTTTGATGTCTATCAGAAACAATGCATCTATTTTACATAATTAGTTTTGCCTAAGATAACACTCGCTGATAGATCAGTTTTACAAAGATGGTATGAAAAACTAGAACTATATAGGTTCATGATCAGCTTAGTTTAATAAAGCTAATGTCACCAAATGTCAGGCATCAATAACACCAAATGATGAATCACCGAGATAAGTATAAAGTGAGTTTCAAAAGTATGCAGGATTTGGATTCCCTGCTGTGTAATCTGTCTCTATCTCTATCTCTAGGGCTGGCAATGAACCGAACCAACTCGAACATAGTTCGAAACTCGACTCGATAAATGGCTCGTTGCACTTGGTTCATGAACCAAATGAGCTGAACTTGAGCTAAAAATTCAGCTCGTTATATAAATGAGCTGAACTCGAGCTAGGTAAAGTTCGACTCGTTTGGTTCATGATCCAGCCAGATATATATATATATATATATATATATATATATATATATATATTTTAATACATTATTTAATTAATATATTTTGTATTAACGTTTTGTATTCAACTTAAAACTATCCAATCAACTATATCTTTACTCGAATACCATTCCTCCAAGAAAGGTTATTATGGCCACACCAATCATATCCTAGAATCTAAGAAGGCACCTAATTTTGCATCTGTTGAGAATATTTAAGCTAATGAAAAAAGTGATACATTTCCCACCTTCATCTTAATTGCCATCACAAGAACCAACGGTGTCTCTTTGTATTCAATTTTTTAAAAAAAAAAATAGCATTTGGAAAAAGGCAAAAAGCATTAAGTGCCATTAACCTTGCTCTTCTGACTACACTATAAACCTACGGAAGTCTTTGAGCATCCCAATCTTCTTCATTACATTTGCTCTTCTTTTCACAAGTCTTACTTAAACCTTTGTTCTTCTTATAGAGATGTCTACAATTTTTACAAGTGAAACACTAAGAGATTCACCACCAAATGATGGAGAAGGGTACTTAAATCCATCAAATCCTACCATTGGTTTAGAGTATGTACAAATGGTGGAGCACTTATAAATGAAGTAACACCAACAAATGAAGTCTGAAATGAAGTAGCGACAATGAAGTTGAAGGAAATAATACTTAGAATGCTGATAATGTTATTCAGAAGGACCCTTGCTGACTATAACATTTAGGAGGAGTCTACACTGCACCTTGTTTTGCGTCTTCGTGGTGGATCTTAAGTATGTATGTGAATGTCGCCTTGTTGCTGTCTAGTTATGTGTTGAAGTCCTGCAAGTCTTTGCTAGCTGTTTAAAGAACTTGTCGTTTGGGTCTTGAGTTTGTGATGGCCTATGAATGATTGTCGTTCGTTAATGTTTTTGGATAATTATATTCTATGTTTATGTTCATTTTATTGAAATGTTCATTTCTGAAGTTCAAGAAATAAAGCAATTTTTTGTGGAAAAAAACTTATATGGAGCAATGTTATCAGAACCGGACTGGTCGTCGAGCCGGTCAAGGCACTGGGTCTTTGGTCGGACCGACAGGTCTTTGGTCGGACCGCATGAGCCAGACATACTAAAAATAGACCTGATATGAATAAATTTATACATAAAAAAGCCATCAAAAAATTGTAATATATCTTAGTAATCTATAAAACAAATTCTCAAAACAAAATTAACATAATTCTTCAAATTTACTATACAAGTTCAAATCCATAAGGACCATAAGTCCATAACCACATCGTAAGTACCTAATTAAATAAACAACCATGAAATAATAATGGTCTCAACATATCCAAAATCATAATTAGTACCTAATTACATATACTTTACGTAAGATATATTATATATCATGTTTGTAAGCTTATTAACAACATATGAAGCTGCTGCAGTGGTTAAGAGGTGCGGCACCACCTTTTGTTGCAGGGTTCGCTTCCCGCAGGAAGCCTTTTTGTAACAAAAAACGTGAAAAATTAAATTAAAAGCAATTGAGCCGTTTATGCAAGCAATCCGAACCGGGAAGGGCACTGGTTCCCGGTCGAGCCGGTTCGACCGGACTGGGCGGTCTGGTTCTGATAACACTGATATGGAGTTACTTGATTTATGATAATTTAAGGCATATATTGCTATTTTTTCATTTCGATTCATTTATAGAAGGCTAGTATTATTTTGCATATATTACTAGTGAACAAAATGAGCTAAACAAAGCGAACGAGCCGAACTGAGTTAATGAACTTAATCAAGTTTGGGTGGAAAATTACTCTCTTTTTTACACTGTTTATTAAAAATTCGAGCTAACGAGCTGTTCACGAGCTTGAGTCGAGTCGAGCTGAGCTGAAAAAAAAGGTTCATATCGAACTCGAGTCGAGTTTCGAGCCAAACCAGTTCTTATCGAGTCGAGCCGAGCTGAACCAAGTTCGACTCAACTCGACTCATTTCCAGCCCTATCTATCTCTATCTCGCCCTTCTCCTTTATTTTTAACTTTTTAGAGTTAATCTAAGGGTTGGGAGCATAACAGAAGCAGATCCAAAGGTGTAAAAGACTCTGCCTGTGTGAAACTGTGTGATCCCCTACAGCTGGGAATCCAAACCCAAGTATGCTCGAGTTCTTTCTGAGCTTCATGTAAATTCAAGAAGTTCGAATTTCGAAGTGAAAAAATAGAAATTACTTCATGAACTTAAGCTAGATTTCAGTTTTCTGAAAGAATTCCAGGGCAGAACATGAGTTTAAATTTTGAATGTAGGGTGCTACCTCAATAAACCCCCGTCCAGTCGTATTCGGTATATGACAAGAGAAGCTAAGATGCTGAAGTTCATGATTTCCAATGGCTGCATCAGTATCATCAGTCAAATCATAACACCTATCATGTACAAGATACTTCCCCTCAAGTGCGCAAAGCAACCTGAAATCAAGACAAAGGGAATAACTTATGGGCCAATTCCCGTAAAATGTAGAACATGAATTTTCCTTTCTTCCCAATTCAAAGATACGACATTTTAGGTAATATTTCGTAATCTCTCTCACACAAAAAACAGACACATTCATTTTCAAAACTTTATCAGTGCCTGTAAAAGTATTGCATAGTATTTATCTTATGAAGTTATACTTTCAAAATCCTATATAGCCATTGCTGTAGGGGCATACATCTCAATCAAGCAATAAAAAACATGTAACTAACTTCTTATTTTCTTATAATAAGCTAGTGTTGCAACTTGGATTACTTGATTAGGTCTTGCATTATTTCCTTTATTTGTAAAGCTATATTTCCATATTTTCAGCTATTAGGGTAGATTTTGTTTACTGTAGTTCTAGACCAGCAATTAATACAATTCATGTATATTAGTCTATTAGAGTTTAATAACAACACACTGACATCCAAAAATATTTTACTATTTTTCCACACCTGCAGAAACATTCAAAATGCTGAAATATGATGTGGCAAGATGGTGAAATATGATTCGACATCTATGTGAACATGCTTAAACTCTCGATGCGTAGATATCAAACTCTGATATAAATACAGTATGTGTTATCAATTATCAGTGAATAATATTCAGATTATTATTTCCTTCATCTTTTCCATGTAATAGGATATTTAACAGCGGGATAAAACATGACTCTACAGCTCTGCCAATACTCCTTTTAGCACTAGAGAACCTCTCAAATCTCGAAACAAGCAAATTTGAATATCATCAGGTTTATGGAGATTTACTTTGCACTAGGAAGGAAAAGGTTGAATCCTTTCACAATAAATTTTGCACTAGTGCTTGCAGAAACAGCAAGTGGTTTAATGCACAAAATCTGACAATTTTGTTGGCTTTCAAGGTGCAATGGCAGATCTAGGACCACCTGACCTGCAGGAGATATTAAAGAAAAAAAGATATATATTTTAGTTACCTTTGTAACATTGTATAAGATTATATTGATAATTGAAATGCAATCATATGAGAGAAGTGCATGCAACAGACACAGTAAGAAGAAACAAACCATTATACAGAAAAGCTACAGAGTGCCGCACCCTTGTATATATCCATCCTGTTTTCCAAAAGGAATCAGTTGATTCAGCAAGAAGCTTTCTTAAACTGGACCCTAGATTATACATTAGCTGCATCATCAAATAATAATATGCACAATTAGATTTTATTGCTTTGATGGTTCCGGTAGTCAACATACGGTGTTATATCAAATTATACCTCCTCCCATGCAGAATTTTCCAGGCGTAGATATATAGTTAATATAATACAACCTGGCCTTATATAGCTCTCTATCTCCGTGGGACTGTGTGATAACCAGCTAAGGATCTGGTGCTCAAAAAAACCATAAATCAAACACCATACTAAGAAATAATGTAGGGAATCTTTTTATAGCAACTTTGTAGGCAGGGAAGGAAGAGTACCTGTGATCTGAGAACAAGGGGGAAATCATTTGGATTCTTGCCGAAGAGTTTGAAAACAATTCGATCTGTCCGACTCTGCAAACACAAAATAGTAAACAAATAACATGTCAATAGATATCTTCTGACAGCCACCAGAAAACAAAGTTACACTCAAAATATCAAGAGTTAAACAGAGAAAATAAACAATGCTTTATTCCCCACATATCTCATGATCCATGCACAGAAGTACATTGCTTTATCAATTACAAAGAAGTAAATCAATCCTATGCACAAAGTGTAATCAATTTTGTGGATTCTAATCTATAAGAATATTCAGATTAGAAGATAGATAAATTCAAACATTATAAAATGAATAAATTATAAGGTTTATTTTTTGAAAAAAAATAAATTATAAGGTTGGTACCCAAGTCAACATGATATGCCCATCTAAGCATGCACAATATATATATAATAAATCACGTTCCTTATAAATCTCACTTCTTTCAAGAATAACAAAGTATCTGATCAAGAAATAGATAAGAAAAAAGGTTTTTAAAGTACTAAATAATCCCCTCAGTAACGGAAAAGTATATGAAACCGATAAATAAACCCGAACTATGCCATTGGAAGCAAACCTCTTTAAGGACAATGTTTGTGCTAACCATCCATCAAGAAAAGATGGTTAAACAAAACAGATCTTCGAAAATAAACATTCGCAAAACCAAAACTTATTTGATGCTAAGTTAAAAGGAACATTATCGAAATATACAGTAATAAGGAAACTAAATCAAATCACTAAAATAATATACCTGAGCTTCTCCACTAGAACTAGGTGGTGACTGTGTAGAGGTTGAATCTGAGTTTCTACTTGTCTGTGGTGGACTTGACTTGAGAGAGTCCCTTTGTATCCATAAATTATGATCAAGAGACCCAACCCCTGAAGCCACAGGAGGGAGAGAATTCCCAGGGTTCTCAGCATAATCCTGCACGTCGTCATATGCATTATTTAAGTCAATATTGCTTAACCCATTTCTTCCAGTTGTAGTCTCTGCCGCAACTGTTTGGGAAGGAACGCTAAACCGCAAAGGAAGTACATTTGATGACTGTGGTTCCAAAGGAGATATTAAGCTTCCTCCACCTCTTGAAGGTATACATTTTTGTGCCATGTCATTATAAGGAACTAAGTCACGCTGTACCCTAGACTCTGAAGGGTCCTGGTGGATTAGACCATTACTCGTCTCAATAGAAGAACCAAAAGGTCTGGATGGTTCGGGACCATTTGCATTTGTGTTTGGAATATTCTGGCCAGCACCAGATGTCCCATCTTTTACTAAATCTCGATATCCCTCCAATAAGGATGCTATATTTCTTCCATTAACTGTACCAGCCAGACTTGCCAGGTTCCCAAGCAGCCGAGATAGAACATCCTGGTTTCTTGTATGATCTGAGCCATTTACTGCAATGTATAGAAGGTATAATGTACATTGAGTCAAAATAAACATGCCAATGACAAAATTCACAATAGATCATTTAAATAAACTCAAGGAAGTTCATCTTTTTCAAGAAACATTTTAGCAGAACACAATCACTACAAGGGCCAACCTTTCGGTCTTACGATTATCCTGTATTTATGTGCCCTGAAAGTTAGAAGGCATATTGGTACAAAATGAAATGACAACAATGGTACATCAGGAAAGACAAGAAAACAGAGAATCATTATAGTACATTTGACCAAATACTTCATGCCAATCACAATTTTGGCAAATCAATTTTAATCAGATCCCAAATCAGATGATAAATTCTGGCTAACTTCCATTGCCCAAATGATTTTCCCATTCTTTTGGCCGTTGAAAGTGCATAGTAAAGCAAAGGGGTAAACTCACATGAACTTCATAAACATAAAGCATTGTGTTCATCGTTCTGGTGTTTTGTACAAATATAAGTTATAAACTAAAATGACTAACACCTTCCTGAATTTGGAAAACAATCAACAACGAAGACAATGAACCAATCATGGCGCTTGGAATTAAGGTTGGGACTTCCAATACTAAATATAATATTTTGAAGGCCTTCAGATTCAAAATTAGAGTTCTAATTCCAAATAAGAATTCCTAGAAATGAAAAACTATCTAAAGCCCTCCACAATTCTAAACCCAAATACCAATTCTAAAGCCAAAAATAAAGAATAAATAAGATGCTCTCTACATCCTACATACATCTCACACAACAAATCCAGTCACCTAAGTTAAATACTTCAACAACCATCTCCACTTCCGCAGGTGCCATTTCCACCACTACAATCCCATGTATTATCACAAAAATAAGAACCTTGTAAACTAGGCAACCCAACTCCTTCTGGCATTGACTAGTAATGATCTTTGAATAAATATGTTGAAAGAGAGAAAATAGAGAAAAGAGATATTGAAAGCATGCGTCTTGACAACACAAGCTTGTCTGTCTAATATAGGCTTTAATGCAATACATACAAATGAAGATAGAGAGAAGGCTCATCTGATATAAAAAAAATAAGGCCTCACCTTCAACCCATTCATTCCGTTCAGATTTTAGTGAAAGAAAGGAAGAATAAGTAGAGAGAAAGAGAGAGAGGGGGGCATAGAGGGTAAGTAGGAAAAGAAGAGAGGGAAGAGCTTGAGAGAAACCAAAACAGAAAGTGAAGAAAAGAGAACGACAGAGGGATTTCAGAGCAAGAAGAGGTAATGGTTTAGCTGGACTGAAGACGATAAAGGTAGAAACGAGCTAGAATTTAGAGGGTTTAAACTTGTAGGCTTCAAGCAAGAGTCATGGAATTGAACTTTCTGCTTCTTCTCTTCTTCAAATTGTCATGAGTTTTCCTGAGCTGAGTTACTGCTTGTTTGCCAAGGGGAACCGATAAGACCCACAACTCAATTTTTTATGCATGTTGTGAGTTACTAGAGTTGTGGTTTGAAGAATTCCTTTGAAGTTGTTGAATGATGAGTATGATTTCACTAAATTGATAGCAGAAAATTAGTTGCATAGAACGAAGATTCATGAAATCTCCATGATTAAGTTGAGTTTGGCACAAATAGATGTTTTATTGCTTAGTTAGTTGAGTTTGGGATGCAGAAAATTGACTTTAAAATGATGGAGTGCAAAAAAACTGGGTTTGAATGGCACCAGAAATCTTATTTCTGCATGTCTTCGCCAAGCATAACAAAAAGGACTTGAGTTCCTTCATACTTATGGGAACTCCGGCAGAATAGAGGAGACAGGTTATGGAGAATGATACCACTTTGATACAATGTTGAGAGAGAGAAAATAGAGACGAGAGATATTGAAACTGTGTCTTGACTAGACTAACAAGTCCGTTTTATATAGACTTAATACAACAAATATAAATAAATATAGGATTCTATTCTTATTCTTATATTGTCAAAAAAAAAAGGATTCTATTCTTATTTATATGATATGATATGCCTAATAATTATAAAGATCCTATTTAAATAAATAAACAAATCATAAAATATAAAAATCCTAATAGATCATCCAAAATAGTTAATAGTCTAAGATGTTAAAAAGGTATTATTATATATTTCTCATATTTTCTAACAAAATAAAAGCAATTCATCCTTTCATGAGGATTACTATTACTATGGGACAAATCAAAGTTTCTTGGTAAATGGATAAATGGTGTACAAAAGATAATTTTTCTCCTGCACACTGAGAAACAAAGTTATACTACTGCCTACTCTTTTGGGAAGAAACATCACTCAACCAATACATCAGCAATCTAAAATATTTTTTTCCCACGCACATCTCTGGAAATAATCCCAGGAATTAAGGCTAACTAAGAATCTATGTAGTCTCAAGTCTCAACAATATAATTTTGGCACATCAAATATATGGTTATTGTAATGGATCAGCATAGTTATGCCAAGGGCAATAGTATTTTGGTGCAGATCTTAACCTTTTTAACATTATCAAAGGAAAACTGTGCAATGTTTCTAGGGAATTATGTACCCGCTACTAATGAGAAGGCTGGAGAAGCTATTCTCGGAACCAGGTGTTTGACTTTAAGTTCCAGTTCCAATCAAACTCAGATCTTAGTAGTTGATACCTTTAGATATAGGTCGTACCACTTCTTGAACACAATAGTTATTTTCATTTGACATCTTTAGGAAATTCATTTACGCTATACAATTCTCAGCATTAAAGCATAAAATCCCAAGCAAAGATATCAGTTAAGACCTTTCAGCAAGGTATCGTCCATGCAGCACATTTCATGCATCTTTGTTTATTCTTATGATTATAGATTCTCCTCAATCTAGAGAAGATTTATAGACAAAACAACCAGCGAATAAGAATCATTTTGGTTTTGCAATGTAGTAGCCAAATTAGTAAATTATAATTATGACACGTAGACTCACAATGCATATTGGACAGTATTCTTAGCAGACTCATCAACAGATAGCTACTTCCCCTTTCTTCATTCAGAGAGCCTCCACTGATTCCAGCAGCATCAGGATGCGTCTTCCTCCTCCTCTTATTGTGGCCTGCAAGACGCCTACGACAACTTCTTTTCCCTTCATCAAACTCTTGAAGAACATGAAACCTGTCATAAATTTAACAAATTGCACCAACTGGGATGCTAAAGTAAATGTTCTGAAAAAAAAATGAACGTAAAGGATAACCAACTACAAGAAACAGGAATTGTGCTCCCAAAATTAATGCAGTGAACATATTGAAAATCGGAATTATGCTCCCAAGAAACTTATTATCAATTTAGAACCTAACTGACCTGCTACACTGTTGACAGAATCGTTGCATAACATTTCCAACCAGTGCCTTGCTAGCCTTAGAATGCAACTCACAAACTTTGTGGCGACGGTGATAATCCTTTGCGTTACTAAGATCAGCTCGACAATCTTCCACCTGACAAACAGCTCGACTCGAATTACTCACACTAACAGTCATCTTTGTCTTCTTTCCACTTGTTTCCTCTCCTTCATTGATAGGGTAAACTTGACCCCCAAGGTTCAAATTAAGAGAACCAATTTCGTCATTTATCTCCAACCCTTCAGCAACAACACCCCTCCTCCTCTTCTCCAATTCTCTTCTTCCTTCACTAGGGTTGATATCATCATCAACATTTTCAGGTATTTCAGGAGGATCAACTGGGAATAGTTGATGACCCCTACAAGCTGATGGCACTGAATTCATTTGCTTAGCAGTAAAAAGATCCCCATCCCATTTCCAATCATTCAAATCCCACTCTAAACTTCTCTTCCCAACACTGTTCATCTCTGGCACCACTGCTCTATACAGATACTGTTTTTTCCCCTCAATTTTAGCCTCCATGAGTCAACCCCCAAAAAAAAACAAATAAACACCCAATTTCCAAATCCACCAGAATAAAATACCCAGTTGAAGGAATTACACCAAAAATTAAAACCTAACTTCTAAAAACTCTAACTTTAATATCCACTAAAAACAAAAACAAAAACAACAAGCCCCATAAGAATAAAAATGGATCCAAACAACAGCAGCAAACCCAAAACCAGCAAACATACAAGAAATTCTCCTGAAATCAAAGGCAATTGACCCAGAATTGCAAAATCCAACTTTGCTGGATAATTTCAAAAGACCCACACCTCAATGTTCCACTGGTTTTTTCAACTGTAGAAAGCATCAAAAGTCATGGGGGAGTTGAAAAGAAGAGAAGAGAAGAAGATAGAAAGGGATGTAAAGGATAGAATATAGTATAGAAGGTAGCCACAGAGAAAGCATGCGTATTGGAGAGGGAAATTAGGAAAAGGTTAGGAAGGAATTTGAGGGAAAATGCTGTTTCTGTGCTGAGACAGCACCTGCCTCAACCTCTCTTTGTTTCTCTCTCATATCATGTTTCAGTGTGTTGTGGCAACTGGCATGATGGTAAAAAGGAATTTTAACTCTACAGAATACAAAATACAAAATACAAACTCTCTCTCTCTCTCTCTCTCTCTCTCTCGTAAAACGAAAAGCCAAGATTCTGAAACAGGGGCAAAATGTCATGAGACACAGTAACTATAGTACTTCTTTGGAAATTTCGAAAATATCCTTAAGTTAATCTTTTTTAATAATTTTAGAATTTATATTCACATTAAAAAAGACAACTTAAGATCAACTTAAAATTCTCGCCTTGTGTATGAAGCAGCTTTAAATCTCTGGGCCAACTGTCCCACCCTTTCGAGGTGTCTCCAATCCAGTGAGAGCATTAGTCACTACATTTAGCTGTGGATACCATGGTCTCCACAAAAAAAAACTAAAAACTATATATTTAAGGATGAAACAAATTAATAATATGTATTTAAAAATGATTTTATAATTTTGATGGATTCAAGAATTAGGGTGAATTAGGGTGATAATGCTACATACTAGTTGTTTCAAGTAACTTTCCTCCAATGATGTATATAAAAGTCTTTTTCTTTATCATTAAGAAAAAAGGTTTCAATTTTATTTTACTTCCTCCAAATATAGTGAGTTAAATTTTAGTTTTTGCAAGATATTTTTTTACATTTTCGTCCATGTAATTTTCAAAACAATCACTTTTAGCCCCTAAAATATTTTTTGTGTTTAAAAAAGCTGACATGGCTTTTCTTTATTATTGTGTGGCCAATGACTAAAATGAAAATTTGCTATATTTGAAGGGACTAAAATGAAAATTTACTATATTTGCAGGGACTACAAATAAAAACTACATTAGCTTTTTAAACACAAAAAAAACACTTTAAGGACTAAAAGTGATGGTTTTCGAAATTGCAAAGACAAAAACGGAAAAGAAAATTAAAAGAACAAAAATCAAAACTTGCTATATTTTCAGACACTAAAATGACACTTAAGATTAAGTCATAAAAACCTTCAGGTTATTTGAGTACCTAGAACGAAGAAAAATACGCTTATCTCACCTAAAAGGACCAGTGAAAATATGAATTTACATCTTTATATATAAAATTCAGTTGGTCACTTGTTCCAACATTCATATAAGTAACTTCACGTAAAAAAAAAAAACATTCATCTCATATAAGTAACTTATGATACTTTTGAATTTATTTCAATAAATTACCAAAATAGTTTAATAAATACTTAGTTAACCTCTTCAAAATAAATTATCAAAATTATTTTTCCAAACATGTCTTAAGTCTGCAATCGAACAGAATTTAATCAGTTATGAATTTATAAAATATATTTTTCTATCAATGTCTTTTTTGACAAGTTTTGTACATCAAAATTGAGATTTTAATGATGTTGGTAGGCTATTTAGAAAATCTTTTTAAAAAAAATTAACTTAATTTACCTTAAAAAAATTTATTTAATTTTTGAAGACCCAAACCACCTTGCTTTTTAGGATTGCAAACCGTGTTCCAATTTAGCAAGTGGATTTTGCGCTTATCATCATCCTCTCCTCACACAAAAGCCCTGCATATTTTATCAACCACTTCACAAATGCTTTGGGGAAGGGTAGCAGCTTGCATAACATAGGTTGGTAAAGCTTGGATAACCGATTTAGTGAGAGTTAGGCGGCCGGGCAAGGAAAGGTTCTTAGCCTTCCGATTACTAAGGCGTTGCTCCACCTTTTCTAAAACAAAGCGGAAAGTATCCTTATTGACCCTCTTTTGGAGGATGGGAATGCCAAGGTATTTCCCAAGATCATCAGTTGACGCAAAACCAAGAATGTTGGAGATATCTCGACGATGATCCCAATTCACATTACGGGAGTAGTAGACTCTAGTTTTGTCTTCACTAATTTTTTACCCCGAGCTAGTACAAAACTTGTTGAGCACATTGATGATGGTCTCCGATTGAGAGGTATTAGCTTAGGCAAAAAGAAGTAAGTCATCTGCAAAGGCAAGGTGAGTGAGATTGGCCCTTGGCGAGAGAGCTTAATGGGCTTCCAAGTCTTTGACTCCACTACATGGTTAATTAAGTGGAAGAGTCTCTCAAGTCACAAGACAAAGAGATAGGGAGAAATAGGATCACCTTGCCTAATACCACGAGAGGGGTAAAATTCATCTAGCACCTCCCAATTCCAAAGTAGACGTATCTTGGGAATGGAGATACAATACCAAATGAGGTTTATAATGTTGGAGGGCATGTTGATGCTAACCAAGGTATCTTTGATGAAATCCCAACTAAGACGATCATAGACCTTCTCAAGGTGGATTTTAATTGCCATCCAACCTTTTTGACCTCGCCGGAGACGGATGGAATGAAAAACTTCTTAGGCAACGATGATGTTGTCTTGACCTTGACGCTTGGGAATGAAATCACATTGTTCTGGCCCAATGAGATAGTGAAGAGCATCACGAAGACGAAGAGAGATGAGCTTAGTGACGACCTTGTAAGATACATTGCATAATCCAATAGGACAAAATTGCTTCATCGAAGAGACCACATCCAATTTCGGAATCAAGGAGATCAAGGTATCATTTATGTTGGCAATCTTCTCCGGGTTGGCAAATATGCTATGGACAAGGGATAGGAGAGAAGGGCCTATAGTTTGCCATTGAGATTGATAGAACACCGCTTGAAAGCCGTCGGGGCCGGGGGCTTTGAAGGCACCGCAACTCTTGACAGCATTCCAAAGCTCGGCCATATTTACCTCTTGGCCGAGAGCCTCTATATCCTGCGAACACAGAGAAGGATGGATTAGGGAGTGGGCTAAAGGAATATAATTCGCATCACAAGTAAATAATTGCTTATAATAATTAGTAGCTAAGTTTTCAAGAGCATGGGCATCCGTTATCCAAATGCCCACCTCGTTTTGGATAGATCGAATGTGGTTTCGTCGCCGGCGGATGGTAGTGACTCCGTGAAAGTACTTAGTGTTGCGATCACCACATTCGAGCTACTTGGCTCTAGACTTTTGGAACCAAAAGAGCTCTTCATTAGCAAGAGTTTCCTCATAAAGTTCCCAAGTATGACGTTGGATATCTTCAAGATGGGTGTTTCTCCCACGGGCCAATTGTTTATCAATGTTGATGAGTTTCCTACGGAGATCCCTTTTTTTATTGAAGATATCCCCAAAAACCTCACAATTCCAATCCTTAAGCACGGATTGGAGGCTAAGAAGCTGTTGCGACCAATCATTGGGGCCTTTGTTCCATGAGTTTTGCACGACTGTTGGGAAGGACACATGCGAAATCCACACTGCCTCCAAACGAAAAGGATGCCTTCGCCGATTAATCCAATCATTGCGATAAGCCTGCATCAAAAGAGGACGATGATCAGATTTAAAATAAGGAAGGTGAGAAATATTAGCCTCATGGAAACGTAATCGCCAAGGGAGGTTTGCCAGGCCACGGTCCAAGCGTTTGAAGACACCGTCTCTATGCCAAGTGAATGAGTCCCCGGAGTGACCTAAATCCAACAACTCCCCTGCATTAATCGTGTTTTGGAGCCCCCTATCATGAACTTGGGAGCCAATAAGAGGGGGGCCATGGAGTTCACCGTCGGTAAGAGTGGTATTGAAGTCACCAATTAACGCCCAAGGGCCCTGAATATTTATTGCCAGCTCATGAAGGGAGCTCCATAAATCTTGTCTAGGTGCGAAATGAGGGCTTCCATAGACCGCCGTTAGGAGCCAAGGCGCACTCTCCTTCCACTTCACCTCCATGTGCACATAATGGTTAGAAGATTGAAGAACCACCACGTTCCACTGATTAGTGTCCCATAGACACCAAATGCCACCAGCCTGGCCATTGGCCTCTATAATGTACCTGCCATCAAAATTAAGTTTCTTAATAATGTTGTTAGCTTTAGTTCCACTCATGTGAGTTTCAACTAAAATAAGAAAAGAGAAATGATATTCAAGTCTAAGATCTTTAATGAGATTAGAAAACTCCCTGGCCGCCGTGCCACGGCAGTTCCAACAACACACAATCATTGATCTTGTTGAGTAGATAGAGATACTAGCACCCCTAAAGCGGCTTCACACATTTGAACTTCATTTCCAGATGGTTCCTACGACCCATTACTAGCTATCCCTTCATGATTCGGTTTGGGGTGGGTAGGGTGTCGTTGTCTTAAGCATTGGCCAAGGCAACGTGGTCTTTGTCCACACAAGCAAGTTGGTTCAACTGATCCAATTTCTCAAGGATGGCTATGGAATTAGAAACTCTACCCTTTTCCCTTAACCTCATAAGTTCCAACATCATTTGCTCCTCTTGATGGGCTGCTTTATCAGGAGGCTTGGTTTCTTTTTCCCTAGCAGTGTGTTGGGCCACTAAGGTGTCATCCTTGTTTTGACCCAATTTGGGCCTAATAGTATCTTTGGCTCGGTTAGCCTCTTTGGGGTTAGTACTGGGCTTTGACTTGGGTTTTGGAGAGGGTCCATTGCTGGGTTGGGGTTTGGTTTGCGGGTTGCGGCCAGCAAGAGGGTTGCGGATCCTTGCTGCCACAGAGGTCGACGGCGTTGATTTCTCCGGAGCCACTGGTTGCTGGCGGCAATTTGGTTCCACGACCGGCGCCTCTGTAGAACTAGATCCTTGTTTTAAATGCAAATCTTCAAGCACAGAGACAGGAGTAGATTTCGCCAGAGCTGGTCTGTGTTCCTGAGCTGAGTTTGTTGGTGGTTTCCAGCCATGGAGATTTCGTCGACTGGCTTTGGAGGAGACAAGGTTCCAGGGACCCATTCCATCAACCTCACCATCGTTTACCTGCGATTGCTCTCCATTCATGGTCGTATCGTTGGATTGGGGTATTGCCGGCACCGGAGTCGCATTGGGGGAAGGATTTACCATGACCACAAACGCGAGAGCATCGCAAGAGGCTGCTTCTGCAGGATTCTTCAAGTATACCTAACTAAAATAATTTTTCATTATGGGGGCAATTGACCCCACACTAAATACTATGCATCCGCCACTGTTTGTTCTAACATATTAACCTTGCATATATTAAGGTTCAATGAGCACCTACTATTTTTCTTTATTAAATTACCAATTTCCATATTTATTTTCTCGTTGTAATCTTTCTTCCCACCAAATAGAAAAATTGGTAACAAACGAGAAAACAAAGTGGGTTTTTAATAAGGTTTGACATGTCCAAGGTTGCAGATGTTATAAAACCTGTTAAGTAAATCCTAAGAGCCAGTTGTTTGATGGTCAAAGATAAGAGAGACGTAGTAATATAAGCTATCATATCATGAGCTTGCTTGGATTGGATTATTTGAGCTTACCTACTAGTATAAGCAATGAGACTATTTGGGAGAGCATATAAAAGTAGCTTATAACGTTAACACTATTTTATTTTTATAATAAAAATAACTTTTATATGCTCTTATATAATAAGTGTTTATGCTATAAACACTTAATTAAGTTGTTTTGCCAATCATGTGTGAGTATTTCTTTTTTCTTTGGACTGGTCAATGATATGAATTACTGTTAAATCTAAGTTTCTTTCTTAGAATTTAGAGGGTTGTTCTATTCTTATTTTAATGATGAGTTTTACTTTCTCTACGATCCTAACCAGTATGATTGGATGAATCTTAGATATCATTTAAGGCACTGAAAGGTGAGAATTTGATATTGGAATTACAAGATTGAACAAGGAGTTTTATCTTAAGGTTTATCATTTTTTCCACTATGACAAGAGTACATTCTATGGTTTAAAACATTTTATTGTCCTTTTTTTTTGGTCAATAGTATTTGAATTTCATTAATGGGACAAGGCCCAAACCCAAATACAACATATTCAGGCCCAATGAAACGGGTCAACCCGGTTGGGAACAAAACCCACAAACTAAAAACAACTGGGTACAGATACAGAAGAGAAAAAAAAGGGACTAGAGCTATACCCCCAAATTAACCCTAATTTGGCAAAAGAGGATCAAAGGAAGCAAGCCATAATCACTCCACCAAAGGTAATCAATTCTGCACCTACACCATCAACCAACCTTCAATGTTGCACCAAATCCCCCAAACAACTTCAAATCGAAGGCAAACCTCAGGAATCTAGAAGAGTAGCATCACGCAGCTCAGAAGGAGGATAAAACGTCTAGTCAAGAGGAAGATTTCGACGCCGAAGAAGATCAGCTCCAGTATGCGCAGGAAGATTACCCCCACGAGCCACCCAGGTAAAATCACAGCTAGAGAAGTTTTGTTTTAAGACATTAATATCATGAAGAATACTAACAATACTTCTCAACTCTAATTTTCCTTGACAAGCATTAATAAGAGGCGAGCAATCAGACTCGACGATGATATTCTGGATCCCTAAGTTTGTAGCAGTGATAAGAAGAGTAACTACGTTTTATTGTACTTTGAAAGAAGAGTAACTACATTTGATTATTTGGCCTTTAAAAATCCATTGCACATATTCAAAGGAAAGTGATAAGAAGTTGACTTAAAACGACTATTCATTGGAAGAACGTCAATCCAAAGAGCTTTTTATTTTCTAAACTAAACTCACTGTATTTTCCAGTAACAATAGTATCACTCTACTTTAATTTCTTTAGCTAATCACCATCGTGAGAAGAAATTGGTAATCTATACTAAGTCTATGTGGAAAGATATTTTACTACGCAATAAAAATATGTAGTTGTAGTGCCTATTAATCAGCGGAAGTCTAAAGGACGACCCGTGGCAATGGTCATCACGGGAGGATACCCAATCGAGGGGGGCAAAAACAATGAAAATAGAATTTAAGAAGATTACGAGATTCGCCTCCTCTTCGGTCGCTATCCCTAAATCCTCCCTACTGTAATCTCGATTGGTGGTGAACACCTCCTCGATAGGAACCCCAACAAGCACATCCCATTATCGGTATGAGCAACAATGGAAAATTTCGAGGTTACGACAATTTTGGTTGATCAATGGAGTTCGGATGATATCATATATACGTCGAACTACTTCAAATCATACGGATTGCTGAAAAGGACCTCACTTCCTATCAAGGATCCGACCTCTTACGGTTTAACAGATCTAGGACCCGACCTCTTTGGTACATCGACCAGATGGTAACCTTCAGTGATGAGCCTCTCACCAGCACTATTAAGACTCGCTTCCTTGTCCTGCCATGCAAGTCTGTATACAACTGTATCATCGGTGGGCTTACCTTCGGACGTGTGGGAGCTGTTGCCTTGACCGTCCATCTGGAAATGTGCTTCAATTTCGAGGGGGAGAAATTATCACACTATCTGCTGATCTGGAAGCTATTAAGAGGTGTTATCTCCTCTCCCTCACGGTCGATCAAGAAGAAGATTCAGCCCATATTTCACTTCTGAAGAACAAGTTCGAGAAAGTTGCCGACGTGAACCCTGTTGGCCTCAACGTTCACTATAAGCCGCAACCAAGCTCGGATCATGAGTGTAATACCCAAAGTAATTAGACAAATTACTTTAAGTATTACAATGCTATATCTTTATTTAGATTATATGCTTTGATATTTGAATTCGTAATACCCCAAAGTAAGTGTTTAATTACTTTGGGTATCACCCTCAATGTCATGTGTACAAATCAAATATTTTAGTTGCTTGATGATTCAATAATCTAATTAAGCATTTTATGTGTAATGTTGATTACTTGTTGCAAATTATTTTATGGGGCAAACCATATTTCTCATCCTCTATTTACAAGATGATAGAGCTTAAATTAGTATTATTGTTTAATTAAATGTAGAAGAGATGAGGGTGTTGCAGAAATTTTTATTTACACCTTGTAAATGGGCTGGGTGCTCTATCCAACCCATTAGGTCCAAACCCATATCTTAAGCTCAGTTGGTCCACATGAGATAAAAGAGGAAAGTCGCTCATTTATTTCATTTTTTAAACCTTAGCTCAAATTAGAAAAGAGTGAGAAAAGAGAGAGTGGGAAAGTCGAAGGAGAGGGAAGAAGAGGATTAGGGAGATTGATCTCTTCTAATCACATTGTTCAAAACCAATGAACTTCAGACTCCTCTCACCTTCTTTCCATCTTTAATTTCGAAATCCTCCCACAGGAAACCCGAAATAAGAATTTTGGGATTTATATGTAGAATCCTCCTCTTAGAGGTTGTGTGTAGCTGGAAAAGTCTTCTTTGGAGTCTTGAAGTGTGAAGGGTGAAATGGGAATGCATTTGTTACGATCTTGATTTTTTGTAACTAATGAACTAGAGAAACTAAGAAAATGCTAAGACTACTCTATTGATAACATCTTTCTTCATGATTTTCATTTATGGATTAGCCTTTTACATTCATGGTATATATAGCACTTCAAATACATATTGTGCTAAAAGGTAAGGAATCCAATGCTAACAAAAAGACAAAATAGTAAAATGGTAAATGATGACTCTTATGCCTCTAGAACCTTCTAGACATTTCTTTTTGGGTCCATTGGTATTTGGCTTATTTCTCTTGGGTTGGATCATTACATTCCATTCCCCTGCACAACAACCTTATCCTCAAGGATGAAGAAATTGGATGTAATTACAATTTTTCCTGGATCCCACTATTTGAATTGAAGGGAGCTAGCCATTATAGTAATAAAGACATTTTCACCGGGGTCCCATTGTCGTCGGCTACCAAATCTTAGTAAAAAATAGGCTCTTTGTGGAAGAAGTGCAAAATTAGCATTAATCACTCTCATAACACCCGATAATGTATTTACATGCTCTAAATTAACCCTTGGTCTGTACTGTCTAATAGAATCGAAAACATCATGTTTCTTCATCCTTGACAATTTTTATGAATCAGATTCCAGTACTTTGTGCACCCATACATTTCTTTCATATTGTCCAAGTTTCATGCAAATCACATTGTTGGCATAATTCAGTATAATGTGATTTGAGCTTAGAAATTCCTGAAATACAAAGCACATCTCCAATTTGTTAACATCATGTTTGCCTTGAACTTTTTCTTTTGGAAGAAAGACTCCGAAGAAAAGTTGACTGATACTATCCCCAGTAACAAAATAAATGAGCTCAAGATCTTTTCCATTCTTTATTACTTTTGTTACTAGAGATGCTAAATAGCAAGCTTGGAGAGTACCCATGTAAACTGAATATGGCCATGGGAATTGCATTTCTAAGTTGCTGATATAAATATCAATAAAACCATGCATAGGCTCCAAATCATTTTAGGCCAAAACTAATTCCCCACACTTAAAATAGCATTCGAATATAAAATTCCATTGAACTAAATGTGATTCCAGCATACTGTCAACTACCTTATGGTGCTGAAAGCAAAACAATAAGTGACAAGGTTTTGGGCAAGACTCTAGCAGCATCAAGAGGGTATTTTGGTGAATTTCAGATTGTGAAAAGGGGTATAGAAAAAGATAAGGACTCAAAAAAAATGTAAGTAAGCCAAATGGGGGTTTCGGTCATATGCAAAGCAGGAACAAATCATGAGTGCAACAAGTGTGGACCCCAGGACCCCAAGTTCAACCAAACAAAACACTGCTTATATCCCAGCAATTGAAGAAAGTTTGTATCCAAGTTTATACCATGAAAAATAACAGAAGCAAAGAGTGTTGCTTTGTGATTGAAATTGGAAGTGGAATGGTCATGAAGGGCATAATAAGCTGTTGTGGAAAACACTAGCAAGGGATTGGTGGGCTCAACCACAAAAGAAATTGGGTGATACAAACCTAGATTGAGTGGTCTCCGTGAATATAGGTGATGGCGAGGGACGAGTGACGGTGACATAGAGCACAGCCTCAGAGGGATTAGAGTTAGCCCCCACGACAAAATCAAAGTCATAATCATCCACAACCACAAAGGCTGAATCGAAAACGCACACGACGTCTTCTATTGGTGTCGTACCATCAAGAATAAATTGTGCCGCCAAAGGGTGCGATCTAGGATCGAAAATAAGAATGGTGTGCGGCGGAGGTTTTATGGTGAGATCAACTACACAGTGGTTGGACCTAAACCTCATAGGATGAATCAGAGCTGGCACGGAGGCGACGAAACCTGCAAAAGAATGTGAAGCGATGGATCTGGTGAGAATCGTCGTTGTGGTTGGAAACAACGATTTTGGCGTATCTTGAAGAGGCTCATCCTCTTGATCAGGTACTTTGACTGCCACGACATGAGATTTCATTATCGTCTTCTGGAAACATGGACTTGGAGGTTGTCGTGGAAATGGAAGGGAGGTGCGATCTGAAGGTCTAGGTGGCAGCATCAATCGTGGTTGAAGGAAGGACGGTAGAGGAGTGAGAGGATCTGAGTATGTGAGATCTGGGCTTGTAGATACCTCCCCATCTGGTGGTTTTGCTGGCGGCGACGATAGCGAGATTGAGATGCTTGCCGGTGCTTTTGGCGACGACGCCGGATGTGGCTTTTGGTATGTTGGGCGTGTGGTTAGATGTTCAGGGCCGTTGTGGTACGTGGTGGTGTAGAGGCTCTGATCCGATGGTTGTAGAGGTGGTGATGGTGGCGATGATGGGAAAGGAAGGGAGATAACATCAGTTGACTTTGGTGGTTTGGAATTGATGGTTGGAGAGGTAACATAAATTCGATATGGTGGAGGAGGTAAGCCTTGGTCATGGTCATGGAGATTTGAGTTGATGGTAGTGGGTGTTGATTGTTGGTAAAATGTGTTGTATGGTGACAAATCAGTGATTGTGTGTGTAACGGGAAGTGGTGTGAGATTTGGTTGTTGTGGGGTGAAAGGTTCTGGAGTTGATTCCCACGGTGAAGCTTGGGCGTAAGTGACACTGTGGGAGGTGGAAAGTGAGGTGGGTGGAATAATAGTGTTGGTGGGAATAGAAATTGAAAGGGCGATATTAAAGACTGAAACCTCAGTAGCCAATACAGAGATTGAATCATTCAGCGACTGTTGTGAAAGGAAAGCTTGGTGGAGAAGAGATCGAATATGAGGAGAGATTTGAGGAGGTGAGGCCATGGCAATGAAAGCACCAATGTTACGATCTTGATTTTTTGTAACTAATAAACTAAAGAAACCAAGAAAATGGTAAGAGACTACTCTATTGCTAACATCTTTCTTCATGATTTTCATTGATGGATTGGCCTTTTACATTCATGGTATATATAGCACTTCAAATACATAGTGTGCTAAAAGGTAAGGAATCCAATGCTACCTAAAAGACAAAATAGTAAAATGGGAAATGATGACTCATATGCCTCTAGAACCTTCTACATATTTCTTCTTGGGTCCATTGGTATTTGAGCATATTTCTTCTTGGGTTGGATCATTACAGCATCCACTAGGGTTTTAGTGACTAGCATTTCAAGTTCAAGAGTTGAAGATTTTAGGAGCATTTGAGTTGGTGATAGTTCGTTGTCTTGAATACACTTTGACATTCAAATTTGCCCTTTTTTATTGATTCCAGTTGATGCATGCTAAATATTAGATTGTTAGAGGAACCTTAAATGATATATGGAGGTATTTTATGTTGGTTGGTTTCCAGAATTTTATTTTTAAAGGAGATGAACAACTTTATAAGCTATTTGATGTGTTGATCATTCAAGAAATGATTGAAGTGTTGGACTGATGTTTTGATGTTTTAAATTACTTCAAACTACCCTTAAATTTGTGTTTTGCATCTATTGGTTGTTGTGGTTTTGATTGTATGGAGGTTAGGGTAGGTTAGGAACACTTAGAATTGAGATAAAGACACAAAAACAACATTTCTGCATACTGTTAAACCAACACTGACCGTGTTGATTCAACACTAGCCAGTGTTAGTTTCGGATTGACTGAAAATTTTCTGCAGCCTTCCAATTTATTTCCTTCACAACATTTGATCCAGAACTCCAATTTAAGTGTTCTTGGATGCGTTGGAAAGCTGAAGAAAAGTTCTACAGTTATAAATAAGGCTTGAATTGTGTTTCTAATTTGATTCTTAAAGTCCTCTCAATCTATCATAATACATAAAGGTTTGATATGCTTGAATTGTTGTTTGGATAATGATTGGTTATTTTGATACCCTAAATCACTTTTAAGAATGCATTGAATGGAGGTTTAAATATGTTTTCATGATGTGATTCAAGTTGGGGAAGGATTGGGAACAAATGGATTGAAAGGAAAAACACAAATCAGCAAAACAAGGCACCTGACGAACTGCCACTGTCTGTGGCAACCACCACGAACGCCCGTGTCAGCTTCGATTTGGGAAAATCTTTTTGCAAACCAGCTGACATGGCTCGTGTTATCTACCATAGACACTCGTGTAAACAATAATTTGGACACCCTTTTCTTACTGTTTCACCCTCAAATCAAGTGTTTCTTAAGCCTAACCCAACCCTTATCATATGTGATAACGATTTCAAGTATATGAACTCATTTTCATTGATTGTAATGTGTTCGGAAGTCACAGTTAAATAGTTTTTGTGTCGTGTTAGAAATTCTTTTCAAAAACAGGTGTGCGAAATCTACTTAGTACATATATAAGTACACTATAAATGAACTAATGAATGGATGATGTACTTGGGGCTGGTCTCATGATCCAATGTCAAGGCCCGTGAGGTTTAGTTTAAGGATAATTCATATTGAGGTAGGTTCCCTACAGTGTACGTTGTAGCATTTAAATTATGTAAGTCTACTGCGTTTGGGGGATGCATCATAGGTAAAATTATAAAAGATATTCAAAGTGTATTTTGTTAAGGGAGTCTCGAAAGAACTCACTGAGATTATGTAATCTCACCCCCAATTTCAGATAAGCAGGTTAAGGTTAATGAAGGTAATGGCAAAGGAAAGGATTCCAAATTTTTGGGGGACCTTGATGTTTAGAAGTGTAGCATATTATTTTGTGCTAAGTCTCATGTGATGAGACTTATGCTTTCATGTTGAGGTATTTGGATTAGCCTAAAGATGTACAAGGTCGCAAAGATCGGCCTACATTTCCTCACCTAGAGTCCCAAATGCCCCTTAACACATGAAACGAGGTCGTGCAAATTGGTTAGCTTTATATCCTTGCCTAGGGTGCAAGATGCCCCTTAACACGGGATACAACATCGCGGACCTTGACTACGACCACTAATTCGGCTTTAGCCATGACTTTGGATTCGCCATTAACTTCAGACCGTGCAGCCACACCATTGGGTCAACGCATCTTCGCCTAATGTGCGAGGTTCGCCTTCACATAACATACAAAGTCATAAAGATAAGGAGCCGAAGTCAACAGACCAACTCAACTCCAATCTGTTTGAGACGCCGAACTCGCGCTTACCAAGTTCAGGATAAACTAATCTACACTTGGTCAATTTGCACTTAGTCAATTTCTTGACAATTTTGAAGTAAATTAATTCTCAATATGCGAAAGAAAATACTTAAGTAATGTTGAGTTGAATACCCAATTAGGGATTCAACTTTGATTACTTGAAACAATGGAACAACGAATCACAGTATCTAATTCTAAAGATCAAATAAAGAATTGTACACAAATCCTAACTCGCAATTCAGATTAAACAGAAAATCAATTTGCAATTCGAAGAACATAAAACATAAATCGAAATTTAAGAAAGAAAGAACGGGATAAAAGGGAATAGGAGAACACCGGTAATTTGGTAACCCAGTTCGGATTTCTCCTACATCTGGGGGTCTAAATCTGAGCAAATAATCCACTATGATGATGAACAATTACAGAGTACAACAACTTCTTCTCTTTTGTGTCTCTCACGCACTCCTTCACTCACTGTTTTGTTTCTTTCTTTTTCTCTCTCTGTTACAAATTTGGAGAAGAAGAAATACAATGAATTAACCCTCAATCTCACTCTCTCTGCTCACTTATATACAACCAGCCATAACCGAATTGAACAAACAAAAAACTGATTCAACAACCTTCAACAAACCATCCAATGAACTTAATTGATTTGTGGCTGAGAATTAAGGAGAGCAACTCGCGAATTAGTGTCTGAGAGATGAGGAGGAAATCTCGCGCAACATGTGGCTGACAGAGACGAGGAAAAAACACGACTTCCTTTGGCTGAGAAATGAGAGAGTTTCGCTGAACTTTGTGGCTGGAAAAATGGAGTTGTTTTCCCGCGTTTTCTGCTGAGTAAGAAGAACTTGATTCGGGTCATTATCCACACCCAACAAAACAGGCCCAACAATTAGTTAAATAAGCCCAATTGCTTATTTACTATTTGCACCCACATTAATACTTATTTGCACCATACCACAAATCTCCACTTTGGTGCAAATTCCATCATAGTAGAAATTCTTTTATAGCTCGAATTCAGAATCCATGACATCAGTTACTTGATGTCAACACCAAGCAAGTCTAGGCAATGCCTAAACTTACTCACAGGAACAGGTTTGGTGAGCATGTCTGCGGGTTCTCACTTGTGTGAACCTTGACAATTTCAACCTCTTCTTCTTCCACAATGTCCCTAATGAAGTGGAACCTAACATCTATGTGTTTGGTTCTCTCATGGTACATTTGGTTCTTGCTTAAGTGAATAGCACTTTGGCCATCACAAGATATGCAAACAAGATCATCACTTATGCAGGCTCACTAACCAGTCCTTGAATCCACAATCCCTCTTTGATTGCTTCTGTGAGAGCAACATACTCAACTTCAGTAGTTGATAGTGCCACAATATGTTGCAGGCTCGCTTTCCAACTGATTAACAAAGTAAACACATATCCAGATAATGATCTTCTTTTGTCAAGATCATTTGCATAGTCAGAGCTACGAATCCATGAACCACCTTTGCTTGTTTTTCACCCTTGCAATACACCAACCCAACTTTGATTGACCCTTTGAAATATCTCAAAACCCATTTAACGGCCTACCAATGATCCTTGCCAGGATTCCCCATAAATCTGCTTGTTACACTCATTGCTTGAGCTACATCGGGTCTACAACAAATCATAGAATACATTATACTACCAATTGCATTGGCATATGGAATTGCCTTCATGTATTCTTTGTCCTCTTTACTTGTAGGAGCTTGAGTACTAGACAACTTGAAATGTGGTGCTAAGGGCAAAGTGGTAGCCTTAGCATCACACATATTGAATCTCTTGACCACTTTATTCAAATAACTCTCTTGAGATATGACTAGTTTCTTCTTTTCCCTGTACCTTGTTATCTCCATGCCTAGAATCCTCTTAGCAGGACCAAGGTCCTTCATATCAAATTCACTTCTAAGTTGACCCTTCAATTCTACAATCGAATCCATATTCTTGCTTGCAAGCAACATATCATCAACATATAATAGCAAGTAGATATAGTTATCATGAGTTAGATGTTTGAAGTAAATGCAACAATCAAATTTACTTCTAACATACTTATTCTTTGTCATGAAAGAATCAAACCTTAGGTACCATTGTCTAGGTGATTGCTTGAGTCTATATAAAGATTTCTTAAGGTGACATACCCAATCTTCTTTCCCTTTAGCCTCAAAACCTTCTAGTTGTTGAATTACGATAGTTTCCTTCAAGTCTCCATGGAGAAATGCTGTTTTAACATCCATTTGATCCAATTCCATGTCATGGTGAGCAACCATAGACAAGATAATTCTGATTGATGAGTGTTTGACTACCGGCGAGAATATTTCATTGTAATCCAAACCTTCCTTTTGTGTGTACCCCTTTGCAACCAACCTAGCCTTGAATCTTGATTCTTCTACACCCGGAATTCCCTCATTTCCCTTGAATATCCACTTGCTACCAACAACCCTAGCTCCCTTTGGCTTAGGAACTAGATTCCATGTGTTGTTCTTGTCTAAGGAGTTCATCTATGCAGTCATAGCAACAACCCATTTTTCACTGTACTTGTGATTAATAGCTTCATTGTAGTTTCTAGGCTCTTCATTAATAACCTCTTCTGCAGTGTAGAGAGCACAACTTACTATGTCTTCATAACCTAGCCTTTGAGGAGGTTTCACAACTCTTCTACTTCAATCTTTAGCCAAGTTGTAATCTGTTAAGTCTTCATCATTGTCTTCAACATCTGTTTGATGTTCCAAATCAGGTTCTGCTACCTCTTGAGTTTCAGTTGGGGCATTCTTAGTTGTTTCATGCTCCACCTCCAGCTCAAAACTTTCTAACTCTTGTTTGTCTTCAACTTGCTCTTGATTGTTTTTGGTTCCCTTGAACAATTCTGATTCTTGGAACTTGACATCTCTACTAATGATGCAGTTTTTGTCTTCTTGGCTCCAAATCCTATAGCCTTTCACACCAGCAGGATAACCAACAAAATACCATTTTCTTGCCCTAGGGCTTAGCTTTCCTTCATTCACATGATAATAAGCAACACAACCAAAAACTTTCAAGTGATTATAACTAGGAGGCCTATTTAACCAAATTTCTTGAGGGGTTTTTATTTTAATTCCAGTGGAGGGGCTCAAATTAATCAAATAACACGCCGTATAGACGGCCTCACCCCAAAATTTAATAGGCATGCCAGAGTTAGAGAGAAGGCACCTCATTCTCTCCAATATGGTCCTATTCATTCTCTCAGCAAGGCCATTTTGCTGAGGTGTGTGCCTAATAGTTCTATGCCTAGTGATTCCATGTTCTTTACAATAATTTGTGAACAAATCATTACAATACTCTAGGCCATTATCCGTTCATAAAACCTTAATCTTTCTATTGGTTTTATTTTCATCTATGCTTTTCCATTCTTTAAATGTTTTAAAAGCTTCATCCTTGGTTTTTTAAAAGATAAATCCATACCTTCCTACTACAAGCATCAAGAAAAGTAATGAAGTACCTGTTCCCCCCAAAAGTGGGAATCCTTGCTGGTCCTCAAATGTCACTGTGCACATCGTCCAGCAAGCCTTCTGTATTGTGTTGTCCCGGGTTGAACTTCACCTTGTGCATTTTGCCAAATATGCAATGTTCACAGAAAGGTAACCATCCAAGCTTGTCCTTTCCAAACACACCAAGCTTTTCCAATATCGGCATACCCTTAGAACTAACATGCCCGAGCCTTTGATGCCATAATCTTGCTCTTTCAGAACTCACTGATTCTGTGCTTGAGGTAGCTACATCTACACTGCCTGTAATTGTTGTACCTTTGAGAATGTATATACCATGATCCCTATATCCTCTCATAACCACAAGAGAACTCTTGACCACCTTTATATTACCATCTTCCCCTTAAAGGAACACCCCGCTGTTTCAAGCATACCAAGAGAAATGAGATTTCTCTTCACACCAGGAACATACTTCACTTCTGGAAGTATCTTTATAGTGCCATCATCCATTCTAAGTCATACAGAACCTATCCCTTCAATCTTGTACATTGTGTCATTTCCCATTACTAATTGTCCTCCATTCACTTGCCTATAGCCAATCAACCATTCCTTGTTGGAGGTCATGTGAAAAGAACAACCTGTGTCTAACACCCAATGGTCCTTGTTGATGGATGAAGAGGCCATCAACACTTCACCATCACAGTACCCTATGACTTCATTGCTTGAAGTTATGTGATGACCAAAACCAGAGTCAAAAATCCAGATCTTCTCATTGGTGAAATTTGTACCAATGACTTCTTCAGCAATTAAAACATCTCCTTCATAGTAGTACTTAGAGGCAATTGAGACACTTCCTTCATCATCTGTGGAGTCACCCTTTTTCTTTGATTTCCTATTTGGACAATCCTTCTTCCAGTGACCTTCTTTCTTACAAATGTAACATTTGTTATCCTTCTTGCTCTTATCCTTGTTCCATTGCTTGTTCTTTTTGTTCTTGCCTTTCTTTTCAAATTTCCCTTTTACAAATAGACCTTTGATATTAGTGCGGATAGCACATCATCAAGGGTTAATGTTTCCTTACCATAAAGCAGAGCATCGGAGAGATGTTCATACGTTTTTGGCAAGGAGTTGACAAGGAGGAGAGCTTTGTCTTCATCATCAATCTTGACATAAATGTTTTCGAGGTCAAGAATGACTTTGTGGAACTCATCAATGTGCTCTTCCACGGACTTTCCTGGCTGCATCTTGAAGGTGTACATCCTTTGCTTCAAATACAGACGATTTGCAATTGATTTTACCATGTACAAGTCTTCCAATTTCTTCCAAATAGCTACTACAGTGGTTTCTTTTACCACTTCCTGGAGAGGCTTGTCACCAAGACTCAAGATGAGAGCACCGTGAGATTTCTCTAGTGCCTCCGCCATTTCTTCCGCGAACATCTTTGCCGGCAAGCCCTTTTCTCCAACTAGCGCACCCGCGAGTCCTTGTTGTCATAGCATCGTTTTCATCTTGATACGCCATAGCCCGAAGTCGTTCTTCCCATTGAACTTCTCGACTTCATACTTTGTTGAAACCATCGTTTCTTGATCACAAACTTCCCAATGCTACTGATACCAAATGTTGAGTTGAATACCCAATTAGGGATTCAACTTTGATTACCTGAAACAATGGACCAACGAATCACAGTATCTAATTCTAAAGATCAATTGAAGAATTGTACACAAATCCTAATTCGCAATTCAGATTAAACAGAAAATCAATTTGCAATTTGAAGAACATAAAACACAAATCGAAATTTAAGAAAGAAAGAACGGGATAAAAGGGAATAGGAGAACGCTGGAAATTTGGTAACCCAGTTCGGATTTCTCCTACATTTGGGGGGGGGGGGGTCTGAATCCGAGCAAATAATCCACTATGATGATGAACAATTACAGAGTACAACAACTTCTTCTGTTTTGTGTCTCTCATGCACTCCTTCACTCACTGTTTTGTTTCTTTCTTTTTCTCTCTCTGTTACAGATTTGAAGAAGAAGAAATACAATGAATTAACCCTCAATCTCACTCTCTCTGCTCACTTATATACAACCAGCCATAACTGAATTGAACAAATGAAAAACTAATTCAACAACCTTCAACTTAACTTCCAACGAACTTAATTGATTTGCGGCTGAGAATTAAGGAGAGAAACTCGCGAAATTAGTGGCTGAGAGATGAGGAGGACATCTCGCGCAACATGTGGCTGATAGAGACGAGGATAAAACGCGACTTCCATTGGTTGAGAAATGAGAGAGTTTCGCTGAACTTTGTGGCTTGAAAAATGGAGTTGTTTTCACGCGTTTTCTGCTGAGTAAGAAGAATTTGATTCGGGTCATTATCCACACCCAACAAAACAGGCCCAACAATTAGTTAAATAAGCCCAATTGCTTATTTACTATTTGAACCCACATTAATACTTATTTGCACCATGCCAAAAGTAAATTCATGAAAGGTTACTTAGATTTAAAATAACCCGAAGAGACCAAAACCTATTACAAAAGGGGCCCACGTGGGGACTCCTACATGAAATAAACCAAAGAGAATAAATTGAAAAAGCTCAGAATGGATGACCTAATTCTTGAGCTAAACAATAACTCAAAATCTGGTCTAGCTCAGAGCCTCCACTAAGTTCCTATCTCGAACCTCCAGGAATAGGTTGGTCTCAGTGTTGTGAAGTACAACACTGGGGTTCGACGACAAGATCTCCACTTTGTCGTTCTCGAACTGCAATCCCCGACCTCTAGGGCCTACCTCCCAAACTTCTCAGCATCAGCCTCAACAACTTTCTTCGACAACCATCCGGGAATTCGTCGGCTCCAGTTTGGAGACCCTAGCCTTCAACTTCCCAAAAATGCGTAGCTACAACCTTTGCCTTCTCATTGGTTCCTTTTAGTTCAGTCAATGCCCTTCGCCTTCTCCTTATAAGCGAGAACATCAGAGACCTTCTTCTCGGTAGCACCCTTCTCCTCCTCCACTACCTTCAAGGCATTTTGAGCTTCCTCTAGTTGTTGAAGTGCCTCTTTCTTGTTCTTTTCGTCTTTCTATTGACATGCAGGGAGATCCTTGGAATTTCCATGTTTAGACCTCTTATCCAAGAGTTCTTAGTCAACCTCTCGAAGTGCCGCCTCAAGTTTCTTGTAGTCGACCATCATTTCGTTGTCTGCATCAATCTGCTTCTCTAAACCCTTGCCATATTCAGAGACTTGGGTCAAGAAACCAAAAGGTTCTGCGGAAACCATGGTGGTAGAAATGTGCTCATCCCCTACCGTGATTACTTCGGGCACTGTAACGCCCTAAAATTTAATCAAATTATTTCGAAGTTGGATTGCCGTAGGATGATTGTAAGAATTGAAATTATGGGCGTAGTAGCTATGTTGAAAACGAGTTAGATGATAATCACGTGTTGTGGGCTAGTTAAAAATAGCATTGGGCTCCCTTCCTATGTGGATAAAGTCCCAAATAATTTAGCCCATTATGTTTCTCACTTATTATAAGTGGAGAGGATTAATTTAGGGTTGAGAGAGAGAGGAATTTCGGATTAGAGCAGCCACCAAAGAGAGAGAAAAGAAGAGAGAAAACAATTCCCGTTTTTCTCAAACCTGTCACCGTAAAATTGCGATTCCGGTTTCGTTAACCGTTGTATCGTCTTCGTTTTTGGGCAGCAGGTTCGTAAGATATAGTTCTACACTTTCACCGTTCGGATCTTCGAAACGAGTTCTGAGGAGAGAGATATTGGCTTCGCACTGAAGCTGCAGTTTGGGGGAGTCGCCGTATTCGGAGATCGAGGAACGAGGCTAGGAGGGAGTTTGCGCCACCATAGTTGAGGTAAGGGTGGGCTTAACCTTGATAATGGGTTGATGATAATTATGTGTGGGTAGTCTAGGGTTTTGTTGAATTGTTCGTGTCGTTGCATATCGTGTTTTCGTTGAGATTGGTGCTTTGATGATTATTGCACGTTATTGTGATTTGTTTCGTTATTTGTTGTTGCGTGATTGTTGTATCACGATGATGGTGTTGTTATTGTTCGTGTTTTTGTTGTTGCTGTGTGTGGTTGATTGTTGTTGTCGCGTTGTCGAATTGTCGTTTTTGTTGTGGTGGTTGCGGTGTCGTTGCCGTTAGGGTTTGGTGTTTGGCAATTTAGCGATTCTGGACACAGGTTCGGTTTTTCTAAAACTGGCGCTGTTTGGTAGATCCAAAAATTATGAGGTTGATTGTTTTTGAAAATAGACTTAACGCCGGTCGTTTTGGCACTGGTTTCGTTAAATTCGGAGTTGTATAGCTCGAGTTATAGGTGATACAAGTTAGGTTAAAATTCTGGAAACGATTTGGGTATAGATTCGGTATTTCGGTGACTGGGAACGTTGTATTGACCGAAAAGTTATGTGGTTTATTTTTCTGGAAAATAGACTTAATGCTTGTTAATTTGGCACTGGTTTGGGTGCGTTTAGAGTTGTGTAGCTCGAGATATGAATTCCACAAGTTAGAGTAAGATTCTGGAAACAATCTGGACACAGGGTCAGTGTTTTGGTTACCGCGTTTTCAAAAGAAATCCTTTTCGAACGAATCCAATTTCTTTGAAAACTAGACAAAATTTGCCCCAGTTTATGCACAAGTTTCATGCAATTTGATTGAGTTTTGGTCACTTTGGAATTGCTTGAATTTGAAGGACAGAAACTGTCCTCTTTTGCAACTAGCCTGTGTGCTTTTCGAAAAACTGTACCTATTGGACACTCTCCTTCAAAAACTTAACTTAGGGATGATAACCAGACCCATAGGGCTTTCCAACAAGTATTTATTTGTTGAAATCCGATGTCGTTTGCTATTTTAATTAATTCGCTGAAGTAGGTGCGATGTGCCTAGGCGCTGTGCGCCAGTCTTGTGCGTGGTGTGCGTGCGTTATGTCCGCGTTGTGGAGCCGTCTGGTGTTAATATTTCAGGTGCGGTGCTGGTATGCTCAGGAGAGTTTAGTGGTAGCTGTGATGCTACAACTTGGTGCTATTTTTGGTGAAATCATTTGTTTTGATTCTGGTGATATAGTATTTATTTTAAATACTTGTTATGGTGAGTTGGTGCATAATCATGGTGTCGCATTGTCATATGCATGTTTTGGTGATATAGGCTCTGCCTCTGGTGTTTGTTGGTGATATGCCCGTCGTGGCTCATTTTGGTGATCGGTACCGCATGCATATGCCCACTGGAGGGGTTGCATATCATCCCATTGTCTATGAATGTTATAATTTTGGTGGTTCACTGTCAAATGGATTTTTCCTTTGGTATCTGGTGCTGTGATATGGTGTAATTGTATTGTGTTGCTGTAGTTACCTGATGCTAGCATATTTTTATCATCTGCTTATTATCTCTGTTAGACTCACCCCTTCTGCTTGGAATGTTGCTCTCATGCGGCAACGCTGCAGGTGATCGCTAGTGCTCGTGGAGGAATTGCTAGGTTTTGCTTCCTCTCTCGTTTGGGTCTGTGTCAGCTCTGATATGTAGCACCGGGGAGTCGTTAGTTATCGTTTTGAACTATTATTTTAGTTATTGGAAATTGTTTTAATTTATTTTGGAGATGTCTTTAATTGTTAATTCTGGAGATGTTTAAACTGGTTAATATTTCCGCTGCTTGGTGATTTCTTTTATATAAATTATTTTGGAGATTTTCCTTTTTTAAAAATGGTGAAAAAATGTAGCGCCCTTCGAGGTGACTCTGATAATTGTCTATTTAATTGTAATAGTAAAAGGGGGGTGTTACATTAGTGGTATCAGAGCAGTTCGGTCTGTCCGGCCAAGTTGTCGAGTCGTCGAGTCGAGTAACACTTGAGTAATTGTTACTCGTTTCTGGTTATAGTTTCTGTTGCAGTGTTAGGTTGAGATGGCAGGACGGAACGATGCTGCACTCGCTGCTGCTTTGCAGGCTGTGGCTCAAGCTGTGGAGAATAACCCATGTGCTGCTGGTGATGCTGGGTCGCGCAGTTTGGCTACGTTTCAGAGGGAGAATCCTCCTACCTTTAAGGGCAAGTATAACCCTGATGGTGCTTTGGCGTGGCTGAAAGAGATGGAGAGAATCTTTCGTGTTATGGATTGCTCTGAGGCGCAGAAAGTCAGGTATGGTACTCATATGCTGGCAGAGGAGGCTGATGACTGGTGGTTGGAGGTGAGGCAGAGGTTGGCGACTGTGAATGAAGAGGTCACTTGGGCTGCGTTCGGCAGAGAATTTCTGAGAAAGTATTATCCTGAAGATGTCCGTGGGAAGAAAGAGATTGAGTTTCTGGAGCTGAAGCAGGGTAATATGTCGGTGACTGAGTATGCTGCCAAGTTCATTGAATTGGCGAAGTTCTATCCACATTATGGTGAGGCTGGTGCTGAATTCTCCAAATGCATCAAGTTTGAAAATGGGTTGCGGGCCGTATAGAATGTCTGCATCTGAATTGTCAGAACTGAAGAAGCAACTCGAGGATCTGCTTGAAAAGAAATTTGTGAGGCCAAGTGTGTCGCCGTGGGGAGCTCCAGTGTTGTTGGTGAAAAAGAAAGATGGTAGTATGAGGTTGTGCGTACACTATCGGCAGCTGAATAAGGTGACTATTAAGAACAAGTATCCGCTTCCGAGGATTGATGACTTAATGGATCAGTTGGTGGGTGCTCAGGTGTTCAGTAAAATAGATTTGAGATCGGGTTATCATCAGATCAAGGTGAAAGACGAAGACATTCAGAAGACAGCTTTCAGAACCCGTTATGGGCATTATGAGTATTCCGTGATGCCTTTCGGTGTGACTAATGCGCCGGGAGTGTTCATGGAGTACATGAATCGTATCTTTCGTGAGTATCTGGATCGGTTTGTGGTGGTATTCATTGACGACATCCTAATTTATTCTAAGTCAGAAGAGGAGCATGCAGAACATCTGAGATTGGTATTGGAAATTCTGAGGGACAGGAAATTATATGCGAAGCTGTCTAAGTGTGAGTTTTGGTTGAAGGAGGTTAGCTTTCTGGGTCATGTTATTTCAGGGAATGGAATTGCCGTGGATCCGTCTAAGGTTGATGCCGTGTTACAATGGGAGTCTCCGAAGTCAGTTACTGAGATTAGAAGTTTTCTGGGTCTGGCAGGTTACTATAGGAGGTTTATAGAAGGATTTTCGAAGTTGGCACTTCCGTTGACTCAGTTGACTTGCAAGGGTAAAGCTTTCATCTGGGATAACTGTTGTGAAGAGAGCTTCAAAGAATTGAAGAAGAGGTTGACGACGTCTCCTGTTCTGACGTTGCCTAATCCGGAAGAGTCGTTTGTGGTGTATTGTGATGCTTCCAAGATGGGGTTGGGAGGTGTGCTTATGCAGAATGGTAAGGTAGTTGCCTATGCGTCGAGACAGTTGAGGACTCATGAGAAGAACTACCCTACCCATGATTTAGAACTTGCTGCAGTTGTGTTCGCGTTGAAAATTTGGAGACATTATCTGTATGGTTCGAGGTTTGAGGTGTTCAGTGATCATAAGGGTTTGCAGTATCTGTTTGATCAGAAAGAGTTGAATATGAGACAGCGCAGATGGTTGGAGTTGCTGAAAGACTATGACTTTAGCTTGAACTATCATCCGGGAAAGGCTAATGTGGTAGCTGACGCTTTAAGTCGAAAGACGTTGCATATGTCAGCAATGATGGTTAGAGAACTCGAATTAATTGAGCAGTTCAGGGATATGAGTTTGGTTTGTGAAGTGACGCCTCAGAGTGTCAGATTGAGGATGTTGAAGATTGATAATGAATTCATGGCTAGCATTCGAGAAGCTCAGAAGTTAGATGTTAAATTAGTTGACCTGATGGTTGGGATTGATCAATCCGAGAATAAAGACTTTGAGTTGGATGCGCAGAATGTATTGAAGTACCGTGGGAGAATCTGCATTCCTGATGATGAGGAGATGAAAAGAGCAATTTTAGAAGAAGGTCATAGGAGTAAGTTGAGTATCCATCCGGGAGCTACAAAGATGTATCAGGATCTGAAGAAGATGTTTTGGTGGCCTGGTATGAAGCGTGATGTGGCGCAGTTTGTGTATTCCTGCTTGACTTGTCAGAAATCGAAGGTTGAGCATCAGAAGCCTGCTGGGTTGATGCAACCGTTGGAGATTCCGGAATGGAAGTGGGATAGTATTTCTATGGATTTCGTGATAGGGTTACCTAATACTGTGAGGGGGAACGATTCGATTTGGGTGATTGTGGATAGATTGACGAAGTCTGCTCATTTTATTCCTATCAATATCACGTATCCGGTGTCGAGATTGGCAGAGATTTATATTCAGGTGATTGTGAAGTTGCATGGTGTTCCTTTGTGCATTGTGTCTGACAGAGATCCTAGGTTCACTTCTGATTTCTGGAAGAGTTTGCAAGAAGCGTTAGGTTCTAAATTGAGGTTGGGTTCAGCTTATCATCCTCAAACTGATGGACAGACAGAGAGGACCATTCAGTCGTTGGAAGACTTGTTGAGATCTTGTGTTCTTGAGCAGGGAGGTGCGTGGGATACTCACCTTCCGTTGATCGAGTTTACTTACAACAATAGTTACCATTCTAGCATCGGGATGGCACCGTTCGAGGCATTGTATGGTCGGAGATGTAGGACTCCGTTGTGTTGGCATGAATCTGGGGAGAGTATTGTTCTTGGACCCGAGGTTGTTCGAGAGACTACTGAAAAGGTGAAATTGATCCGTGAGAAAATGAAAGCGTCGCAGAGTAGACAGAAGAGCTATCATGATAAGAGAAGGAAGGATTTAGAATTCCAAGCTGGTGATCATGTGTTTTTGAGAGTCACGCCTATGGCTGGTGTTGGGCGTGCATTGAAGACAAAGAAGTTGACTCCTCGTTTCATTGGACCGTATCAGATCACTGGGAGAATTGGTGATGTTGCTTATAGGGTGGCCTTGCCGCCTAATCTTTCGAATTTGCACGATGTATTTCATGTGTCGCAACTTCGGAAGTATATTTCGGATCCGTCCCATGTGATTCCGATGGATGATGTGCATGTGCGGGATAATCTCACTGTGGAGACAATGCCTGTGCGAATTGAAGATCGTGAAGTGAAGACTTTACGTGGCAAAGAGATAAACCTGGTAAAAGTGGTCTGGTTAGGAGCTGCTGGTGAAAGCATGACATGGGAGTTGGAGAGCAAGATGCGAGAGTCCTATCCGGAGCTGTTTGAATCAGGTATGTTTTCGAGGACGAAAATATTCTAAGTGGGGGAGAGTTGTAACGCCCTAAAATTTAATCAAATTATTTCGAAGTTGGATTGCCGTAGGATGATTGTAAGAATTGAAATTATGGGCGTAGTAGCTATGTTGAAAACGAGTTAGATGATAATCACGTGTTGTGGGCTAGTTAAAAATAGCATTGGGCTCCCTTCCTATGTGGATAAAGTCCCAAATAATTTAGCCCATTATGTTTCTCACTTATTATAAGTGGAGAGGATTAATTTAGGGTTGAGAGAGAGAGGAATTTCGGATTAGAGCAGCCACCAAAGAGAGAGAAAAGAAGAGAGAAAACAATTCCCGTTTTTCTCAAACCTGTCACCGTAAAATTGCGATTCCGGTTTCGTTAACCGTTGTATCGTCTTCGTTTTTGGGCAGCAGGTTCGTAAGGTATAGTTCTACACTTTCACCGTTCGGATCTTCGAAACGAGTTCTGAGGAGAGAGATATTGGCTTCGCACTGAAGCTGCAGTTTGGGGGAGTCGCCGTATTCGGAGATCGAGGAACGAGGCTAGGAGGGAGTTTGCGCCACCATAGTTGAGGTAAGGGTGGGCTTAACCTTGATAATGGGTTGATGATAATTATGTGTGGGTAGTCTAGGGTTTTGTTGAATTGTTCGTGTCGTTGCATATCGTGTTTTCGTTGAGATTGGTGCTTTGATGATTATTGCACGTTATTGTGATTTGTTTCGTTATTTGTTGTTGCGTGATTGTTCTATCACGATGATGGTGTTGTTATTGTTCGTGTTTTTGTTGTTGCTGTGCGTGGTTGATTGTTGTTGTCGCGTTGTCGAATTGTCGTTTTTGTTGTGGTGGTTGCGGTGTCGTTGCCGTTAGGGTTTGGTGTTTGGCAATTTAGCGATTCTGAACACAGGTTCGGTTTTTCTAAAACTGGCGCTGTTCGGTAGATCCAAAAATTATGAGGTTGATTGTTTTTGAAAATATACTTAACGGCGGTCGTTTTGGCACTGGTTTCGTTAAATTCGGAGTTGTATAGCTCGAGTTATAGGTGATACAAGTTAGGTTAAAATTCTGGAAACGATTTGGGTATAGATTCGGTATTTCGGTGACTGGGAACGTTGTATTGACCGAAAAATTATGTGGTTTATTTTTCTGGAAAATAGACTTAATGCTTGTTAATTTGGCACTGGTTTGGGTGCGTTTAGAGTTGTGTAGCTCGAGATATGAATTCCACAAGTTAGAGTAAGATTCTGGAAACAATCTGGACACAGGGTCAGTGTTTTGGTTACCGCGTTTTCAAAAGAACTCCTTTTCGAACGAATCCAATTTCTTTGAAAACTAGACAAAATTTGCCCCAGTTTATGCACAAGTTTCATGCAATTTGATTGAGTTTTGGTCACTTTGGAATTGCTTGAATTTGAAGGACAGAAACTGTCCTCTTTTGCAACTAGCCTGTGTGCTTTTCGAAAAACTGTACCTATTGGACACTCTCCTTCAAAAACTTAACTTAGGGATGATAACCAGACCCATAGGGCTTTCCAACAAGTATTTATTTGTTGAAATCCGATGTCGTTTGCTATTTTAATTAATTCGCTGAAGTAGGTGCGATGTGCCTAGGCGCTGTGCGCCAGTCTTGTGCGTGGTGTGCGTGCGTTATGTCCGCGTTGTGGAGCCGTCTGGTGTTAATATTTCAGGTGCGGTGCTGGTATGCTCAGGAGAGTTTAGTGGTAGCTGTGATGCTACAACTTGGTGCTATTTTTGGTGAAATCATTTGTTTTGATTCTGGTGATATAGTATTTATTTTAAATACTTGTTATGGTGAGTTGGTGCATAATCATGGTGTCGCATTGTCATATGCATGTTTTGGTGATATAGGCTCTGCCTCTGGTGTTTGTTGGTGATATGCCCGTCGTGGCTCATTTTGGTGATCGGTACCGCATGCATATGCCCACTGGAGGGGTTGCATATCATCCCATTGTCTATGAATGTTATAATTTTGGTGGTTCACTGTCAAATGGATTTTTCCTTTGGTATCTGGTGCTGTGATATGGTGTAATTGTATTGTGTTGCTGTAGTTACCTGATGCTAGCATATTTTTATCATCTGCTTATTATCTCTGTTAGACTCACCCCTTCTGCTTGGAATGTTGCTCTCATGCGGCAACGCTGCAGGTGATCGCTAGTGCTCGTGGAGGAATTGCTAGGTTTTGCTTCCTCTCTCGTTTGGGTCTGTGTCAGCTCTGATATGTAGCACCGGGGAGTCGTTAGTTATCGTTTTGAACTATTATTTTAGTTATTGGAAATTGTTTTAATTTATTTTGGAGATGTCTTTAATTGTTAATTCTGGAGATGTTTAAACTGGTTAATATTTCCGCTGCTTGGTGATTTCTTTTATATAAATTATTTTGGAGATTTTCCTTTTTTAAAAATGGTGAAAAAATGTAGCGCCCTTCGAGGTGACTCTGATAATTGTCTATTTAATTGTAATAGTAAAAGGGGGGTGTTACAGGCATTGGCCCCTCCCACTACTCCTTCTCTTCTTCTCGGAGTCCTTCTTCTTGAGCTTCTTCCAGTGGTGGGTAGAGTTTTAATGAGTGTTACACATTGACCCCAGCTCGGCTTGTGAGGACTTCACCAGCAGCTAGTTGTTCACCGCATCTCATCAATGGTAGCATGGACCATTTCAGTATCACCTTCGGTGTCAGCTAACAACATGCCCAACTTGGGGATGACCACCTGAGTCCCCCAAGCCTACCCCAAAGTTGACCCTTGTTCTTTTGGGCCTTTTCCAAGCATGCTCTTCGGAAGTAGCTGGAGAACACTGGGATACTTGGAGGGACACTTGTCCAAAGAGGTCGAGACAACCTCCCAAAGGAGAATACAGAGCTTTCCCATATCGAGTTTGAAGCTCCTTGAAGGCAACAAAAATATTGACATGTTCTCTGCAAAACAACACATGAAAACAAAGTTAGAAAGGGTTGTAGGGAACCATAATAGGAACTATTGTTTGACATTACGCTTACTACCCATGCAAGTATCGATGTCGATGACATTCTAACATCAGATAACGATCCAGGTGACGATGTACCTGACCTTTCCATCTTTCCCCACATCAAAGATGTTGATCCATTTCCTCAAATGATTGAGTGTATATCGATCATAGGGAGACAAGGTGGTCTCAAATAACGTATATCTCTGACTAGGGCAATAAAATTGAGCACTGCTCTAGTAGAAGTGAAACTTGGTCGTAAGCCTTTGTAGCCCAGTTCTTAGCCACCACGTAAAAGTATCTTTGAAACCTTTGAGGGATTGGATGTAAAGCTCGAAAAGCTTAACAACTGCATGAATCTCAACCATCCCTTCCTTGTATCCTTGGAGAAATGGAAAACCTCTAGAAAGGCCATCATGAGCACCTAATAGTTCAGATGAAGTTATGTGTGGTCAAGTTGGAAGTAGTGGAGGACTTCACCTCCCTGATGATTGTCTTTGTGCAAACTCGCTCTTCCCCTTTCAGAGCTTGGATCTCCCACTCTTGGTTGATGTCGGTACCCACCTTGGAGACCATCTCGGACAATTCCTGATCTAGCCTAAAGCAACTCCTTACAAAGAGGACTTCTGTAGAAACTCGATCATATGTGCTGGCCATACTAGGGGCTTGAGGGTCTTCCACTATCTTGTTGGCGTGCTTCTTTGCCCTGACCGACTTGTAAGAAGGGAGCTTGGAGTTAGGGAACTCATTTAGAACGTCGCACCAACAGTAATACACTTCGGTCGAGGGGCAAACTCTCTTAAAAGGGCCTTCAAGGATGACCATCAAGGGAGGCTTTAGCTGAGGTGGACCACTCGAGGTCACAATGGAGGAGCATTCCAACGTGACACTCTCTGAATGCTACAGCTTTTGCTAGAAAGTAAGCCAATTTGAGACCTCGGAATAGGGAAATCTTCAAGCCTTCACCAGAAAACTTAAATCTTAAATCGGAAACTTCAAAGGTCACTGGAAAGTTCAAGAGTGTTCATCCAAAAAATCAGGAGTGTTCGCCGAAAAATACAAACCCACAGAGGAACCTCTCAAATACACAAAAGTCAAAGTGGGGGGCGGTCTTTTGTATATAGGGGTGAGCACAGAAGACCAATAGAACACCACCTCTTGGCATTAAATGCCCCTACACAGTTTTCAAAGCAGCGCCGCTGATTCAATAATGACACGACCTTTCACATAATCAGGCCAGTCAAACGTCATGACTTCGGTGAATAAATCCGATCAATCATCACGACCTCGGTACCCAAGTCGCCTCAAAACAACCGTAACCTCTGTAGGAAACCCTTACGCACCGTAACCCCCATTGTATTGAATTAGGTGTTAGAGTGAGTTCAGTTACCACCGCCCAATTCGCCACCATCATCCACTGCAACATAAGGCTTCCAGTGACTTCATCCACTTCGGACAAGAGGTATACGGTACACCTATAAATTTTGTTGTGGAATTATCGGTAGAATTTTTCCCACAAATTTCAAAATCGCAAAAATGAACTACTCATGGAAGTATACAATGTTTTTACTAAAAAATTGTTAAAAAAACTACCGATAATCTTAAAATATCTAGTAGTAAAATCGAACATACAGAGCGAGCATAGGACGGTTGTGGGTCTTGGGCCTTTTTCTTTCATATCATTTCATATCTTGTCCTAAGTGCTCAACGTGCAATAAATGGAGATTATCATCAAAGTTTTGTAGTGCATATATTAGATGGGACTTGGATTCCTCCCGGTCAAGAAAATTCTATTGGCTGTTATTCTGGAACCTCAGAAATACATATATTTTTTCTACTGACTGTATGTTATAGAATTTCGTAGCTACCTGATTGTATTTGGCTGTTATAGTGACAGGCAAATCTCCTCCTAAGTGAGTTATTGATTTTATTTCTGGGAGATCTTTGTTTTCCTTATAAGGTTCTTGGTTATACTATATCTTTTGCTGGTATATGTGGGTTTGTGTACCCCTTAAATACTTTGTACAATGAATTGGAGTAACCCTAAAATACTTCTATTATATATATTCATTTTTGCCATTAAGAAAAAATCCTACAGGCACCCAATTTTAGCTCTTAAATGAAAAATGAATGACTATATTTAATGATAAATGTTAAGATTGCCTTTTTTTTAATGATAAATGTAAGTATTATGTTAGATCAACTTTAAAACATAACCCTTTGGTCAAAAAAAAACATAACCCTATAAAGATCGGAAAATTGAAACCCACAAAAACAAATCAGTTTCTGTTATGGTTAGTCTTTTGACCACATACACCCCTTCTTTCGGCTCTATTCACACCACACAAAAGCCCAATATCAAAGGGCCCAGTCCGAACATCAATGGCTCAGATCAAACCACCAGATCGGACGGTCCTAATTCATTGGAATCAACCCCACCTCACTCTATAAATACAACATTCATTGCCTCATTAATGGTAAGCAGACTCATATTTATCACTTAATTAAGACTATTCCACTGACTTTAGCATCGGAGTAATATTGCAGGTACAACACCAGCAGGATCGGACACGATCATTGACTAAGGATATCAACCACTAACTACCTCGGACCACCCTTCAAGGTCGGAAGTACAGTGCAGAACATTGGCGACCACAGTGGGAGGTCTCAGAACCAAGTTCTTCTCCCCTCGCCTTAATCAATGACGTACAGAAACCTTCGTTCCAAGGCAACCAGCCACACAGTGGGAATCCATCCCGACCCAATCCTCAGATCGGTCATGCCCCATTTGGCCGAACCTCAGGCGACCCCGGACGGATTCGTTCAGAACCTTCCAAACTCCGATCAAGGGCGAGCCCAACATCAAAATCCGGACCTCGTTTTGGTACCCGGAAGCTCCACAAGGAATCGCGTACCTCCACAAAATCAACTTTCTGTCCCGACCGATGCTGTCCAACAGCTCGTTCTACTGCTCAATCGACATGAATTGGCGAACCAAGAAAGGAGTTACCGATTTACAGATCTTGAAGCACAGGTGGCGGAGCTCCGAGCTCGAAATATCCCGGATCAGATCTCGCCCGACCGAAATTCCGCCGAAAGAAGAAATCCGGCTCGAGCGCGCCAAGTCTCGCCCGACCGAAATTCCGTCGAAAGACGAAATACGGCTCGAGTGCGCCAAGACTCGCCCGACCGAGATTCATCCGAAAGAAGAAATCCTACCCGAAAGCGCCATCGGTCTCCACCCAGAAGACGACACTACCATCGTTCTCCTCCTCGTAGGCTCGAAAGGAAAGTTTCCCGTTCGCCATACATCGGTAGGGCAGACACCAACTCTTCACCCGAAATACAATCTTCTCTAGCATCCTCTTCTCCTAGGCAACGATCGAGGAGTAGAGAATATTCCCCTAGAAAATATCGCCCTCAAAACCGTAGGCACCCGCACCATCGGCACCGATCTCCACCGCCGAGTCAAACAACCAAACGCAAAGGCCCTTTTACGAATAAAATTGATCAATACCCGGTGCCCAGATATCTCGAAAAACCTCCAGAAGGATTGAAGACCTACGACGGAACGGGTGACCCAGACAGACATTTGAGTTACTTCGACACAGTAATGCAGTATCGCAACGTCCCCGTAGAAATGAAATGCCGAATTTTCCCCCTGAAATTGGAAAAAATAGCATCAGAATGGTTTGAGACCCTCAAATCAAACACAATCTCCTCGTGGGACCAACTGGCCAAATTATTCTCAGCTAATTTTTCCCATTCCAAAAGCAAGCCAAAAAACAAAAACATCTTGGCGTCCATCATCCAAGAGAACTCCGAATCTTTAAGACAATATATAGAGAGATTTAATAAGGAAGCAGTTCAAGTCCGGAACCTCGATGATGCCTTCCGAGTTTACTTCATGGGAATGGGGCTGCGTCCCGGAAGCCCGTTCAAAAAACACATCAACACATGGGAGCCAGAGAACCTCCAAGATTTCCTCCAGCTATCCCAATGTTTTATCAACGAAGAAGAAAGCGCGATGGTCGGTAAGAAACCACAACCGATCACCGAATCATCAAAACCCCCAAATGAAAGAGATCAGAAAAACGACGGCCGAGGCTCCAGGGATCCCCGACCTCGAAACCGTCATCAATTCTACACCGAGCTCAATGTCACTCAAGCTCAAATTCTGGGTGAATGCTGGAACACGGAATTCAGAGACGAAAAATTCCCAAAACCACTCACCAACAAACCAGGACAGTGTTCTAACAAATACTGCCGATACCATCGGAGTAACGGTCACGACACCAACCATTGCAACGCCTTGAGAGATGACGTTGAGGATATGATTTAAAGGGGAAAACTTGCCAGCTATGTAAACAAACCAGAGCGTCGAGCTGACGAGAAAAAAGAAGAACGGGAACAGGAACCCAGAACAAAGGGAAAGATCAAAGCCGAGTCTGACGACGACGAATTTGATTCAAGGAAATCAAAAGGACGGTCCGTGATGATGATGATCGCAGGAGGTTTCGCCCACGAAGAATCCGGGAAGACAATGAAACGAAAATGGAAAGAGCTACTCAACATAGCATCCACTTCAATCGCACAAACGCCTTCAAACCGACCTCCGTTGTCTTTTGGAGATGAAGACCTTCTAGATGGAAAACCTAACAAACACGTACCACTAGTTATCACGGCGGTAATCGCCAATAAAGAAATTAGAAGGATTTTGGTCGATCAAGGGAGTTCTTCAGACATCATTTTCCTCGACCTCGTGGAAAGAATGGGAATCGATAAAGAAGACATCGCTCCTTACAGAGGATCGGCACTATCAGGATTCAATGGGTCTCGAACTAAACCTCTTGGACACTTAGAACTGATGGTTTCCTACGGTGAGGAACCTTTGATAAGAATCATCAAAACAAAATTCCTCATCTTACCATGTGAATCGATATACAACTGTATTATTGGAAGACCGACCCTGGGAAGGCTCGGAGCAGTAACCTCCACCACTCACTTAAAAATGAAATTCCACTCTCTGTGCAACAAAGTCATTACATTAAACTCAGACCTTGAATCCGCCTCGAGATGTTTCTTCCTATGGACAAAAGCAGAAAAAAAGGCCCAAGATAAAGAAGGTTTTTCACTCGAGCCAACCAAAGATAAAGAAATTACAAGAAGATCAGCCGAAGTCAACTTAACCGATTTAGATGCAAGATACGACCTTGACAGCTCGAAAAATGAAGATGACAATGAGTTGGCCAGAGAACTCAAAAAGAAAATGAGAAGGCCCCAGCCTGAGGGAGAATCCATCGAAATACAACTCGGAGACGACCCTACCAGAACGGTAAAGATTGGAGCAGACCTATCCGAAGAAGTAAAAATCGAACTCACTCGCTGCTTAAAAGATCATTCCGATCTTTTTGCTTGGTCGGCGAACGATATGCCCGGAATCCCGCCAGAAGTAGCATGTCACCAACTCGCCGTCAATCCAGAAGCAAGATGGGTCTCTCAAAGAAGACGGGCTCAGAGTCGAGAGAAAACCATCGCCGCCGCAAAAACTGTCGAAGATTTAATCAAAGCAAACTTTATAACAGAAGTCAAATACACGACTTGGTTATCCAATCCAGTACTAGTTAAAAAGAGCAACGGTAAATGGCGTATGTGCATCGATTATACCGACCTAAACAAAGCCTGTCCGAAAGACGCCTTTCCAGTCCCAAGTATTGATCGCCTCGTCGACAATTCCTCCGGTTTTCGCCTACTTTCTTTCATGGACGCTTACTCTGGTTACAATCAGATCGCCATGTTTCCCCCCGATCAAGAGAAGACTGCTTTTATGACGGACCAAGGCAACTTCGCCTACCGAGTTATGCCCTTCGGTTTAAAAAACGCCGGAGGCACTTATCAAAGAATGATGAACAAAGTTTTTCAAAAACAGATAGGCAAGACCGTTGAAGTCTATCTTGATGACATGATTGCAAAAAGTGAGCGGGAAAACGACCACGTAAAAGACCTTCAAGAAATCTTCACTGAAATCAGGAAAAATAACATGAGACTAAATCCAGAAAAATGCACTTCCGGGGTCCGAGCTGGAAAGTTCCTCGGTTTCTATCTAACAAAAAGGGGAATTGAAGCAAACCCCGACAAATGTCGATCTGTGACTGAAATGCGGACTCCAACTTCCAAAAAAGAGGTCCAAAAACTCAATGGAATGATCGCCGCTTTATCACGATTCCTGTCAAATGCGGCATTCAAATCTCTCCCTTTATTCAAACTTTTGAAAAAAGAAAAGGAGGACAACGAAGAAAAGTTCAACTGGACAAACGAGCAAGACGAAGCCTTACAACAACTCAAAAAAGCACTTTCAGAACCACCCATTCTTACTCGCCCATACTAGGGAGAAACTCTGTACTTATACCTATCAATCTCGGAAGAAGCTTTGGGCGCCGTCCTTATCCGGGAAACACAAACTGGTCAAAGTCCGATCTATTTTGTAAGCAAAGCACTCCAGGGACCCGAATGCAGATATCAGCAAATAGAAAAAATCGCCCTCGCCTTAGTCGTCGCAGCTCGACGCCTCCGACCATATTTTGTGGCACACCAGATAGTCGTACGCACCAACTATCCAATAAGGCAGATTCTACACCGACCCGACCTTGCCGGAAGAATGATCAAATGGGCGGTAGAACTCTCCGAGTTTGGAATCAAGTACGAATCTCGTACGACGATGAAGGGCCAAGTTCTAGCAGATTTTGTAGCAGAAATGATTCCTGCTGATCCTATCAACGACGTCTGGACTCTACACGTCGATGGATCTTCCAACCCCAAAGGAAGCGGCGCGGGTCTAATGTTGGAAAGCCCGGATAAGGTAATCATTGAAGTCTCCCTTACCTTCGCTTTCCAAACAACTAATAATCAAGCAGAATACGAGGCTTGCATCGCAGGGTTACGATTAGCAATTGACCTACGAGTCTCTCAGGTCAATCTCTACACGGACTCACTCTTGGTCGTTTCACAAATAAACAATCAATTTGAGACCAAGGATCCAACCCTGCTGAAATACCAGCTCCGAATCCGAGAGTTACTCACACAGTTTAGAACAGCCGAAGTAAAGCACATCCCCAGATCCCAGAACCAGAGGGCGGACATCCTATCAAAACTCGCCAGCACCAAGGTCGCCGGTAATCACCGGACAATCATCCAAGAACTACTTAGAAGACCCAGTATCTCCCTTATTCCGACTTATAGTTCCGCAATTTGTACGATTGAGGGGGACCAAAGTTGGATCACTCCAATATTGGAATACATCAAGACAGGAATTGAACCTCCAAATTCGGTAGAAGCAAAAATCATCAGGAGAAAAGCCTCCGCCTTCTCAGTCATAGATAATACATTGTAAAAAAGAAGCCTCTCCTCACCATTATTAAAATGCATTGAAAGGGAACAAGTACATTCCGTCCTAGCTGAAATTCATGAAGGAATATGTGGGCAACATCTTGGCTCCTGTTCCCTAGCTCGAAAAGCTCTACGCACAGGATACTATTGGCCGACCATGGAAAGCGATGCCAAAAACTACGTCAAAAAGTGCAAAAAATGCCAGATCTACGCCAACGTTTACGTCGCCCCAGCATCCGAACTTCGAAATCTATCCTCCACATGGCCCTTTGCCCAATGGGGGATAGATCTCCTAGGTCCATTCTCAACTGCTCCAGGCCAAAACAAATTTCTCATAGTAGCAATTGATTATTTTACCAAATGGATTGAAGCAGAGCCCTTAGCCACCATAACCGCCAGGAACTGTCTGAAATTTTTCAAAAAAAACATCATGAGCAGATTCGGGATCCCCGAATCGATCATCACTGATAATGGGACTCAATTCGCCGACAAAGGTTTCAGGAAAGTGATGTCCGACTTCAAAATCAATCATCATTTTACTTCCGTAGAACACCCTCAAACTAACGGTCAAGTAGAAGCAGCCAACAAGATACTCCTTAACGGTTTAAAAAAAAGACTGAACGACGCCAAAGGTAATTGGGTAGAAGAACTCCCATATGTTCTCTGGGCTTACCGAACAACCCCTCAAAGCTCAACGGGAGAAACGCCGTTCCGGCTATCCTATGGCAGCGAGGCGGTCATCCCGGTGGAAATCAGCGAGCTAAGTTGGAGAGTAGCGAATCCCAAAAAACCCGCAGAAAATTACCAAGCTTTAAAAGAAAACCTCGATCTCATCGACGAAGTTCGAGGACGAGCCACACTTCGAGAAGCCATCGTCAAACAAAGCGTTGCAACTCGATACAATGCCAAGGTCATCCCCAGGGATTTCGAAATCGACGACTTAGGCCTTCGAAGAGCTGACATTGGTTTGAAAAATGCTTCGCAAGGAAAATTAGCACCCAATTGGGAAGGACCCTACCGTGTTAAAAGTAAAACCGGTACCGGAGCTTTCAAATTGGAAACACTTTGCAAAAAGGAGATCCCCCGAAGCTGGAACACCACAAAGTTGAAAAGCTATTACAGTTAAGGACACGACGGTTTTGCGTGTGCCATTTTTGTGTAACGGTAGTCCCTACCACTATAAATCTACAAAAACATTTAGACTAATTCTTGGACCGATCTCATAAGATCTCCATACGTGGCCAAAGCAGTCACAACCCTTAGGGGCGAGTTCAATCCAGGCCGAGTCCTGGTAAACTGCCCAAAAGGTACGAAAGGTCCGTTAAGGATTTCTCCTTAACTCGATCATTGGCCTTAGTAGCCAAGAACCCTAATCGACGAGTTAAATCTGGGCCGAGTCCTGGTAAACTGTCCTTAGGCCCGATCTTACGAGAGTTCTCAACAGGTTTTCTCTAAATCGTTTGAAGAGCTCCTCTCAAACCTTTTTAAAACCTACGAAAATTCTCAAACAGGTCCTCTCTAAAAACGTTTGAAGAGCTCCTCTCAAAACCTTTTTATACCTACGTCCCACACTTGTCATTTTTTTTTATCAAAGAACTATACAGTCAAGACTGTAAAAATTGATAATTACGGTGACAAATACAAAATTACTTTCATTACAACCACCTCGGAAACGGCCGAGACCTCAAGTTTTATAAAAAAACTAAAATCTAAATCAAAACCGGATCTCTTACAAAACTGAATCTGAACATAAATCAGGCAGACCTGGGATGAACCACGGTCTTCACACTAGTCTTGATATCAACCTTCACAATCTGGTCTCCCTCGATCTCATGATCCACATTCAGGACGGCTCTGTCAAGATTAAGAGAAGGATAAACAAGAGCAATTTGATCAAGTGCAAGATCGAAGCCGTCTCCTGCCATTTCCAAAGCGAGATCGGCGGCAGTCCGCGCTTCTTTCTTAGATTTTATCAGCTCAGCACGGGTTTGGGCAAGCTCTTTCTCAAGCACGGCGCATCGATCTTCAGGAGTGGAACTAGTCCCAGCCTTGTTCTCCTTGAATTTTTTCAGCGACGCCATGAGCTCTTGAATCCGATCCTCCAACCTTTTAATTGTATCTTCAGCAATCTCCCTCTCTCCTTCAAGCACTCCAATCCGATCGTTCAGCTGACCGATACGAACAGTGCTATCCTCGATCTGCGACTTAGCAGAATTATGGGATTTTTCAAGATCATCCACATAAGCCTTCAAAGTCTTCAGGTCGTTCAGAGTGTTACCCAGGACTTTATTCTTTTCTGCCAGTTCTTTCAGAGCATGGAATAACTTGGCCCTCTCACTGGTTACCAACTCTGAAAAACAAATAAAAGTCAATAAGGAAGATAAAAAAGAACGGCAAACGAACTCCAGATAGAACACCTCACCTTCATGACGACGTTCCATCTCCTCCCTCTGCAATTTGGTAACGTCGGCCAAGTGAACGAACAGCTTTGCGGCCGCACTAACTGGATCGGTAAGGTATTCCTCCATGTTCTTTTCCATAAAACTCGCATCCACGGGAACAGGAGTTGCTTTCTTAGAAGATCTATGCCCTTTGGAAGACTTAGAATCTGTTGGAATCATCACCTTCTTCTTCTTCGCCTGCTTTGGAGAGGCTCCCTCATTCACCGGTTTTCTCTTCCGATGCTGAAGATCTTCCCCAGGATTCTCCTGCAGCTGTTCCTCGTGGACGGTCCTGATCGGGGAAACATGAACGGCACCGCTTAAATCGGGAATATTTTCTGGAACTTCTGGGTTCACATGATCACCTTCCTCGACCCCCAGATTCTCCAACGCTAACCTTCTCAATTGAGCAATCCTACTTCCTGCCATCGTATCTGAAAACAAAGAAAAAATTGAACGAATTAGTCAAAATCATCAACAATTATCTGCCAAAAGATAAATTGACAGACCAAAATACGACCCTACCTAGAACCCCCATAACCTTTCTTCTGGTAGCACATTTAACCAGACGATCGACAGGAATACCTCGATATTTATGCTTGGTATAGGGCACTTGAGATTAAATAAACAACAAAATATCTCTGGTCAGGATATCAGCACGGCAAAGATGAGATTCGCCGACATGATAGGATCTAGGAGATCGGTTATAATGACCGAGTCCCCATCCTATGGGAAACTTAGTAGACACCAAAGTTTGCCCATCCGAATCAAATCTCCCCACATGGTCAATTGCCTCACTATTCACTGGTTCCACAAAATAAAAAAGCTCCTTCCACCTCCCCTTCAGCGAATCTGAATAAGCCCGGAAAATCTTGGCACCTTTCAGAGACCGAAGGCTCACATGCTCCCAAGCGTTCCCTTCCTCGCCTCTTTCTCTATTCCTATTCACCTCAAACAAATGAAAAAATAGATCGGCGGACACTGGACGATCAAGTTCAAGGCATATCAATTCAAAGGCTCGAAGAAACGCCCAACCATTGGGATGAAGTTGCGAAGGTGCCAATTCCAATCTCGCCAAAACAGTCTGTTGAAGATTAGTAAACGGTGGACGAATATGCATATCGGATACCAATACATCATACATGACAAATTTCAAGGATCCTGGCCAGGTCGCTGCGTGCTCATCGGATCTCATTCCCTCAACGTTCCAAAGTCGGCCCCGAATGGATAACTTATTTACAAAAGTGCTCATATCTTCCCCTGCTTCGTACAGAGATCTTGTTTCAGTAACAGAAGAAGCGACCCAATTTAGAATACGAGGAACATTCACGTCATAAGGCATAGAAAGATCGACTCGCCCCGGACCAGTGCTAGAATAACCATCAGTCAAAGCAGATATACGATCGTCAGCCTCGGCAGCTAAGTCAACGGCAAATTCCTGAGTATGCGAAGACCCTTGCTCATCATCGGAACACATCGATTCAGAAGACGCCGTCTCCACCACGACGACATCGGTCTCCGTATTTTTTACACCAACGATAGCCACATCCTCAGAAGACTGCTCCCCATCATCAGAAGTATGACGACCAACCTCAGGATCGTCCTCCACTTGTTCGCTAGTCGGGGCTGAATCAGGATGATCTTGAACTTCGGGAATAACCGGGACAGTGTCGGAACGACGACCATCGACATTCTCTCCACTAGAGGCCATCACGCTCGCAAGTTGCGGGGGTTGCTGGGAAATCTGCCTACGAGTTTTTTTGGTAACCGCCAGTTTTAAAACCTGCAGGAATGGGGGCATGGGAAAGTCAGGAGTAACGACCTAACGGGTCCGTACCGATCTTAAAACCGACCTGACAACCCCCACCCTGTGGCAACTAAAGAAATAGGGGCAAATATGACTATTCGAAGAAAAAACAAGCAAAGAGATTGAGAAAAGAACTAACCTCGCACAAACAATGCTCTCACTGATAAATCTTCTGCAAAAATCGAGCACTTGAACCCACTGGAATGGTGAAACTCTAGCCGCTATCCTCCTGATCGACGAACTTAAACTCGGATATGAAGATCGGTATGCAGAGCAAATTGGCAATCAGGAATAAAGCAGGGAACCTAACCCCTATTTATAGTGGGCCTCGCAGAACTGGATTGGGCCCAAATCGAATCGACCCATCCCATCGAAGGCTTTCGACACACGCACACACCTACCAAAGCGTCACCATCATTAGCCGCCATTGGGAAACGCGCTCTGACAAGCGCAATAAATGCAAAGGCACCATTTCGAAATTCGAATTTATTATAACGGTCAAAATTCACTTCATCACTATCAAACCATACTCGAGATCGGTAAGAAAGACCGCTTCGTATCTCATCAGACATCGGACAGATAAGATCGCCTCCCCATCTCGTAGCAACGTCTGAAATATCACTGCTCATTCAGAGATCATGAAGAAGTGATCGTAATCTCGTCAAAGTCAAGATCGCCTCTAAGACGACCAGACTTGGGGGGCAACTGTTATGGTTAGTCTTTTGACCACATACACCCCTTCTTTCGGCTCTATTCACACCACACAAAAGCCCAATATCAAAGGGCCCAGTCCGAACATCAATGGCTCAGATCAAACCACCAGATCGGACGGTCCTAATTCATTGGAATCAACCCCACCTCACTCTATAAATACAACATTCATTGCCTCATTAATGGTAAGCAGACTCATATTTATCACTTAATTAAGACTATTCCACTGACTTTAGCATCGGAGTAATATTGCAGGTACAACACCAGCAGGATCGGACACGATCATTGACTAAGGATATCAACCACTAACTACCTCGGACCACCCTTCAAGGTCGGAAGTACAGTGCAGAACAGTTTCCATATGGACAAGGGAGGAAGTTCTCAATTAGGGGTCCCTAGTCCCTAGTCCCCACCCACCAAAAGCCCAACCAATGATAGCTTAGGTCAAGAAATTGTTATCGCCTTGTAGATGGAGTTTGTAGAAACAACAAATTATATATATTAGAAAAGCCAAAAGCCATTAAGAATCCAAATAAAATCAATGTGTGCATATGTAGTACTAGTGGTCCTAGAAACCAAATGGTTGGCAGCTCATGTGCTTGGTATGGACGACATTGCCTCTTTCCTATAATGAGGACCTAATCTTTGTCCTAGTTGCACCTTCCCTTTTCTATCCTAAATAAACGTAAAGAGAAAATGCTAAAGTGCAAACTTTGTCTACTAAGTGATACTCTTTTGATATACGATCAAATTATACGCTAGATCGAGCAGCTGCATAATTTATCCTTTTGTTTGCAGCATAGTTTCTATTTCCAGTTGATTCTTTGGCAAAAGGTAAATTTCACCTGTAATTAATGATAATGCATACGCATTGCGCAAACAGCTCATCACACCACGATTTATATTTTGACCAAAGTAATCATCGCACCACGATTGAAATATTAGGAACTTATAATAGTATATATCATGTCTAAACTTTAGCTTTTTTACCCGAGAGCGATGATTTGAGTCTCTTCCAACTTAACTAAGGTCACGGGTTCGAATATAGCCTTAAAAAAGCAGCAGTGATAAATCTCTTAAGGGATAACTTGTTGAATCTTGCGGGGGAGACCGCTGCAAATACTTAAACAAGAAGCACATGAAGAAGAACATGAAGATGGTTGCACATATAAATTCCATAGCGTGTGTGTAAACACTAAGCTTTAGGTTCGATTTGCCCCCACCAGTTTATGTAAATAAGATGCAATGGGTAAGCCGACGAATCCTCTTCAAGATACTTTGGAATCCTCGATGTGTTTTGCACAATCACACCAAACATTGATCAATAGTAGTTTACAAAACAATTTCTCCTCAATGTTAGTTTAGAGAAAAGAAGAAATGATTAGAAATAATTTTGCGTCAGGTAAGCATGAATTTTGTATTCTATTATCTGCCCAAAAGTGTCTCTATTTTATTGAGAAACTCATGTCACTTAGTGAAGGGAAACAACTCTTTAAAAGAGTCTCTATCAGTGGCATCGATTATGTACCATTAGCACACACAACATTTCACACATAATACTCTGGTCTGATGGTTAAGCGACACACCATTTAGTGTGGAGTCACAAGTTTGATTCCGGCATGTGCCAATTTCGCAACATTTAATTTTCATTTTAGCCTGACCAATCTAAACGCAACTTTGATGTACACAAAGTCATATCTTTTAAACAAATTACAATCTTCCAAATATATATTTTGGAAATTTCTTTAACAGAGTTTTGCCGCCTATTGTGATTCTATCCAACTCGAATGATTAGTCTCTGCAGTTGCCGGTAGAAGATACCCAGTTTATACAAAAAACAAAGTCATACTTTTTTATATGGGTAAAAAAGCCAGTTTATTTACCAACCTCATATTCTGAGAGCATATTCTGCTAGTAAAACTGCGTATGTGTCAGTTTATTTACATCGGAAAATAGTCAATCAGACCCACTTGGCTGAAGGGAAAATATTTGTCAATCTACTGAATCATGATTAGCTGAGTTCATATAAGCTTAACTAAGATCTAAAGAGGTCACGTCAGCTAACTTCTTATAAATTGTGAATAAGATCTACTAAATCTAGATCGACTAACTCCTGCTCGACTGTCGACTGACGTCCAAATGACTGGTTCCTAGTCGAGTAAATACAAAAACAATTGCTTAAGACATAATGGCCAAATATGACTACGGGATTGAGGTAAACTGTTGAGGAGTAGCTGTTGTTCATGATCAGCTGACGTAGAATTTGCCGACAAAGAATCAGCTTACACAAAATCAGCTGAGCGTAGTTGCTAAGTCTTAATTGGCTTGGAGGTTGTTATTTGGTCTTAGTGGACTCGTGTGATGGTTTATTAGAGGGCCAAAATTATTATTATATTATTTATGAAAAGATCGAATCATTATGAAAAATAGCAAGTCAAACTATAGTAACCCTTTTCTAAATTTGCAGGAAGTGGAGATAAGGGGTTTGCCACTCGGAATCAAGGGATAATAAGTTCTAAAAATGTGCACCCACTCTGTTGAAAAAATGATATGGAGAACAAGAGCTAAATGGTGGTTAATTATATGTTTTAGTGGATTAGCCTATATTCTAGTTGGTTAACAAGATATGTGATTTTATGCCAGTTGTCAAAGTCAAGGACAAGCATAAAGCCTATATTCTTAGAAATAGAATTACGGAGAACATGGTTAGTGTTGGAATTCTTTTTTTTTTTTTTAACTTGAGAGTAAATTGTAAAAAGTCCCACATCGGATAGACCAAGAACCTATCCTCACTCATTGGACTATATATGGAGATCTTCTCCTCACTTGTTCTTCACACCAAAAAGTTGTGGATCAAGAGTTTTCTCAATTTTTTCTCTCTTCTCCCTAAATCATTTCTAGTTCTTTGAAAGCTTGAAGCATTTCCAAGATAAGAGTGGTTTTTATAACCATATTGAAGGTGTATATCTTAGAGCTAATTTCTCACAGTGCAGTGGAAATTAGTAACAGTTGTCTGGGCTGTTTTATCCTGGGGACGTCGTGGTTGATAGCCTACCTGCACCTTGGAGTAGTGCCACGAAACGTCTTAAAGAAAGCGACCTAGTCCGCGACTCATCCCAGTAATCTCTTCGGCTTGATTTCGAAAACATTGTTGTTTAGGGGAAAGTTCTGGCTAGGAAAGACTTGGTTTCTAAGCGTTTCCATTGTGACCCACCTCTCTTTCCTGGGAACCTACTCGGAATAACAATTTTAAGACGTTTCAATTCAGCCATGACAACCGAAGAAATTACTGGTGTTGGTTCCAAGAATTTTTATCCGAGGATTTCCCCCCATTCTTGTATAGATGTGGGTATTGGAAAATTTTTATTCCTTGCCCACTTTTTCCACTATTTTCTGTATTACAGAAAGAAATTAGGATAGGAATATATAATCCATTCAAAGTTGGAATAAGGGTATCCATTGCTATTTCACAAATTGCCGTCTGTAACATCGATGAATTGGGTAAAGGTACGAAAAGAGAGTCTACTTCGGACTTCAACAAACTATTCCGGTTTGAAGGAGCTCACTTCAAACGTTGGCAGCAAAAGATGCTTTTCTTCTTGACTGTGAAAAAGGTTGCCAATGTTTTGACTGATGAGTGTCGAGTGGCAGATGAGACTGCTGAACAGGATGAAAGAGCCAAAACTGCAAAAGAAATACTCCTACGGAAGGAGCATGACTATCTCTGTAAGAATTTTATTCTTAATGGGCTTGCTGATGATCTTTATGATTATTATAGCACTTGCAAGTCTGCCAGGGATATGTGGAATGCTCTGAAAAAGAAATATGATACTGAAGAAGCGGGTGCTAAGAAATATGCTTTGAGCCGCTATCTCAACTACAAGATGACAGATGAAAAATCTGTAGAGACTCAGTCACATGAGATACAGAAAATAGCTCATGAAATTATCTCTGAAGGCATGGCCTTAGATGAACAATTTCAAGTAGCTGTTATTATTGACAAACTCCCTCCTGCTTGGAAGGATTTCAAGAATTCTCTCAGGCACAAGACCAAAGAGTTTTCTTTGGAAAGTTTGATTACCCGACTCCGAATTGAGAAGGAATCTTGGAAACAAGATCAGAATGATGAAGTCTTGTTTGTTTCAAACAAGAAAGCAGGAGCGGTTCTGAAGCCAACTGGCAAACCTTTCAAGAATCAAAACCGTAATCAGATTCAAAAGAACCGCAACAACAAGAATGGGATCCTTCCAAAGTCCTCAAATGCTAAGCCTCAACCTCCACCACAACCTAAGAATGATGCTGCTCCTCTATTCACTTGTTTCAATTGTGGGAGACCAGGTCATATGGCACGCAAGTGTAGGAACAGGCCTAATCCTACTCCGCAGGCTAACCTGACAAAAGAGCAGCATTTTACTGCTATGATTTCTGAAATCAATCTTGTTGGTGGAACTAAGGATTGGTGGTTGGACACAGGATCATCTATCCACATGTGCAACAATCGTGCTATGTTCAAAACATACACTGCTGTTGATGATAAGAAAGTGTTGCTGGGCGATGCTCACACCACTATTGTTGCTGGTATTGGAGATGTGGAACTGAAATTCACTTCTGGAAAGATTTTGATCCTGAAAGATGTGAAGCACACTCCAGAGATAAGGAAGAATCTAGTTTCTGGTTTCCTTCTGAATAAGGCAGGATTCAGTCAAACTATTGGGGGGGATTTATTTACTTTGACCAAAAATAATGTATTTGTTGGGAAAAGGTACGCCACTGATGGCATGTTTAAGCTGAATGTTGAAATGAATAAAACTTCTCCTTTTGCTTATATGCTGTGTGATTTTAATATTTGGCATGCTCGTTTTTGTCATGTTAATAAGCGCATTATTTTGAACATGAGCAACTTAGGATTAATTCCTAAATTATCTTTAAATGATTTTCAAAAATGCGAATTTTGTAGTCAAGCAAAAATTACGAAAACATCTCATAAATCAGTAATGAGAGAATCTGAACCCTTGGATTTAATTCATTCTGATATATGCGTGATAGGCCGCAAGTGCACGGTTCTATCGCGTAATAGAAAGTATCGATCCACAGGGAGTATTTTGCGATTACTAATCTAATTTTCGATGTTGATTAGCTGAAAGGAATCGTTTAAATAAAGAGAGTATTTTTGTTTTGTAAAATTCAGAATAAAAGACGCATTGGGATCGTGGTTAGACCACAATGATGGAAATAAACAACCCTTTAACTATTCTCTATCTTATTTTGAAATTGTTTTAAGGACAAGGTATTCTTTTGGTGTAATTCAAGCTTCCTTTCAGAATGCAAGAATGTGTCTCGAAACAATGATCAAGCCTATTCTCGTGGTTGATTATCGCAGGGACCCATTAAGCACAACCTTATTGTCCCAAGGCTAGCAATGCTATTCTCATGCTTTGCTTTGCCTTGTCTAATTCCATTTGTTCCAATATCAAACTTCACCTCTCGGTACTTCGTTTGATATTTGTTTTATAGAAATTTAGTTTGATGAAATTAGATTAAAATCAAGTTTTAAATAAGATAGAGTTTAGTCTTGGATTTGTTTAGGGACCCATCATTGGATTGTTGTGTCCCACAATCCCAAGACTAAAGAAGTCTACTAACTCATGATCATAGTAGACAAGGGGTAGAAGAGAATGACATAAAGATAAATGACATAGAATTAAAATGGCAAAATGTAAATGACAAGAATGTAAATAAAGAAATAAAGTACCGAATGTAAAAGAACTGAAATATAAAAGAACTGAAATATAAAAATGCTAGAAGATAAATGGCAAAAAAATAAAGAACAAGAAAGTAAAGGAAAGCAAGTAAATAAGAACTAAAATGAGAGCAAAAACTTAGATAAACTTTGAGTGTAATTTTCAAGTATGCAAAAGTTCCATTACAGCTGAAATGAGGTCCTATTTATAGCCTAGGATCAGTAGATAAAGGATTAAATTCGAATTACAAGCCATAATGAAAGAATTGGAAGAGTTTTGTAACATTTTTAACTTCAGATAAAGGTGCACGGACCATGCTGCTGGGGTGCACGGACCGTGCGTGCCGTAAAACTTGTAAAATTCTGATTCAGCATAGGGAGCACGGACCATGCGTGTAGGGAGCACGGACCGTGCGTAGTCTTCAAACTCTCAAGCTTCTGCAACGTACAGTGCGCACGGACCATGCTTGTGGTGCGCATGGACCGTGCGTGTCTTGAGTCTTTTCAGCTACTTTCTGTAACAGTGAGCACGGACCATGCGTGTAGTAGGCACGGACCGTGCGTGAACACTTAATTCTTGGCTTCATTTGCATGATTTTGCTCCTTGGTCCTTGAACTTTTATTCTTTGCCTTTAATCACGTGAATTTCTTCCATTCCTTCAATATTTGATCCTGAAAATAGAAACCAACATTTTGTAGTAAAATAGCTCCAAAGTGAAACTAAAATTCTACAATTTTTATTTAATTCAAATGCTAAAAACATAGTAAAATTAGACTTATCAAACTCCCCCATGCTTGAATCTTTGCTTGTCCTCAAGCAATTTACAATCAAAACCAGCAGCACAAATTAGTAGAAGCAATTTGTTCATTAAAGCTCAATCATATATATTTTTCAAGGACTTTGTTCTCAGGGTGCACTTATCACACTTTTCTATGCTTTTCATGAATTTTTCAACCCAACAACTGCTCCAAGTGAGTGTGTGCACTCATAGGTCCGGTCCAGTTACCAAGATAGTCACAAAAGTTTCGCTTTGCCTTACTTAGAAATTGCCTTCCTAGATTGTGCTTCACTTGATTACAAAGATAAAACAAATTTTACAATTGATCCACATTTTGTGGTCAGGGCACACTTAAGATTTTTCAGTTGCTTTACTTTTTGAATTCTCCACTCAGCAAAAACAGCCTAGTTTAGATATATTACCCTGACTTCAGGGCATACTTTTGATTTTTCAGCTGTTCCGCTTTTTTGAATTTTCCAATCAGCAAAAACAACCTAGTATATGTATATTACCCTGACCAACTTGCTTAATTTCTATTTTTCTTTGTTGTGTCAAGTTTAGCACAATTGTCGGTTGACTAAAACAAGCTCAGCTTTGACTAGCTTTTGAACTATTTGGCTTCCTTTCAAGACATTGAGTTTAAGTGTAAAAACAGATGTCAGTTTAGAAAACAATTCAAGAAAAAAAAATTGTGTTTACGTGTACAAATTCATCACAGAACTTAGCCTTTATTTTTTTTATTTTTTTCTTTCTTTTTCTACTAATAAGCGCTGCATCAAAACATTTATCTCAATAAAACAGCAACAATACAAAGCATGGGAAAGAAATCCAGTCTCAACGCTTATAAGAAAACAAAATGACAGAAATTAAATAACAAAGGGTAAAGTACCCCGCCCATGCTTGGACCAGACATTGTCCTCAATGATATAAAATTAAAAACACAAGAGAGGGGTAAAGAAAGCTCACATTGACTAGCATTTGTAGCTTTTCTTCTTATTCCAGCAAAATAAAACAAAGGTAAACCTGTGGGTTGCCTCCCACGCAGCGCTCTTTTAACGTCATTAGCTTGACGCTTGTCTTTCAATACATCAACCTGGATCTTTTTTCGCAAGAGGTGCTGATTTTTCTCCAACTTAGGCTTCAATGCCCAAGTTTTTAATGGGAGGGTTTTCATTCAACAATTTGTCATCAGTTTGAGTTTTCTCAGCCACATTTTCATTCTTGCTTTTTAGGAAACCTGTTTTCATCCCATCATTTGAATATGGCTCAAAAATGCATTCTTCCACACAATGGTCTATTATATCAACCCTGCAACAAGAATCCTCAAGAGAAGGGCTTTTCATAAGGTTAGCAAAATCAAACTCAATTTTCTCCTTACCCACATTAAGAGAAAGTTTACCATTTTTAACATCAATGATGGCCCCAGCTGTAGCAAGGAAAGGTCTCCCCAAGAGAATTGGAACTTGGGAGTCCTTTTCCATTTCCATCACCACAAAATCAGCCGGTATTTACAATTGTCCTACCTTGATAGGAACATCCTCTAAAATTCCAACCGGGTATTTGATGGAACGGTCTGCTAATTGCAATGACATCTTTGTGGGTTTGAGTTCACCTACGCCTAGTCTTTTAAAAATGGATAGAGGCATTAGACTCACACTAGCTCCTAGATCACACATGGCTCCCTCAATACTCTCAGTCCCAATCACACATGGAATGGAAAAACTTCCAAGATCTTTGAGCTTAGGAGGCAATTTATTTTGTATGATAGCACTACATTCTTCCGTCAAAGCTATTGTCTCATTGTCATCTATTTTTCTTTTTTTAAACAAAATCTCTTTCAAATATTTAGCATAAGATGGCATTTGAGACAAAGCTTCAGTGAAAGGAATGTTTATGTAGAGCTTTTTCAAAAGATCCACGAATTTTTTAAATTGCTCCTCAACTTTGGATTTGGCCAATCTTTGGGGGAAGAGTATGGGTGGTTTGTATGGTGGTGGAGAGACATAAGGTTTTTCTTTTTGTTCTTCTACCACCTCACTTTGTTCATTTTCTTTCTCACTCACATTTTTCTCATTGGTGCCCTTTGGTTCCTCTAATTGTTTTCCACTCCTAAGGGTGACAGCGTTTATTTGGGCTTTAGGATTTGGTTCTGGCTGTCTAGGGAAGTTGCCGGTGGTTCTAGAGGATGAAGCGACTTGTTGAGCCACTTGAGTGATTTGATTTTCAAGCATTTTGTTGTGTGTGGCTATGGAATCAACCTTTGATGTTAACTTGACAAGAGTATCATTCAAAAAAGAAGTTTGATTTTTGAACTCTTCATTTTCCTTAGTTTGAGTTAACACAAAGTTTTCCAATATAATTTCCAAGTTGGATTTTTGAGGACTTTTTTGAAAATTTTGAAAACCAGGTGGTGTTCTAGCCGCTGGTTGAAAAGAGGGGTTGGATGGAGGATTCTTATAGGAAAAATTTGGATGATTCCTCCATCCAGAATTATAAGTGTTTGAAAAAGGATCCCCCTTTTGAGCATTAGATTGTTAAATAACATTAATAGACATCCCTAGTTGGCATTCAACACCAGTGTGGCCAACAACACCACAAATTTCACAGGGTGGTACAGAAGGAGTAGAAGGTGAAATAGCATTTACACTCAGCTTATCAAATTTAGCAAACAATGCATCTACCTTAGAAGCTAAATGATCAAGAGTAGAGACTTCATACTTACCTGGCTCTTTCTTTGATGGAGGTGTAGCAGTGATGGCTCTCTCACCTGTCCACTGGTAGTGATTTTGAGCCATGTCTTCAATCAGTGCATAAGCCTCTTCAATGTTCTTGTTCATTAGAGCTCCACCCGCAGCAGCATCCACGGTCATTTTAGTAGTGTAAAGCAAACCATTATAGAAAGTGTGTATGATCAACCACTTCTCTAGTCCATGAAGGGGGCATAGCCTTAGCATTTTTTGAAACGCTCCCAAGCATCATAAAGAGATTCCCCATCATTTTGAGTGAATCGTGTGATTTGATTCCTCAGTTGAGCAGTTTTGCTTAGGGGAAAGAATCTAGCAAGGAATGCTTGCCTTAGTTGATCCCAAGTTGTGACAGATTCATTAGGTAATGAGTGAAGCCAAGCTCTAGCTCTGTCCCTCAATGAGAAAGGGAAAAGTTTTAGCCTTATAGCTTCTGGAGTCACTCCATTTAATTTTAGAGTGCCACAATATTCAAGAAAAATAGAGACATGAAGATTTGGGTCATCAGTAGCAGTACCAGAGAATTGGTTCTGCTGGACCATAGAAAGCAAAGAAGGTTTAAGCTCAAAATTGTTTGCATCAATATTAGGATGCACAATAACTGCATGTGGCTCAGCCGTAGAAGGCGTAGCATACTCTTTAAGAGTACGATTTGGATTAGCAGCCATTTCTTCGTTATTGCGCAGTTCTCTCCTTCTTTGGTGTAAGAATCTTTCAATCTCAGGAATTGGTTGAACAATATCTTCGAGATTTCAGACTCTTCGCATTCAAGAATGAGAGAATCCAAAAGAAAAGTAACAAAATAAAAGAAAACACAAATTTTCAGTCTAACCGGTACCAAAAGGTTGATTAATATCACTACTCCCCGGCAATGGCGCCAAAAACTTGATAGGCCGCAAGTGCACGGTTCTATCGCGTAATAGAAAGTATCGATCCACAGGGAGTATTTTGCGATTACTAATCTAATTTTCGATGTTGATTAGCTGAAAGGAATCGTTTAAATAAAGAGAGTATTTTTGTTTTGTAAAATTCAGAATAAAAGACGCCTTGGGATCGTGGTTAGACCACAATGATGGAAATAAACAACCCTTTAACTATTCTCTATCTTATTTTGAAATTTTTTTAAGGACAAGGTATTCTTTTGGTGTAATTCAAGCTTCCTTTCGGAATGCAAGAAAGTGTCTCGAAACAATGATCAAGCCTATTCTCATGGTTGATCATCGCAGTGACCCATTAAGCACAACCTTATTGTCCCAAGGCTAGCAATGCTATTCTCATGCTTTGCTTTGCCTTGTCTAATTCCATTTGTTCAAACTCTCCAGCTTCTGCAACGTACAGTGCGCACGGACCATGCTTGTGGTTCGGACGGACCGTGCGTGTCTTGAGTCTTTTCAGTTACTTTCTGTAACAGTGAGCACGGACCATGCGTGTAGTAAGCACGGACCGTGCGTGAACACTTAATTCTTGGCTTCATTTGCATGATTTTGCTCCTTGGTCCTTGAACTTTTATTCTTTGCCTTTAATCACGTGAATTTCTTCCATTCTTTCATTATTTGATCCTGAAAATAGAAACCAACATTTTGTAGTAAAATAGCTCCAAAGTGAAACTAAAATTCTACAATTTTTATTTAATTCAAATGCTAAAAACATAGTAAAATAAGACTTATCACTGCGAATTGGACGGAACGTTAACTAGAAATGGTAAACGTTATTTTATCACTTTTATTGACGATTGCTCGGACTACACTTTTGTATACCTTATGAAAAATAAAAGTGAAGCGCTTGACATGTTCAAAGTTTTTGTAAACGAAGTTGAAAATCAATTTAGCAAAAAGATAAAGCGTTTTCGAAGTGATGGAGGAACTGAATTTGATTCCCAAATGTTTAATGATTTTTATAAATCAAAGAGAATCATACATGAAACGACTGCACCATATTCTCCTGAAATGAATGGTAAAGCAGAAAGAAAGAATAGAACTTTTACCGAATTGGTAGTTGCTATTATGCTCTATTCTGGAGCTGCATCTCACTGGTGGGGGGAAATTTTGCTAACTATATGTTATGTCCTGAATAGACTTCCAAAGTCTAAGTGCAAAATTTCTCCTTATGAGATAATAAAGAAAAGACAACCAAATGTGTCTTATTTCCGAATCTGGGGTTGCTTGGCTTATGTCAGGATCCCAGATCCAAGAAGAGTTAAACTCGCCAGTAGAGCCTATGAATGTGTATTTATTGGGTATGCAGTAAATAGTAAAGCTTACAGGTTCTATGACTTTAAAGCTAAAGTGATCATAGAGTCAAATGATGTTGGCTTTTATGAAAATGAATTCCCTTTTAAATCTAGAAATAGTAGGGGCACTGGAACTAGTCAAGTTTCTGTGCCTAGGAACGTTGAAAACAACGAGCAAAGGGAAATAGAACCTCGAAGAGGTAAGAGAGCACGTGTTGATAAGGACTATGGACCCGACTATTTGGTCTATACGTTAGAAGAGGATCCAACTAGCATTTAAGAAGCATTGTCTTCTTTGGATGCCGATTTGTGGCAAGAAGCCATCAATGATGAGATGGATTCTCTAGAATCTAACAAGACATGGCACTTAGTGGACTTGCCCCCTGGTTGCAAACCCATTGGTTGTAAATGGATTTTGAAAAAGAAACTCAAACGTGATGGCACTGTTGATAAATACAAGGCTCACCTTGTAGCCAAAGGTTTTAGACAAAGAGAGAATATAGATTTCTTCGACACATATTCACCTGTTACTAGAATCACATCCATAAGGGTACTAATTTCGTTGGCCGCAATTTACAATTTGGAAGTACACCAAATGGATGTTAAAACTGCTTTTTTAAATGGTGAATTAGAAGAAGAAATCTATATGGAACAACCTGAAGGGTTTGGAGTTCATGGGCAAGAACAGAAGGTCTGTAAGTTGGATAAGTCTCTGTATGGTCTCAAGCAAGCTCCTAAACAATGGCATGAAAAGTTTGATAATTTGATTATATCGAATGGGTTTAAACTGAATGAAAGTGACAAATGCATTTATTACAAAACTGAGAATGACATTTGCACTATCATATGTCTCTATGTAGACGACTTACTCATATTTGGATCAAACATTCATGCTGTTAATAAAGTGAAATCACTGTTGTGCGACAACTTTGATATGAAAGACCTCGGAGAAGCCAGTGTAATACTTGGTATTAAGATCACTAGGTCTGAAAAGGGAATTTCTTTGGATCAATCTCATTACATTGAGAAGATCTTAAAGAAATACAATTACTTTGATTGTAAACCTGCATGTTCACCATATGATCCGAGTGTCAAGCTATTTAAGAACACTGGTGACAGTGTAAGACAAACGGAATATGCGAGCATCATTGGCAGCCTAAAGTATTCCACTGATTGTACTAGACCAGACATTGCCTATGTTGTGGGATTATTATGCAGGTTTACTAGTCGACCTAGTATAGAGCATTGGCATGCTATTGAGAGAGTCATGAGATACCTTAAAAGGACCATGAATCTCGGATTACATTATCAGAGATTTCCAGCTGTACTTGAAGGGTACAGTGATGCTGATTAGAATACTCTATCAGATGATTCCAAAGCAACCAGTGGCTATATTTTCAGTATAGCTGGTGGTGCCGTCTCATGGAAATCTAAGAAACAGACCATATTGGCCCAGTCCACTATGGAGTCTGAAATGATTGCACTAGCATCCGCTAGTGAAGAAGCTAGTTGGTTAAGATTCCTACTTGCAAAGATTCCCTTATGGGAAAAACCGATGCCAGCTGTGTTGATCCACTACGATAGTACCGCGGCTATTGCAAAAATAGAGAACCGCTATTTTAACGGTAAGAGACGACAAATACGTCGTAAGCACAACACTGTGAAAGACTGTCTCACAAAAGGAGCTGTGAGAGTGGATCATGTACGCACTGATCAGAACTTAGCTGATCCTTTGATGAAAGGATTAGCTAGGGAGAAAGTACAAAATACATCTCAAACCAAAAACTACTTTTTAAATTCAAGTGGGGGATTGTTGGAATTCTTTTTTTTAACTTGAGAGTGAATTGTAAAAAGTCCCACATCGGATAGACCAAGAACCTATCGTCACTCATTGGACTATATAAGGAGATCTTCTCCTCACTTGTTCTTCACACCAAAAAGTTGTGGATCAAGAGTTTTCTCCTCAACTTTTTCTCTCTTCTCCCTAAATCATTTCTAGTTCTTTGAAAGCTTGAAGCATTTCCAAGCTAAGAGTGGTTTTTATAACCATAAGAGTGGTTTTTTTATAACCATAAGAGTGGTTTTTATAACCATATTGAAGGTGTATATCTTAGAGCTGATTTCTCACAGTGCAGTGGAAATTAGTAACAGTTGTCTGGGCTGTTTTATCCTGGGGACGTCGTGGTTGATTGCCTACCTGCACCTTGGAGTAGTGCCACGAAACGTCTTAAAGAAAGCGACGTAGTCCGCGACTCATCCCAGTAATCTCTGCGGCTTGATTTCGAAAACATTGTTGTTTAGGGGAAAGTTCTGGCTAGGAAAGACTTGGTTTCTAAGCGTGTCCATTGTGACCCACCTCGCTTTCCTGGGAACCTACTCGGAATAACAGTTAGCTAGCAAGCATTGTCGTTTGGCCTCTAGCTTAGCCATTTGTGGAGATATCAATATGAGCCTACCAAGTCAAGGACGTGCAAAAGTGCCTTTTTCATTTAATATAGGATTATGGAGAACATGGTCAGTTGCTGTGGTGTTATATGTGGTATTCTTATGGTGAAGAGGGTTCAAATCTTCCTCTTGGTATTTTTTTATAGAATAATTGGCGATTATAATGGAAAGCACACATGGAATACCATTCCACCTTTTTTTGGCTTATCACTCGGTCATTCACGAGAATCAATACGAGAATCTTGGTGATTATGCAGGAGAGAAACAATAGATACCAACTCCACCTACTGCAACTAATTAAACAATGATTTCGGCACGACGAAGCAAACGTACTAAGTGCCGCTTCAAGAGGTAGTAACGCGAACAATACAACACGGTCCAACTCCATCCTTAGTTCCAAATCTTGTCCAATCGATAGTGATTGTGAGTAGATTGATTGTCCCTCAATTGATTATCTCAATATGATATCTTAGGTTATGCGAAGTCACTTTGACGTACAACTAAGGCCTTTATGTGCCCTTGTGTATGCAAAGCCATATATGGAATGGTCGTACAACTACGGCCTTTATATGCCATTACCAAGTGGTTTGAGATTCCTAATTTTACATTTTTTTACTAGAAGATGACATGTCCACCATTGAACATATTAGAAAATTTACTACCTAATGTGGAGAGGCTAATTAGAATGAATACCATAAGTTCAATTATTTACTTTGTGTTGCCAGGGAGAGCATTTACTTAGCATTTCTCTTTTCCTCCTAATGTTGGGGTAAGTTGGGAAGACATGGAAATGTTCTTTTTTTGGGTACATAATGAAAGACATGGAAATGTTCTTCTATGTGCTTCTAGAAGCAGAGTATATTGCAATAGTTTTGGGTAAGATGCTCCCACATTTGAAAGAGGTACTGCTTGCCTTCACCTTCCAAAATCTATATGATATTGTTATGGAATGGCTTTTTGCCATATACACCCGTTTTTTTGACATCTATTTACACCCCTTGTAGGCCCAATATCAAAAGGGCCCAGTCCGAACATCAAGGGCTCAGATCAAACCACCAGATCGGACCGTCCAGATTGAATCAACCCCACCCCACTCTATAAATACAACATTCATTCCCTCATTAATGGTAAGCGTTCTCTCATTTATTACTGTGTTAAGACTACTCCACTGACTTTGGCATCGGAGTGACTTTGCAGGTACAACACCAGCAGGATCGGATATGGTCATTGACTAAGGAGATTAACCACTAACTACCTCAGACCACCCTTCAAGGTCGGAAGTACAGTGCAGAACATTCCACTAACTACCTCGAACCACCCTTCAAGGTCGGAAGTACAGTGCAGAACATTGGCGACCACAGTGGGAGGTCTCAAACCAAGATCTTCTCCCCTCACCTTGATCAATGACGACTCGAAATCTTCGTTCTAAGGAAAACAGCCTCGTGGCGAGTATCCCCCCCGAGCCGATCCTGAGATTGGTCATCCCCCATTTGGCAGAACCTCATCCAACCCCAGAAGGATTCGTACAAAACCTTCCAGACTCCACTCAAGCGCAAGTTCAAAATCAAATTCCGAACTTCGATTTGGTCACCAGAAGCTCCGCAAGGAACCACGTACCTCCTCAAAATCCACTTTCTGCCCCGGCCGATGCTGTCCAACAGCTCGTCCTACTATTGAACCGACATGAAGCAGCAAACCAAGAGAGGAGTTACCGATTTACGGATCTCGAAGGACAGGTGGCGGAGCTCTGGGCCCGAAATATTCCGGATCAGGTCTCACCCGACCCGGATTCCCCCGAAAGAAGAAATTCGGCTTGAAAGCGCCATCGATCTCCACCCAGAAGGCGACATTACCATCGCTCTCCTCCTCATAGGCTCGGAAGGAATTTTTCCCGTTCGCCTCCAACCGGAGTGTACGTCGGAAGGGAAGACACTGATTATTCACCCCAAGTTCATTCTTCTCCGGCATCCTCTTCTCCTATGGAACGATCGCGGAGTAGAGAATATTCACCTCGAGGATATCGCCCTCATGACCGCAGGCACCCGCACCATTGGCACCGATCTCCGCCACGGGCTCAAACAACCAAGCGCAAAGGCCCTTTCACGGAAAAAATCGTCCGTTACCCGGTGCCCAGATATATCTCGAAAAACCACTAGAAGGCTTGAAGACCTATGACGGGACAGGCGACCCGGACAGACATTTAAGTTATTTTGACATAGTAATGCAGTATCGAAACGTCCCCGTAGAAATGAAATGCCGAATTTTCCCCCTAACATTGGGAAAAGTAGCCTCAGAATGGCCAAATTATTCTCAGCTAATTTTTCCCATTCCAAAAGCAAACCAAAAAACAAAAATGTCTTAGCGTCCATCATCCAAGAGAACTCCGAATCTTTAAGACAATATATAGAAAGATTTAACAAGGAAGCAGTTCAAGTTCGGAACCTCGATGATGCCTTCCGAGTTTACTTCATGGGGATGGGGCTGCGCCCCGGAAGCCCGTTCAAAAAACACATAAACACATGGGAGCCAGAGAACCTCCAAGATTTCCTCCAACTATCCCAATGCTTTATCAATGAAGAAGAAAGTGCCATGTTCGGTCAAAAACCACCAATGACCGAACCGTCCAAACCCCAAAATGAAAATGATCAAAAAAACGACGGCCGAGGCAACAGGGACCCCCGGCCTCGGAACCATCATCAATTCTATACCGAGCTCAATGTCACTCAGGCTCAAATTTTAGGTGAATGCTGGAACACGGAGTTAATAGACGAAAAATTTCCAAAATCACTCACCCATAGGTCGGGCCAGCGTTCTAATAAATACTGCCGATATTATCGGAGTAACGGTTACGACACCAACCATTGCAACGCCTTGAAAGATGACATTGAGGATATGATTAAAAGGGGAAAACTAGCGAGCTATGTAAACAAACCAGGGCGTCAAATTGGCGAGATTAAAGATGAACGGGAACAGGAACCCAGAGCAAGGGGAAAAACAAAGCCGAATCTGACGACGACGAACTTGACTCGAGGAAATCAAAAGGACGGTCCGTAATGATGATGATCGCAGGAGGTTTTGCCCACGGAGAATCCGAGAAAACAATGAAACGAAAATGGAAAGAGTTACTCAATATAGCCTCCACATCGGTCGCACAAACACCTTCAAACCGACCCCCTTTGTCTTTAGAGATGAAGACCTTCTAGATGGGAAGCCCAACTGTCATACCCTAATTTTGTCCGACTAGGTTTAAAACTCTAATTTTCCACAAAAATAAATAAATTGAGAAGTGTGGCGTTATTTTGAAGAGTGTGAAGAACATTGTGCATGCATTTTTGAGTTTTTAGGGCAAAAGGGTATTTTGGTCGTTTTCTAAAAATAAGATATTTTCTCATCAAAAATCATTGTGCAATTTTAGAGAAATTTATTTGAAGCAAAACATTTTGGTCATGTATATATGCATGCGCATGCATGCATGCATGCATTATGCACAAAAAAAATATTCAAAAAGGCATCAAAAAGGAATGTTCTACAAAAAGTTTCAAGATGTGATTTTTATGATATTTTTGGTCATGGTGATCTCATAAAATGGCATATTCTTCAAGATACTTTGTGTGTGGCTCAAAATGGTTAGATTTATGTACAATTATCATGAAAAGAATAATCAAAATTGAGAGGATAATTGGAGGGTTCATGGGTAGTACAATGGTACAATTGCCAACTTGCAAAACTTGGTGACCAAGGCCACACCCTACCCCAATGTTGCGCCATCCCCTCCCCATTTCCTCTCCAATTTTTCATTTTGTCCCTCATCATGTGTGTTTCAATCCTCACCCTCCATTCAAATTTTAAATGCAATCCTAGAGTGAGATGAGATGCACAATGACCTAAATACCCTTAAACCTAGTTGCTCTCTATATATACCTTAGAAACCTCACCTCACAAGGCATTGACACCTTTTTTTTTGGCCTCACAATTCATTCACAAAACCCTAGCACACAAACCTCTCCTCTCCTCTCCTCCTTTGGCCGAAACCACCAACAACCATTCCCTCCTCCATTTTTCTTCATTTCACTTCCATTTTCCATCTCATATTAACTCCTACTTCATATATCATCCATCTCTTCTACCAAGATTCAAGTGTTCATCATCCAATCTCAAAAACAAGGCAAGTTACGCAAGGTTTTGGTGAAGATCTAGTTGATTTGTGGGTTTTCTCTTCATACTCTTTATTTATTAGCTTGGATTCAAGGTATACTTCAAAACTCTTGCATCATTAACTAAGTTTTTTTTGCATCAAAATGTAAAAATCATGTTTTTAATCTTGCATCCTACCATATTCATGCATTTTAGTGTTGGTATATTGTTGATTTGTTGATTGTTGTTGGTGAGAGGTGTCTCAAACATTTTGACAAGCACTTAGGGAGGCTTGGGTGTTTGAGATTGCTTCTCACCCTTGAATAAATTGTGATTTGTGTTGTTATCATTTTGTTTGTTGCATTTTGTGAAATAAAATTGTGTTAGGAAGCTATGAATGTTTCGCACCCTTAGTATAAAATAGGTTTAATCGAGTTTTGATGCATTTCTTTATGCAATCTTGTTATTGAGGCTTGATTTTGAAGTTCCCATGTCCAAACATGTTGTTTGATTTTGCAAATATTCATTTTTCATGCCTTCTTTCACAAAAATCAAAAAAAGTATGAATAGTTGTTGATTTTGGGGTTTGATTGCTTGGATCTTGTGAATAAATGTTCCTAAGTCTTGCTAGTGTCATTTGCTTGCTTGATTTTGTGGATTTGTTGAATGAAATTGTTGTTTGGTTATGTTTTGGTTCGCAAGTTTCTAATAAGTTAGGGTTTTGTTATTTCTTTGTGAGAGGGGTTGCAATTGTGAGTAAAATGATTTCTCAAATTGTTTTGATGTTGGTCGTTATGTACTTTGCTTGCAAATTATTCTATGTTGATGATTGGCAAGAGGACTCACACTTGTGCCTTTGGCATTTCACTTTAAGTGTTGAGGATTGCCTAAGATGATTCAACACAACCTTGTGCTTTGATTGAAAATTTTGGTTTGCTTGTTAGTAACTTGTTTGCAAAATTACTCTATGTTGATGATTGGCAAGAGGACTCACACTTGTGCCTTAGGAACTTCACTTTAAATGTTGAGGATTGCCTAAGATGATTCAACTTCCTTTGTGCAATTCTTGTTTAAAAATGCAAATGCTAGTTCTCTAACTTGATTAATCAATTTTGGCTACAAAATGACTTGTTATTGCTTTCTTTTGGTCACTTGTGATCATGCAAATGCGATGTTCATTCTAGGTTAATAATTTGTTTTGTGTTGATGAATTGGTAAAAGGACTAGACACTTATGCCTTTGTGCATTGTCTCAAATGTCAAGGATTACCAAAAGGGATTCAACCTTGTGTTTTATCTTGCGTTGATGCCTATTTGAATTAAACTTTTGCATTATCTATTTGTGTGCCTATTCTTGCAATCTATTTGGTTAATGTTGATCTTGCATGTTCATGGCCATTAAATGTTAGATGACTAAGCGTCATTCTTGTGCACCAGTGTAGTAATGGTTAAGGTATATGCTTACGCTTGCATTGTTGATTGTTTTGCTTGCAACTTGTTAAAGTTTACACTTTGGTTCTTGATTTGGAAATGGATTTGAATTCTCTACTTCTTTTTCTTTTGGATGCCACGCCATCCCAACAAACTTTTGTGATCAATATCACCCTCCAATTCTCTTCCTCTCTTCTTCAAGTCATTTCTTTTTCCAAATTATTTTTCAAATTAAATCTTTTCTTCAAATTGTTTTTCTATAGCAATCAAATTTTTTCAAAGATCAACAACAAACCTTTTTGAAAATTCATAAGGAGTCAAGTCGGACGTACGGCCGGTGTTGACTAGCGTCCTAAGATTGGAGTTGTACAGCTCAAACATCTTGGGATACTTATGAGAATTAAAACAAGTAATTAACAACTTGAACCCTTTTTTAAAAAAAAATGAGTAAGGAATCAAATCGGATGTACATCCGGGATCGGTTAGCGTCTTAGGGTTAGCGAGCTGTACAGTTCGTGCGAGCCTAAGATACTTGCTCAAATAAAAGTAATCAACCTCACAACAAATCCTTTTCTTCAAGTAATTCAAACCATTCTCAAAAAGTAGGGGGCACGTCGTCTGTACAGGCGAGGATGTTTCTTGTTTTAGGTCTAGTGAACTGTACAGTTCAGGACCGAGAACCCCTACAATAAAAAAAAACACCAAAGTTTCTCGACTAAAGAGAAGTACGTAAGCTTTGAATTCTCCATCGCACCGGGAGATACGTAGGAGCGGGTCACATCCCGTCAAGCACACTTTTAAAAAAAAAATATAATAAAAAGATTCTTCTTTTCCCCCATTTTCAAAAAACATTTTCTCAAATAAAAAAAAAGAAGTAGAATGAATTGTTTCAAATCAACTCTGTCAAAACCGCACATCAAGTTAAAGGTTCCCTTTCGGTAGAAAGGAGGTGTGGGATGCTAATACCTTCCCCACACCTAACCGACCCCCGAACCTACATCTCTAGTTCTCAAAGGACCACCCGCCTTAAAAAGGACCCTTTTTCAATGTTTTGGTCCCTAAATAAAAAATGTTGATGGCGGCTTCACAAATTTTCACGTTGTACGATGAAAGGTCCAAACCATATTTTTTTCGGGGTGCAACAGCTGGCGACTCCACTGGGGACTTTCCTTTTAAAACGAGGGTCAGGCCTAATTAACTTGATGTGCGGTTTAATTGTTTGATTTGAATGTGATTGTTCTATTTCTCTCTTTTATTCTCCTTCTTTTTCTTCTCTCTTTCTGATGTTTGAATGTTCTCTTGCATTCTCGTGTTGTTATGTTGCATTCATGTGCATTTGACTCTTCTTCTTCTATGTTCGCTTCTTGTTCCTTCGTCTCCTTTCATCTTCTTTTGTTTATATGTTTAATATGATCATGCATTTCCCCAATCACCATGTCCCCTTCTTCTTCGCTCCCTTTCTTCAAGGTAAGCTCATGCATCATTCCCCCAATTCTACTATGATCCTTTCTTCTTCGCTCCCTTTCTTCGAGGTAAGTTCATGCATTTCCCCGATTCTATTATGTCCCCTCTTCTTGGCACCCTTTCTCGAGGTAAGCAGTGCATATGATTGTTGAAACCCTAGGATATTTTACTTGCTTATGTTGAAATGATATGTGTTTGCAAAACTCTAGGGTAGATGACTCCTTGCCTGGACTGTTTCTGGTTTTTCCTTGCAGGTGGGGGGTATATTTATCATTGTGCTCCTACACCCACGTTGCACTTTTTACCTTTATTTCTTGGTGAGACAGCCCTATACCCGGGCTAGAGCATACCTTAGGCTAGAACGAAGTCATTAGTGGCTGCTCACTGGACGTACGTCTTGTTGTGTGGTTGCGAAGACTTCACCTAGAGTTTGGCTTTGATTGAAGACATCATCACTTGGACGTACGTCCCTGGGATCGGTGCTCTCAGATGAGGTCGTTGGCTCTAGGAACCTTATTTAGGGTCCTTCTTTTAGTGCTATCCTTGAAGTGTGTACCCGTAGAAATAGCTGTAGACCCTGTCTCTAAGAAACCTTGTAGGACACAAAGGAGCTGCATACCCCTGCATCTGAATAAAGATTTTTGCAAATAAACCGAAAATTTTCAAAAAAAATGTATGTGAATTTCTGGCTTTTGAAAAACCGTTATGTTGAAAATATTATTATTTTTTTTCATCATGCATCCATTCATACACATTGCATGCATTCTCACCAGTGCCGGGGAAATTGTAGGTACAAAAAAAAACGCATTTTGCATCGCATGCATACACATATACTTATGCATCCATTCATTTCATGCATCCATGCATCTATTCATTCAGGCTCTTACACAATAAATGTTTAAACAAATAGAAAAGGCAAGCTGGTTCGCCATCACCGTTACTACACTCGTCTACAGGCAAGGCTCATGGCAGAGAATCAAGAAAATTCGGACATTGAGGTTGAGAGTTACCACTCGGGTCCGGATGATCCGGTTATAGAGATACTCAACCCCGAGCAGCTAGCTCAAGAAAACCGGGTTTTGAAGGATAAGGTAGGAGCTATGGAGGCCCAGATGGTTGAAATGATGGGTATGCTTAGGAATCTGAAAGGTGGGGCCAGTGCTGAGGCCACCGCCGTTGTAAACCCTGATGGAGTTGTCACCTTCATTCCCCCTCCGGGGCCTGTTAATACTGCAACTACTATTCCTCCTCCGGGAACGGGGATCCCTCATTTTGTCCACTCTCCAGGGGCAAACGGTCAGGGCCATCCAGCTGCTCAGAGGTACCCGTGGGGAATGCCAGTCGGTTATACGCCTCAAAATGTTGAATTCAATCCAGCTGGGGTAACAGGGCCAAGTCAGGCTGCTGTGGTCGTACCTGGTGGAGTTGTTGGTGGACCACAAGTCCACGCTCCTAATCATGATGCTGCGCTACAGAGAAATCCACTCAGTCCTACTCCTGGGATCACTACCAATCCTCAGAATGTTGCGTATCAAGTAGGAAATCCCGCTCAGTTTGGGGGAAATTATTATGGCATGAGTAGTCATCCTCAGGGGCATGTGTTTGAAAACTCTCAGCCCAGAGACCAGTATCGTGTGCTTGTAGAACGGTTAAGGGCTGTGGAAGGTACAGGTGTTAGAGTCAAGGATGCCCGTCACTACAAGAAATAGTGGATTTACTGTCGAAAACTTTCCGGCGGATATAAATCCGTCGGAAACTTTCCGGCGGATTTGATAGATTTCCGGCGGATTTGATCCCACGGTAGTTTCCGGCGGATTTTTTGGACTTTCCGGCGGATTTTTATCCCACAGAAACTTTCCGGCGGATTTTTAGGACTTTCCGGCGGATTTATCAATTTTTTTTTTTTTTTTTTTGGCAAAAATCCGCCGGAAATTACCAAAAATCCGCCGGAAATTTCCGGCGGATTTTTGGTAATTTCCGGCGGATTTTTTGGAGTTTCCGGCGGATTTATAATTTTTTTTTTTTTTTTGCAAAAATCCGCCGCAAAATACCAAAAATCCGCCGGAAATTTCCGGCGGATTTTTGGTCATTTCCGGCGGATTTTTGGACTTTCCGGCGGATTTTCGAAATTTTTTTTTTTTTTTTTCAAAAATCCGCCGGAAAATACCAAAAATCCGCCGGAAATTTCCGGCGGATTTTTGGTAATTTCCGGCGGATTTTTTGGACTTTCCGGCGGATTTTCCAAAATTTTTTTTTTTTTTTTCAAAAATCCGCCGGAAATTTCAAAAAATCCGCCGGAAAATTTTGGAGGGAAAAAAATCCGCCGGAAAAATTCAGAGGGAAAAAAATTCGTCTATAAATACAACTTTCTCCTACACTCATCTCATTCTCTCATTTTTCTCTTTCTTTCCTTCTTATTCTCTTCTACATTTTTTCTATCTTATCTTTTTTCTTCTTTCTCATACTCTCTAATCTTCAAAAATTTCTCTACATATCTCTCTTCTATAATTCTCCTTTCTTCTTCATTCTCACTTCTTTATTCTTATTCCTTCTTCATCTCACTATTTTATTCTTATTTCTTCATAATTCCTCATTCTTATTCTCTCATATATCATTTCTTCTCATATTCTCTTTTATTCTTTCCTTTTTCAACAATACCATTCAACATTTGATTTTACTTTTGTTTTTTGACTTTTATTTAAAACATATATTAAGTTATAAAATTCAAAAAAAATTTAAAAAATTTCGGATTTTAAAAAAAAAAAAAAAATTGGAAAATCCGCCGGAAATTACCAAAAATCCGCCGGAAATTTTTTTTAAAAAAAAAAAAAATTTCCGGCGGATTTTTGGTAGTTTCCGGCGGATTTTCCAAAAAAAAATTAAAATCCGCCGGAAATTACCAAAAATCCGCCGGAAACTACCAAAAATCCGCCGGAAATTACCGGCGGAAAATCCGCCGGAAACTACCAAAAATCCGTCGGAAATTACCGGCGGAAAATCCGCCGGAAACTGTTTGCGACGAGGGTTTTTCCGGCGCCAAAAATCCGCCGGAAAGTCCACATTTTCGGCGGATTTTGGTCATTTCCGGCGGATTTTGGTCGCCGGAAAATCCAGTTTTTCTTGTAGTGCGTGATTTGTGTCTCGTTCCAGATATAGTCCTTCCTCCAAAGTTTAAAGCACCCGATTTTGACAAGTACCGGGGTGCTGGTTGTCCATCAAGTCATATAACCATGTATTGCCGAAAAATGGCTGCGCATGCTAGTGATGATAAGCTGTTGATCCACTGCTTTCAGAATAGCTTAGCTGGGGCATCCTTAGACTGGTACATGCAGTTACAGTCTTCCGACATCCATAGTTGGAAGGACCTCTCAGAAGCCTTTTTGAAACAGTACCAGTACAATATGGATATGGCTCCAGATCGATCTCAGTTACAGCACATGGGCAAAGGAGATAAAGAATCTTTTAAAGAATACGCCCAACGGTGGAGAAGTACAGCTGCACAAGTAAAGCCATCACTAACAGAGAAAGAGATGGTATACATGTTCATGGAAACTCTTCCGGCAATCTACTACGACAGACTGATAGGGAGTGTCTCGTCAAATTTCTCAGACATGGTAGTTATTGGGGAAAGGCTTGAAAACGGTTTGCGTAGCGGGAAGATCGCCAACCACTTTGGTAGTTCAGGTAGTTCAGGTAGTTCAGGCAGTTCAGGTGGACAAAGAAAGCCCTCTTCTCATTTCCCTAAAAAGAAAGAGGGAGAGACCAATGTAATTTCCGGAGGAAATCCATCTTTCAGTACTCCACCGCAGACGGTACCATTCTCGGCACCAGTGCAACGTCAACGAGCCAATGATGGTTATAAAGCCCAAAACTACCAGTATAAGAAGCGCGTCAGTTTTGATCCAATCCCGATGACTTACACGGAGCTGTTCAATCATCTGGTCTCCAAAAACCTAATCAACACTCGCTCGATGAAGCCTCTCCAGCCTCCTTTCCCTAGGAGCTATAATGCCAATGCTACTTGTAGTTTTCATGAGGGTGGAATCGGTCACACAGTGGAGGACTGCAAAGCTTTTAAGCACGTAGTTCAGGACTTAATCGACGCTAATTGGATTTCTTTCAAACAGAACAGTCCAAGTATAACTACAAATCCACTGCCAGGACATGGGAATCCGTCGACCAATGCAATAGAAGATTCTACTGGACAGGTGATAAGGGAGGTTGAGAAAATTAAAACTCCCTTGGATGCCATTCACGCTGAATTATGTCGATTTGAGGTCATTGAGAAAGGATGTTGTCAGGAGAATGGGTGTGCTGATTCCCTGTGTAAAGGGGTCTGTGAAGTTTTTAAGCAGATCTTGCAAGACTTGATGGACCACCGTGTAGTTCAGGTAGTTACTTTTGAAACAGAAGAAAGCGTGATGACCCTTCAGTCTAATAATGGCAGAGAAGTCAGCAGGCCAATTGAGATTTTATATGATTACAATCCGAGGCAAGTTCAAACCAAAGCTCAGTCCATAGTGATTGAGGTCCCTGCTCCCTTTCCATATGAGAAAGATAGTGCTGTGCCCTGGAAATATAGTACTTTGCCTCCAGTGGAGAGTTCTCCAAGTGCATCTGCTGTCACCAATATATCAGGAGTGGGTAGAATGACGAGAAGCGGCCGTATGTATGCTCCGGAAACTCTTCGGGTTAAAACGTCTAAAGATGCTGAGGACAGGGTTAGAAAAGGAAAAGAGAAAGTATCAGAGGATACCCAGGGCAAGAAAGTAACAGAGCAGGAAGCCAGTGAGTTCTTAAGGATTGTCAGACAAAGTGATTATCAAATTGTTGATCAGTTGAAACAAACTCCAGCCAAGATCTCTATGCTGTCGTTACTGCTCAGTTCAGAAGCTCATCGGACTGCCCTGATGAAAGTACTCAATGAAGCCCATGTCGCTGAAGATATCTCTGTGTGTCAGTTTGATGGGATTGTAGGAAACATCGTGGCAGCTAATCATTTGACTTTTGCTGACGATGAGTTACCCCCAGGAGGAAGAAAGCACAACCAGGCTCTGCATATCTCCGTCAAATGCGGAGACTATGTGTTGGCTCGGGTTTTGATTGATAATGGGTCCTCACTAAATGTCATTCCGAAGTCCACCATGGACAAAGTGGATGTGGACTGCTCTTATATGAAGCCTAGTTCGATGTTGGTGAGAGCGTTTGACGGGTCGAAGAAGGAAGTGCTAGGGGAAGTGGAGTCCCAATTCAGATTGGACCGGAGACCTTTTATGTGAATTTCCAGATCATGGACATCACTTCATCATATAGCTGCCTGTTGGGGAGACCGTGGATTCACATGGCGGGAGCTATTCCCTCTTCCCTACACCAGAGGGTCAAGTTTGTGGTAGATGACAAGATTGTTGTTGTGTTTGGTGAAGAAGAAATGTTAGTCAACAAGCCATCCCCATTCCGTTATGTGGAAGCCGCTGAGGAATCTCTGGAGACCTCCTTTCAGTCCCTTGAAATTGCTAATGCTGTATTCGGAGGGAGCAAGCTTCCGTCACCAGGGTCAAAATTGTCAAGGAACGAGGAAATGGTCGCCAAGATCATGATAGAACAAGGATACAAGGTGGGATGTGGTTTAGGCAAGACTGGTCAGGGGATTCTTGCGCCTATTCAACTGAAGGAAAATCGAGACCGTTGTGGGTTGGGGTACAATCCTAATCAAGCCGAGAGAAAGGGGATGGCAGATGAAAGAAAGAGCAGGTGGTTGGCCAAACTGAGAGGCCATGATCCTTGGTCAAAAAAGATCCCTATCTGTGATATTCGCCAGAGCTTTAAGAGTGCAGGGTTGCTGGACCCTAATCAAATCGCTGCCATTGGGGATGGTCCTGGAGCTGAAAAAGGTGATACCAGCCTAGTCCGCCGTTGCTTTGCCGGTGAAAAGTTGAAGAATTGGGAAGCTGCTGACTCTCCCGTGGCTTTTAATTCAAAGTAATAATTTGTAATGCACCCCTGTGGCTCTGCCCAAGGCCATAGGATAAGTTGTTAGGGGCACGCATGTTTTTTATCTTCATTGCTATCATCATCAATAAAAACGTTGTTTTTGAAATTCATCAATAAAATCATTTCTCTTAATTTCATGTGTCTTCTCCGCTTTATTTTATTTTGCCTGTTTGTTTCGCCTTTCATTCTGCTTTTTTTTTTGCCTCTGCAAATGCAGATCAACAATAATTATCTCTGAAAATAACAATGCCGATGATCCATATTTTGACTTTGATCATCCAATTAATCAAACTGAGGGAGATGTTGAGAACAACCGGAAAGCTCCTCCAAAACTAATGAGATTAATGGAACAGGAAGAAAGGGTCATTCAGCCTCACGGAGAATCAACTGAGGTAATCAACTTGGGTACAGATGAGAACAAGAAAGAGGTTAAGGTCGGTACCGCAATGAACGACAGTGATCGTATGAAGTTAATTCAGCTCCTGCGCGATTACGTTGACATTTTTGCATGGTCGTATCAAGATATGCCTGGGTTGGATACCGATATTGTTGTGCACAAGTTGCCAGTAAAGCCAGAATGCCCGCCTGTAAAGCAAAGACTGAGAAGAATGAAGCCAGAGATGTCGTTGAAAATCCGGGATGAGGTAAAGAAACAGTTTGATGCCGGGTTTCTAGCGGTTGCCAAGTATCCTCAATGGGTTGCCAATATCGTCCCGGTTCCGAAGAAGGACGGGAAAGTCAGGATGTGTGTCGATTACAGGGATCTGAACAGAGCCAGCCCCAAAGATGATTTCCCCCTACCCCACATTGATATTCTGGTGGACAGTACAGCCCAACACTCTTTATTCTCCTTCATGGACGGATACTCAGGATACAATCAGATAAAGATGGCTCCGGAAGATATGGAGAAAACAACCTTCATAACTCTCTGGGGAACCTTTTGCTATAAGGTGATGCCTTTCGGACTCAAAAACGCCGGTGCGACGTATCAGAGGGCCATGGTGACATTGTTCCACGACATGATGCACAAGGAAATCGAGGTGTATGTGGATGATATGATTGCTAAATCCAAGACTGATGAAGAGCATATTGTGAATCTGCAAAAACTCTTTGAACGTCTAAGGAAGTTCAAACTCAGATTAAACCCAGCTAAATGCACCTTCGGTGTAAGATCCGGAAAGCTACTGGGGTTCATCGTCAGTCAGAAAGGGAGAGAAGTTGATCCAGATAAAGTCAAAGCAATCCTCGAAATGCCAGTACCAAAGACTGAAAGGGAGGTCCGTGGTTTTCTTGGGAGACTGAACTACATCTCAAGGTTCATATCCCAACTGACAGCCACTTGCGAGCCTCTCTTTAAGCTATTGTGCAAGAACCAAGAATCCAAATGGAACGATGATTGTCGGAGAGCCTTCGAGAGAATTAAAGAGTATCTTCAGAATCCACCAATTCTGATGCCACCGGTGTCCGGAAGACCACTGATCTTGTACCTAACCGTGTTAGACAATTCGATGGGGTGTGTGCTGGGGCAGCATGATGAGTCAGGCAAGAAAGAACATGCTATTTATTACTTGATCAAGAAATTTACTGACTGCGAGACAAGATACACAATGCTGGAGAAGACTTGTTGTGCTTTGACTTGGGCTGCTCATCGTTTAAGGCAGTACATGCTGAGCCATACAACTTGGTTGGTGTCTAAAATGGATCCGATCAAATACATTTTTGAGAAACCAGCTCTCGCAGGACGGATTGCCCGTTGGCAGATGTTATTGTCAGAATATGATATCCTGTACGTCACGCAGAAGGCAGTCAAGGGCAGCGCACTTGCTGAGTACTTAGCTTGTCAGCCTATCCCAGAATACCAGTCGATGTAGTATGATTTTCCCGATGAAGACATCATGGCACTATTCGACGAGGGGAAGTCCCAAGAAGATGAAAGATGGAGGATGATATTTGATGGTGCATCCAACATGTGGGGGCATGGGGCCGGAGCTGTGTTAATCTCTCCAGACAATCGCTTCATTCCGGTCACTGCAAGACTGAGCTTTTATGTTACAAAAAACATTGCGGAATATGAAGCATGCATCCTGGGTATTCAGGCAGCCCTTGAATGGAAGGTCAAAAGGCTTGATGTGTATGGTGATTCAGCCTTGGTTATTCATCAGGTGCGAGGTGATTGGGAGACCAGAGATCCCAAATTGATTCCCTAATGTGATTATGTTCAAGAATTGATGGAGTCCTTTGAGGAAGTCACTTTCCAGCATATCCCTCGAAGCGAAAACTAGTTGGCCGATGCTTTGGCAACCTTGTCGTCAATGTTCAACATCAGCTGTGACAAGAGTTTAGCTCACCTCAGAATCCAGCATAGGGATCTGCCAACACATCATTACTGCACTGCAATAGATGAAGAGCCTGATGACAAGCCGTGGTACCATGATATCAAGCAGTACATCACCACCAGGGAATACCCTCCTGGGGCATCAGAAAATGACAAGAGAACGCTCAGAAGGCTGTCGAGGAATTTCTTCCTGAATGGTGAAGTTCTCTACAAGAGAAATTATGACATGGTTCTCCTAAGGTGTGTTGCAAAAGAGGAGGCCGAAAAGATTATGAAAGAGGTCCATGAAGGCTCATTCGGGGTTCATTCCAGTGGACACACCATGGCCAGAAAAATCTTAAGAGCCGGCTATTATTGGCTGCAAATGGAATCTGACTGCTACAGCTTTGTAAGAAAGTGTCACAAATGCCAAATCTATGCCGATTATATCCATGTACCACCTGCTTCATTAAACGTTCTGACTGCTTCTTGGCCATTCTCAATGTGGGGGATGGATGTCATCGGTCCTATCGAGCCAAAAGCATCAAACGGGCATCGCTTCATCCTTGTCGCCATTGACTATTTCACCAAGTGGGTTGAAGCTACCTCATACTCAAGCATCACTAGCTCTGTGGTTGCAAAGTTTGTAAAGAAAGATCTGGTTTGTCGTTACGGCCTTCCAAACAGGATCATCACCGATAACGGCAGCAATCTGAACAGCAAGATGATGAAAGACCTGTGCACAGAATTCAAAATCCAGCATCATAATTCTTCCCCCTATCGACCCAAGATGAATGGGGCAGTCGAAGCGGCCAACAAGAATATCAAGAGAATAGTTCAAAAGATGGTGGTAACCTACAAAGATTGGCATGAGTTGCTTCCTTTTGCTTTGCACGGATACCGCACTTCAGTGCGTACCTCAACTGGGGCAACCCCTTTTTCTCTAGTATATGGGTCAGAGGCAGTCCTCCCTATTGAGGTTGAAATACCCTCCCTGCGGGTATTGATGGAAACCAAGTTGGAAGAAGCTGAATGGGTACAAGCTCGTCTGGATCAGTTAAATCTCATTGAGGAAAAAAGAATTGCAGCTTTGTGTCATGGACAGCTTATCAACAGAGGATGAGGACGGCCTTCGACAAGAAAGTTCGCCCTCGAGAGTTCAACGAGGGAGATCTTGTGCTCAAAAAGATATTGCCCATTCAGAGCGATCCCCGAGGAAAATGGACTCCCACTTATGATGGACCTTATGTGGTCAAGAAAGCCTTCTCTGGAGGAGCACTAATACTCACCAACATGGACGGTGAATAACTCAGAAACCCAGTCAATTCAGATTCGGTGAAGAAGTATTATGCCTGAAAGAAATAGACGAAAAAAGAGAAAGATAAGCCAAGTAAGAATTAGCTCGCTAGGTTGAAAACCCGAAAGGGCGGCCTAGGCAAAATCAGAGCGACCCGGTGGATTGAAAACCCGCAAAGGGCGATCCAGGCAAAAATTAGGGTCAGAAAACTTGGGCATGAAAATAAACAAGGGCATACAGCACTCCTGAAGGTTTCGATAGAGGGGTGATCAAGGGCAAGGACATAAATGTTTGGCATTGTTCCACAGAGACGGACATTTAGAAACTAGCTTTTCTCTCTTTTTCGTGTCTTTTTGCAGTTTAAATTTTCAAATGTATTGAACAGTCGGCGTAACTTTCTGTACGACCGGTTTCCACATAAATAAAGTTCAATTTTTCTCATATCTGTTTGCTTTTCTATTTTCTGCTTTTTCAGCTCAAAATAGACGTTTTATGATGATGCTAATACTGAATTGTAAAACATGTGCATAAATCCTAGAGCATTGCAATCATTGCGAAATCCCCAAAAGTCACGGAAAGGAAGTGATTTCTCAAAAACAAATTAGTGTTGCAAGGAAAATAATTGCGCCCATCAATCACTTCAGATGGCAAATCATAAAGCAAACCTGCACCCGGCCCATGCGCCGCAGCAACTCTAATAAGTCCCCCAGTCTTGTGCCATGAGTGTCACGGGTCGGTCGAACCAGCAAAGAGAAAATAAGTCAAAAGCAAAAAAAAAAAAAACGATCAGAAAAAAGAAATCTGATCAAGAAGAATCAAAAGAAAATCAAAAGCATTTTCACGGCATTCATCAAATCATCGCACCGCATGCACTCGCATCACACGCACTCGCATAACATGCTTTTGCATAACATGCACCCATGCTCCATGTACTATGTCTTGCATCTGCTAACGTATGCAGGTACTGTGGATCAGTGCGGCAGCATTGACCAACTGAAGAAAACTAATTGGATTTGCGGATCCCCCTTTGGACCCACGTGTCCCCCAGAAGATTGACTTCACTTCGTATTCGAGCTGCGAGTAAGTCCCTTTGACCTCAATAGGTCCAGTCGAAAAGGATAGTTGTGTCGGCCTAAGACATGGCGCAGTCCTAGGGAAGTATCGAGATCTAGACTTGGTATTGTACCCCCCCCCCCCCCCCCCCCTTGGTCGCTCTGAAGACCACCCCTTTGAGCCCACGTGCTCCCCAGGCCCAAGTGCAAACTCAGATCGTGCACGGTTCGTTAAAAGGCTTTAGGCAGCCTCTGGTGTCGGCTTATAGAGGGTTGGTACCTTTTTACTGTCTTCTTTACTGCTTTCGTTTACTGCCTTTGCTGGCTTATTGAGGGTTGGCACCGGTTGATTTCCTGTTTTGTTAGCTTACTGAGGGCTAGCACTCACTCAAAGAAGAAAAGCAAAAAGGAGAGAAAAAGAAAAAGAAAATTTGGGTTTTCTCTAAGTAGACAAAATTGGTATAATTTCTGAATTCTTTATTTTTATTTTGCCTCGGAATATGTTTCGGCCAATTCATATTCCTTGTTAAAATCCAAATAAAGAGGGGCAGCTGTCATACCCGAATTTTGTCCGCCTAGGTTTAAAACTCTAATTTTCCACAAAAATAAATAAATTGAGAAGTGTGGCATTATTTTGAAGAGTGTGAAGAACATTGTGCATGCATTTTTGAGTTTTTAGGGCAAAAGGGTATTTTGGTCGTTTTCTAAAAATAAGATATTTTCTCATCAAAAATCATTGTGCAATTTTAGAGAAATTTATTTGAAGCAAAACATTTTGGTCATGTATATATGCATGCGCATGCATGCATGCATTATGCACACAAAAAAAATTCAAAAAGGCATCAAAAAGGAATGTTCTACAAAAAGTTTCAAGATGTGATTTTTATGATATTTTTGGTCATGGTGATCTCATAAAATGGCATATTCTTCAAGATACTTTGTATGTGGCTCAAAATGGTTAGATTTATGTACAATTATCTTGAAAAGAATAATCAAAATTGAGAGGATAATTGGAGGGTTCATGGGTAGTACAATGGTACAACTGCCAACTTGCAAAAGTTGGTGACCAAGGCCACACCCTACCCCAATGTTGCGCCATCCCCTCCCCATTTCCTCTCCAATTTTTCATTTTGTCCCTCATCACGTGTGTTTCAATCCTCACCCTCCATTCAAATTTTAAATGCAATCCTAGAGTGAGATGAGATGCACAATGACCTAAATACCCTTAAACCTAGTTGCTCTCTATATATACCTTAGAAACCTCACCTCACAAGGCATTGACACCTTTTTTTTTTGGCCTCACAATTCATTCACAAAACCCTAGCACACAAACCTCTCCTCTCCTCTCCTCCTTTGGCCGAAACCACCAACAACCATTCCCTCCTCCATTTTTCTTCATTTCACTTCCATTTTCCATCTCATATTAACTCCTACTTCATATATCATCCATCTCTTCTACCAAGATTCAAGTGTTCATCATCCAATCTCAAGAACAAGGCAAGTTGCGCAAGGTTTTGGTGAAGATCTAGTTGATTTGTGGGTTTTCTCTTCATACTCTTTATTTATTAGCTTGGATTCAAGGTATACTTCAAAACTCTTGCATCATTCACTAAGTTTTTTTTGCATCAAAATGTAAAAATCATGTTTCTAATCTTGCATCCTACCATATTCATGCATTTTAGTGTTGGTATATTGTTGATTTGTTGATTGTTGTTGGTGAGAGGTGTCTCAAACATTTTGACAAGCACTTAGGGAGGCTTGGGTGTTTGAGATTGCTTCTCACCCTTGAATAAATTGTGATTTGTGTTGTTATCATTTTGTTTGTTGCATTTTGTGAAATAAAATTGTGTTAGGAAGCTATGAATGTTTCGCACCATTAGTATAAAATAGGTTTAATCGAGTTTTGATGCATTTCTTTATGCAATCTTGTTATTGAGGCTTGATTTTGAAGTTCCCATGTCCAAACATGTTGTTTGATTTTGCAAATATTCATTTTTCATGCCTTCTAACTTTCACAAAAATCAAAAAAAAATATGAATAGTTGTTGATTTTGGGGTTTGATTGCTTGGATCTTGTGAATAAATGTTCCTAAGTCTTGCTAGTGTCATTTGCTTGCTTGATTTTGTGGATTTGATGAATGAAATTGTTGTTTGGTTATGTTTTGGTTCGCAAGTTTCTAATAAGTTAGGGTTTTGTTATTTCTTTGTGAGAGGGGTTTGCAATTGTGAGTCAAATGATTTCTCAAATTGTTTTGATGTTGGTCGTTATGTACTTTGCTTGCAAATTATTCTATGTTGATGATTGGCAAGAGGACTCACACTTGTGCCTTAGGCATTTCACTTTAAGTGTTGAGGATTGCCTAAGATGATTCAACACAACCTTGTGCTTTGATTGAAAATTTTGGTTTGCTTTTTAGTAACTTGTTTGCAAAATTACTCTATGTTGATGATTGGCAAGAGGACTCACACTTGTGCCTTAGGCACTTCACTTTAAATGTTGAGGATTGCCTCAGATGATTCAACTTCCTTTGTGCAATTCTTGTTTAAAAATGCAAATGCTAGTTCTCTAACTTGATTAATCAATTTTGGCTACAAAATGACTTGTTATTGCTTTCTTTTGGTCACTTGTGATCATGCAAATGCGATGTTCATTCTAGGTTAATAATTTGTTTTGTGTTGATGATTTGGTAAAAGGACTAGACACTTATGCCTTTGTGCATTGTCTCAAATGTCAAGGATTACCAAAAGGGATTCAACCTTGTGTTTTATCTTGCGTTGATGCCTATTTGAATTAAACTTTTGCATTATCTATTTGTGTGCCTATTCTTGCAATCTATTTGGTTAATGTTGATCTTGCATGTTCATGGCCATTAAATGTTAGATGACTAAGCGTCATTCTTGTGCACCAGTGTAGTAATGGTTAAGGTATATGCTTACGCTTGCATTGTTGATTGTTTTGCTTGCAACTTGTTAAAGTTTACACTTTGGTTCTTGATTTCGAAATGGATTTGAATTCTCTACTTCTTTTTCTTTTGGATGCCACGCCATCCCAACAAACTTTTGTGATCAATATCACCCTCCAATTCTCTTCCTCTCTTCTTCAAGTCATTTCTTTTTCCAAATTATTTTTCAAATTAAATCTTTTCTTCAAATTGTTTTTCTATAGCAATCAAATTTTTTCAAAGATCAACAACAAACCTTTTTGAAAATTCATAAGGAGTCAAGTCGGACGTACGGCCGGTGTTGACTAGCGTCCTAAGATTGGAGTTGTACAGCTCAAACATCTTGGGATACTTATGAGAATTAAAACAAGTAATTAACAACTTGAACCCTTTTTTAAAAAAAAATGAGTAAGGAATCAAATCGGATGTACATCCGGGATCGGTTAGCGTCTTAGGGTTAGCGAGCTGTACAGTTCGTGCGAGCCTAAGATACTTGCTCAAATAAAAGTAATCAACCTCACAACAAATCCTTTTCTTCAAGTAATTCAAACCATTCTCAAAAAGTAGGGGGCACGTCGTCTGTACAGGCGAGGATGTTTCTTGTTTTAGGTCTAGTGAACTGTACAGTTCAGGACCGAGAACCCCTACAATAAAAAAAAACACCAAAGTTTCTCGACTAAAGAGAACTACGTAAGCTTTGAATTCTCCATCGCACCGGGAGATACGTAGGAGCGGGTCACATCCCGTCAAGCACACTTTTAAAAAAAAATATAATAAAAAGATTCTTCTTTTCCCCCATTTTCAAAAAATATTTTCTCAAATAAAAAAAAAGAAGTAGAATGAATTGTTTCAAATCAACTCTGTCAAAACCGCACATCAAGTTAAAGGTTCCCTTTCGGTAGAAAGGAGGTGTGGGATGCTAATACCTTCCCCACACCGAACCGACCCCCGAACCTACATCTCTAGTTCTCAAAGGACCACCCGCCTTAAAAAGGACCCTTTTTCAATGTTTTGGTCCCTAAATAAAAAATGTTGATGGTGGCTTCACAAATTTTCACGTTGTACGATGAAAGGTCCAAACCGGATTTTTTTCGGGGTGCAACACCAACAAACACCTACCACTCGTTGTCACGGCGGTGATCGCCAGTAAAGAGATTAGAAGGATTTTGGTCGATCAGGGAAGTTCTTCAGACATCATCTTCCTCGACCTCGTGGAAAGAATGGGAATCGATAAAGAAGACATCGCTCCTTACCGAGGATCCGCACTATCAGGATTCAATGGATCTCGGACTAAACCTCTTGGACACCTGGAACTGATGGTTTCCTACGGTGAAGAACCCTTAGTAAGGATCATCAAAACAAAGTTTCTCATCCTACCGTGTGAATCAATCTACAACTGTATCATTGGAAGACCGACTTTGGGAAGGCTTGGAGCAGTAACCTCCACCACTCACTTAAAAATGAAATTCCACTCCCTCTGCAACAAGGTAGTTACCTTAAACTTGGATCTTGAATCCGCCTCAAGATGTTTCTTCCTGTGGACAAAAGCAGAAAAAAAAGGCTCAAGATAAGGAAGGGGTTCCACCTGAAATAACCAAAAAAGAAGTTACTGGAAGATCCACCGAAGTCAACTTAACTGATTTAGATGAAAGATACGACCCAGACAGCTCGGAAGAGGAAGATGACGATGAGTTGGCCAAAGAACTCAAAAAGAAAATGAGAAGACCCCAGCCTGATGGGGAATCCATCGAAGTACAGCTCGGAGACAATCCTACTAGAACAGTGAAAATTGGAGCGGACCTATCCGAAGGGGTAAAAATCAAACTCACCCAGTGTTTAAAAGATCATGCCGATCTTTTTGCCTGGTCGGCAAACGACATGCCCGGAATCCCGCCAGAAGTCGCATGTCACCAGCTTGCCGTTAATCCAGAAGCAAAATGGGTCTCCGAAAGAAGACGAGCGCATAGTGGAGAGAAGGCCATGGCCACCGCAAGAACTGTTGAAGATTTAATCAAAGCGAACTTTATAACAGAGGTCAAATACACAACTTGGTTATCAAACCCAGTACTAGTTAAAAAGAGCAACGGTAAATGGCGTATGTGCATCGACTATACTGACCTAAACAAAGCCTATCCGAAAGACGCCTTTCCTGTCCCAAGTATTGATCGCCTCGTCGACAATGCCTCGGGTTTTCGCCTACTTTCTTTTATGGACGCTTATTCCGGTTACAACCAGATAGCCATGTTTCCCCCCGATCAAGAAAAAATTGCTTTTATGACGGACCAAGGTAACTTCGCTTACCGAGTTATGCCCTTCGATTTAAAAAACGCCGGAGCCACTTATCAGAGAATGATGAACAAAGTATTTCAAAAACAGATAGGCAAGACCGTTGAAGTCTATCTTGATGACATGATTGCAAAAAGTGAACAGGAAAACACCCACGTAAAAGACCTTCAAGAAATTTTTGCAGAAATCAGAAAAAATAGCATGAGGTCTAAAAACTCAACGGTATGATAGCCGCTTGCAAACCCTGACAAATGTCGATCCGTGACTGAAATGCGGACTCCGACTTCCAAAAACGAGGTCTAAAAACTCAACGGTATGATAGCCGCTTTATCCCGATTCCTATCGAATGCGGCATTTAAATGTCTCCCATTATTCAAACTTTTGAAAAAAGAAAAAGAGGATGGCGAAGGAAAATTCAACTGGACAAACCACCCATCCTAACTCGCCCATACGAGGGAGAAACTCTATACTTATACCTATCAATCTCGGAGGAAGCTTTAGGCGTTGTGCTCATCCGGGAAAAACAGACCGGTCAAAGTCCCATTTACTTTGTAAGAAAAGCACTTCAGGGACCCGAATGCAGTTATCAGCAAATAGAAAAAATCGCCCTCGCCTTAGTCGTCCCAGCCCGACGCCTCCGACTATATTTCGTGGCACACTAGATAGTCGTACGCACCAACTATCCAATAAGGCAGATTCTACACCGACCCGACCTTGCCGGAAGAATGATCAAATGGGCAGTAGAGCTCTCCGAGTTTGGAATCAACTACGAATCCCGTACGACAATGAAGGCCCAAGTTCTAGCAGATTTTGTAGCAGAAATGATTCCCGCTGATCCTATTAACGACATCTTGACTTTACACGTTGATGGGTCTTCCAACCCCAAAGGAAGCGGCGCGGGTTTAATGTTGGAAAGCCCAGATAAAGTAATCATTGAAGTCTCCCTTACCTTCGCTTTCCAAACAACTAATAATCAAGCAGAATACGAGGCTTGCATCGCAGGTTTACGATTGGCAATTGACCTATGAGTCTCTCAAGTCAATCTCTACATGGATTCACTCTTGGTCGTTTCACAAATAAACAATCAATTTGAGACCAAGGATCCGACCCTGCTAAAATACCAACTTCGAATACAAGAGTTACTCGCACAATTTAGAACAGCCGAGGTAAAGCACATCCCCAGATCCCAGAATCAGAAGGCGGATATCCTATCAAAACTCGCCAGCACCAAGGTCCCCGGTAATCACCGGACGATCATCTAGGAATTACTCAGAAGACCTAGTATCTCTCTCAATCCGACTTATATTTCTACAATTTGTTCAATTGAGGAGAGCCAAAGTTGGATCACTCCAATCTTGGAGTACATCAAAACAGGAATCGAGCCTCTAGGATCGGTCGAAGCGAAAATCATCAGAAGAAAAGCCTCCGCCTTCTCAGTCATAGATAATACGTTATACAGGAGGAGCCTCTCCTCACCATTATTAAAATGCATTGAAGGGGAGCAAGCGCATTCCGTCCTAGCCGAAATTCGTGAAGGAATATGTGGACAACATCTTGGCGCCCGTTCCCTAGCGTGAAAGGCCCTACGCACAGGATATTATTGGCCGACAATGGAAGGCGATGCTAAGAACTACGTAAAAAAGTGCAAAAAATGCCAAGTCCACGCCAATGTTTACGTCGCCCCACCAATCGAACTCCGAAGTCTATCCTCAACATGGCCCTTTGCACAATGGGGAATAGATCTCCTAGGTCCATTCTCAACTGCTCCAGGCCAAAAGAAATTTCTCATCGTGGCAATTGATTCTTTTACCAAATGGATTGAAGCAGAGCCCTTAGCCACCATCATTGGAAGGAACTGCATGAGATTTTTCAAAAAGAACATCATGAGTAGATTCGGGATCCCCGAAATAGTTATTACTGATAATGGAACTCAGTTCACCGACAAAGGTTTCAGGAAAATGATGTCCGACTTTAAAATCAAGCATCATTTCACGTCAATAGAACACCCGCAAACCAACGGTCAAGTAGAAGCAGCCAACAAGATACTCCTTAATGGTTTGAGAAAACGATTGGACGATGCCAAAGGAAATTGGGTAGAGGAACTCCCATATGTTCTCTGGGCTTACAGGCCAACCCCTCAAAGCTCTACGGGAGAAACGCCGTTCTGGCTCTCCTATGGCAGCGAGGCGGTCATCCCAGTGGAAGTCGGCGAGTTAAGTTGGAGAGCAGCGAATCCCAAAACTCCTACAGAAAACTACCAAGCTTTAAAAGAAAACCTCGATCTCATCGATGAAGTTCGAGGACGAGCCACACTTCGAGAAGCCATCATCAAACAAAGTGTTGCGACCCGATACAATGCTAAGGTCGTCTCCAGAGATTTTGAACCCGGCGACTTAGTCCTTCGAAGAGCCAACATGGGTCTGAAAAATGCTTCACAAGGAAAATTAGTACCCAATTAGGAAGGACCTTACCGTGTTAAAAGTAAGACCGGTATGGGGGCTTTCAAATTGGAAACACTTGGCAGAAAGGAGATCCTCCGAACTTGGAACGCCACAAAATTAAAGAGCTATTACATTTAAGGACACGACTGTTTTGCGTGTGCCAGTTTCGTGTAACGGTAGTTCCTACCACTATAAATCTACAAACTCCTTTTGAATAACTTCTTGGACCGATCTCATGAGATCTCCATACGTGGCCAAAGCTGTCACAACCCTTAGGGGCGAGTTCAATCCGGGCCGAGTCTTGGTAAACTGCCCCAAAGGTTCGAAAGGTCCGTTAAGGATTTTTCCTTAAATCGATCATTGTCCTTAGTAGCCAAGAACCCTAATGGACGAGTTAAATCTGGGCCGAATCCTAGTAAACTGTCCTTAGGCCCGATCTTACGAGATCTCCAAACGTGGCCAAAGCTGTCACAACCCTTAGGGGTGAGTTCAATTCGGGCCGAGTCCTGGTAAACTGCCCAAAAGGTTCGAAAGGTCCGTCAAGGATTTTTCCTTAAATCGATCATTGGCCTTAGTAGCCAAGAACCCTAATGGACGACTTAAATCTGGGCCGAGTCCTGGTAAACTGTCCTTAGGCCCGATCTTACGAGAGTTCTCAACAGGTCTTCTCTAATCGTTTGAGAGCTCCTCCCAAACCCCTTTTTAATACCTAAGTTCCACACTTATCATTTTTGATCTTATCAAAAACTATAAGGTACGAACTAAATCTCGGAAGTACCTACGTTCCACACTTACCTTTTTTTTGATCCTATCAAAAAATTTTAAAGTCAAAAATATGAAAATTGACAATTACGGTGACGAAAAGATAAGCCATTCAAGGAATCAAGTTTACATAAACAAAATTAAATTCATTACAACCACCTCGGATACGGCGAGGCCTCAAGTTTCATAGACAAAAAACTAAAAACTAAATACGACTTGACGAAGTTCCGAGCTTTTGCATGATTCTCTATATAAACCCGGAACTCTTACAAAACTGGATCTAAATATAAATCAGGCAGACTTGGGATGAACCACGGTCTTCACATTGCTCTTGATGTCGATTTTCACATTCTGATCTCCCTCAATCTCGTGATCGACATTCAGGACGGCCTTGTTAAGATTAAGAGAGGGGTAGACATGAGCAATTTGACCAAGTGCAAGATCGAAGCCATCTCCTGCCATTTCCAGAGCAAGATCGGCAACAGTCCGCGCTTCCTTCTTAAATTTTACCAGCTCAGCACGGGTTTGGGCGAGCTCTTTCTCAAGCACGGTGCATCGATCTTTAGGAGTGGAACTAGTCTCAGCCTTGTTCTCTTCAAATTTTTTCAGCGACGCCATCAGCTCTTGAATTTGACCCTCCAACCTTTTAATTGTCTCTTCAGCACTCTTCCTTTCTCCTTCAAGCACTCGGATCTGATCGTTCAGCTGACTGATGCGAACAGTGCTATCCTTAACTTGCGACTTAGCAGAATTATGGGACTTTTCAAGATCGTCCACATAAGCCTTCTAAGTCTTCAAGTCGCTCATAGTGTTACCCAGGACTTTGTTCTTTTCGGCCAGTTCTTTCAAAGCATTGAGTAACTTGGCCCTCTCAATGGTTACCAACTTTGAAAAACAAATAAAGTTTAGAGTCAATAAGGTAGGTAAAAAGAATGACAAACGAACTCCAGAAAGAATACCTCACCTTCATGACGACGTTCCATCTCCTCCCTCTACAATTTGGTAACATCGGCCAAGTGAACAAACAGCTTTGCGGTCGCACTAACTGGATCGGTAAGATATTCCTCCATATTCTTTTCCATAAAACTCGCATCCACGGGAACAGGAGTTGCTTTCTTAGAAGATCTATGCCCCTTAGAAGACTTAGGATCTGTTGGAATCACCACCTTCTTCTTCTCCTCAGTTCTCCGGGCTATCTTCACCTGCTTTGTAGAGGCATCCTCAACGTGGGCTTTTCTCTTCCGATGTTGAAGATCTTCCCCAGGATTCTCCAGCTGTTCCTCATGGACGGTCCTGATTGGGGAAACGTGAACGGCACTGCTAAGATCGGGAGCATTCTTTGGAACCTCTTGGTTTGCATGCTCACCTTCCTCGGCCCCCAGGTTCTGCAACGCCATCCTTTTTAATTGAGCAATCCTACTCCCTGCCATCGTATATGAAAACAAAGAAAAAACAGTGGTCAAAATGACAAATTAACAATTCTCAGTCAAAAGATAAATTCACAATCCAAAAATACGACCCTACCTAGAACCCCCATAATCTTTCTTCTGGTAGCACACTTAACCAATCGATCGACAGGAATGCTTGGTATAAGGTACTTGAGATGAAATAAACAATAGGATATCTCTGGTCAGGATATCAGCTCGGCAAAGATGAGATTCGCCGACGTGATAGGATCTGGGAGATCGGTTATATTGACCAAGTCCCCATCCTATGGGAAACTTAGTGGACACCAAAGTTCGCCCATCTGAATCAAACCTACCCACATGATCAATTGCTTCACTATTCACCGGCTCCACAAAATAAAAAAGCTCCTTCCACCTCCCCTTCAGCGAATCTGAATAAGCCCGGAAAATCTTGGCACCTTTCAGAGACCGAAGGCTCACATGCTCCCAAGCATTTCCTTCCTCGCCTTTTTCGCTATTCCTATTAACCTCAAACAAATTAAAAAACAGATCGGCGGACACTGGACGTTTAAGTTCGAGGCATATCAATTCAAAAGCTTGAAGAAACACCCAACCATTGGGGTGAAGTTGCGACGGTGCCAATTCCAATCTCGCCAAAATAGTCTGTTGAAGATTAGTAAACGGGGGACGGATATGCATATCCGATACCAATACATCATACATGACAAATTTCAAAGCTCCTGGCCAGGTCGCTGCATGCTCATCAGATCTCATACCCTCGACATTCCAAAGTCGGCCCCGAATGGATAACTTATCTACAAAAACGCTCATATCTTCCCCTGCTTCGTACAGAGACCTTGTTTCAGTAACAGAAGAAGCGACCCAATTAAGAATGCGAGGAACATTCAAGTCATAAGGCATACGAAGATCGACTCGCCCCGAACCGGTGCTAGAATAACCATCAGTCAAAGCAGAGGTACGATCATCAGCCTCGGCAGCCACGTCATCAGCAGCCTCATCGTTTCTTTGCTGCAAATAATCTTGCCTATCCTCAACTTCTTCAACAAGTCTTTTGCCCTTATCAACCTCGGATCCCGAATGGCTTCTCTCCCCTGTCTCAGTACTAGACTCCGATTTCGACTCAAAACCCCCAACTTCCTGAGTATGCGAAGACCCTTGCTCATCATCAGAATGCGTCTGTTTAGAAGACACCGTCTCCACGACGACAACGTCGGTCTCAGTATTTTTTACACTGACGACAACCACATCCTCAGAAAACTGCTCCCCACCATCAGAAGTATGGCGATCAACCGCGGGATCGTCCTCCACTTGTTCGCTGGTCGGGGCTGAATCAGGGTGATCTTGAACTTCGGGAATAATCGGGGCAGTTTCAGGACGACGACCCTCAACATTTTCTCCACCAGAAGCCATCACGTTCGCGAGTTGCGGGGGTTGCTGTAAAATCTGCCTACGAGTTTGTTTGGTAACCGCCAGTTTTAAAACCTGTAGGAATGGGGGCATGGGGAAGTCAGGAATAACGACCTAAACGGGTCCATACCGATTTTGAAACCCGACCTGACGACCCCCACCCTGTGGCAACTAAAGAAATGGGGGCAAATCTGACTGTTTAAAGAAAAAACAAATAGAGAGATTGAGAAAAGAACTAACCTCGCTCAAATGAAGCTCTCGCTGATAGTCCTCTGCGGAAGTCAAGCACTTGAACCCAATGAATGGTGAAACTCTAGCCACTATCCTCCTGATCGACGAACTTAAACTCGGATATGAAAATCGGTATGCAGAGTAAATTGAAAATCAGGAAGAAATGAGGGGACCTAACCCCTATTTATAGTGGGCCTCGCAGAACTGGATTGGGCCTAAATCGAATCGACGCATCCCATCAATAGCTTTCAACACACGCGCACGCCTACCAAAGCGTCACCACCATTAGCCATCATTGGGAAACGCGCCCTGACAGGCGCAATAAATGCAAAGGCGCCAATTCAAAATTCAAAAATTATTATTATAACGGTCGAAAAACTTCAATACTATCAGAAACCATACACAACATCGTTAAGAAAGAACACTTCTTATCTCATCAAGTCAAGATCGCCTCTAAGGACGACCAGACTTGGGGGGAAACTATTATGGAATGGCTTTTTGCCATATACACCCCCTTTTTTGACATCTATTCACACCCCTTGTAGGCCCAATATCAAAAGGGCCCAGTCCGAACATCAAGGGCTCAGATCAAACCACCAGATTGGACGGTCCTGATTCATTGGAATCAACCCCACCCCACTCTATAAATACAACATTCATTGCCTCATTAATGGTAAGCATTCTCTCATTTATTATTGTGTTAAGACTACTCCACTAACTTTGGCATCGGAGTGACTTTGTAGGTACAACACCAGCAGGATCGGATACGGTCATTGACTAAGGAGATTAACTACTAATTACCTCGGACCACCTTTCAAGGTCGGAAGTACAGTGCAGAACATTCCACTAACTGCCTCGGACCACCCTTCAAGGTCGGAAGTACAGTGCAGAACAGATACCTTCTCCCTAACTCTTTCCATAGGGGTGGACAATCAGGCAGTTTAGTCGGATTCGGTTTCGGAATCATACATCCAAGGAAAACCGATAGAAACATAACTCCATCCATTTCCGACCATTAGTGCTATCGGTTTGGGTGGGTGCGGTTTGGTCGATTAGTCGGGCTCCTCGGGTGGGTTTTAACGGGTTGGGCGAGTAATGGAGTCAAGGTACTACACAGATGAGAAAAATGGCTCTGCGGTGAGAGGATAGAAATACAGGCGGAGAGAAAAAAGCTTGAAAGGATAAAAATGGTGAAAGAGGATGGAGTAGGAAGATGACATGACTCACGTGAGTGAATAGGTGTACTTTAGCATATATACAAATTAAATATAAATTTTTTCTTTACTTAAATGTTTCTAATAATTATTAATCTTGTTTGTGTGTGGGAAAGTAGTAGATACCTAGGGTCAGTATGTTTGAAATGTAATTGCCTAGTTTTTTAATGCTACATCATTGAGCAGTGAAAAACAAAACTTTTGTCAAAGGAAATGAAAACATTTTGTGCGCAGTGGGCGGACCAAAAGATAAAGTTGTGTACAGACAGTGTATAAAGGTACATACCTTTATACATGGAATCATACCAATGGAACCAACTTCGACCAATTGCACCCTATATAATCCGATTTTGCGTACCCACCCACCCGACCTCCGTACCAACCTGCCCGTATCAGTCACTCTAGTTTCGGTCTTTTCGGGTTTCGGTCGGGCTATTAATTTTGTCTAGCCCTAGGAGTGGATACAAAAGAAGGAGGGATGTGAGGAAAACAAGACACCTTTGACATCGGAACAAGTAGCTCCAATGTTGGCATAGGAATTGCAGTAGCTACGAACATCTCAATAAAGTACGAAACATCAAATATTGGCACGAGCTCCTGTGGTCCCCGTCTAGCAATAGACAAGGAGGTACCAAATGTATTGGGGGGTCTCACTCTTCCTCCGCATATGTACTACGTGAGGTCAAATTCGTCATGAGATATCAACTTGTTGGGCCTCAATTGGAATCTCTAGTAAAGTGGTGCTAGGAGACATCAAAGGAGCCATGTAAATCAAATCAAACCGGAAAATGTAAATATAGTGTTGTATCACGTTTCTTTTCTTTTTATTTATTTTTTAAAATACTTCTATATAATTGCATTTAATTTTTTTTTATAGAATTTATAAATTAAAAAAATTAGCTCAATTTTCTTAAACTGATCTATTTTATTTTTATTATTTTATTTTATTTTATTTTATTTTTGTTATTATTCTTTTTGCTCTGAACAGGTGATCTTCTTTCTTTTATGCGGAAAACCCAAAGCCTTCGAATATTTATTGAAGCTGATCCAGAAATTGAGAAAACTTTTCATAGAAGAAGAGAACAAAAACAAAGAGCAACAAAAGTTGTGTCGCATACACAAGTCATGGCAACCAATGATGATACTAGGGCTTTGAAAGACTATGCAGCCCCAACTGCTATGGGGTACAAAAGCAGTTTGGAGGTTTGCCTAGTGAGGATCCGAATGACCATGTGGAAGAATTTCTTGAGGCATGTGGCAACATCAGAATTGAAGGTGCTTCTGTTGATGCTCCCCGCCTTTGATTATTTTCCTCTTCTTTGAGGGATAGAGCCCAGATCTTTGTTGAAGTCACTGTTAGCTGAATCAATCACTACTTGGGAGCAATTAGAAAAGGCATTTGTGAAAAATTTCTTTCCTCCCTCAAAAACTGCCCATATAAGGTCTCAAATCACAGGTTGCCTTCAAAAAGAAGGAGAATCACTTTCGGAAGCTGGGATAGATTATAAGGGTTATTGGAATCTTGTTCACACCATAGACTAGAGAAGTGGCTCAGTGTTCACACCTTTTATAATGCCTTGCAATACCCTTCTAAGGTGTCACTTGATTCTGCTGCTGAAGGTGCTTTGATGAACAGGCCACGAGGGAAAACTTATATTGTTGTTGAAAGTGTAACTACAAATCATCACCAATGGGCAACGAAAGGGCTCACAATCCGAAAAAGTTTTCTGGGGGTAAATTTGAAGTAGTTAGTGTTGACTTGATCATGGCTTTGATGCTTTGAATCAACGTTTTGACAAACCTGAGAAGCCTAATGAATAGGTTAATGTCGTTGATACAAGCAATGAATTGTCAATATGGTGTTGGCCCTTCACAAGAAGCACAGTTGGAAATGTTGACGCTTTTAATGGTTTGAACCAAAGGAGACAAAATGATCTATTTCCTCTCACTTACAACCCCGGTTGGAGGAATCATCCTAACTTCTCATATCGGAACAACCAAGACCAAGCTGGACCCCCACAAGTACATAAGCCTAAAATGGAGTCTCTTCTTGAAAGCTTTGTGGAAGCTCAAACAAAGCAAAATGAAATTTTGAATGGTGCGATAAAGGAGTTGACCTCAAAAGTTTACAACTTAGTCATTTACAACAAAGATGTTAGAGACCCAAATTGCTCAACAAGCTGCTTCTTCAAGTAGACCCCAAGGTAGATTCTGAGGCTAACCTGAAGTCATTCCCACTGAGCATTGTAAGGCCGTGTCCTTAAGTGGTAAGCAAATTCTAAAGCTAAGAATGGCAGTGGTAAGGAAAAAGGGGAGTTAGAAAAGGATGTGACTAAGACATCAACCGTGGAAGAAACTGAAAAAATGAAGCGGCTGAAGAGGTGTCCAAATATGTTCCCTCTAAACCTTACCTACCTCCAGTACCATTTCTTAAAAGGTTAGCCAAAGCAAAGCTTTATAAGTAATTCGGGAAATTTTTAGAAGTACTCAAGAAGTTGTCTATTAATGTACCCTTCACTGAAGCTTTTCAACAAATGCCTACTTATGGTAAGTTTGTGAAGGACATTTTGCCTAATAAAAGAAAGCTTAAGGAGGACGCGATAGTTTCGTTGACTAAGGAGTGTAACACTTCAATTCAAAACAAATTGCCTCCAAAATTAAAAGATCAAGGTAGTTTCTCTATCCCTTGCTTGATTGGTAACACTTGTTTTGACTAAGCTTTGTGTGATTTAGGCGCTAGTGTGAGTCTCATTCCTTATTCTGTGTGTAAGAAGCTAGAGTTGAGGGAATTAAAGCCCACCACAATCTCCCTTCAATTGGCAGATCGATCTGTCAAATACCCTATGGGCATCTTGGAGGATGTTCCTTTTAGAGTAGGAATTTTTTTTATTTCTACTGACTTTGTTGTGCTTGAAATGGAGGAGGATGCTGAAATCCCCGTTATTCTTCGCAAACCATTTTTAGCTACTGCAGGTGCTATTTTTTATGTAAAACATGATAAGTTGTCCTTGACGGTTGTTGATGAAAAGGTAGAATTTTATTTATCTAAATCTATGAAACAACCTTCCTTAGAGGATTATTGTTTGAGGATTGATTTGCTAGACAAACTGTTGCATCAAGTAGTGAAAGAAGAGTCAAACAAATCACACTTTGATGATCCATTAGAGTTGTGCTTGGTTGGTAGACTCTCGAGTGATGATGAGGGTATGACATCCGAGTATACCCGCTTGCTAGAAGCATGCCCTGAATTTTCATCCAAAAAGGATAACAATGTGATTCTCGAGTTAAAGTCTAAGACTAATGATTTGAAAGAGGACAATGCCCCACAAAAGATCACGAGTAAAATGGCAAAACGTGCTCGTCGAAAAGGTGTTTTCACAAAGCCCACATGGGTAGATGATGTTAAAAGAAAAATGTCTCATATGGGGGAAAGTTGAAGAAGTCAAAACTCCTCAAGGTCTGGAAAGTTAAAGGGACAAGCATCCCTAAGTTGGAACCAGGATGATCACCATACTTGTCAAGCCTAGAGCGTTAAACAAGCGCTTTTTGTGAGGCAACTCAAGTTTTATTTTGTGCTATTTTTAAGCATCAATCACCACCTTCGTGAGTTCTTTCTTCCATACTTAGCGTTTATTATTTACAATGTAAATTTTAAGCTTGGGGTAAGGAATTTTGTTTATGCATTTTTCATTTTATTTTGCATATCATTATATTTTAGTTTTGTTAATTTTGCATTGTTGCATCTTTTTATGCCCATTGTATATCTTGTCCTCTCATAAAAAACTTTGTGCCAACTCTTCTCAGAACCGTTTGGAAATCAATGGTTTGAAATCCAATTTTGTGTTCTTGTATGGGCTATATGGTATTATAATTATCTATGACTGTAGAGGTGATTTTTAGCAAATTGATAATTAGCATAAATTCCTGAATTTGTATTTCTCATTAATTGAGCTACAAATGTGAGTTTTGGGCCGATATAGGGGTTTAAATTACATCTTTATTAATACCCCTTTTCTTCTTGCTGAGCGTTGTTCCTCTCTGATTGTACTCTCTTGAACTTGACATGAGACTGAATAAATTTGTTGGCATATCTTAAAATGATCAAGCTAGTTGTTCACTTTGAGCCTAATGCTAATTTTATTTCTTGGTACCAAAATTGATTGATAAAATATATTTGGGGTGCCTTTTAGAGTACAAGTGAGCAATGTGATTCGTAAAAAAGAATGAGGATCCTCTCTTCTTACTGTGTACCTCCGAAAATGCTATTTTGGTACGAATAAATTGAAAAGAAAACTAAAAAAAGAATAAAAAAAGGAAAAAGAGTGGATCATTGTATGAAGAGGACATAGACTATGACTAAGTGACCGAAACTGGTTGGTCATTATTGTGTATGTTGAGAATATTATTTGTGAACTTAGAATTTTCATGAGCATTCTAAAAGGCTATCCAAAGTTGATTGAAGATGTTGTATAGCCCTTTGAATATGTTCTTCCTACCTACCCTTGGCCCCATTACATCCCTGAAAAGAACATGTGATTTTGTTCATCTTCTTCAAGGATCAAAAATTCCGGTTTGAATGTTTCTTAACCTCTTCCATGGATTATTACTTTGATATGTCCAAGTAGTTCTAGGATTGGGTAAATCCCTTGGTATTTTATGAAAATGAGTTGACCTATTCTCCCCTTTTATTGATTTGATCATGCTTGAATCTATCCTTATTGTGTTTTATTCTGGTGAATTAGTGGGCCACTTGTTTGCGTTTCGTAGATAATTATGGAAGAACTGAGAGGTGAACCTAATTGTTGGATCTATAAGTATTGAACTTGAGACCTAAATCACGAAAGTACGTTTAGTCTTTCGAGGAATCGATGAATTATCATAGAGCTTAATGGGTTTAGTTTGAATTCAATTAC